>OU612097.1:3909195-5159195 GCA_914767995.1 Thecocarcelia acutangulata
CATTAAAAAACGATTCCGTCAGTGAAGTTTATTGCACTTAATATGTTAGTTAAGTCCGAATAATGAGCTGAATTGTCATATCTACTTTTCACACAAGTTGTCTAATAGAAAGCTTAATTTATATAATGCTTTTATATGAAGCTTTAACAAGTAGTGGTACAAGTACAATATATACATCACAATGTTTTGTTCGTAGGTTGGAAAAAGCAAGAAAGTCTATGTGTTTTTGTCAATTTTAGACAAAGGAACGAAAAACTGCTCTGCTTATACCACTACCCTGGTAAAACTGCCTTGGAAAGGCAGCTGCCTAGTAAAGCTGCATTGATAATTTTTTTTATTTTTTTCAACTTCAAAATATCTTCAAAAAACCAAAGCTCACTGTAGAGTTTTGAGTGAAAAAAAAAAATATTTCTTAATGTAATTGTCAAAATTATTCATTCTCACTACTGCGGGCACAAAAATCAGACGTGAACACTGAAGCGTTTCAAAATTCAACATTGCGGAATTTGGACCCCGTACAAAAAAATGTAAATGCATTTGCAATTAATTGGGAATCAACAGAATTTTTTTTTCGAATACTTAAAATTAAAAAATTTACTTTGAAAAAAAGATCGATGGCTTAAAAGTGGATATTTCCATATATAGTAATACCTAATATGAAATTAAATTAGTTCACTTCATTTTTTGCTGTTATATGGTCTTGCTATAGAGCAGTAGTGGCCAGCCACGTACATTCCTATTTATACGCTTCTATTAGAAGCAGCAATAAACGAAAGTGTGTTTTTGAAAAGCTACGAAATGAGACCTTGCTTCAGTAAAGTTTAAAGGGCAATTAATTTGATGATTTTTGTCGAAATGTAAAGCTTTCCTGGTTAGCAAGAAGATTTCTCTACATGTGTACATGGAAGGGCGTGGTAGCAGCTAAACTTTGTGTCCTACACATTGAGATTTCGGTCACCGCTGCTAGAGAATAAACATATAATATGGGCATATTCATAAAAATTTAAATGAATTTGAAATGTGTTTTGATTCAAAAATTTCATACAAAATTTTACTACACTTCATTTCAAATACATTTTAATTTTTTATGAATATGCACAATATAGTAGAGCCCATTAGCATCAAATTTTAAAATCAGCTTTTACATTTTCTAAGGTAGGTCTGTTAATAACTTTTGAATATCCAAAGCTGCATATGATAAAAGATAACTTAGCAAAATATACAAAATATAAAAACTCCCAGCAATCAAAACATCTAACAGCCCAATTATGAATATTGTGACGGAGTTTATTTCTCACGGAATTTATTCCTTTCGGAAATTATTTCTCAACTAAAATATTTTTCTCAATTCAAAATTTTTTTGTTAACTTGACCCTACGAATTGAAGAGTTACTCTTTTGGTGTTTTCAGTGGTGTTTCGGATGCTTTTGATGTTCTTGGAGTGGAGATACAGTGTGATGTTCGCTGAACTGAAAACATTATTTCATGTCTCTAAAGAAGCATTCAAATGGTGTAAAATGTACTTCACTCCATCCGTCCTCCTTACCACTCACCTACGGGCTCACCTAATGAAATAAGCCAAAAAAGTTGTTGTCATTCCGAAAAAAAACAAACACCGCCGTAAAACTTAAAATCACAAGATTTTCAGACCAGCTACTAATTACCGTTGAATGAAATATCAACTTAGTTTTTCCTTTTCAGTAAAAAATTAATTTAATGACCAACTAAGTCTACAAACACATAAAATTACAAAATCCAAACATCAATAATTTCCACATTTAGAAGTTTTTTAAGGCATTAACACACGTTAACTAAATATACAAAAAAGATATTAACGTGTAAAGAATTACAGAAGGATAATTAAAAAAAAAATTGATTGCACGCTATATATTAAATTTTAATACACATACAAATATATTATTTGAAGCTCCACTGTGTGTGTGTGTGTGTGTGTGATTGTGTTTTATGTAACGAAGTGAATGATGTTGACAATTATAAGGAAACAAAAATAAATTATTACATAAAAATGGCGTAAATTCTAATAATGCTCTCGATTTTGAACAAAAAACAAGCATTAAAAATAGTAAACTGCAAATTTGTTTTTGTGTGTGTTTTTTTAATTAAACATTGAAAATTTATTGTTGCGTTTGATGCTGTGGCTGTTGTTGTTGTGTTATAGTATGTTGTGATGTAGGATGTTGTTGTTGCTGCTGCTGCTGTTGATGTTGAGATTGTACAGCTGCCACAGCAGCAGCCAACGCGGTAGCTGATGGTGGTATATGAGGACCATGAGCTGCAGCACGCATATGGGCGGCTGCCATATGTGCTTGAGGTGTCATGTGCGAAAACATATTGCACTGTTGCTGGTGCAAGTGATGAGCATGGGCATGATTATTGAAATGATGTGGCGCCGGTATTCCTTCTGACGAAGTTTGCAAAATTATTTCTGGTTCTATCATATTCATTTCATGATCTTCACTATTATTAGCGGCGGCTGAAGCTGATGTTGGTGATTGTTGATTATTGTGGGCATTTGCTGTAGGCGAAGCTTCAATGTATTCTTGCTTGATGCCATTTTGTGGATACAGAGTGGCACTTAAATTTTGATGCAAAATAGGATGGCACAGAGAGGGCATTAATGCCACACCTGGAATGGGCAAAGGATGATGTGGAAAATTGGGTGGTGGATACAATAGACCCTTGTTGAGTTGTGACATATGAGCTGCAGCTGGGTTTGTAGATGGTGGCATATTGGCCGCTGAAACTTGTGTTAAGTTGTTCGTCATTGTGTTAGTATTATTGTTGTTTGTGATAGCACTGGTAATGGTTGTAGTTGTTATACTGCTTGTAGTATTGGCGGCCATATTAGTGTTTGTTGTATTCGCGTTGTTTGCATTGTGTATTCTTCGCCTTTGAGGCTGGTGTTGTTGTGAAAGATGTTGCTGCTGTGAAGTCTGTTGTTGTGTTGCTAACGACGTTGACTGTTGTTGTTGCTGTTGTTGAGTAGATTGTTGCTGCTGCTGTTGTTGTTCCGTTGACCTTAAGCCATCGTTTATGATAACCTCAGGTTCTACTGGTGGCAGTAAATTATATTGTTGTGCCAGTGCCGCCTCATCGACAATTATACCCTTTTTACGTTCTTTGCGTATTTTATCACGTAGTTTTTCTAGCTGCCGAAAGGCTTCATTTGCCCTCCGCGCTTTTTTGCGGTCACGATCTCTTTCCTGTTCCATTCGCCTGTATTCAGGGTTCATACGCTTTAAACGTTTGCGTTCACGATCTCGTTCACGCATTACCATTTTGTTGCGAGCTTCTTCTTCTGGTGTAAGCTAAAAAACAAGAAAAAAAAATTGTTAAAATAGTTTTCTGGCTCCATAGTATGAAAATCGATATCGTTCTGAATGATCAAGTTACGTGAGATTGTGAAGGAAAAAATTACAAAAAGGGTCATAACTTCTAATTTGGATTGGGCCACCATCTACAGAGTGCCAAACAGAAGCACTCCTGAAGGAGGGGTACTGCCCCTTCTTCTATGGAATCTGTGGTGTCTGAATTCATTACTGGTGGAATTAGATTCTAGATTGTCTAAGAGAAATGCTGACAAGATTGAGGTGGCAGAGCCGCACACACTTCTTTTTGTGGTATGCAGCAAAAATATTTGCACCTCGATAAACAAAACAGGTAATTTTTTCACTACAGCATTTATAAGCGCAACTCTCTTCAGAAAACAAACAAAAAAATAAACCCCAACTTTTGCTGTTCTATAAAATTTAAAACATTTTGCTCTCTGAACTTTCATGTTTGGAAACGTATTTGTAATACATTAGTAAGTTTTTAAAGTTTCACTACAAACTCTATCTTAAAAAAGTTTTCCACACTTCAGTGCTGATACTTTTTATTTATTTTTCTCCACAAAGTGTAGTGTTCTACCTAAACCAAAATTTTAACATTCTTTTGCTCAAACTAATGGTTTAAGCGAATGAATGAAATATAAACAGAATAAACCAAATATTTCAACCTTCTTTCCCTCAAGCTAATGGTTAAACTTACGAGTATGTACATGAATAGAACTTATATTATACACATAACCATAAAGTCTGCATTCACTTTTAAGATTAATAACAAAAACTTAAAAATAAGGACATAACGTTAAAGTTCCAAAGCAGTTTGCTGTCCCTTATCTAAAGTCTACAATCACCTTTTTTTCTTTTTACTCGTAATTTAAATTTTTATTTCTATATATAATATAGACAGGTATTTACTTATGTTTTTTTTTTATCTTACTACTATAATCGAATATTGCAACCATATATGGCTTGTTTAACTCGGTTGATTTGTTGTAAATAAATTGAAAATTATTGAAGAAAGTAGGAATGTAACCGCGCATAAAGATGTATAGCTGCAAAGCTAAAATTATGGGGTGTCTACTACTTTTTAAGTCTTCTCTACCCGATTTGTCACTAGGTTTTCCATCATCGCTGATTCCTGAACTGTATTATTTGACCATTCTGCAATAGTTTGCTTGTATTACATGCTGACAAATTATTTTCTTTAGCCGATCTCAAAAATATTCAATACGATGGTGACCAGAACAAAGCAACTTATTATCAAGCTATCACTTTGCACTTATCAAAATTGAGTTTCTATTTATTTAAAGCCTTATGTATAATAAAAAACCTTGTGCTAACTAACTAGTTAGCTGCTATCACACAAAAAACGCAGCTAGTTAGTTAGTATAAGGATTTTGACTATACATAAGGCCGTTGTTAGTATATATACAGTTGCAAAGTAAATTTTCAAAGTATAGGATGCACACCATGGGCAGGGTGACAAAGACCATATTGTCCAAGATGGTATTAACAGTACTTTTGTAGAAAAATTGAGTTTCTGTTCCACAATACTCCTTGCAAATTTCACTTTGCATTAAGCAAATTTTTTCAAAATCCTTGCACTCTTTTATAAAGAGAGCGAATATTTCATATTCTTTGTAAAGTTATTGCGCTCTCATGCTCCATAAAGTATTATGTCTTCCCACTTTTCACTTTGCATAGAATTTTGTAGCATTAGAAAAATGCAAAAAAAATTTATCAAAGATATGTGATATTTTATTTACTAGTTTTCAAAAGAATAAAGTAAGTATTTTTTACGCTTTAAAATGTGTAGTCTGGCCCGCAAACTATCCTCATATTCAATGCCTGTTCACATACCCCTCCTCGTATGAAGTAGGCGCATCAATTTAAATGATTGTGCCATCCGCGCAACCCCATACACAAAGAAATCCACCCAAAAGTTCCAGCAACACGAGTGAAGTCATCGAGTCACCGTATTGAATTTTGAAATAAATCCTATATTACAACGTCGTCGTATAGATGGTTCTGCAAACTGTTAATCTTGCAACACCTTGTGTAGCTGCAACTCTATTACACTGATGGTTGCCAGTACGGCAACCATCACAGAGCACAGCCCTATAGCTAAGCGCATTTACAAAACCAATTGAGTATCAAGCGCATAGGGCTGGGCACGCTTGGCCTACACTATAACTCCTTTACCACAGTAATTGACTGTACCAACAAGTCTGCTTCTCAACTTATACTTTTACTTAGGCCAAAGTTTATATCTTTAGTGGAGTGTTGGCTTCCGCCTGCATAAGTCCCACTACATTTCAAATCTTACATTTTTTTTATATCGAATAGTGTGCATACATACGAGTTTAAAACTATTTTTCATTCAAAACTATTTTCTTTAGATTACTAACGTTACCATCTGGCTGGCGTATACAATTTGGTAATAATGTGAATTTTATTTTTGAAACTGATGATGTACGTAATGCTTCGCCGGCAACGATATCACGGATGGGCATAATTAATATGAAGTAAGTACATACATACATATATATTTACAAAAGCAGGGCACACAACAACATCATATGCAAACACAATAGTAAAATAATCCTCTACATTTTCCAACCTCCAGCAACGAAGACTACCCTTTGAAATGTATTATGGATTATCAATTGAGTAAATTTGAGTTCGCAGATTTAATGCAAAGCTACATTGAGGAGATCTTTGAACCAGCGATGGAATGGTTAGAAAAAGAAAGTTTAACGTGAGTTCTGCTGAAAAGAAATATTTATTATATACGAGTATATTTATTTATAATATTTATTAAGTAGGACGCTCTCTTTAACACGCAATCGAATGTTGCATGCCTTATTATTAAAGCTGCAAGCAGGATACAAAAATAATTTCAATATACAGAATCGTGAAGAGTTTACGGTAGCTGCCTGCCAAGCAGCATTAGAATTTCTGCCAATTGAACGTCATAACGAATTTTCAAATTGGATGTACGATAAAGCTGGCATCTATTTAAAAAATCCCAATCATGCGGAAATAATATTTTATAACAAAATTAAAAAAGCTATAGATGTGTACGAAACAAATATAAATGGTGGCAGTGGCAATGATGGCAAATTAATTGAGACGGCCTTTGTGAAAATGTATTTGGATCAATTGAAAGTTTTTTTGGAAGCTTCTGCAAATACGCCATTTCTAGTTATTGGTCCCGCAGGTGCAGCAAAGACTTTACTCATACAGCAAGCCGTTAATGACGTGTCCGGTTATGAATTGCTAACGATTAATTGCTCAAGACAATTGACGCCGGCCTATATTATTAATTGTTTGAGAAAGGTAAAGAAAAAGTTATTAGAAAAAATAAAAAGAAAAAATGTGAACTGAAACACACTGCGATCGGAATTGTTTTAATGTGGTGTTTATGGAAGACGAATGAAAGATACGTCTAAATAATTTGTATGAAATAAACTCAGTTTTCTAGACGTTTCACTCACTCGTGTCGCATAAACACCACATAACTCCGTATCCATATACAGTGTGTCCCAGAACTCAACGTTAAGCCGAAACGGGGTAACAGGATTGATTGTAAACATCATGAGCGAAAAAATCTGTCGCACGCAGTTTGAGTATTATGGACATTAAAGAAAATCCTAGAAATTTGAATAAACTCTAACAATTTTTCGGTTATTGCGATAAGTTTTTATTACTTTTGTTCATTTAAACTTAGAGTTTAGCCCTAAATAACATTTCTAGAACCACAGTCAAAAATGATGACACAAATTTCTAGAATTAAGCGCATAGGCTTGGGCACACCTGCTTTAAAGTATAAAGCCCGAAGTTTTGGAGACAGAATCCTGTTGGTATGGGGAGCATTTTCAATAGACGGATGTCTGGATTTGGAGATAGTTTCATCTAAAATGAAAGGTAGCGTCTTTGTGCAGAAATAGGAAAAAAGTTTTATCCCCTTTTTGAGTGCTCATCACGAGATAATGCACCGATAGCAGGTCTTTTTTTTTTTTTTTTCCGATGGAAAATCTATGCAGAATACTAACCAGCCGGATTTATAAAAATAATAATATTTCGGAAGTGCGCATTTTCAAAATTTTGTAAAAATGGCGTGAAAAATTTTAAATACGGAAAACTAAAAAATAAAAAAAAAATTTTTTTTTGGTCGCTCGAGTATAAGAAAATGCACACAATTGTGGTGTTGGCCGAAATTCTCATACTCAGCGAAAGTTGAAATAGATTTATTTCTAATTGTTTCGTCAGCCAACGACGAACCAGGTTTCTTATATAAGAAAATATTTTTCATGAAATAATACTTTTTATATTCATATTAATTTATGTAGTAAAAAATTTATGAAGATGTTCTCAAAATATAAAGTAACGACAATTTGTTCAAAAATCCCTCTTTGGTATAGGATTTATATAGGTTGACTTTTAATATGGCCCCCTTAGTATTTATGTGTAAATAATGTTATCTACACAAAAGTTTGTTGCTTCACATAACGTATTTATATTTGCTGGCAAATTCGTCGCGATGGGCGAAATTCGTCGTACGCCGCAGTTGTGTTCCTAGCATAAATTCCATTCTTTTATTCCTCTATTTTATTTGGTGAATTTACTGCGAATGAAATATCACTCTACTGTCTTTTGTTTTCAATAACAAAGCGGAGTTTAAAGTGGCGTTATAAATGTTGAATAGAGTTTAGAGTAGAGTATTTTTAAATTTTTCCGTTCCCCCTTTTATCGTATTTTTTTAACCGGCACAAGTATGCAAATTTTGCTACAGTCTCGCTACAACTAGTAGTATGACTGTTACAAAACGTTACTTGTTATACATTTAACTGTAAGGTAGATATGTGTCTATGTACATATGTACACTGTGAATTTTTCATAACCACGAGTATTATTTAATTTGAAATAAAACACGCTCGCAATCATTTTTCTAAAACCCCAAACTGCCAACGCATTTGTTGTATAAAAATGTATTTTTAAGAATAGATTAATTAAAGTTTATAGCTTTGAGGTTTTAATTCGACAATTAATTTCAGAAATTGCAAAACAAAAGTTTCTTTTGTAAGTAAAACATAAAATTTGTAGTTTGAAAAAGCTTTTAACCGCTTTCAAATGTCCTTTTCTATCTACGAGTACGTGTACATACATATAAGAGTATTTTATGCATGTTTGTGGTATTTTATGTCTGCATTTATAGAATTGTATGACTGTTAGTGGAGTGCGTGGACGGGAATATAAAGCGAAACAGACACGTTTGGTAATGTATTTAAAAAATTTGGATCTTTGTTATTTGGATGCTTGGGGTTGCAGTGAAATTGTTGAATTATTATTGCAACTTGTGCAACGACAAGGCTTTTATAACGATAACAGCTCAAATTCTGGCCTAAATGCGGTTAAGAATAGCAGCACGACGAGCGGTGGCAATGCAAACAGCAATAACAATAACAGAAACAGCAAGTTGGAATGGATAAATGTAAGTGGTTTGCAAATATGTGGTTCCATTTCACAGTCTACAACCCAAGCGACAACAGCTGCGACTGCTAATGCAAATTTGGTGAAAATTGCACCGCGTTATTTGGCCATAAATCACTTGCTGCACGTTGGATATCCCACCCAACAAGACATGTTGGTTGTAATACAACATCATCTAGAACATCTTCTCTTAGACAGCCCATACCAACATCTTCCAGGTGGTGGTGGTGGTAGTGCTCATTTTAAGGGTATGAGTTTACAAAACGTGCAAACTATAGCTGAAGGTTTAATGGAATTCTTTGTTAAGGTTAGTAATAGTGCAATAATTTTTAAACGTTTTTTTTTTAACAAATCTGCACTTACTGAAATGAACGCATACGATTGCAACGTTTACAAAATGTTTTTCTTTCTTTTTCATTATATTTAATAGTTTCAAGCAGCCTTTAGCACGAGTAGAAAACGCGATGCAAGTGCTAGTGGCAGCAGCACAAATTCTACTTCTAAGGCTGCTGTTGGCTGCAATACACACTATCAATTTTCACCGAAACTTTTAATGAAAACATTGGAAAATCTCAAATATTATCCAGGAACTTTATTTAATGAGGTGGGGTAACTTGATATTTGTTTCGTTTTTAATTCTTTTTTTTGTTTCACTCAAATAGGTACATAAATACAAAACACATATATTTATTTCACAAATGAATTTTAATTAAATTTTTTACTATCTTTTTTTTTATGTTTATATTTTATTGCTTATTGATGGCTTGTTTTTGCCCAACGCCTGTTTTTATGCTACAAACCACAACAAATGAAATAACAAAAAAAAAAAGGCTTTGTACTGTGAAATGGTGTCCATGTTTAAGGATCGTTTAGTTTGCGAGGATGATGGTGCAAAATTCGAAGCAATATTGAAACATTCGTTGCGTAATGTTGGCAGTAAAGATGTAAGTAATATTCGAGTACAATGAATACTTGGTATAACAGAAAGTATTGCGAAATCTCTTCGATCATGATACTACGCACTGTTCTTTTTGTATAAATGAGAACATTTTTTTTATGTGTTGTTTGGCTTTACTCTTAATAATTTACTTAACTACCCAAAGCCAACTAATTTATTGCGTTTCTGCACACAATAAGAGTTTTCTTTGCTTTTTTTTTGCAAAGTTGTTGTTCACACAATCTTATGTGAATTATTAATGGTTTCAAATTTTCTTACGTTTGTTACGCGTTAGAGATCACCAATGAGTAGTGAAAAAGTAAGTAGAGTTGAATAATGATTTATAATGTATTGTACACATACGCACTCATACTTTTTGTAAAGTTCTTCAATTTTATATCATTTATGATGTTAATGATTTAGACTCTCCTTAACTCACATGAATGTAGACGACGCAAAATAAGTATGGTTCGGAAAGCAGACTTCGCATACGAAAAAACAAAGAAATACTCGTATGTGTAGATTTGTGTTGGATGAGTTAAATGAGCCGACATGACATTGAGTATGACATCGATTTCGCAATCGTATTTGTTGCAAACTATACTTATAAATCAGGGGGGTCCAAAACTTCTATATGGAAGACCAAACACCAATACATTTAGGGAATTTTTTTAAATATGTTTTGTTTTGTGTGTACGCACACATATGTATAGTAAAGCGCACAGCCTATAGCTAAGTGCTTTTACACAAACAACTGAGCACCAAGCGCGTGGGGCTTGGGCACTCCTGTTATAAATCAACGTTATCGTGAGTGTGTGTAAATCAGAGTAGTGGAGTTTTAGGGATGCCCACTCTCTTACTTACTCAAATTTGATGAGCAAGCATAAATACATGCACACAAAATTCTCTGATATTCGTATTTTTTTTTTTTTTTTTTTTTTTTTTTTTGCAAACGTACATGTCCGTCATTAGTAGTAATAGTAGATAATTTTAAACAATAATGAACCGTTATGTTCGTTCTATAAACACTTCAGTATCTTGTTTACTTTGTGTTCAAGTGAAAGGTGTTCACTCTACGAGGGCGGATTGATATTGAAGCTAACTAAGTAGGAAAAAAAGATTTTTTTTTCAAAAATCATTTATTTCTCAAGATAGTCTTCTTTTAGCTCAATACCCTTTTTTATACTATCTTGGGAGCTCTTCTTCTTGCTTTCGATCAAAAACAACTCCAAGAGCAACCACTTCAGCAACGCGCTTCAATAAGCAGCCGTCTAATGTTAAACAGCCAATAGAATTAATTCTTCTAGAAAACTGCATATATGTATGTGCATTTTTCCTTTTTTTTTTTTGGTGAGTCCAAATTACTTTTTAAGCAGTATTGAGCATAAAGATAATCCAAAAACAAATATATTTTATTAACATCATCTGCACAAATAAGTGATTCGGAAAATTGTATTGCGGATGGTACGGAAGAAAGAATATGGGCCCAAGACAGACGGCTTCCTTGCGGAACTACTGATTTAAGTAAATCTCTTCTGAAACTTAAAGGCTCTGTTAAACACATATTATTCTAGTACTGCACGTGCAAGCTTTTAAAGTTTGGTTGAAGAGAATAACACTCACAAATCCGAATGAAAATTAAACAGTTAAATATACATTTGTGTCTACACCGTTGAAGACATTCTTGCAAAAACTTAATTTCAATCGAATATAACCAACAAAAAATCGTTATTTTATTTTTCTTTCCTCATACAAATCCATTTTAAATGAATTCTTTATCTTTCAGAAAATTTATTTCTTACCCAAGACAGCAAAACATAATGTTGAGTTGCAAGCCTTACACCATGATGAATGGTTGGAGGAAGTCCAAAAGCAAATTACTATTTGTAGTAAGTATTTAGGGGAAAAGAAAAGAACGTTGTAGCTAAAATACAAGTCATGCACAGCAACAGCAACTCCGTCATCATTAAGTAACGCTACCAAACAAAATTTGTTCATTTCCTTTTTCTTCTAACCTCAGACTCTGAAAGTTTTATCATTGATGCGCCTGTAACAAAAGAATTGCTGGAACAAACAGCGAAAGTTGCCCGTTTGTTGGCACGCAATAATACACACTTGCTGTTAGTGGGTGCGGCAGGCGAAAGACAAATGCAGTGTATTTACGCTGCAGCCACAATGCAACAGGCTAAAATCCAAACACTACAGGGCGGTTGTAATTATGCTCTAATGGATTTCTACAACGATTTAAAATTGGTAAGTAACAAAAGACCACAGCTAGACATATGAACAATAGTCCTAGATGTGTTGCTAATCAGAGCTCTAAAGCTGAAGAAAAAGTTTTATTTAATTGAATTGCTTTGTTTTCTTGGGTTTTGTTCTGTTTTGGCCAATTCTTCCACACATTGCAGGCAATGCAAACAGCGGCTTTAGAAAATCAATGCACCTGTTTGATAATAGAGCATGGTTGGCTTTCTTATGTGCCGGATATAATGAAACCGATTGAAGCCATTTTAGAGGAAAGCGAAATATTGGATTTATTTGGCGATGACTTGGAATCTATTGCCAGTTCACTTAAACACGCAGCACAATTAGAGGGACATCAAGATTCAATTGGATCTTACTTTATGAAAAGTTTGTAGCCAAAGTAATCAGCGATGGGAGAAATAATTTTTAACTTTTCAATTTTAGGAGCCCAAGAAAATCTGCATTTAGTTAT
Organism: Thecocarcelia acutangulata; assembly: GCA_914767995.1. Taxonomy (NCBI): domain Eukaryota; kingdom Metazoa; phylum Arthropoda; class Insecta; order Diptera; family Tachinidae; genus Thecocarcelia; species Thecocarcelia acutangulata. Next base: position 3,921,689 of record OU612097.1, read on the forward strand.
TTGTTTGGATCCCACGGATAGACAAGTTGACGAATATTTTAGTCAGTATCCAGCTTTATACAGAAACATGGATATTATGTATTTGAGAGGCACTTCCACGGAAACATTTAATACGTTGCCCAAAAAATATATAGAAATTCTAAGTGAGTTTCCTCCGCAGACCTCTGTAAACGAAAAGGTTCCCGTTTCTTCGTATTTTTCGGAAATTTTAGACAGTTTACTGCAACAGCAGGCATCACTCAGATTTTATCAATTGGTAAAATCATACTATTACATATATTGTAATTTATCGAAGGTCATAGCCAAGCGTTTGGAAAAGTTGCAGGTAATAAAAATTACTGTTTAGGGGGGGAAAACAGGACGACACAAAAAAAGTGCAAATGAATGAGTTCAAAAATTTACTTTTAATTTCAATTCTTACAAATTTTAAATGTTTAAATTTAAAACCAATTGGTTGAAGTTGCTTAGAAGATGAACTAGATTTAAGGTGCTTGGCGAAAAACCTCTTGCGGGTGACCGCCGGGACACAAGCAAGAATTTAAGCCTGGGGAAGTTGGCAGTTGCTTAGTGTAATATAAATTTTGTAGCTTTAATGCGAATGGTACACTAAATTTATAAATTAACTTTTACTTTTTCTAGCACGGTCTGGATAAGTTGGCATCTGCTCATGATATTGTCGATACTTTGAAATCGAATGCCTCCAAGCAAGAAGTAGCATTGGCAGAAAAACGTAAATTGGCTAACGAAGCTTTAGAAATGATCTCTTCGACCATGAAAAACGCTAATGAACAAAAGTCGAGTATGCTGGAGTTGAAAAAGGAAACGCAAGTAAGCAGTGTAAAACTTAAAGAGCGGCAAAAAGAAATACAAGAAGAACTGGCGGAAGTGGAACCAATTTTAGCAGAAGCATCTGCAGCAGTTGGCCAAATAAAATCTGAGGCCTTGTCCGAAATAAGATCGCTAAGAGCACCACCCGAAACCATACGTGATATACTAGAAGGCGTTTTACGTTTAATGGGAATACGGGATACTTCATGGAATAGTATGAAAACGTTTTTGGCCAAGAGAGGCGTTAAAGAAGATATACGATCTTTAGACCCGGCCCGTATAAGCCCTGAAAATTGTGAGGCTGTAGAAAAGTTATTAGTAAATAAAAAAGATTCTTTCGAAACAAAAAATGCTAAGAGAGCTTCAGTTGCTGCGGCTCCCTTGGCGGCTTGGGTAAAAGCCAGCGTTAGATATTCTAAAGTTATACAAAGTATTAAGCCTTTGGAGAGAGAGCAAAAGGAATTACAAAAGAATTTAGATCGGGCCGAAAATGAAATGCAATCTTTGATGACGGGTTTGGATGATGTTGACAACAGAGTTAAACACTTATCGGGAAAGTTAAACGCATATACGCAAGAAGCGGCCGTTTTGGAATTGAAGTTAGATGAGGCCCGTAATACGTTAGCAGCTGCTGAAGTTTTAGTACAGCAACTAAGTACGGAATATCAAACGTGGAGTTCCCAATTAGATCAATACAAAATCAACTTTAAAACTTTAGATACTAAAACATTATTAATTGCCTTGACCATAAATTATTATTCGCATATGTCGCTTCAGGAGAGAAGGTAAATATTTAGTTATTCAATTTACCATACACTTGGTCTCATAAAAAATAACTTTAAGTCCAAAATAAAAATGGACTTAAAAGCCGCATTCTAATTTATGAGGACATTATCAAGCAATTCTTAGAGAAGCCTCAATTTCTTTTATCAAAGACTAAATACTGCATGCAATAGAGCACAAAACGTTTAAACCATAACAAAACAAACAAAATCATACGTGATGTAGGTATTCGCTACGACCTTATGCATAATCAAAATCCTCACACTAACTAACTAGCTGCTAAGTTTTTTGCGTGTAAATTCCAATAACGGAAAGATAGCAGCAAGTTAGTTAGCACAAGGTTTTTTAATATACATACGGCCGTTAGTTTTTACTTTTTGCTATATCGAGTTTATGAATGCGCTTACGACAAAGGGAAGTATTTTGTACCTAATCGAAATCTAGCTGGATAAAGATGTTTTTTTTCAGCCTGGAGGAAGAATCTTTAGCTTTATAAAATGTAAAATTTTTTGTTCGCTTAAATCCAGTTTTTTGTTGTGTTTACTATTTGCAGCTTCTCTCTACGTCATCTTACCACGGAATTGCAAATTAAAGATCCTTTTGATTTAAACCAAAATCTGCTTAGTGAGCAAGAGCAAATAATTTGGGAAGGCATGGGTTTAGTCAGAGATGCTCAAGTTTTGCAAAATGCAGCCATTCTACGGCAAATGTTAGACTTACCTTTTGGTAGTTATCCTATTCCATTATTATTGGACCCTACAGAAACAGCATTGCCTTGGCTAAGAGAATATTTACACTCTAAGGAACGTGCCTTTGAAATACTCTCGCAAAACAACCATAAACTTTCTTATTCCCTAGAATTGGCAGTGAGATTCGGTAAAATATTTATAGTGGATGACTGCCAGGAGTTAAGACCTCCCCTAATGCAGTTGGTAACAAACAAAGTGTACATGAAATTCAATAAAAAACAAGTGGAAGTCGGAGCAAAAATGGTAGATCTACACGAAAATTTTCAATTGGTTTTGGTAACCAAAACACTCAAATTGAGTATTGGAGCAGAAACAGCAGCCTATATCAGCTGCATACCCTTCACTATTACTGCAGTGGGATTATGCGATCAATTAATGTCTAAGGCTATTATTATGAAAAATCCGGAGTTAGAACAAAAACGCGTGAGTCTTTTAAGAAATGAAGGAGTTTTATTAAAAAAACGCATTGAATTGGAAGATAAACTGTTAGAAGAGCTGTCTTTGGCTCAAGGAGACATACTGAAAAATGAAAAGCTGTTAAGAACTTTGAATGAAATTAAAGAAAGCAGTAGTTTTATAGACAAATCCCTTAGCGAAAGTGTCCAAATCAAAGAAGCATTATTGGACGATTATACACCATTGAGAGAACTGTGCTCGAAGGCTTCATTGTTTTACATTAATCTGACGTTAAGTTATGAACTGGCATCTGCGGTATTTATAAAACTATTTCTCAGTGCTTTGGAATTGCATGATATTGCCGGGGCCGATTTGTCATCGAGAATAGAATTAAAATTTTACGGCCAACTAGTAAGAGAAACTTTCCAGTATTTGTCTAGAGCTATACCAAAGGATCGCCACTTATCATTGGCCTTGTATGTTTGCCGTACTGCATATAAGGAGCGCATACATGATAACGAATGGGAGCTATTTACTACGAACTTTATGTCTGTTGCAGAGGGCAGCGCTGGTTTCAATCGCATGCAATTCGCAGAAACCTTTGGTAAAGAGTCAGCTTTAAAACTACAAATTTTACTTAATCAAAAACCAGATTTAGAGGATAAATTGAAACTAGATAATTTCAACATATGGATGAATTTTAAGGAAGGAAAATCCTCAGAAATACCAGGTAAGACATTTTCAACAATATATTAGTTTAAGTTTCCAGGCTTAGGTTTGAGAATATCTAAAAACAAATGCTGGCCCACGATGTCAATCGACATCACTCGCTCGCTTAAATACATGCAAACCAATAACAATATTTTAAATTTTGTTTTTGTTTCAAACATAAAATATATAAATATATATAAAATTTATATCCAAAGGTTTTAATAAAATCTTAAAAATCTTCATAAAGTGTATTTATTAAAATTAAGCTTGACAATGTTAAATGCGCATGGTTAGCTAATTATTAAAAAAGAAACTTTTGTTTTTTTATTTTTGCAGTAACTGCCCTCAACAGTTTCGAAAAACTTTTAGTGGCGCAAATCGTACGGCCAGATCTTGGCACAATTTATATGAAATTAACTGCAGAAGAGATGCTGGGCATTAACATTGACTCTTTACAGCAACCAACTATTGAGCAATTAGTAGAGGAAAGTTCGGCCGAAAAACCCATACTTATGATTACACAAACTGAAAACGACCCAGCAACAGAAATACTAAGTGTAGCAACGCGCTTAAAGGGAAAAGATAAATATCAAGAAATATCCATTGGTAAAGGCATGGAAAGAAAAGTAATTGAAGCAATTAAAATATCTGCCGAAATAGGAAAATGGATATGCATTAAAAATGTACATCTAGTACCCAACTGGCTGCTTGATTTGGAAAGAGAATTCAGTGAAATGAAAAAACATGCTGAATTTCGTTTGTGGTTAATTTGCGAGTCCATACAAGGTTTTAGCGAGACTGTAATGTATAAATTCGTTAAAATTTTATATGAATATCCAGCTGGTATCAAGCAAAAGGCTAAAAGAATGTTGCAAAATTATGCTGCAATCGAACAAGACCGTATTATACTTAAAGAGTCTAAACTAATGAAGATGAGAGTCGTTCTGTTTATAGTATTGTCGGTGCTACAAGAGCGTAGACGTTTTATACCGCAAGGTTGGTCACAAAAGTATGAATTTGGTGAAGCAGATCTGAAAGCTGCTTTGCATTTAATGAAATGGTTAGATGATGTTATGCTGGGTGGACGTATTGACTGGCAAATAATGCAAAAATTAATGGAAAACGTTGCGTTTGGTGGACGAATTCATAATTTAAGAGATCTACGCGTTTTGCGGAAATATTTAGAACAATTTTTTAACAATGAATCGTTAAGCTCAAGGTGGGAACCATTTGAGGGTAGAGTTGCAATTACTACAAGTAACCAGTGGTCAGATTATTTAAATGCATTGTCGAAGTTACCAGCTCAAGATGAACCAGAGGTTTTCAAATTATCTAAAAAATCGAATGTTTGCCGAGAAATTGATTATGGCCAGGAGATTATAAGGGAGTTGCGGATTTCTTACTTTAGTACGTCTAAAAATAATGAAGTAAATCAACACAATTTTGAGAAGCAAATTAAACCAATATTAGTTTTGTGGCGAAAACTAGCACAGGTAAGGGTATAAGAACACGTATCGATTTTCCATGATTTATTAAAAAAATATTACTAAAAAATTATAAACAGCTTGTTTTCTATGTTTCCCAGCTATCTATATGTCGACATTTCATAGGAACTACCCTAATCATCAGTAGACTTTGGAAATTTTTGAAAGATATTCTCAAACATTCAACTTTATATCCCAACAATCCAAATAAATTGCTGAGAATTTGAAAAGAAAAATGCTTTAATAATATCCGTCAAAACACAAAAAACAAGCTTTTCTATTTATAAACGTCTCTAACATTTCTTTACACCTTTCAAACAAATGAACAACCGTTGGTTGCTACGATTTGCTTTTTGAAAGTATCGAAAAGCAGAGAACAAAAATTCAAACAATTAAGTTTTTTATTCGCTATAAAGCATTTTTCTTTTCAAATTCTCAGCAATTTATTTGGATTGTTGGGATATAAAGTTGAATGTTTGAGAATATCTTTCAAAAATTTCCAAAGTCTACTGATGATTAGGGTAGTTCCTATGAAATGTCGACATATAGATAGCTGGGAAACATAGAAAACAAGCTGTTTATAATTTTTTACTGGTATAAATGTTAGAAGCTTAAATAGCGAATAAAAAACTTAATTGTTTGAAAAAAATATTACACAAATACTTCATTCTTTCACTTGAAAGAATCATTCAGTTGAAGTAATTCATTAATGAATGACACAGCTCTATAATTCAGTCTTCGCTTGCGGCGATTGTACTTTTTAATTATTTTTCAATTATTCCAAAAAGTGCTTACTGTGTGATTTTACATTTGAAAGGTTTGGGTCCATTTTTCACTTTTAAAATGATTTTGAATTGGAACACGTTTCCAAAAATTTTGTGTTGTTATTCATAGTAGTTTAATAATATATTTTTATAGAGCCTTGTATTTTTTAACGATTACAAGCTTAAACCGAATACACTAATATACAAAAAATAAAACTTAATACTAAAATTTAATAGCTTAAAATATAATAATAATTATGTGCCTGGCTCACGATGTCGTTTCGTTAACATTCGCTAAAGTTTGATATTAAAAATAAGTGACTTATATATTTAACTGACGTATATATCGGAGCTAGACAAGGCAAAAAATACAAGATCGGGGTAAAATAAAGCTTATGAAAGGCGTCGGAATAGGTTTTTTGACCTCAAAAAATATGACGAACGTTTACAAAACGACATCGTTAGCCAGGCAGTATATGTATAAAAAATACGAAAATTATATTACAAAATACAAAAATTATTCTCGAAGTTTTGTTTTCTCCAAATGGTTTCATATTCAAGTAAGAAGTTTGTCGCATTTAAGCTCTTAAAACAAGCACATCAAACTTGTGTTCAATAAAAATTGATTAGTTTGTAAGATAGTTAAGCAAAGTGTTACAAGTGTATTTCAATAAAGGAACTTTTGTAAACAATAAAATCCGCTACAACTTTTACACAAACGATTAAGACGATCTTTATTGACCGCAGACGGTTTATAAAAAAGAATAAGGAATAGTTAATTTGATAGCTTATTATTTGTTAATTTCTACCCTTTTTTTCCTCTTAATATTATTTTATTATTTGAGCTTAAGGTCTCTTTGGATATAAATTTGTAAATCAGAATAGACCTTAAGCTTGATTAATTAAATAATGTATGTTATTTTAATAGTTTAGCTTATGAGCGAAATTCCCTGTACAAATAATTCAAAGGTGAGAAGTAAATTTCCAAGAATGTAAACCAAATTTCTTTACATTTTGCATCTCTTGGCTCACTTTAAAAACTTACATATAAAAAAAGTTATGTCAATCAATTAAGAAAGTTGGCACAAATTAATATATTTCGTTATTGCCTTCGTACAGAATTTTTCCATCGACGTTATTACCCAAGATCTTGCCGGAGAACATATATTATCAAATCCATGGATGGTTTTCACACACACAGAATTAAAATTGGCTGCTGAAGGTTATCAAATAATACACAACACTCTTAGCCAAGTATACAGCAGTCTTAAGGATCAACAGAATAATGCCCATGGTTTAGCAATCACCGAACTGCTTAATACATTGGCCTCCAATCAAGTAAGTAGCAACTGCAACCAATTAACAGCATTGTATTCTTAACACAAACAAATTTCAAAGGTGCCCTTAAAATGGATACGTTGTTGGAGCGGTCCTGCAACTGCTGTGAACTATATAAAAGCTTTTATGCATAGAGCAGCCAGCACAGAGGCCCGTTACCGCACATCGCAGTCTACGGATTTTATTGACGAAATCGACTTAACTACAGTTTACAATTGTCAAACACTATTTACAGCCTTGAAACTTATCAACTCACTGAAGCAAAAGGTTTCCTGCAAAAACCTAATACTGGAGTCACATAGCTTAAGCGGTGGAGATTACAGCAGCAACAAAGTGAACCAAGTGCTCTTAAAAGTGAAACCGTTGCAGGTAATTGGTGAAAATATTCCATACCCAATAAACTATTAACTGTTTGTATTAACTTTTCTTTATTAAATTGTGTAAACTTTATTGTCCTTTATCAAATATGTGAAAAATGTTTGGATTTGCATTTTTTCACTGCTTGTTAATATGAATTTCTGGCACATACCTTTCCCATTTTAGCCATAAAATGTTCAAACACCTTTTTCTAATTGTTTTTATTTTATTATTTCTTAAAACTATTTTTGATTTTTTCTGTTTCTACAGAAATTAAGTTATTTTGTCTGCTTTTGTATAAAAATTTTGTTTTTGATTGACATCACGGTACCTCTTTTGACATTTAATGTAATAGATTATGTCTGCTTGCTTATTTGTAACAGAAGAACTCAAGGTGGGTTTGCTTGCCAGAGGTGTATTATTATTAACCCTTAGAAAAAAAAGAGCAGCATGTATACCGCTTACACAACGAAAAGTTTACTATGCAATGCATTGATTTTGTGGTTGTGGTATTTCGTTCCTACAAAATGCAAACAATTTTTGTAACTATTAGTACGTTTATACGAATAAAAATATTGTAAATAGCAAAAATTGCAGCATAAAGAGTAAATTAAATTTTTATATGCGAACAGCTAACTCACGAAAACGATTACTGATTAAAAACTTATTTGCAAATAAGACATAAAATGTTGCAACTTTAGTTCACAGTTTGAAAGATTTTGTCAATGGGGTACATGTGAAATATAATAAAAATTACGTGCAGAAACAAATGTCCAAAATTTTTCACTACTTTTTATTTGCTTTAATTGAATTACAAAAAACATTTAATTTTAGTTTTCTTTTATTATGTCGGTGATCAAAATACTGTTTACAGTGCTACCAATTATTTAAATTTTTAACATATGCATTTCAAAAAAAAAAAATAAATAAATAAAGTTTTCGTGGACGAATTGGCGCATAAACAGTGAGCTAGTTATTTGCAAATAAATTTTGTTTGCGAATAGGCTGCGTATAAACATAATATATGTAGATGTATAATATAGCTCATTTTCACTGGAATAAAATCTAGTAAATTTGAGTTCAAAACTTACAAAAAATCATAAGCATCAGTTTTTTACTTTATTTTTTTAAAATAAATTTTTGTGAAATGTTTGACAGCCCAAATTATGTCACAGTTAATGCAACTTGTTAAATTATATATATTTTTTAATAGGGAGACATATGTATTTTCTATTTTCAAGTAGCGTCGTAAACGAAATCACTGTTGCCTAACTGAGTATTTACGAAAATTATACAGATTCTGTCAAAATCTCTATAAGAATTTGTATTCGTTAGCAAACTAAAATTTGTTCTCAAAAATATTGTGTGACATCCAAAGTTTTATTAAATGCGATCCAGTAACCCAAAAATTACACATTTTTGGTTGGAGTGCAAATAATTTTACCATGAATTTTTAAACTCTTGAATTGTTCCAAAAAACTTCTTTTGAGTCGGCAACGTTGCTCAGTTTTCAATCTTCTACATTTACTTATTCAATCTTTTACATTTCAACATTAATATTAAAGGTTTTGATCTATGCTAATTGGTTTTATTAACTAAATTTTCACCATAGGTAAATGGTGCTATTTTTAATCGTGGAAATCTCTATAGGAATTTTTATTCGTTAGCATACTAAAATTTTTTCTCAAAAATATTGTGTGACATCCAAAGTTTTATTAAATGCGATCCAGTAACCCAAAAATTACACATTTTTGGTTGGAGTGCAAATAATTTTACCATGAATTTTTAAACTCTTGAATTGTTCCAAAAAACTTCTTTTGAGTCGGCAACGCATTTCAACATTAATATTAAAGGTTTTAATCTATGCTAATTGGTTTTATTAACTAAATTTTCACCATAGGTAAATGGTGCTATTTTTAATCGTGGAAAATTGATAATTACCTCTAACGATGCAATGATGGTGGAAGACAAGTCACCTGAGTTTATTATAACATTCAAAGAAAGAGATAATCGGCTGAATGATTTTAAAACAATAACTAAAGCCAGTACAGCTGCACCCGTGTCGACACATATACCAGTTTATACAAATACCAAACGCGAAAAACTCTTATGTGAGGTAGAGGTGGCAACCTCGGAGACTGTTGATACAGTGTTGCTGTCAGGAGCTGCTTTAATAGTGGGAGATTATTAAAACATAATATTTTAAATATTGGTAAATATATTTTTATGCCTTAAATTATATTAAAGGGAATTATTGAAACTTCCCATTTTATCTTAAAGGTTATACAAGGATGGTGAATATAGCTATGACACTTTTATACTTAAAGGATATCTAATTTAACAACCAATTATGGTTCATAGTGAAAATAAAGGGAATTATTGACACCCATTTTCTTCTGAAGTTTTATTTGGCACTTGATATATTTGATAGGGGGTTTTAAAGGGATTTTCATGAAGTTTTCTTGTATCTAATATAAAAACCAATGGCGAATATGACTGGAATGTAAATCAATGATGGGATTTTTTTACCTAGATATATAAATCTCTTCTCAGATGGTGAATTTCATTACCATTCGCACCCGGCAATTTTACCTGGTAGTGGAAATAACATACCAAAAAACAAACATCTTGGGTTGGTAGAAAAAACTAACATAATTAATATAATGTCCGTTCGTTAATCCAAAAATTTATACAGATTTCACTGTTTTACTGAATTGCGTTGCAGGAAATGAGTATACGAAAATCGAGTAGTGTAGGTTTTTTGACTGAGTATTTGCAAATTTTTACCGCAAATAATTTTTGCAGCAAAGATTAGTAAGATTTAAAACATATGGTAAACAAACAAAAGAAATTAACCAAAACCAGAATATTTTTTTTTAGAAAAATTACGGAAAAAGTTGAAGTAAATGATTATTGCTCATAAAAATTAATTTGCAGACTATTTAAAAGCCAATAAAACAATTGTGCACTAGTAGTAACTAACTAAAACCCAGTAACTAGTTCAAAAAAAAGTTAAAGATTATGACGCAGTGCTGGCCAAAATTATGCAAATCTTGTATTAATTATATTCCATTTTTAATGCTAAGCTTGAAGAAGATTAAATTTAAGATAGATATGTAACTGAAAACCATATTAAGGATATGTATAAGTAGTTCCTTGTCCACTCTTGAATCGGTTGAAAAAGAGCTCAATAAAAGCTCGAGTTACTGTCATCACGCTCGAATTACAATTTATATATGTACTATTCACAGAATACGAACTTGTCTTATTAGATTTATGTAGAAAACACTCAGAAAACCGAGTGGTGTTTATACAATTTTCCTAGACAAGTTCCTTGACTGTGTTCTGTGTACAAAACAATAAATTGAATTTAGTTATGACGCCAAATTTTGTTCAAGAATTTTTACGCATCATCTTTACGACAAACTGTTTAATTTAATAGTTGACAAATACATATATACAATTCCCACGAAGCACTTCTGTGCGCGTTCACACTATACACTCGTACACCAAACGGCTTCATACCTAAATATGTTAACGGATGGACTGTCATAATAACAAGAGGAATAATTACACTCATATGATTCGCACCAATGACACTTGATATAATAGTGCTTTTACAATTTAGTTATTATAAATATGCCATTACTAATTTTAAGGTACTTTGTAGGTTTGTGGTCTTGGGCAACATCACAAAACAGCATAAAAACTTATTAAAACTAAACTGACAATACGTGAAAAACGCACAACTTTCCTCAAACTCAATTTTGATATTAAATTTCAAATCTTAAATCCAACAATAATTTGCTAGATTTGAAATTAATTAGCATTTTACTGTTTTGGGTTTATTTTTCGGATTGTTTATACGGGCGTGTGTGTTTAGCTGATGAGCATTCGTTGAAGAGAGAATGTTTGACTAACACTGCAAATGGAACAACAACAACTAACTTTAAATTAAAACATTAACTTAAGAATGGCATTAAAAGCTTATAGCATTTTATAATAAGGTTTCTTATTTCAAATGTTTTAAATACAGTCAAATGTGAAGGTATTGCTCACTGTTTAATGCGACTGCAATGGCGTGGTGCATCATGAATTCTTGCCACAAGGTCGTACGTTCAATAAGGAATACTACCTTGAAGTTATTCACCGTTTGCGCAGAGCAATTCGTCAGAAACGCACAGAGTTTTGGAAAAAACAACAATGGATTTCGCACCGTGGTAACGCACCAGCTCACACATCGATGCTTGTGCGTGAGTTTTTGGCCAAACACAAAACCGTTATCATGCCTCAATCACCATATTCATAGGACTTGGCCCCCGCTGACTTTTTCCTCTTTCCAAAACTGAAAACACCGATGAAAGGAAAGCGTTTTGTTACGATTGAAGAGATAAAAGAAAAGTTGAAACAGGAACTGTTGGCGATACCAAAAAACGCGTTTCAGAAGTGTTTCGAGGATCGGAAAAAACGCTGGCATAAGTGTATTATCTCTGAGGGGGATTGCTTTAAAGAGGACAAGAATAATGCTGAATACATAAATACTTTTTGTTAAATATTCGTATTATTTGATCTTGTTTATATTGTTTTCTTCTAAATTTTCCAGCTAAAGATCTTGATTGATTTTTGTTTTTTATAAAAAAGGTTTAACGGTATTTTATTTTCAATATTTCGATAACAATTTGTTATCATCCTCAGGAAATCCTGATGATGATAACAAATTGTTATCGAAATATTGAAAATAAAATACCGTTAAACCTTTTTTATAAAAAACAAAAATCAATCAAGATCTTTAGCTGGAAAATTTAGAAGAAATAAATACTTTTTGAAAAAATTCAAAAAGCGGTAATTTTTTTTTGATCAGACCTGGTATGTTCAATTTTATTAGAAAAAAATTTTATTAATTTTTTACTACAATTTTTTTTTGTGTATCAGAATCCACAAACTGTCTTTTGTAATGAATAATTTTTAATTGTAAAGTAGTAAAATTTCAAAACTAAGAAAATAAACTTAAGCAAACAAAACCATTTTTGTGGGTTTTACGGTTATTACACTAATCTCCCAATATACATAGGTATGCATGCATGCATGTATTAAACAATTTAATTTAAATTGAACAAGTTTTATTAAATAAATATTTCAAGAAAAACATGAAAATAATGAACAAATAAATATTTCTCCCAAACAAAGTCAAAAAATCAATTTAACTTTTATCATTTACAAAATTACTTTCTAATCCTTTTGATTAAGATGGTTTTCCAACAGTGGCAATACAAAAGTGATTCTTATTTAATGACCTGAGGAAAGAAAGGTCTGCTTTGCATAAGGCTTCGATAGATATTAATTTATGTTGATAATATTGTATTGAAAATTGGGATGTGGAGAGTGTTGGTTAACCAAAAATAAGTTTTAAGAGATACCAGGAAAAAGTTATGAAAATAATTTAAATATATTTTTTAGCAACATTATTAGTTTATTTCATATTAGTTTACAACTATTGCTGTTAATTTAAAGGCTTAAAAAGTTGAAATTAATCCCTAATTACTGCTGTTCTTATTTATAAACCTTCGTATTTATAATTTTTTTTCATGTTTATTAAGCTCTTATTACACAAATTTTTGTGTAAAAATCAATGCAATAATAGCTTAATAAATTTGAAAAAATTTTTATAAATAAAGCAGAAAAAATATTTCATGTTTATTAAGCTCTTATTGTACAGATTTGCCTAGTAAGCGATCAATAAACATGAAATATTTATTTTTATAAATAATATTATTAATATTTTAACGGCCTTATTTATAAAAACTTTTTCATGTTTATTGAGATGTTATTACACAAATTTTCTATAGAAATCAGTGCAGTAAGAACTTAATAAACATAAAAAAAAAAAATTTTATAAATAAGGCAGTAAATGTGTAAGTGAATCTGTGTGTTTGTCTATTCACGCCTGAACCGACCGCCAAACCAATTTTGATGAAAATCATACGCAGATATTTTAGAATCCACGAACCATGATCGGATAGTTCTTATTCAGAAAGTTTATTCTGAAAGTTACCCCATAAGGGAGAAAAACAGGGGAAAATAATCTCTCAACCAATTTCCAATATTTTTACTTCGAGTTTGTCAAACTAAAAAAGTTTTTGGACATCAGATAGTCCATTCGAAAAATGAATTTTTTCGTACTAAAGTCTGACATCATTTATTTGATTTCTTTGTATACATACTTATATACGTATGTAGACAATCATGGGACTACAAGATTACCAGAAATAGTAAGCATGGGAGAATGCTACAACAATGTAAGTTTTTGGTTTGGGCTGAATATAGGATTTTCCACAGAAGAGCCGTTCAAATTTTGAGAGCAATTTAAGTATTAAAGTATTAAAGGGCTGCTGATTTCAGATTACCGCTACAGGCACACAGATAAAATTAAATGGACACTTCCCAGCAGTCCACAAGTTATTGCAATTTGAAAAGCATCCGATTGTAAGCGATTGCGTCAACAGAAAAAATCAAAATAAACATGTTAAGCTCAACAAACAACTAGCATCCGATTCAGATTACTCTTTTTCTACTAATTTTGTTAAATTAAATGTACATAAGAACCGAAGAAGAAAACAAATGCTAATAATATACTCGTAGTTTTGAACTTATCCAATCTTCGCTTATAATGTATACAGTGTTGGATGCATCTTACGACCTAGGCCATCGCTGTGTAAATGTAAGCAGGAATTGTATACAGACTTCGGATGGGTCACGCTTACATTGTCAATGGTCTTAGATCGAAGATGTATGTGACAAAAATTTCACTGGGTTGAAGCATCTTCATTGTGAATGTATGTAAAAAACGTTTTCCTCACTATTAACGTAAGAGCGCACTGCCAATTCTTGCACAATGGGGCTGCACATTTGAAAATCGAGGAGCAGAAAATAGTGGTGTGATTTAAAAAAAAAGTGAATTCTGTATTTTGTCTGTTTGTCCAAAAAATATAGAGTTTAAAACTAACTGTCTGGCTCATGATGCCATTTCGTTTACGTTCGCTAATATTTTATACTAAAAATAAATGACTTGTAGTCAACATTTATTCAACTAAGGAATATATGGAAGGTTAACAAGGCATATGATATAAGATCGAAAAACAAAGCTTATGAAAGGCATCGGAATAGGTTTTTCGACCTTAAAAATGATGACGAACGTTTACGAAACGATATCGTGAGCCAGGCAGTAAATTTTTATTATAGCCGCAAAAGCAATCACTAATTTTTTTTATTGTTTACGAAACAGCAATCATAAAAATTCTCATGAAGTAGTTTTTATGGTAATTCTGTTGTGAATAATATGCTGGAAAAGCTTTCTTGTTAAATAAACTCCCTTTTCGTGAATAATATATTACCTTCAACAATTTTCACATTTACCTTTTATTTGTTCGCTGGCGAATTGTATGTTAATTTCTTTTGACTAAAATATATTATTCAATAATGAATTGCTTTAGGACAAGATCAGTTAATATAGGGTGTTTTTTTAAGCCCGATAGAACTTGAAATTGTAAAAAATAACACAAAAAATTAAATTGTAATCAAAATTTTTTTTTATTCGAAAGATCAATACGTGACATTAACATTTGAAAATGATTTCGGGCATATGGGCACCGCGGCTGTTCTTGACGAAGCGTATTCTGGACGTCCAATTTTGGGCCACTTTTTCGAGCACTGCTGGCCGTATGTCACGAACAACACGAACAATGCTGGCCTCCAAGGCGTCAATTGTTGCTGGTTTATCAGCATAAACCAGTGACTTCACGTAGCCCCACAGGAAATAATCGAGAGGTGTCAAATCGCACGACCTTGGAGGCCAATTGACAGGTCCATTTCTCGAAATCAACTTATCGCCAAATTTTGATTTCAGTAAGTCGATGGTTGCGTTCGCCGTATGGCACGTAGCGCCATCCTGTTGAAACCACATCTCCTCCGGATCAATGTCATCCATATTTTCAAACAAAAAATCATTGATCATGGTGCGGTAACGATCTCCATTGACCGTAACGCGAGCTCCGGCCTCATTTTTGAAGAAATAAGGTCCGATGATGCCACCAGCATGAAAACCGCACCAAACAGTGCATTTTTCTGGATGTAATGGAGTCTGTAGGGTCTCTTGTGGATTGGTCTCACTCCATATGCGGCAATTTTGCTTATTAACAAACCCGTTAAGCCAAAAATGCGCCTCATCGCTGAACACAATTTTGCGATAAAACAACGCGCGAATCGACGACTGATTTTCAAAGTAAATTTGGATAATTTCGTAGCGTTGTTGAAGCGTGAGTCTATTCATGATGATTTGTCAGAGTATACTGAAACAAATAAAAACAATGTTTCATCAAAATTTAATTTTTTGTGTTACTTTTTACAATTTAAAGTTCTATCTAGCTTAAAAAACCACCCTATAGATATCAAAGCGGTATAATACTCAGCAAGTTACAAACTAACAGCTCAATTGTGTTTGGTTTTGTGAAATTATCAGAATATCAAGTGACGAAATTTTGGAAATATCTTAACAATGAGTTGTATGCAATTGTACACTTTGTTATATTGCACATACATACTCGTACATATATAAGTAAATTGTGACAACGAACAAATCTCCAAGACCATTATAATTATGACTACATACGATTATATGAAGCGCGATGTACAATACATTAGAGTAGTCGATTTTTTAACCAGGCCTGTAAAAAATCCCTACGAGGTGGAAAAAAACTGAAAACAGATTTGAATGAAGCTCACATAAATCCATTTAGTATACACACTTTTATTTACAGGACATTTTCACTGTAGTACTGTGTAATTAAAGGGCAGAGCACTTTGACTCAAATTTCAAGCACGCAAAATTTAAACTATCAGAATGTCAAATAATATTGTACTCGTACACTATAGCACAAACAAGTTGCATAAATATATAAACTGCTGATTTTATTTTTTATAATTAACTCATTATGTACATATTATTACTCTATTTAAATTGCACATTTAGGATAATCTGAGTATTTTGTAGTCTTGCCGCTCATGACTATGAGAGTACCATAGTACGTCAATTTTGTTTAGTAATTAAATTAATTGTGGTTTTCAAATTTTTGCAATAAATTCGCTATAAACATTTTAGCACAACTAATTACATACGTGTAAAAATACCAATTGTCCTATACAGGCAGAACTACTTACATATATGTATATGTATTTGGATTAGGGCGAACCTAAAACCACATGTGTTCTGATTGAGATATGAAGCAAATTTTCTAGGCCGTATGATGATTATTTAGCGTTGCAGGGCATTTCACAATAGGGTGGTCAAAAAATTTTCCACGATAAAAAAAAAAAAAAAAAAAATTAAAAGTAAAGCGAAAGCAGTGGACAATTATTTTCTGGTTTGGAAATACTGTTGGAATAGGTAAAATTTTAGTATCATAAATAAAAGGATTAAACAAACAGCAGAGAAAAAATGTCTTTAGGAGGAAAAAGTGTTCTAGAATTAGGGAAACATGGAAAGGATTTGAAATAATTGGATCACTTAAGTAGATAACACACGATAATGGTTTTAATAATGTATATTCCATTTTTCACATTGTAAAATGACTACATGTCGGCTGTTACCTCAAAAGCATTGCGTCTGAAAAAAACACGAGTAAAGTCGTCTGACAAAATTTCAAATAGAGCTTGTTCTATTTTGTTATGTTGAAACATCTGACATTAGAACTCTATGCCAATAATCCTCAGCCGATTTTGGGTCGGCTTGAGGAAATTTTAATGCAATAATATTTTTATATGTTTTAAATAATTATTTTTTATAATAACAAAAACCTTAGACAATGTCAGACGTAAATGTACATTTACGTTTGTGAGCAAATTTTAAAAACCGTCTGTAAATATGAAATATTTTGACAGACATGAAAAAATACGTGAGAAATTACATTAAAAAAAAAAAAACAGACGTGAAAACATATCGTCCTTGGGTGCCTTTAGTTGAGTAATAAATGTTCTACAGCTTGGTTTCAGTATTAAAAAAAAGTACTCAAATTGTAAAATGGCACGAAAAAAGCAGTGAAAATGATAAATTTTGTACATAGAGGTGAAAAAAAATTAAAGGTTATATATACCTGTGTTTTGTGGTTATTTCTAGATTAGGAGGTCAGATAGTAGAAACAATTGACTATTGAAGATAAAATCTAAAAAACAGAAACTGAAACTTAAGCACGAAAAAGTAAGTTTTTGGGGAAACTTATAATATATTTATTATATTTATCTAAAACTAGCGGACACGGCGAACTGCGCCTCACCCAAATTTTCTGACTTTTGCATTTTCCGCAATTTTCCATAATTTACACTAAACATTTTATATTTTTTGATTTGGAAAGCCATTAAGGAATAATTTCACCCAAAATTTCATAGAAAAACTTGATTTTTCAAATTCTCCGTAGGGATTTTTTAAAATTACCTTCCGTAAAAACCTTTTCTTTCAAAAAAAAAAAATATATATATATATATATATATATATATATATATATATATATATATATATATATATATATATATATATATATATATATATATATATATATATATATATATATATATATATATATATATATATATATATATATATATATATATATATATATAGCGATTGAAGATTTCTTTGGAAAATAACTATATGAGTATGACATATGGACTTATATCATATCCATATCATCAATTATTGGAATGGGAGCTCTGGTGCAGAAGACGGAATATGTAATATGTGCTGTCTGAGCCGATGAATCAAAATAAAAGAATTGTTTTTATTTTTTTTTCTCAGCATAAACCCCCAATTGGAAATAGAACAGGGAAATATAGAAATACAACAAATAGATTAGAAGTTGCCAAGAAAGGAGGGTTTAATATTTTATTGAACGAATTGTGTGGAAAATGGGCACGAGTATTTTACCTTCCTCAGTATGCAAGTCCTGCGGTTAATGACTTAAAAAATATATAAGAAATAGAATTGACGACACTTTGACCAGTCTGATGGTAGGTTTGTAGCAGAAGCAAAGAAAGAGATAGCTACTACTTTTCATAATAATTCAGCGGATTTCGGAAAAAAACAGCTTTCGTTTGTAACTATGTGAAACAATCCGACAATGGAATTATTAGTTATAACGTTTAAGGTTTTGGCCTTAACAAGTATGTTTGTGAACAAATAAGCTTTTATTAGACACACCCTAATAACCGCACGTACCCAAATTAGATAAATATTTTCTGTATTGGCTTTTCGAAACATTTAAAATAAATAAATAAATAGATACAAATTTTTTTAGCGCAACAAAATTACATTTTAAATATTTAATAAAGGGCAATTTAATAATAAATTCGTTAGAAATACTTTCATCAAGTGTTATTTAGTAATACTAACGAGTGATTTTTTTGCTATTATCTTTTTGGCAACACTAGTTTTGACAGCTCACGCACGTTTTGTATCTTGTGTCACTGTCAAACATCTTCAGTTTGGTCTATAATTTAATCATGAATCGTCTTACAAACGAACAACGCTTGCAAATTATTGAATCAATGGACCAATTGAGAGGCGAGTTCGGTGAACAGTTTATTTCACGCTTGGGACCAGTCAATTGGCCGCCCAGATCGTGCGATTTAACGCCTCTAGACTATTTTTTGTGGGGCTATGTTAAGGCTAATGTCTATAGCGACAAACCCGCTTCGATTGACGCACTGGAAGCCAACATTGCCAACATTATTCGTGAGATACCGGCCGAAATGTTGGAAAGAGTATGCCAAAGTTGGACTAAGCGGATGGACCATTTGAGGCGCAGCCGCGGCCAACATTTGCATGAAATAATCTAACAACATTAAATTATATCGACCCAACTATCGATCCAAATAAATATTTCATGCATTTTTCTGAATTTTATGTTTTTTTTTTTTTTTTTAATTTCCGATAGTTCTTATAAAATCACCCATTATATATAAGTGATAAGCTATTAGACACACGTACAATCATTATATTATTCCTGCATGCAGTGAATTAACGTTTATACAAATAAAGTTTTAGGCACCACAAACTAGTTTTACTTGTCTATACATCCCAGTGCGAACTTTGTCTACCACGTGATATGTGCAACACTTTGTGTTAAAAGAATGCTAACTTAGCATGTGTGTGAAGTACCGCTAAAGACATCTTCCACCTGCTCAAAAAGGAAGCGAGATTGTACTCACGCTGTCCACTGCTAATGTCTAATGCATATTGGGCAATACTGAGTTCATTATGAAGACGTCAGTAGCTTGTTCTCACCGTACAAATGAGGCAATGTGTTGGAAAGTGTATTCCTGGTTCGCTTATAAGATGGTATGCTTTATTGTCTTACAAGTAATCGAAATTTTTGCCTACGATGTGATCCTTCCCTGGTTTCGACTATTGCGTACATTTCGCACCTCAGCAATTCATTATACTTTAAACAGCACGTTATTCAACAGCATTAATACTCTTCGCAACTACTCGTAGCACCAGAAATATGTATGTTTGCGTATATAAAAACAAGTTGAATATTAAAATGTTTACTTAGAGGGTAAAAATTGTAAATAAAATTTTACGAAAATGTTAAAAAAACAAACACTAACGAAAATTTGTTACCCAAAAGTTGAAACAACTTAAAATCTGGTAAAAAAAACAAATGGTTTTTCAACAGGGTTTGCATATAAATTTCTATCCATGTACTCACAGTGGTCACTGTAAAGCAGTGATGTTCAAATATACAAATGAGAATGTATTGGTGAAAGAGTAACCCAGCAAATATAATGGCAAACACTTAAAATAAAGGAATAAAGTTAAACGTTGAGTTTTTGTCAAATACTGGTATGATCAATTTATTGAACGAATGTAGTTCAAGTCTTAAGGAAAAGAAAAAATATACACGGTCGAAATTATGTTTCTGTGCGTGTGTTTCCTATGGGTCGGGCAACAGAAGCACAAGTGACAACAGTCAGTCGCATGTGTTTTCATTGCTTGCTCAACGATGAATGAATAAAAATCTTTAAAAGAGTACGACAAATGTGTGGAAATTTTTTGAAACAATTGTTCTCTGGGATGAACAAACTGTTGTAAAGTTCATAAAAACAAATTTCATTTCTTTTAACTCGTTGTTACTTTTTTAGCCACTCACTCGTTGCGTCGTCAGTAAAATTCACAAATTTATGTGTTGCTCTTTTTATAGTTATATAAATATTTTTTAGAAGTTCTCATAATTAAAATTTTTTTAATGCGTTGTTGCGGATGCTGGTTAAACAAAATTTAAGTTGGTCGAGAATTGCTCTTAAAAAAATTCAAACATTATAAAAAACGTTCTGTTTTGAAAAGAAAGGCATCTAAAGCAAATCTATTTGAACAGTCAATTTGTAATCAAAGCAAATGAAAGTTTTTTAGCAAAAATGTTGGCAATTTTTGTAAAAATTTCTAGAGAAGTTAGCTTGATTGTGAGTGGCATTAACAGGACAAATTTAATTACATACTAACGTTTTAGACTGAAATCTGTTTTCTAAATAATCCTTAATTAGCTAAATTTCTATTTTTCACTTTAAATGTAGCTGAGCTACATTTAAAACTTCCAAAAATCGAGACATACCCCAGCATCACTATTAAAACCCAATTCCAACACAAATACATTCCATTACACTTACAAAAGTGTTCTAAGCTCCTGCACCTTTTGTAAATCCTACATAATATTTTAGGGTTTGAGATATATACTCGTAGTTAGTTGATTAAAAATACTTTGTTCTACAGTTTTACCAACATTTAATGGTGCTGATACAGATCGGTAGTCAATCATATGTTGCGTAGCAATCCTTTTTGGTATTGGAACAATATTGTACACCATTAAAACGTTTGCGTATTTCCCAGTTGTTGAAAAGATATTATTAAAAACTTTCGTAACTGCATATAAAATTAGAGTTTTTCTAGCACACAAAAGTTTTGTTGTTAAATTGTCATAGCCAGACAAACTGCACACAACTCCCATAAACTTCTCTCAAGTATTAAGGCTCCAAACATATTGATGTCGTCACTGGTATAACTTATTATTAGCTTATTATCGGCATATTCACAAAAAGGATGTGATGAATTTCAAATACATATGTACATATGCTTGTAAACAATAAATATTTTTTTTTTTTAATTTATCGTTAGTTGACAATTTCAACATAATTGTAACTCAATAGAATTCGATTTCATGATTTTTCCACCTACAATCCACACGTTTCCCTAAAAACGTTCAAAACCAGAAACACTTCTCCAGCGCACATAAATAGTACAAATGTGTTTTTGTGTTTATTTTATCAATGAAACATTTAAAGACTTGTGTTTTATGGCCAACAAAATAGACACGTCTCCATGCATACGGAAGATTATATTTAATGCCAATGCAAACAAATGATGAAAAAAAAAAATCGCCACCATTACACAGCAGAAGTCCCATCTCTAGCGCCAACAACAATAACACATTTCCCAACATGATGGTGGTTTTGGGGTAAAGCGTTGTTATACAGCGTTGAAACAAATCCAGACGTACGAGTACATTCATAAATGCCCTGTCGGCAATTCAGTTAGCTTAAACTTAATTTTCGGCTAATTTTTTACAACTGATGGTGGTTGATATTTAGATAATTTTAAATAAAGATAAGTGACTGCTTTAACATGGCATGTTAGTCAATTCTCCGACTCTACATTAGATTTCAACTAACTTGAAGTTAGTATCTCAAAATTTAGCTTATAACTAAGTTGTAAATAACTACGCAGTTTAATTGCTCGATTATGGAAAGCAACTGAACTTTACAACCAGTTTACCAATCTCGACTGCGTGCTTGCGTTCGCAATCTAAGCGAAAGAAAATTGATTTGGGTGCGTCTAACTTTTTTTTATGCGAACGATCCGTCAAAACTCAATGCAAATACATGAGAATATGCGAACGAATAATAGTGAGATAGACAAACCGAAATTGATTCGAATGTGAGTGACTAGCTTTCTTTCGCATTCATTTTCATTCGAAATTGGTAAACTGCCTGTTAATATCGCCGCCTGTGGGTAAAGCAACTAAAAAAAAAAAAAAAAAAAAAAAAAAAAAAAATTATATGTATGTAAATATGTATGTAAACTATTTTTAGTTGCTGAAAAGTTATCGATAGTGATATTCTGATATATTAGCAACTATAATTTTGTAAACAATTACTTAAAAAAAACTCAAATTTCAACTTAAAAGCAAAAAAAAAAAAAAAAAAAAAAAATATATATATATATATATATATATATATATATATATATATATATATATATATATATATATATATATATATATATATATATATATATATATATATATATATATATATATATATATATATATATATATATATATATATATATATATATATATATATACATATATATAGAATGCGGCATCTATTAGAATGCGGTTAAGAGATGCTCATAATACTTTAGCCTCGCGTTATGTGAATACTTTTGGAGTATTTACTTTTTTCTTCCGATCTGGGATACCCATATGACCAGACTCGAGTTTATAAGAAAGAGTTTTAGTATTTGGTTTTTATTCGACCTCTATTTCTTAATTAAGTAGTATTTCGTTGAGTTTAAGGTCCTTTTTAGCTTATTTATTTCAATATCTGCCAGATATTGAAATAAATAAGCTAAAAAGGACCTTAAACTCAACGAAATACTACTTAATTAAGAAAGAGTTTTTTTCATTTTTTTTTTTTTCTTTAATTCAGTTTATTGTTTAGTATAATGCAAATTCGAAGAATTAAATAAAATTATATTAAGATAAAAAGGTATTTATTAATGGAATGTAATGCATTAAAAAATGAGTGCTGTTCATAGAATACAGATAAGCAACTCGTCTACAAAATTTGTATGAAAGTTAATATTGTGCTATTCATAGAACACAGACGAGGAATTTGAGTGATTTCCATATAAAATTTTTTAGACGAGTGCTCGTCTGTGTTCTATGAACAGCATACATATTAAGGAAAAATGATGTTTATCGAGTCTTGGGATTCCGAATCGTAATAATAAAATAAGATTCAAAAGATACGGCAACTTTAGCTGCGATGCAGCGACTCCAATTCGCCGTGTTTTTTAAATTACATTTTTGTTTTAAATGATAATTAGGTCAACCATGTTTACGACATTTATTTGTTCAACTTTAGTTTGAACACTCTGTGGGATAAATTTTGGTTACTACTTATCCGTGTGTTTTTTCAGCTTTAAAGCGTTTTTCTGTCTTCTTAAGAATGATTTAGTGTATGTCGTATACCTTCTCCAGTTATTTATCTTACCAATAGTCTCAGCCATTTATTAGATGTACAATGCACCCATAATATTAAAGTTTTCTGAGTTATTGGCGCAAACCTGATATACAGTAGCTTTACCCTCTCCAAATGCCCGAACTTTTTGCACACCCTGAGGGTTAACTTCCATTGCTTTTACAAGGATGTCAAACTAATGCTTAGTAGTAACTTTAACTCTTCAGATGTGCTTATAAAAAATAATAATTGTTCAATTTATTTAACTCATCAATTTAAAAATTTTTTAATCTTGATCCTAGTTGCTGTGACCTTTATTTAATTTAATATTTCCAATAAATTTTTTCAGCTCAAAAACCTTTTTGTTTATGTTTTTTAATTTGTTCCTTTATTTTTTAATATTTTATCTTCCTTCGAAAGACTTCTTCAGGAACTGCAAACAAATTTTTCTGAAGAAGTCTTCCAAAGGAAAACGAAATATTGAAAAACAAAAGAACAAATTTTTTTAAAAAACCCAAAAGGATTTTGAGCTGGAAAATTTTATTTAAATTATAATTACTCATTCCATACAACAAACTAAAATTTTTGGTTGCCGAAATTGCTGTAAAATAGCAACTTTGGTTGCCAGTTGCCATCTGTAGTCCCTTTGTAGCAACTGGCAACGCACCTAATGTTCGGCAGCTATAAATTTTTCCATAGATCTAAAATGACCATTATGTAAACAAAATATTAGCAAAAGAATTTAAAATATTAAATTTAAAAAAGAAAAATAACAAATACATACTGCGAAACTTTTTACTTTGGCTTCGGCAGAAATCGAACCCAGGCTACTAGTTGAACACTACTGGTCTATCGAGGCACTCATGAATAAGGCGTGTTAAAGAGGAATAAGAGAAAAACAATTTATAAAATTACACCAAAACAAATAAAGTAATTGCACAGACTAAATACTCTTTATATGTCATTGTACATCGTTAATTTTATTTGTAGCCGACCACCAATTTGCTGACAGGGTATTAATATATGTACGCGAATGTGTATACGAGTACATGCAATATTCAGATCTATGCCCACATGACAACGTATGGTCCAAAAACACAAATTTCTATCGAACATTTATTTAAATGTTGTCGGAAGGCAATGGAATTTAGATGTAACAAAAGTACTTTTATGAATGAGATGTATGCGCACGAGACTGTTTAGAGTGAAAATAATATATGTACATATCTATACAAGTACGTACACATGTAAGTTAATAAAGAAAAAAAAAAGAGTTATGAAGCATAGTCGACATTTTGCACGCAAAAAAAAAAAAAGTATTATTGAGGCATCAATACTCAGTTTTATACAACAAGGTGGCATTATTAGTGCAAACAGTTATTATCGTTTTTAATACGGTTCTATGAGTAGTTGCCGTACGTTGCCGCTTACGGGCTTTGTGTGGTGAAAAACATTTGCGCACCATCTATTAAAACATCGATTAAAAATGAAACGCAATACAAAACCAGTACTGTAGTATACACAGCTAAGTACGAGTATGTTAGGCAAGTTAAGTAAATATTATGCAGTTTAAGCTTTCGCACAAGAAATATCGCCAAGTTAAAATTTGTAGATCAAACAATTTTTGACTTCTTACATTGACAGAGATTTGGGAAACATCTGGAGAGAGTTTTTTCCGTTACAAGGTAATTTAATTTACGATTTTTTAGAGATAGTCAATGTAAATGTTTTGAATAAAACTTGTGTATATATTTATCTATAAAGTATATGGATAATTTTTTGAAATAAATCCTGCGAAATCCTGCAGAATTTTTGCATAGTTTAACACAAAAACTTAGTTTTAACATTTTTTAAAAAATCAGAAAAAACAGTAATTATTCGAATCCTACTATCAAAGGAGTCACTGACAAAAATTGTGGAAAAATCAAAGTTCAATGCAAAAAATTTATATGTATATTTTATATATTTATATATTTAAGTCTATAGATTAATGATCCTAACTGACTATGAAATACATTACATTACATACATTATTTAGCTTTTGAAAAAACAAATTAATTAATTTTTTTTTTAATTTATAAAGTTCAATAAAAAATCAATATATTAATATTTACATCTTTGGGTACGGAGAATTATTAAAATACAAAAATATGTATGTATGTTAATAACTAAAAAAATAAATACCGCTTGTACAGAGAGAGCAAACGCTGTTCAAAGTGTGCGGGCACTGAGTGGTTAAAGCAGTTCATGATTCGTCATGACCGAGCTCAAATCCGAAAATGGGTGCTGATGAGTAATGTTTCGACTACGTAAGAAAAACTTAAGAAACGAAAACCTGGAACTAAAAACCCGATGTTCAAACGTACAAAAACCAAATATCTAAATTACATATTGTTTGAATTTTTTGGTATTTCGTGATAGCTGGAAATGCTGTAGAACATATGACACATACATGCTGAGTTTGTATTTGCTCATGAGCGAAATTTTTTGCATTAAAACATATGGACATGCGTGTGTGTCAATTGTAACCTGTGCAGATTGAGGCATATGAAAAAAATAGCACATTTGTGTCGAGTTTCCATACAATGTTGCCAGAAATGTATAATTTTTTTTTTCGTAGAGTATCGGTATTAAAAATATTTAAATAAACAATCTAAAGGTTTGAAATGTTTGCTTGCATCAAACATATTTGAATTTATTAATACATAAAGTTTTTTATCTATGTTTTATTTTTATGAATTTATTGAATTTTTGATGAACTTTTATAATTTTTTAAATTAAATTTTTGGTTTGTACATTTGTACAACGGGTTATAGTTCAGGTTTTTCTTTCTTAAGTTTTTTTTTCTTAAGAAGGATTTTTTACAATACAAATCTGCTGTGATCAATAATTTTGATTGAAGAAGACAAGAAAAATAATAATCAAATCTTTAGCTGGGGGACAACTTTATTTTTTATTTTTTTATTTAGTTTTTTTTTTAATTTACGACGTGCGTTAAATAAATATTACATAGCACTTTGAAAGAAACATGTTTTCATAATTAAAAAAAAAATTAAAAACATTAAGAGCTCTTATTTTGAAACAATACGTTTGCTGATTTGTTTTCCTGGCACAAACACGAGTACATACATAGTTAGGTATGTTGTTTAATTTTAATTGCGTTTCAATGGTTCACGATTCAGAAAATATAAATTTTTTTAAATTATTAAAAGCGTGTGCTTTATTTTATTCACTGTAAATAAAAAAAAAACAATTTGATTGATATTTTACAAATTATATAGAGTCAAAGAGAAAGTGAAGAGCATGCATAGATACATGTATTACTCATACGTGTGTAGTCGCAGTGTTGTTGTTCAGAAAAAAGCACAAAGGTATTGGCAGGACCAAGGCGAATTTATATAGGTGAATGCAAGCGGGTAGACGGATTCAGTACTAGGTATTTTGTTATTGTAAAACTTCCTAATAATGTCAAAACCTTAATTCGCGTTAGATTGTTCAGCTGGGGAAAAATGTTATATAAACGTTAAATACAAATTCTTACAATTGTTTGTAAATAAAATCACTTTTAAATTCCCAAAAATTTCTTGTAATGGCACTAAATCATACAAAAAAAAAATCTTCACTTTTAAATTCCCAAAAATTTCTTGTAATGTCACTAAATCATACAAACAAAATCTTCAGATTAAAATGCCGTGAAAATATTTCTAACCAAAAGAAGAAAAAAAAAATGTGGCAGTCTCATTAGAAAAAACGTGGGAAGCTAAATATAATAACCTGAGCTGTAAAGCACCTGGTAATAAATTCGCCTTGGGTAGGAGTAATAAAAACATTGATTGGCAATTTTTGTCAACAAAAACTTGAACAATTTTTTCCACATCAAAAAACACATTGGCAGCGCTGATAATAATTTTAAGCCGTTATAATACTATCTTTTTAAGATTTTGGAGAAGAGTATAAATATAGCACAATTGAACTTGTTATTAAGAGTAAAAAGTTCAGCTATATTGAAAGAAATTTAAAAACGCCAAAATTTTGCAACAGGCTATTGCAACAGGCAGGCCCAAAAGTTCTATATGGAAGAGCAAATACCAATACATTTAACGAAAAACTACTTTTATTTAATATTTTTTGTGGTAAAAAACAAAAGCATTTACAAAAACAAAATTTACACTGATAATCGCTGTCATCAATGTTTACCAGCAAAGCATGCGTAAGTGTTGTTGCTTTGCTCTTGTGTGTGTGCAGTGAAGAACGACAAAAAAATATATAAGACCAAATTGTTTGCGTATTTTTTATTACTAAGCTCTTTTACAAAAACAATTGAGCATCAAACGCATAGGCCTCGGCACATCTGGGCTATTGATTAAAAGTGGGAAGTGTAAAAAACATAAAAAATTTTTTCTTTGTTTATTTGTTTTGTTTGTTTGAAGTTTAAAATGCTACTGTGGTGTTACATTTTTAGTTTTATGCCTGAATGCAAAGATGTTTATTCAACTAAACGATTTTTTCATGCATATAATGATGATGCGTCACTGACGGTTGAAACCAAAAACTAAACAGACACAAA
The DNA here is from genome assembly GCA_914767995.1 of Thecocarcelia acutangulata. Classification (NCBI taxonomy): domain Eukaryota; kingdom Metazoa; phylum Arthropoda; class Insecta; order Diptera; family Tachinidae; genus Thecocarcelia; species Thecocarcelia acutangulata. The sequence goes on from OU612097.1 coordinate 3,950,013, forward strand.
AGCAACAATATTTAAACAATATAACAATTTAAACAATATAAATGTGTTTGCCAAACTATAAGTTAAAAACTATAGACGAAACCATTTTTTACATTTACTCTTTTGGATTTTTTATAATAACTTTTTATTAATTTATTTGAACAATGTACACGAAAAAATACAAAATTGTATGTTACTATGGTTTTGTTTACATATGTTTATGTGTACATAAGTAATTTTGTTGTAACTTATAAAATCGTCTCTTTCTGTTATTGACTCTCTCACTTTTTCAATCTTAGGTTAAGAAAATTTGAAAATAAGCAAGTATCATTACGGCTTTACTCAATTTAATACTTGTAAGCATGCGCTGCCTATTTCATGCGACACTCGCTGGGCGTGCGTAGTAAGCACATCTAAAAAATCGATCATACAAATGTGCATCTGCTAATTTTCGTGGGACTGCAACGAGGAACTTATCTGGAAAAACATTTCTGGTATTTCTTTCTGTATATATAGAAAAGTAATATTACTTTGGGGACATCTATGCCTTCTTGGGTGGTTCAAGGTTAGATAACAAAGAAGACAAAAAACATAAATTCTGGGAGATTATTTATTAGTGTTACTTGTATTTATTAACGGTCTTATTTATAAAAAAAAAAAAAATAGAAATCACTACAGTAAAAGCTTAATAAACTTGAAAAATTATTTATAAATTTGTTCCCTTGTTTGCAGTTTATGTTCATGTGTATTTCAAATCCAGCTTTGTTATTTATATCCAGATTATTGTTTATCGATTTATGGGGGAGTAACGAAAAATAAATTTCAATCTTTGAAATACCGACTAAATCACAATATGTCATCAAACTGTAGGTATTTCCTAATAGAGACAAATAAACAATATATTTCTATCTATAACTCTATAAATAAAAAGTTAAAGAGTGTATTTGTAAATTTGTACGTTCGCGCCATAAATTCACGTGAGTACATTTAATTTATTGTTTTTTATTTTACATGTTTTTATGTTTAACACGATTTGTATTTATTATCGAATTAGCGCTTTGACAAATTGCCGCTGAGTGGTAATTTTATTCAGACCAAAATACGACAAAAGTAAATATTTTACAGAATTAAATCAATTACAAAACATATTAAACTTAAACTCGATTTTGTAAGAAGTTCACTGTCAATTTATTTGAAAATAGCGATGCTTTTACAGAACTTTCACTCCAAAGAGTTATTCAGTTAAAGGAGTTCATTCATGAATGATACATGCGGCAGCTTACTAGATTTCAAAAGAGCGATATTGCTCCGGATGTTTTTATATTCTGAATTACGAGTTTTTGTTGTTGTAAACTGGCAAACCCAGATTTTTGTGAAGTCAAGCTTTCTTAAGTATGCAATTTTTCAGGTCGTTTTAAATTTTTTTAAGTGCAGAGAAACTTTTTACTCTCTTATTTAACACGCGCTATCTGCCCATCATTGCTCTCAAATTGAAGTAAAAAATTAAAAAAAAAATTAAGTTTGATATGTTATATATAAAAACAAACAAAAAATAAGAGATATATATGTGCTGTTCATGGAACACAACTCGTTTAAAAAAGTTGCGGAAATCACTCAAAAAGTTGAGTAACTTTCATACAAATTTTCTAGATAAGTTGCTCATCCGTGTTCTATAAACAGCACATTAATCTTTTGTATTTGGAGCATTCCAATGAGGTAATATTGCAGCTAATATCCTAATCTTCGATTGCAGCATAAAAATCTTGTTGTTTTGCTTCGAGCAAAAATATCATAAAATAGTAAATAGGATTTTACAAACAGCTACGATATTCAAAGGGTTGCCATAAAGTCATAAGTCTTAAAATATTTGTATGAAAAAATATGAATACTGTGGGCATTCTGACATAAATTATTTTAAATTTAAGTCAGCTGAGATGTTTACGGTTTAGTTACGGCAAACTCCGTTTATTATTACGAATACTTTCTGACTATTTTCTTTGAAGCTTACTATAAAATATTATGACATTATGCGTGATATGACACCGTTTGAATCCTCCAAGTACTTCTTTGATTTGTCATATCTAAACCGTAAACATCTCTTCTCGCTCAAATATAAAATAGCGCACTAAATTATGATAAGCTGTTCACAGCGGTCATATTGTTTCATGTTATTATTTTAAGACTTATGACTTTATGACAAGACTTTGAATACCGTAATTCTTTTTATATGCTTCCTCGGTCTTATGTATATCTTCTTCTTCTTTTGAATTTTTTTTGTAGTAATAAAAACAAATGTGTGTTTAAAACATTATACAACAGTGTATATTCAACAATCATAGCAAAGTAATTGAAAACTGTATTCTTCATTCTATATATTTTTTGTTTTGTAATTTAAATTTCTTTTAAAACTCTTATAACTACTTTTGTATTGAGCGAAAAGTAATTTACATTTAATAAAGTTTTCAATCATTGACTATGCAAATTCATTAATCAACATCAAATTAAGAATATTTTTGTAAAATACAAAATCAATTTATATTTGCAATTTTTCTCTTTAGTATATACATATACATACATACATACATTCGCACACATTTACAAATAGAAAAGCACTGCAGGACATGAGCATGAATGTAAGCATGCGAACAAGAATGTGTTTATAAATATGTTTAAACATAAAGTATAAAACATGCGTTAAATTGTGTGCAATCAATTACATTTATCTGTGTTAGGAAATCAAGCGTAATATTACATTTGTATAAATTAAAATTATAAACAAACAAACAAACAAACAAACAGACGTACTTACACACACTCACAAGCATAAGATTAAACAGACAATAATACATAAATAAGCAGCAGCAATGGGAAGGATAAAAATTACAACAAAAATACAATTTATCTGAAACTATTCAGCATTTCTACGATTGCTAACAACCACAAGTGCGTATTGCTGCTACTGCCACTGCTATAACAACAACTTTAACAACGATTGATATTTGTTTACATACATAAGTACATACACATGTGTATGAGTACGATTACAATTGCCGTTTGCGTCTGTTCTACTCCATTTTTCTATCTTAATTTACAATTATTGTTGTCAATACGAAAACAGTCCCTCATGTACTCACACAGTCATATGTACTTATGTATAGTTTAATTGCATACCCCGCAAACATTTTCTATCAAAAATGAGAGTAAACGTAGACAACAAGACGTGCAAAACTATTTTATATGATAATGGTTTTCGGATCCAGAAGAAACGAGCATTGTGGCTAATACCTACTAAAAGAAACCATTTAGTGACATTACAATTGGAGTGGAGCAAGTACAATTGGACTTTTAGTTATCATCTACTCGTAAATGGTTGAAAGTAGCATCCTTTTGATAACAATTTTTTACGAATTTAAGCAGAAATTTATAACACTTTATATCGTTTTTCTATAAAATACTGTGGGAAGCTTACTAAGAAATGTAATCTAAAACTAGAATTCTTAACAGTGAACCAAAAATGTTGCTCTTTTTTGCAGAAAAGAAAACGCCACAATATCTCCACTTCTCTTATTTTCTTGAAATTTAAATTTGAGTGAACTTTTTGATGCTTTTACTAATACCTAAAGCTCTTTTGCGTAATACAAAAAACTTGACCTAACTAACCTGTTGCTATGTTTCCCTTATGGGAATTTACACACAAAAACTTAGCAGCTAGTTAGTTAGTATAAGGATTCTGATTATACATAAATGTGCAACCTAAATTAGGGCGTCAAGCGTAACTTATCAAAATGCCAAAAATCCTCATGTACATACAGAATGTATAAGACCTAATATGACCCAAATAGGGCGGCGTTAACGCTTTGCAGAATCCAATTTTGACAGAACGTGAGAGAGCAAGCTTTACTGTCTCTGAGTAAAGTTCGCTTCAAATGTTACTCAATTTTTGTGGCCATTAGTAATCACATTGTAGGTGCTTTCGGACTAAGTTCGCGACTTTTTCTGCCTGGCTCACGATGTCGCTTCGTTAACGTTCGCTAATGTTTTATGTTAAAAATAAGTGACTTATAGTCAACTATTATTCAACTAACGCACATATCGGAGGTAGACAGTTCAAATGATACAAGATCAGGGAAAAATAAAGCTTATAAACGTTTACGAAACGACATCGAGAGCCAGGCAGTATCACTTTTTATTATTTCTATTCAAAACAAGGTTAGTGAACACTACTGTTCATGGCACAGCTTTAATGCTTTTATTTAAGTTACTTATTGTAGTGTAAACTTAAAGCGCTAAACTACACGTTACGCTTTCCGCCGTAATTTAGATTGCACTATAAGGCCGTAAATGTTTAAAGGCATATTCATTAAAAATAAAATATATTTGAAAGAAATTTTAACAGAATTTTGTTTGAAATTGAATTGAATCCCATTTCAAATTCGTTTTAGTTTTAATGAAAATATTCATCAAAACAAAGTTGCTTTGGTAAAATTGAACAAAGCACTTGAATGTGTGCTAAAGAAGTATGTTTTTGGATACGTCTTTACAATGTGTAATTTCCATATGTTTGCAGGGTATATAAAAAGCTATTAAAACATATTTGCTTAAACGTTTTATAAATCATGTGCTGTCAATGACACAACAAGGACACTCCAACAATTTTTCCAATTTTATGTTTTTATCAGGAGTATATGAAAAAAAAATACATACTTATTTTTATATTACAGTGATAGGTATTTAATGAGATAAAGTTTTTAAAAACTCCAAAAAAAAGTATCACAAGTTGGCTGAATTATTATATATGGCGAATTTGCTAAGACAAGCAAAAAGAAACAAGTCTATATAAGACATTCTTAGGGGTGGTTTAAGGATGGTTTCGAAACGAAGAAAAAAACAGTGCGCCATTGTGAGGACTTCAAAAATTTTAATTTAACTTTTGAGGCATTTTTTTATCAACTAAATTCCATCATTGGAGTTCAGTTAATCAATGAGACTTATTACAAACATAAATCTTTGCGGATAAGGAAAAAGAAAATTTCCAAAAAAGTTTTTTGAAACCAACTGCAGCGCTAGTCTCTACTACGTTATCTTTTAATTGGTTTATCGCACTGTGCTCACAGATTCTGCTTTTATAAATCCTGTACATAGAAAAAATTTACAATATTCTAAGGGCAACATTTTTATGTTGTTGCATTATATGGTTGAAGACAACCCAAAAATATGGTTTCAGTTTTTGCTAAACTAAGTATATACAAGAACCAAATTATATCAGCATGAATAAGTCAATTCTGTATCTTTCCATGATTCAAATTGAATTAGTCTGAAATTGAGAAATGTCAAATCAAATGCAAAAAAAGCTTGACGTTTAGGTGTGGTTCATATTCAACATCAGAACTCATTATTATAGTATTGTTGACTGAGAATATAGTATAGATATTTACAATATAACAATTTTTTTTATGAAACTGTGGTGGCTTACACCAAAGTTTTCTTTTTTTTAATTTGACAGCATAATATTATCAACATTAAACGAATAATTCAACACAGAATATTGTTGTGCCAACCAGACATTATTTTCTACATGTGTAAATTTCTACGTAAATTCTGTTGGCGTCCTAGTGTTGTGACAGCCCACCATTCATTAATATACTTACATCTGGTGGCAAAGCTCCCATGCACTTCTTTAAGCCTGAAATTCAGTATTATTGTACCTAACCTTAAACCTACTATTTTTGATTTAAATGTGTATGCTGCACACGTAAGCAAAATAATATAGATATTGATATGAGAATAAGGATGAGAGCTGGTTGTATAGTCTCGGTTCATGCCATGAAAGTTTTGTTTCCAACAGTCTCAGAGGATTTATTGAGACCAATAGTATTAGGAATACCCTTTTATGGCGTTCCTGTTGCTCTTTCAACATATTCTTTTACTTTCTAAAAAAAAAAAAATATATGTACATATATATTGAAAAATAGTTGAGTCTATTATTACTTACTCTAACAATTAAGTTTTTAATCGCTATTTAAGCTTCTAAGATTTATACCAATAAAAAATTATAAATAGCTTGTTTTCTATGTTTCCCAGCTATCTATATGTCGACATTTCATAGGAACTACCCTAATCATCAGTAGACTTTGGAAATTTTGAAAGATATTCTCAAACATTCAACTTTATATCCCAACAATCCAAATAAATTGCTGAGAATCTAAAAAGAAAAATGCTCTATAATATCCGTCCAAACACAAAAAAGTTTTTCTATTTATAAACGTCTCTAACATTTCTTTACACCTTTCAAACAAATGAACAACCGTTGGTTGCTACGATTAGGGTAGTTCCTATGAAATGTCGACATATAATTAGATAGATGGGAAACATAGAAAACAAGCTATTTATAATTTTTTTATTGGTATAAATATTACTTGCTTTATTTATATCGATAAAAAAATCTATACAGCTTGTTTTTGTAATACCTTGCTGGCTATATAAGTAGACATCTCATAGGTCCAACCTTAATTATCAGCAGACTTTGATATCTTTCCAAAATGTAACTATATATTCCATTATCTTAAATAAAATAATGAAAATTTAAAAAGAAAAGTATTCTAATAATATTTTTTCAAACACAAAACGCAGCTGATGATTAGAGTGGCACCTAATAAATGTTGACATATACACAGCTCGGGAATATATGCTGTGCATGCTGTGTATGCGAGTATATTTTAGATTGAAAATTAATGTGAAGCTAAACAAATAAAAAACTTGAAATTCGTTCAAAAAATTTCAGTGTGTAGATAAAAAAAAAACGCTTCTAAAAGAAAACTTCCATAGTGTGAACTGGGACCAACTGCCAGCCTAATCAGACGTATTTCAGTTAAAAAACATTCACCATAGCGTGATTCCTTCAAAATATATTTTTTTTAAACAAAAAAGTGTTCTATTATTAAACCACAGAGGGCTGGCCCCCATTTGTGGATGGAGGAGTTTGTGAGCAAGATGAGTAGTTGGTGGAATCGAAGCATTTTTGGCCACCTCAATGTTTTCATATGTTAATGTTGTATACAAATATTTTTCCATGCGCTTTAATATGAATTCAAAACCAATAGCATTTGAATATTATAATAACATAGTTTTTCATACGAGTATTCATAGTAACAACACAAACATTCAATACTTGTACGTTTTTCACACAATGATTTCTTTTTTATTTTTTTATTTTACAAATGAAGAGCAAGCAACCCGCTAGATCAAAGCTGGTGATTAAACTTTAAGGGCCGATGTTAAATGTAAATCAGACCTAAACATCAATGACGATAAATTTTCGAAGAAAATCTTTTTCAGCGACGGGACACATTTTTACCTCAGAGGATTCGTCAATAAGCAGAATTGCTGCATTTGGGTGCAAGATAATTCAAGAGTGATTGCCGAGAAGAACCCACAAAGAGTGACTGTTTGGTGTGGTGTATAAGCTGGCGGCAACACGCACAAAGTATTAAAGTTGAGTAACTTTTAACGAACGTTGAGAGCTTGACAACTATGAGTTTATATTTTTGATATATTTTGATTTTTTTTTAGTTAAAAAATAAAATAAATTAAAGACAATATATATTAATAATAAATTAAAAACAAATTGTGTTCGATTTTCTGTGCAGTGTCTGAAAAATAAATCAAAGGATTTTAATCAGATTAAAATAAAAATTATTTGAATTTATATCCGTTAACAAAGTAACAATAGTGTCAACTTTATACTTTGTATACGTTAACATCAGTTGAACAAGACAACGTATAACGTAAAACGGATTCTGTGTAATCCAGTTCTCATGACTACTTTTATTTTATTACTAGATTCAAAATTTACAAAATTGAGATTTTGCATGAGAGATCCGGAGTTTTTTTGGTTCTTTTAAATCAGTGGTGCCCACAAGTTCTATAAGTTCTATAAGCACCAATACATTTACTATTAGATATATAGACTATTTTTATTTAATATTTTTTGTTGTAAAAAGCAAAACATTTACAAAAACAAAATTCACACTGATAATCGACGTCGTCAATGTTTACCAGCAAAACATGTGAAAGTGTTGTTGCTTTGGTTTTGTGTGTGTGTGCAGTGAAGAACGACAAGACGAAGTGTTTTGTGTGTTTTTCAAAGCTAGTGCTGAGCGCAGTATTTGTGTATTAAAGAGCACAGCCCTATATCTAAGCGCATTTACAAAAACAATTGAGTACCAAGCGCTTAGGACTGGGCAGACTTGTTTTAAATATTTAAATAAGGTTTTATTACGCTCCACAGTTCTTTAAGTTTAATTTTTGTGCTTGAAACCTAAAATAGTTAACGTTTTACCGGCCCAATTTAAAAGAAAGAAAAAAACTTACCACAGTTTATATCAAACACTTTTATCAACTACATTTAAGAGAAATAAAATTACTAAAAACGGAAGAAACTGGCAACCATTCTTTAACCACAGGGCATCTCCTATAATTATATAGACAGACGCCATACGTAGTCAAGTTTGTAAAATATTTGCATATTACAAATGAATATAATATAATATTGTGATAGTTTGTTTGCTGTTTAGCACTGTTTGTTTGGTAAAAGATAACAGAAAATCTTTTTTTGTCGTAGTAAACAATTCGATTATTTATTGAATATAAACTTTTTCTATTTCTCTTTCTATTTACCATTTGGAAATTAAGTTATTTGGTCATGAATGAAAAGTTCCTTTTTTAACACAGTAACGAAAAAAGAAAAGGAAAAGAAAAAGATAACATTATTATTATTTTTTTCACTTTTTTGTTGTTGTCTGTGGACAAAAGACATGCAATTGCTTTATATAAGTATGTGCATACATGTAAACGTTTACAGATATTAAGTTCTTAATAGTCACTTGATTGATGGACAGGAAAAGTTTTTTTTCCACATCTCCCATCAAAGTGGTAATATGAAATACCGGATTTGCTAATATCTGTATGCAAAAGAGTTTTTTTCCAATTGTTATTAATTTGTTTTTAAATTGTTATGAAACATAAAATTAGGTGGCTCGATATATAAATTTTTACTGATTAGACTTGTTATGGTATTAATTCGTGGGTTGATGTTTAAAATTTTTGTTTTTTGGAAACCATCCTTAACAGGCAGGCAGGGCCTATATACCTTTTCCTGTTGGAAAAAATCCAGGTAATCGATATATGTGAAATAAAATCAGTTAACTGGTTACTATACGACATACGAGATATAAGAGCAAAGCTCTAGTTGCGTTAAGTGCACTAGCGATTGTTTCTACGACATGCGGTATGGCCTTCGATTACCGGATACTTCTTAATGAAATTTGAAGCAGATGTTTTTTTGGTTACCGCTGCACAGTGAAGTCGCCGGAAATATTTTAGTGGTCCCACTTGTTTGCTGTATGAACGAAGTATCGGGTGATTCTTCATAAGATTTGATTTTCAATAGCTTTTATTTAACAGATCTCTTATAAATTCTATCTAAGTAGTATCCAAGGTATATAAACTGGGCACTGATCAGTTTTAACTGACTTAATTCCAACACTTTAAAAGTTGTCATAACGCTTGGGTAGGGTGTTGTTAGTAATATGTGCCTCTTGTACGAAGCATACTTAATTTTGGCGTTCACAATCGGTTGAGAAGAAGCGTTAAATAGGTAATTTCACCGATATAATTGGCGCAAAATAAAACTTTCTGTCTAGTATTGGCTGCACTTAATTAATTTTGTGTCTTTAATTTTAAAATTTGAGTAATTATTGTTAGTTCACTTTGTGAAGATTCAATAAATAAATGAATGAAAGGAAAAAAATCTAAAGTTTGCTTTATCTAAAATTTGATTTATATCAAACAAAATTAAAGAAAGTAAAACTTCTGAAACAATTTTTAAAATTTTTATTGAAATGTATAAATACGTGTATAAATATTTGTATGCAAAATTATCTGTTAATAATATTAATTTCTTCTTTAACATATTTTTCTTTTGTTCTCATCGCACATTATGTTGCAATCATTAAAAAAGAAAAGAAAAGAAAAAATTTCAAAACTATGCATGAATATAATATCCGCTTTCAACTTTCTTGTTGTTGAAAGCATAAAAAATATAAAAAATTATAAAAGAAATTAAAAAAAAGAGATATTGAAAAATTAAGCATGAGAACGATTTATGTAAATCTGTTATTTTTTGTATAAATTTCGCAAACTTTTTTCTACAAAAATTTTGACTACAAGCTATTTCCGTATAATACTTATAATACAAAAAAACACGTGTTCATATTCAAACCACCTTAGACTCGTACATAATATTGAAACATGCATAGCAATGAAGAAACCCAGCAAACACTAATAAATTAACAGGTTATTACACTCTATATCCATTTAATGAATGGTTAAATTTTAAGGGCCGATGTTGATTTTGAATAAAACACAAATTATTTATGAATTTTTCTCATATCTTTTTATTATGATAAAATAGGTATGGTTCAATTATGTATGGAATAAAATATTGGCCAAATGGACGCCACGACCTTGGCGGTACACCTCCGTCCGATGGTCCAAGTTTTCCATCACGCTAAGGCACAAGTGAGGTAGCATCCGGTTAGTGTGCCGAATTATCTCATCTTTTAGGTCTTGAATTGCTGCTGGCTTATTGACGTACAACTTGTCTTTCAAATAACCTTAAAGAAAGGTGTCAAATCACATGATCGCCCAATTGACATTGCCACCACGTGAGATAATACAGCCATTGAAGCTGTCGCGCAAAAGAACCACTGTTTCGTTAGCGATGTGGCAAGTGACACTGTCCTGTTGAAATCACATATCATCTATAATCATATCTTCTAATTTAGGACATAAAAAGCAGTAGATCATGATACGTCATGACCCGAGTTCAAATCGCAGTGGGTGCTGATGAGTAGTGTAACGGCTACGAAACAGCTAGTTGTCCTCCAGCTAAAGATTTGATTATTATTTTTCTAGTCTTCTTCAATCAATAATTATTGATCACAGCAAATTTGTATTGTAAAAAATCCTTCTTAAGAAAAAACTTAAGAAAGGAAAAACTTGAACTAAAACCTGATGTACATATGTACAAACCAAACAATTTTTAATTTAAAAAATTATAAAAGTTTAACAAAAATTTAACAAATTAGGACATAAAAAGTTTGTTATCATCACACGATAGCGAACACCATTCACAGTAGTATTATTCGCCTAAATATGGCAATACTGCTTACTGACAAATCCACTGAGGTGAAAACATGACTCCTGACTGAAGATGATTTTCTTCCAAAATTTCTTGCCACCATTCTGATCATTGGCGGCGCTTGGAATGGTCAAGAGGCTTTAGTTCTTGAGTCAATTGCACCTCGTAAAAGTGTAAATGTAAGTCTTTAAGCATAATGTTCATCAACGACGAGCGTGAGTGGTGCAATTATTGGACACGGCTAGGATTTAAAGTAGGCGGCTCTTCAGCCACACTATCGCGAACAGCAGATATAATCTGCAGAACGAGCTATATGAGCATGCTCAAGTTGTTGTAAGATGTTTCTGATTGTTTGTACATTTGGACGATTAAATTTACTGGAAAAATCACGAAGTGCACGATATACATTTTGATTTGAACGCCCATTTTCATAATAAGCCTGAATAACGTATTGCTCGATTGTGTATCTTTTCATAGTTCAAATTGAGAAATATTAAACAAAATGCAAAACAAAAATTTAGGTGTGGTTCACATTCAACATGGGCCCTTAAAATTTAACCACCCTTTACTACTATTTCGACATGTGACATTAGCAATATCTTAAGTTTTTGCTGGGTACAAATTTACAAATGTAAGCACACTTAAAAAAAATCAATCTATTCATGTTTAAATTAATCCGAAGCGGTGTCAAAAGTACGGTAAGTACCGATTTTGTTTAAATCAAGTACGGATTATTTGATTCAAATACGGATTATTCAAGTACTAAATATTTAGTTTTCTGTTAGACATATTTAATCCCGAATCCGTAGTTGAAATACTCGTAAGCCAAAAAAGAGATTGATTTTAGAAAACCAGAGATCGAATCAACTCTGAGAATTTTTGCCTTAATTCAGTCTCGAATCCGTAATTGAAATAAGAACAATTGTGTCTATTATTATTCACTCTATTAGCTACTAACCTTTATACCAATCAAAAAATATATACAGTTTGTTTTTGTGGTTCCTGGCTGTACTCGTATTTACATTTACCGCGATTTCATAGAAGTTATCCTAATCAACAGTGGACTTGGTAAACTTTAAAAAATATTTTCAAATATTTAACTTTCATTATTTTCAATAAATTAATGAGAATTCGCAAAGAAAAATGGTTAAATAATATTTCACAAGGAAGATAAAAACAGATTTTTTCTTAGAGAACCTCTTATTTTTCAGTACTTGTGTATTTGTTTTGGTTTTTACTCTGTTTAAGAAATCTGCACTATATTCAAGAATTTTATACTTATTTTAAGATATTGTGAAACTGGTTTTCTTGAACAATCCTGTTTTTGTCTTATTTTTAGTACACTTGTGTGTTATTCGTACTGAAATTTTCTAGCAAAAGATACTTAAATTTAGTACAAGATTTTTCTTTCTGTGTATATTTCCACAAAATTGTGTTAAACTCAAGGATACAACGTATTTGTATATGTGATTTTTTTGTGTGTTAATGCCTTGTCATATAGGAGAGAACATACAAGCTACATTTGTTATATTACTATATTCTCGTATAATTTTACGTACGTATTTACATAATGCATAATTTCTCATAAGCACGGCTGTACAAGAGTGTATGCAATTCCAACACGTTGATGTTACCACAATATTTATACACGTATGTACGTATGTATGTATACATGTAGGTAGGAAGGTAGGTGTGTTTGTGTGTTTTATTTTCATTGTTGAATTACAAAATCAACAAGGTTTATACATATGAGTTATTACAAATTTTATTCTTCTTTTTTTTTTTTTTTTTTTTGGTAAGAAAAGGCTGGTAAATTTTGGTATTATTCATAAAATAAAGAGTTTAAAGAAACACAAGCACATGCACACCGATCTGTATAAAAACGTTGAGTAGTTTTTGCCTTACCCATGTAAACTATACCCTGCAAACATCAAAGTTAAATACCCTCCAGCTAAAATTATAACTCATAATATTCATCAAGTTTTGAGGAGACTTTCGTGAATTTAACAATCTTGTACTAGGTAAAACAAATCGGTATATACTAGTATACTAGTTACTTACTGGGAGGTACCATTATTAAACGCTTTGTGTTTTTAATTTGTTACTTTTTATGTAAGTCTCTTTGCCTGGGGAGCCCAATTATGAATTATGAATGTAAGACTTATAATTATATATACTTATAGATTGTTATAAGAACATTTAAAATTTGCTGTTGTATGAACATCTGTTATATCTTTTAGGTACATGCTCAGGTTATAATGCTTTGTACTATAATAACAATACTTTTCAAAATACTTCACTAGTTGTCTACACGACTACAACTGCCGTCAACAGCTTTTGTAGTCGTGTTACTGTGTCGTCTGCTGTCTCCTATGTGTTTAATGTATGAGTCCATAACTTTTAGTTTTTAAACATTTTTGCAAACAGCCAAATTTATCTCCCTGTAAACTTACATACAAATACTACAATTTCAATGAAAATGTAAATTGTATTCAAGGAAAGTGTAAATGCGTATTTCCGTTAAAATGAATGACAATGCGGGGTATTTTCTGAAAGTGTTACACAAACAAAAATGTTGTTGTAGCCATTCGCATGACAGTTTTCATAAAATTTTAACAGGGCTTTATGTCGGTTACCGTGTTTTCAGGTACGTACTCGTATGTGTGTGGGTTTGTCAATGACAATTACATATTAACATTTGTTCAGTTTGCCAAAAATAAGTTGCTCAAAAAGAATTCGTTAAACTAATCTCTATATACAGAAGCATAACACATTTGTGAGCATAAAAAATAAAGTTAACACACCTTAAAGGTCCATAAATGACAAATGATGATGTTCATCATCATCATTTGATGTGATGATGCTTTAAAAACAATGGCGAACAAAAGGAGCTTCAACCACACATTGGTTTTTTGTTCTTTAATTAAAATGCAAATTTTTGTTTGAATTTTTCTATTATAATATTTGTTTTTGCTGGATTATAACCGCACATAAATATTATTTAAATTAAAGAAAATCCAGAAGATAACGAACAACATTTTGGTTTGAAAAAAGAATGAGTTGAATTAAATGATTTTTAATTGGCATACAAGAGTGAGAACCTACATGGCTTTTATGTCTTTGCCCGTAATAATAATAAGAATGACAAAAACAGAAACATTTTTCGAGAAAAACTATGAGTTAGACTTTTATTTCTATATTTTAGGCGTTAAGTCTATCGACATTGGAGAGGTATTTATGCTTGCATGCGTTCTAACAAATAAACATTTTGTAGCATTAGTAATTCTAATAGAACAAAAGCAACATTGTGTTTCTTAAAAAAGAAAAAAACAAAGAAAAGTCTTCTTGTAAATAGTGATGCAACCAACATCATATCGCTCCTTTATTGCAACATAGTCATATCTCAAAAAATGAGCTTTTCGAGTAAACAATGCAGAATTGTTTTATTTTGTGCCAACATTTTATTTCAATTAGCTTTAAACTGGTTCCTTTATGAGATATTTTCTAAAAAAATTTTCTAAGACTTGTATGGAAACTAAAAATTTGAAATGTGTTTTTCTCGAAACAAGCTTTTTTGCGTTATGACTATGTTGCAATAAAGGAGCGATATGATGTTGATTGTAAATAAAACTAAACGTTTTCAGAGAATTATCTTAATTCTTTTGATTATGATAGAAGTATATCTGCCAATTATGTGTGAAACTAAATATCAGCCAAATGTACGTCGCGGTTATAGTGGCATACTTCGATCCGATTGTTCACATTTTCTATGATATATAATAATTAATTAATATTCAGTGTTAATTAAGATTCAGTGTCAGTAATGAACCGAGTTATCTCATTCTTTGGGGCTTGAATTGCTCTACACTTATAGACGTACACTTTTTTCTTTAAACATCCCCGAAGAAAGAAGTCCAGCAAAGTCAAAATACATGATCATGGCAGCCAATTAATATCGCCAGGACGTGAGATAACATGACCATTGAGTTTCTCGCGCAAAAGTTCCATTGGTTTGTTGTCTGTAGCAAGTGACACCCACCATCTAGTTGGAATCACATGCCAATTTCTGACCGCTAGCAGAGCGTTACCATCTTTCGATAGGGTACACCATTAACGTTACCTGCTTGGTCGACCACATTTTCGAAGAAGTACGTCACCATGACTCTGCCAGTCCATAAACTACACTAAACAGTCTTGTGAATTGTTAACGAATTCAGTGAGGTGTGCCTCGTCAGTGAAAGAGACTTTGTCATTATTCACTTCTGTCCGTTCGATCCACCATTCAACGTAATGAGGACGCTAGAAATCTTTATTTAAAGTTCACATAAGTAATGTCACTTCAGCCACGCTATCGCAAATCATACCAATGTTTGCCGAAGATGGAACAGGAAAATGGAACCACAGATCTAGTTAGCGAAAATTTATGCACAGTTGTACTTACTGTGGACAATTCGTTCAATTACACTGGAAAAAAACTCGAAGTTCACGAAATGTATTTTTAATTGCCCACTTTCATAAAAGGCCTTCCCGACCTTAATGTGATGCTGAATTTTGGAGTATGTCTACTCTAGAACATAGTATAGAAACAACGTAATACTTAAAGTACATTGAGGTATGAAAAAATTTTAACCAAGATAATTTTTATTAATACGGATAAAGTATTAAATTTATTACATGCTCGTATATTATCACTTTCCAAGGAAACTCTTTTCTTTTGACTCTGTTTCACTGTTTTTTACAAAAAAATCTCTTAATAATATCAGTCATACTAGAGAAAGTGACTTCGTATGAGTAATATAAGTATGTTACTTATTGACAGTGTGCCCATTTTAGCACTTTCGGTGCTAGACTTAACACTTCTTATGTTGAATTAGCGGTAAAATGTTCAATCTAGCATTTTTTAATTGTTTATTTAGCAATCTATTAAAAAGGAGAATATTTTGATTAGAAGATTTTAATTATAATTTTGAAAATTTTTGTAAATCCACAAAACCTTCACATTTTTACAAAGATTTAAAGGGTGGTTCAACCACAGAGAGATACAAAATTGAGCAGACCGTATAATCGACTTAATGTGTATAAAATTGCGAGAAGTGTAAGTAAATTTCACTATAACTTTAAAGCTAAAAGATAAATTGCGCTTTTTCTGATAGTTATTTACTTTCACTTTCATGTTTGCTTTATGCTGAGTGCTGCATGAGACTAATACAAAATAGAAATAATTTAACGAACTTATGTAGCTCTTAAGTACTTTCGAATGTCTTGTATTGAAATTCAATTCAAATAATAATAGCAATTAATCTATGCTATTTATAAATAATGTTTATATATTAATAATCCTTTCCTCCATTTCCTGGGCTCCATTTTTAAATTTTAATATGTGATTATCGCTTTAGATTTTGAGGAAATTTTCTTATACTGAAAAATCATTACAAAACTTTTATTAAACACATAATATTCAAGGTGATTTTAGCAATGTGGTTAAAGCTATTCAGAGTGCACACCGACCAAGCGAAAATATAGAAAAATATTTGCATTAGACCACTAACAACTTAACAACACTAAACATATTCATATCCTAAAACATAATTCCATAAAAAACTATAAACACACTCTGATAAATATTTTCACGTTTAAACACAAGCGTGCTACTCGAACTAGTGATGCTAAAAATATTCGTAGTTGTACTCGAATAAACTTGTCTATTTTATAATATTCGCACTCCACATATTTATGGTAACATATTTGAGGATGTTGTAATCCAAAGACAGACATGAAATGTGTTGCTCTCCTTGGTCCTCTCTCGTTTAAAATTTATATGAATGACGTAAAAACATAATTTCTTTTGGTAAAATCTTCATATATGCTGGCGATATGTCTTTATTTTATGTAAGCAACAAAAAAGGAAAAATTACATATCGACGTCTAGAGAGAAATAATTGTTTTTGATGACAATAACAAATTTAATTTACTGAATTTTCGTTGAACTTTATAATTTTTGGTTTTTGTATATTTGTACATCGGGTTTTATTAGAATTTTTTCCTTTCTTAAGTTTTTCTTATGATATTTTTTTACAATACAACAACTAGCTGTTTCGTAGTTGCTACACTACTCAATAGCACCCATTTTCGGATCTGAACTCGGGGCCTCCTGCTAAAGGTTTGATTATTATTTTTCTTGTCTTCTTCAATTAAAAATTAATGTTCACAGCGAATTTGTGTTGTAAAAAAATCGAAAAAACTTTTGTGCACTTTTTTTTATCTTGGAATCACATATGCTCGAGGAATGACATATGCATTGCATTGTACTGGAACTAGAAAAACAGGTTATCAGGAGGAAGAAAGAGGAAATAGACTTTATCACAGCATTTAAAGTATCGGAATTAAAATAGTTAAAACTGATTAGTACCCAGTGTATATATATTGGACTTTGATCAGACTATCAAAATTAGTCCAACAACTCCAACACTGCAAGGTTAAGATTTTTTTTTTTTTAGCATTTTTTTATTTATTGAATCTTCAAAATGAACTAACAATAAGTATTCAAATCTTAATACTAAATTTAAAGTTAAAAGAAAAAAAAAAAAAAAAAAAAAAAAAAAAAGAAGGTGAAGAATGACTTGAAATTAAATGAATATATAAAGAAAGCACGATCATGTTTTGCTGTCTTTTTTAAAAACCAGCAAGAATTTTTCCCAAAGAAGTTGGAAGGGTTAATTTATAATAATATTATAAATTAATACGTCATAGTCATATAAAAGTTAATTATAGACTTACTTTTGCGCAAGTAACTTTAAATTAGTTGCAAAATAATGTAGAGGTGAACAATTGACTATTCGCCTTGACTAAAGACTCAGTTATCTCCACTGAAAATAATCTAAATATCAACGTTTAGCAGATGTATAAAATTTTGGTTTAAAATTGATCGTAAATTAACTGATTGGCTGGCAGGATTTTTTTTTTTTATTTTCAGGACAAGCCATAACTGATAAGCAAACCTTGAATTGCTCTTGTTACATCACTAATACACACGTTCATAAATCTTCTAACACTAACCGATTTCCTACAGCTAAAATACACACCCAACTAAATTAACACATAACAACAAAAACTAATAGAACTGCAGAAGCATTGTTGTTTCATAAAGGTGTTTTGTGTTCGCTTGAACACGCTGCTGCTTTTGTTCTACTTAGTTGTATACTACTCGTAGTATCGGTTCTCCTTCATACTACATATTTCTTTTTTTAATTTCTAAAAACACAACTTTAAGTGTGAACACAATAATAGTATAGTTAATAAACACCAGTTCAGTGAACGCTTTGATTACAGGAGTTGAAGGATAGTTTAAACATTAAATTCATATGTGTTCAATCTTGAATTCTTTAAGATGCTTATATTCAAACTTTTTGTATATTTTTGTCAAACATTACATAATTCAATAAATTAATATTACATAATTGTTACACAATTATTTTGCATTATTAGTTTTGATTGTTATTGCAGCAATTTACTTGAAGAAGCCTTTAGGATGTCCTTTTTGCTCGTAAAATAGCAGTTGAATTAAAAGACTTCTGCAATAAAGATAAGAGCTGCATACAAAACTTTTAAAGTGAAAATAATAAAGCTAACATTTTGAGTCAAATTTATTTATCAAATTCACATGTAGACACGAACACTTAAAATATTTTTTATCCACATAGAAACATCTGAAAAATATAATTTACTTTGTTTGTAATTAAATAATATTCTTATTTAATATTATTTATGTAAATGAACGTCTGTCTTTCTTTTACACCTAAGCGGCAGAAGTGGTTTAGATGATTTGGATTGTTTTAATCTGAGAATATAACTGCGGCAGGACTGTCAGTGGGGAAATGTTGTGGTTTTGATAATAGTTATATGTGATCCGAATTACATTTTACTAGTTTTGAGTAAAATTTTTCGTTTGTGTGAATCATTCCTCTTCTTTGAGAAGGGTTAAGTGAATTAATTCATCTTTTTTTTAACAAATTTAGAACTGTTTTTTATTTTATACAAGGATGTATTTCCTAATGTTGACATGACCAGGGCTGGGCAAAATACACAGATTATGTATTTCAAATACAAGATACAAAATACTTTCCATGATTGTATTTCAAATACAAGATACAAAATACTTTACAGTAGTGTATTTTAAATACAAGATACAAAATACTTTCAAGTTGTGTATTTCAAATACAAAATACAACTACAAAATACAAATACATTTTTGTAATTTGGTCTCAGAAAAATGTACCCGTCTGGCTTTAGATACATATTTTATTTTTACTCTTAAATTAAGTTGTATATTCATATGATTGTTCAAAACTTCCTAAGAAATTAAAGGAACAAACCTAATATTTAGCATTTGAGTGATAGTAAATAAAAAATTCATTCGGCAAAGCAAGTATTTCCTTTAATAAAAACTAGATATTTCAATCAGTCATCCGACAAACAATAATCTTTCTACAGGTCCTGAGGAGCACAAGCTGCTGTCATATTCTATAAATGCATTTATTTTTGATACCTGGATAGTTTTCCAGAATAGCAAGCTCCTTGCTTTTATCATTTTGAAAACTGATAAGCTCAAGTTCCAAATTTGATTTACGAGGATGATCACTGTGTTGTCCAAAACCACAATAAAATCTTCATTATCTTTACCTCAACTACTACTTCTTCTTCCAGTCATGATTTCACGTTTTTTGTAATTTTTCTCCAAAGTATCTATTGCAAGATTTTGAATTTTTTGCCTTACTTTTACTGAGATGCTTTCTGGTAATCATAATTTTGAAACTAGGATGGAAACATGACACCGATATGGCTCTATTTGCTCAAGGTGTCAGCATGAGAATCTTATTTCCAAGCTCTCAATTAATTTTGTTAAAATACAACTTAAATGCCTCAAAGTATTATATTGCAGTGGATCTAATCTGTAATTATGTATTTGAAATACAAAATACTAAATACTTTCAGGTCGTGTATTTGAAATACAGATACAAAATACGTATTTGTATTTCAAATACTGCCCAGCCCTGGACATGACAATATTCTAGGGGCAACATACTATTGTTGAATTATATCGCGTTAGGCGGATAAAATGTTTTTATTTTTTTGGTATTTGAGACCATTTGTTTTAGTTTTTTTGGGTTTTTTTTATATAAAGTGTTTATTATTTTGTAGTATCAGTCAGTGTAAATCCGATTGCCGATTTTGAAGTTTTATTTGACTTTTGGCGTTTTTTGATGTCCTTTTTGGTAACTATACCATATACTGAAAAATATGTGGGTAACCGGACCACTCCTCTTGCTTTTTATCGACCAGTTCTTTTCTTAAAATGGGGTATAAAATAGTTTAGTCTTATTTTATATGAGGTAGTTCTCATGAATTCTGGTGACAAGGGGGTTATTGTTATATGTATTTTTAAGGGCTTTTGCCGATAGACTATCAGAACAAGCAATTAGCTTTTTCATAGGTGGTTCTAATTTTAGGGCTTCATCAAACTATGTGGAACATTTTTCGATCTTAAGTGTCGTTCTTGTTCCCTACCATGTTCTGCTGAAGAAAAAACATATCGTTTTAATATATATTTGTTTGTGTGAAAATCTCATAGCAAAGCCAAAATCATATTTTGAATATTATATAAAAAAAGTAAAAGCTTTTAAGTATTCTTGGAAAAATTTTCTGTTTCATCGATATTGTAGGATGTTGATATGTATAGATAAAGGATATATCCTAGCTTTCATGTATTCAAAATAAACACCTTGGAACGTTTTATATGTATATGAGCAAATTTGTGAAAGATTTTTGAAATAATTTTAGGTTGTTTCTCCTATACGAGTAACCATGCGAAAGGATATTAGCATGTATTGATGCACAAACATTCACCGAAACTATATAACAGAGAGCAGATATATTTTATCTGTTAACCACACTCTGTTACATATATGGCTTGTTTGTATTTCATTTCTTTCTTTTCATATTTTTCTTTTGTAGTTGTAGAGAAAACAAGTTTGAATACCACAACCAAGTGAGTGCTATTGGGGTTAACCCAAACACACATTTGCTTTTAGGACTAAATGAAATCGGAAATTACATGTTTTGTAATGTATGTGTTATAAGTGTTGGCAGCACGGTTTTTTCCATTACACTTTCGTTTTTGTTATAGCTAGTTTTTGTGGTCGTTATGGCCAAGAATTTGTTTCACCCTTTTGTGTTTTTTATTCAAATTTTGATTCTATTTTTGTCCTAACCACTCATTTTACAGATGATTGCATGCTGTTAGTCAATAATTACAATATAAGGTGCTGAAAGCAAAAGATTTAAAAGAACTGGTTCGATTGCATTATTGGCTTATAGCTCAGAAACATTAAAAAGCTGACCAGTTGAGTAATCAATTGGAAAACAAGTGACTTTTAATAAGCTGTTTGCATCCATGAACGTTAAATAATAAGTAGCAAGGATACATATGGATAAAAATAAAACCATATGTTTCGTTTCTTCTGTTTAGTAGCCTATTTACACCAAATCTACTCAGGACTAAGCGATGCAACTATGATTTCTTGCAAAAAGTACTTAAAAATACTACGCTGCAACAAAAATTGCACTATAATGTGGTGTATGCAGTCTCTGGGCACAAAAAATATACACTTTAATGCTGCTGTATTGTATTGTCAAACCCGCATGCATAAATTATTTTTGAGCAAATGAAATCTTGCTAGATGTCAGAAAACGGTGGTGTAAACGATATAGATTTCGATGTAGATTTCAATTCAAATCTACTAGATTTTGAGTTGGTGTAAATGCGCTATAACAAATCATTTAAAGGGGAAAAATCTTAAGCGTCAACACAATGCTCACACTCGTAAAATAAAGGATTATCATCCAGTTGCATCTTTGAAAAATATGACGTGTAAAGGACTAAATATACCTATATTTTCCAGGATTGTTCTTGCTTTGGACAAACTCTTCTAGTAGCCTAACTTACTCTTAAATTGTCCCGGGGTTTTGATCAATAGGCAATGCAGACAAAAATTGAATTTTTGCTAATTTCATCATTACGTTTCATTATTAATTTAATCATTACGAACAGAGATAACATTTTTTATTATAACACTGTTTACAAAAGGCAATTTTACTACCAACTATTGCCTGGGGAAAAATGTGTTCAACGATAATTTGTTTCAACTACTCGCTGTAAAACGTGAAAAGTTAGAAATTATTGTCTCTGATATGTTAAATATTTGTTTTCATGTCAATAACCAAGCAGCACGTGAGAGTGTCGAGAAGTTCTCTGCAGCGTATACTCATTTACTAAATAACTCCATGCTGGCAATACAACCACTGAATGAAAATACACAGAAAAGAGAGTTCGTTGAATGGATTATTGAACATCAACAAATGGATACAGATTTTTCGAGCAAACTCATCCTAAGCAAATGAAGCTCATTATCGCCTTGATGTCTCAAAGAACCCCCAAGTGATTATCGAAAAACTGTAGCAGTCACTGTCACGGGTGCTCAATTTTTCAACATGATAAAACAGTTCTTTCCATCGGACTTGGATAATATTAACTGTGAGCTAAGCGAGTGCGTAGTCTAGTTAACTCAAATCTTGCACTAATTTTGGGACACTCTTCATATTACAGCATTGTAATAAATACATTTTCCGAAGGGAGTGTAAATAAAATGTTAAAATTTGTTTTAATTGGTATCTTCACAAATAATTTGCAATGGTCAGACTCGACCATTTGTAGCAGTTGATAAAAATTAACTCCCGCGAGAACTAAAGACCATAAAAAAAGTATGTTCATCAACTCATAAATATGACATGGGCGACTATTTTCATGCCCTCCTTTTTAATTTAAACTTAAATAGCAACAATAAGGGTGTAGTTGTAAAATCAAAGTTGCTTGAAAAATATGAGAGTAAAAAAGTGGTCTAAAAAACCGTCAAAAACGAAACTAAACAACACGCTATTTTCTGCATCAAACAGGTCCGTTAAAGTGATACTGTTTCTATATTGCAAAATACGTGATAAATCGTTGAAGTTTTGGCTGCTTTAGTTACAGTTTATTTAGATAATTAATTAATTTTTACTTATTAACAGAATAAGAAAATTTACTAAATTACTCCCAAAAGAAGAATAGACGGGAAACCAGAACTTAAGAAATCTAAAGCGAAGGAGTAACTACCTATCCGACGAACACATATACGAGTATGTATTTCTAGAGCCAGCCTTGTGTTTACATAAATTTTCATTTGTGCATAAAATAATTTTAGCTAAAATTTAGTCAACCATAAGCAATATTTTTTTTTGTACAATATGAAACTCTAGCTGCAACAATAAAACAGCGTTAAATCTTTAAAACCAACACATGAAAATTTAAACAACCGCATGCTTACATATTTACACAGATTTTTACATCCGTACCTGATGTGTGCTTATGAAACAAACGCAAGGCGAACCGAACACGTCGAAGAGTCAACAAAGGTTGGGTTGGGTGTGTAGAAAATTATGTTATAAAAATTCTCCTTTCACCATGTAAATTTGTGTCAACCTAAAATTGATATGTATGTATGCATGCAAACATTTATATATGTATGTTCTTATCACCCAGTTAACAAAATCGGCCTAGACAACATGGTCTCCGACGATATAAGTACGGTTTGTCTTCGTGCTTAGGCTTTCTAAAAACATTTCTGCGATTGAAGCGACAATGGCTTCAGTCTATGTAGTATTAAAACCGTTCATATAATATATTTTTGAATGGCAATAGCAATTTTATATATATTTTTATTCCTTCACAGTTAGCAGTCGTTGATGTCATAGCAGAGAAAACTTTCGTTTGCATAATCGTCAACGATACGGTGACCGTGCATGATTTCGTGGCCATTTGTTCATTAAAGACTGATTTGACTTGTCATCAATATGTCTTCTGCGACTCGTCGTTTAAGATGTCTTACATTCATTGCCAACTGGTTAGTCTCAAATTGTTTCTTTTTCGCTGAGCTTGCTGTTAATCTGCCAGGGCTTTTATATAACGGACCTTCAAGAAACTCAAAGTAGATGAAATAAGTAAAATTTTGAAACCCACTAAGTAAAAATTTCAGTTGCAATCTAACTGCAACTGTTAAGCAATTGTTATATCACGTCTTACAAAATTTTTTTCGTTTAATTTTGCATAAACCTATTAAATAAGTGAAGAGTGAAGATATAATAAAATGTATAAAGGAGGGGTTTCTATAATTTACTCACCGTAAGCATTTGAGTTCTGTTTGTAATAAATAAAACTTTAATGATATAAATTCACTTACATAATTTGTGTCAAATTTATAAAATTTATTTATTTGCGTCAAATTTGTAAATTAAAAATTGATTTGGGTTGGATATCTGAACTTGAAAATAGTATCCAGCGACTAGCAGAGAGCACGCCAAATATCCAGGTAAATATTTAAAAATAATAATGAACAGACCATATTTTAGCACGGCGAATTTAAAGAAAAAATGCCAAACTACAGATTCGAACATAATTCAGGGATGGGAACTGTAGCGCATTTCCGAATTATTAAGCGAAAACGTTAATTTTGTTAAACGAACTTTGAACATTATCCATGGCTGCTTGTAATGGAAATCAGAAAAAGCCTGTAAATCTATATAGTACATCCATTATTGCGTACAAGAAAGAGAGGGAGAAAAAGAGCGAAATTCATCTAAGCTCTGAGTGTGTGTGTTCTGTTGAAACCATCTATGTGAAGAGTACAATAGATAAGCTTGTTAATTTTTACCGTTGACCTCGAGAGTTTTCGAAAAGAAATAGAGCAATTATCTCATGGATGGATAAGGCCAAACAAACACTTAGCTTGAGGCAATGCAATGGTTTTGGATATTTCAATCAAAGGTTGCGTGTTCTTGGAGACCAGTAATGCAGTTTTGCTTGTTGACGTAGCCGTTTAACTGAAAATGAGCCTCATCGATGCAAAAATGGTATCTACAGTGGGAAAACGCTCCAACATCGTTTCATAAACAGTTTTGCGTAAATCAAAATCACTTTCTTTCAGTTCTTGAATGATTTTAATTTTAAAAGGATGGAGCTTCTCAGATCCTCTTTTAAAATTTCAATAATAATCGCTCTTGGAAGTTCCAGTGAGGCTGCTGCTTTCCGTACTGAACGTCGCGGATTTTCATGTAAACTGATTTCAATCAGCTCAATCTTTTCGGAACTTCTTGAAAATGGATTGGACTCTGGCCGTGGGACATTTATAGTCAAAGCAGTTGCCTGAAATCTCTACAACCACGAAATAATTAAATTTACACTCTGTTCATCATGTATTCGCCGAATAACGAACTTTGATTGAAATTTTTGACATGTAATGACGTAAGAATCATTACTTTTAAAAAATATCTCCACACCAAAGGCACGATGCTCACTCGACCGCTGCGATATCGTCAATGACAAATTCGCACAATCTATAATTCAAACGGTGCTGCCCTCTGCTCGCACCATTTAATATTTTTTGAAATAATCGTATTTAAAAAATATAAATTTTCTACCATACAGGGTGGTCTTCACAGTGAGAAGGCCCTATACGAGTATTTTTATTATTGTTTAGCTCTATGTTTTACTTCTGGGGTTTTGTGAATGAACTGTGTAAGTTTGCACATACATATACACATATGTGCACGCCATTGTGTGACCGTGTAAATTCAAATTGTGACTGCTAAGGAGGTGACGGCTTTTAAAATAATATCAAAATGTGTCTTTAAAACATTTTATAATGTCTGCACTTAGCGTTGCTTGCTTGTTCCTGCAAAGTCTCTACTCTTTCTTTGTTACACTTTCATTTGATGCTGCTTTAAAGAATGTCGCAATTTAGTTTTTCTTTTATAAGTTAGCGTTTCTTACATTCTTTTTCGCCTTTTTCAAACTGTGTACGTGTTTAATGTAACACAGCAATAATAGTATATACATATGTATGTATACATACTTCTAGAAGGGCGTTCTGTCATGTGAAAATTATGTGTGAATAAGATTTTGCAAATGTAAAACATGTTAAGCTGCAACTTGTGCTTTATTATATGGGAGTAAATAATAATAATATTTTAGCACTTGTTGTTTTTTGGGTTTTCTTGCATTAATATTTGCTGCAGTTTCTTTTTTTCTCCTAAATTATGTATTTCTTTGTGCAATCTGAATAATGTGCATACAATAGTGTAAATTACGAATTAGTACGTGAAAGTATTATGAAAATAATTTTACATTGCGGTTTTTAAATATTTATGTAAGTTTTTGCGGAGCAAAACAACAACTTGGCGTTGCTTAAGCATTAACCGGAAGGTGTAAGAGTACAATTTAGCATTTTGGGTGTTTTATGTTGTTTAAAATCTCTCAAATATTACAACAATTGTTTTTTTTTATCAATTCAAATGAACTTCAAAGTTGTTTTGATATTTGAAAAAATATTTTCTAACATTCTTTAAAATTATCAGCTCAACTATAAGTATTTTTTTTTTTAAGTAGATATAATTAAAAACCGAATAGAACTAATCCATGCTATATATGACAAATGTAGAGTTGCCAGGGTTTATGTATTGACGTCGTGTAGCCGGGCGCCACAGTTCACGGTTATATGGGCCTATAAGAACAGTCGTGCCAGCTAAAATAACTAATTTCTGACTGGGAATGTGTTGACGGTAGATCGGAAGTGAAAACGAGAAAAAGCTAGAAACTACTAATATATTATAAATAAAAATGAAAAACTGCTACTTTTAAATTTACAGTTCAGACGATTGTGATTTGTGATGATGGTGTCTTGTTTGCTTTAAAATTTGTCCAAGTTAAGGCCTTATTATCTTCTATTCTCTGTTGCCGTTCTGTGACGTTCTTTTCTGATGCAAATATTTTACAATTTCTTTTTCCGTGAAAATATTCAGCTGTTTTTTTTTTTACAGAAGAGCATAATTAAAAGAAAAACATTAGTATGAAGAATAAAATATGTACATAATAACTATCTTTCGTGAAAAAAAAGAAACAAATTAATAATTTAGAAATAGTGATCAAAAAGCCTACTTCTTCCTCACAATCTGCAGAGTTTATTACAAAAGAGATTTTTTCCGCACTAAAATAATATTCTTTTGATAACCGGCGTGCACCCGGTATTGGGGGGCTAACAACCCCCCGTGGTGTTATTATCTCGCAACAGATACCTGTGCTGTAAGGAACCTGCGGTGATGGTTAGACGGGGAAATTTCTTAAGGGCTCATGTTTGTAATGGACTTCGGACGTACCAACTTATTAATGTGATGTTTTTGAGACATGAGTGAAAGATACGTCTAGAAAATTTTTTTGAAATACACTCAAAGTATTGAGTATATTTCATAAAACTTTTCTAGACGTATCACTCAATCGCGTCCCATAAATACCACATAAGTCTTGTCTTTCATGCAGAATTGCATACAAGAGGAATTAGAAGGCTACAAACTTTTGGCAGAAAGTTGGGACTTGTGAGAGCCTGGAAAGCCCAACGCTGGCGCTGGTGAACTGTGAATAATTCACCCCGTCCCAATATAAGATTCGGTCGTAGAGACAGGTGCTGATGTAAATCAATTTCAGAGCTACTGTAAAAATGGCCTTGTCAGTTATATTAAAATACACGCATCTGCTGACAATATCTGCCGATTGTCTGATAATACCAACGTAGAGTGTGTTCTTATGATCGTCAAGTGTCTGACATCAATATTTTTACTTGCAAAAACTTGAAAATAAAACGAAAATTTGCACAGTTCACATGGTTATGGTTTACTAACAATATTGTAATATTTGACAACTATAGCTTTATATATGAGCTTATATGTATGTATGTGGCAGGAAGAGCGCTCACTTTACTCACACAACTCTAGGCTGATCCATGTCAATGGTTAAATATTGAGTTCCAATGCTTATTGGCTTAATTCCAATTTACATTCGGAAATAAAATGTATGAGCGATGTGAACGTATTCTAAGTAAACATACAATATGTATTTGTATGTATTTAAATACATATGTATACATGTATGTACGTAGAACAGTCTTTTAATGGACACCAATTTTAAAACTTAAGCATATTATGCTCAAAACTGTGACATTTTAATTAAAACTTTATAGTCAAATGCTCTGGTTAACGAACTGCAAAATATCACTTTTCAAAACGTCACTAAAATATAAGTCGAAATCATAAAAAAAGTATTTAAATGACATGACACTAAAAATAAAACTTGAAAGTAAACTTTGTTCTTTTAACAAAATATTCTAATGGAAGAAGCTTCATGACCAAAGAGTGTGTACGTAAACAAGCGACACCAAGAACAGAAGCAACACAAATTACACTGGAAAAAAAAACATATTTATGTGTTATTATAAAATTAATGACTGTTACTTTGAAATCTTTTTATCTACGATATGATTGAAACAATATTATAGTTCCTGTTGAACATATACTACGTTAAAACGAAAACTTATAAGAATGTCATATTTAGCAATCTGAAAGTATTCAAGCTATTATTTGTCACATTAATATGATGTTTCCACAACACAAGCAAGCAACTTGTGGAGAAATTTTATATGAAATGCACCTAATTTTTTGAGTGGTTTCAATATAAAATTTTCAAAGAAAAAGCTT
This sequence comes from Thecocarcelia acutangulata, assembly GCA_914767995.1. Lineage (NCBI taxonomy): Eukaryota > Metazoa > Arthropoda > Insecta > Diptera > Tachinidae > Thecocarcelia > Thecocarcelia acutangulata. The sequence goes on from OU612097.1 coordinate 3,978,865, forward strand.
GCTTGAGTTGTGAAAACATCAGATAAATTGGTATTATAGTTCGTTGGCTCAAAATTTATATTTTATCTGCTTTAAACAATACAAATACTACAAAAATTTACAACATCATATAAGTAATTTTTGTTTTTAATTAACATTGCATTTGTTTCTGTGCACACATTCACCTTGAGATGGAAGAAGAGTTAAGCTGCCACTAATATACTGCAGTATTTATTGTCAGTTCCTTAGAAACAACACAAAAAACAGGTCAAAAGAAAAAAGTAAGCAACCAATTAATTAAAAAAGGATATTTTTCCTTTAACACATATCTTTAACCATGAAAAAAATTGGAAAGTTTAATATGCTCATAAATTTACCAACAAGGGTATTGTATGTTTTAAGCCCTAATGTTAAATAAATATATTTATGTTACTGTTACAAAGCAGAGATGCATAAGTGAATATTCTTTGACATGTTAGGTACAATTTCGTCACTTCGTGTCATATACGAGTACAACTTTGTCGCTTTGCAGGACGTTTCTAACTTTGAAGGAAAGCAAACGTTATTTGTTAACCGGTTTAGTAGCTTTTACATACAATTATTTATTATGAAAATGAAGCTTAAAAATGTTACTTGACTATTTACTTAAATTTGTTCAAATTGTGTTCTTAATTAGTGCATAAACAATTCAAGCTATTAGTAAAGACTTCAATGCATTCAAAGAGTTGCCGAAGTTTTCGATTCACGATGAAATTACTTTACGTATGTAAGTACTTAAATTTAAGTACTTTCAGTAGATCTCAAAATGTATCTGTAATGCAACGAAAGGAAAAAGGTTTATCTGACATTAAATTATATATTTTTTGAAACTCGCACTCGCATACAAATTTACTCATGTAAACTATCAATATTCTAAATGTTCAAATTTGTTCCTTCCGATGTTCAGCATATTGGTTGTGGCACGTGTAGTGTGTGCCGTAGCACCGTCCTGTTGGTACCACATGTTTTCCAATCCCAATTCATCAAGTTGCGGTTAAAGGAACTCGTGGATCATTGCCCTGTAGCGCTCACCATTCACGGTAACCGTCTTCGAAGAAAAAAGGTCCGATGACTCCTCCAGCGAACACAGCACACCATACAGTGACTTCGAGCGGGTGTAATGGGTCTTCGTGGGTTACACGCGGATTTTCAGTGCCCCAGAAGCGTAAATTTTGCTTATTTAAGTACCCGCTAAGATGGAAATGGGCCTCATCAGTCATGATTATTTTTGATGAAAAATCATCTTCAGCAATATTCCGCGTTCTGGAGCAGTGTAGCGTAACATTGTTTATTAACGTGTATTTCGCATGTGTTTACTACACAAATGGCAAAACAGAACTGACATTAGGGGCCAATCGCAAAATTTATAGCATTTTCTGAGAGGATGATAACTTTTGCGCCACCTTGTACTATAAAATATTAAGAGAAATCTATTCTGTCTCCAGCTCTATTATTTTTTTTTTTTTATATTGGACCAGTACTCAGGGGATGACCCCTACATATGCAGTGCATTGTACCAGAACTAGGAAAATAGGTTGTGAGGAGGGGGAAAGCGGGAGTAGTGTTTGTGAACATTTGACTTGAATCTTCCAACGTTATAACAGACAGGAAACACTTCTGCAGGCAACTTGTTCCACAGACGAAGCGTGCGGCTGAAAAACGAATTCTCTCTGTAATGCGTAGTACGATTCCCCGGGCAATCGACCACAAATGGGTGAGCTCTAGACGATGAACGCGTGCTACGTAAAAATGTGCGCGTTTCGGGAACAAGATCCCTAATCTCGTCAGAGCAAAATCCATTGTAGTATCGATAGAACAGAGTAACGCATCCCACACTGCGTCGATGCTCCAGTGAGTCAATAGAGTTGGATACCCTACTGTCACCGATGAGCTTCTTCGCCCTCTCCTGCACACGGTCGAGTAACCCCAAAACAGACTTTGAGGCACCGGCCCAAACATGAGAGTTGTATTCCATTTTCGGTCGGATGTAGGTGGTATAAATAGTAAGGAGGTCGGATGGAGTGAAGTACATCTTACATCGTTTCAAAAAACCGAGGCACTTGAATGCTTCTTTAGAGATATGAAAAATGTGTTCATTCCAGCGAACGTCACACTGTATCTTCATTCCAAGAACATCAAGAGCATCCGATTCTTCAATATTTATACCATCCATGAGTACAGATGAAGCAGCATTAGCGGTCGTTTGTTTGTGCGTCAATAAGCAACACTGGGTCTTACGAGCATTAAAGGCGACCCTGTTTTTACGACCCCATTCAGAGACCAATAGAAGATCACTATTCAGTGAATCATTCATATTTAGTCTCTTGGCAGCGATCTCTGATAGGCTGGGCCTATATCTAAAAGAGTACGAGTGACAAATGCTGCTGTCATCCGCGAAAGAGTGGATAGGATTGGAAGTTTGGTAGAGAAGGTCGTTGAGGAAAATAAGAAATAGGGTAGGAGAAAGAACGGAGCCTTGCGGTACCCCTGAATTAATCTTGAACTCGTTTGATGAGACCCCATCTATAACAACTCGTATAGAGCGGTCTCTGAGAAAGCTCGATATAAACCGAGAGAAGTCATCACCGACACCAAAAGCAGTAAGTTTTGCCAATAGTGCACCATGCCACACTCTGTCAAACGCTTTTGAAATATCAAGAGCCACCACCCTACTTTCACCGAAATGATGGATTGAGTGGCACCATTTCTCTGAGAGATATGCCATAAGATCGCCAGTTGAACGACCCTTACGAAATCCATATTGACGATCACAAAGTAGTTTATGCGACTCGAGATACCTCATAAGGTGATGGTTAACCATGTTTTCCATTACTTTGGAGAGTGTAGAGCAAATTGCAATTGGGCGGTAATTTTCGGGGTTATTTGCCATACCCTTTTTGGGTATTGGTGTTACATTAGCAACCTTCCAGCACGATGGAAACTCACCAGTATGGTAAAGTATGCTGAAAAGGCGTGCTAATGGACGCGCAAGCGTAGAAGAGCACTGCTTCAAGACCAGTGCTGGAATGCCATCCGGTCCAGGAGTTTTGTTTATATCGAGGTCTTCCAAAACCCTTTTAACTGCTCGCGCCCGGAAGAATATCTTCGGCATAGTTACAGATACTCTTTCGAGCTCGGGAAGTGGCTGACTGCTTTCCGGCAAGCAGGAATTGCTTGCAAAGATTTCAGCCAACAGGTTAGCTTTGTCAACCGGGTCTGTGAATGCTTGGTCATTCTTTAAAAGAGTTGGAATTGATGAACTAGCACTGTTCTTTACTCTCTTAACGAAAGACCAAAAGGTCTTACTGCCCCGAGGAGCTGCAAGGACCTTGGCACGAAGGCGCTGTTCGTGAAGAGACTTTTCACGCCTAAGTACCTTTGTATAAAACTGAAATAGTTAATTTTAAGGTTACAAAGTAATGTAGGGCTCCTGGTAGGCGAATTTAAAAAATGCTTACAACAGATAAATGCAAACAAGTTTACTAAGTTATTAATTTATGCCAGTGTCGGCCAAAGTGTGAATTTCCTGTACCCGCGTGTAAAGAAAAGAAAAAAAAAAAAATAACGTAAAAATCTCCATAATACCTACGAAAGCATAACGTTTGTACTAAGGTGCATTAACGTCTACAAGCTGGCAGCGCTACTGCATGTGATAGTTTTTTGCTCTTGGCAATATAGTAAGCCCTTTACGTCAAGTGTATTGTTTTCATTTTTGAAAGTGAATTTTGCATTAAACATTTAAAAGTTATTTTGTGTATATAAAAATAATTCATATAAAATTAGTTAATAACTGTGAAATAGTACTTTTGTAGTTTATAATTGTTGAAAAGTTACAAATATTTTTGACAAGCATAGCCTACTACTTGTATGTTTTTGTTGTAATTTCACTTCATTGCTGCCACTTTGTAGACGTTAATGTACTTTGGTTTGTACAAGCTTTGTGTTAATCTCAACAAAGATTTTCCAAAAGAAATTAAAAACAAAGATGGATTGAAATATTTCAATTTTGCGGGTGATTCGTTAAAAACCGTAACCAAACTTTTCCGTTTAAAAGTTTTATTAACTTAAAAGCTTTAAAAGCTTCTAAAATTGATACCAAACAAAAAATTATAAACAGCTTGTTTTCTCTGTTTTCCAGCTATCTGTATGTCGACATTTCATGTGAGCTAACCTAATCATCAGTATATGTCGACATTTCATAGCAAGGCAGCTTTAATTTGCGTAAATTTGTCATAAACACATAGACTTCCTTGCTTTTTCAAACAATATTTTGCCAACTGTTCGTAAATTCTACCAACAAAATACATGTTAATATTTTTTTCGTGTTGTATTTATTGTAATTCTGCCGCTACCTATTAAAGCTGCCTTGTTTCATAGGAGCTACCCTAATCATCAGTAGACTTTGGAAATTTTTGCAAGATGTTCTCCAACATTCAACTTTATATCCCAACAATCTAAATAAATAATTGAGAATTTGAAAAGAAAAATAATACCTTGAAAACACAAAAAGCACGCTGTTTATAATTTTTTGATTGGTATCAATGTTAGAAGCTAATATAGTGAATAAAACTCAATTGTATAAAAGAACAAATTAAAAAAAAAAAACCAAAAGGACCTTGAGCTAGAGAAATTTATTGCAAATGTTATAATACTAATGCCGTTTTCTTTTCTAAAAAAGTTTTGCATTTATGCTGCACTTTTTTTCTTAAAATTTAAGTTTTAACATTTAAGTTTTATTGAGATGAAAAGAAGACGTCGCAATACCTACAAATATCTGAAAAAAAAAATGAAAAAACTGTGTACTTCTGTATTTTTTGGCAAAACAATATTGAAAATGTTACACTTTTTCTAGAAAAGAAAATGCCATAAGTTAAACTAGAAATACAACAGTGTTGCATTTGTGAATAAAGCTTTTCACAATGGCAACTCAGAAGTCAACAAAATTTAAATTAAATAAAAAATTAAGAACTTAATTTTCTTAAAAATTTTTATGTTTTCCTGTATTACGAGTATGTAGATCATTGGAATCACAAAACTCAATCACACGAACTGAAATAACAACATATTCCTGTAGTATGGTAGCACTGTTTTCCACTGTTGTAAATTTAAAAACTCAAATTTTCACGATGCTAAGTGAAGAAGCTCAATTTTTTATGCCTGAACAGGAGAACAGTGGTTTTTTTATTAAACCCAATGTTGTCTCTACCAGGAATCAGGAATGAACTCGCTTTAATATAAATTCATTTCCTATCTATTGTGTTTTGTATTTTTGCGCAAGCAAAGAAAGGTAAATTTGGAAAATATCTTTGGTAATTTTTTTAATATTTCCGTTTATTATAAATTTTTGCTGCTCATGCACTAATTTAATAATATTAAACTTTTTCCATTTATAGCATAGAAAGTTTAAATTTGTTGTTGCTTTTGTTGTTTCCTGTTCCAGTTAAAGTATTTTAGTTGCTAATTTGTTTTGCAGTTTTAGCTGACAATATGAAATACGCAACGATAAAGAATATGGAAACACAAAAATCCAAAACTTTTTAAATATCTTTCAATAATTACCAAAGCAAGATCATGCTACGAACAGACAACAAAACTTTCAAAATTTTTATTTCTTTTTTTTTAAGTTAAAAAATGTGTAACAAGAAGAAGCAGGATAAAAACTGCTCGAGTTAGAAAACTGTTTGAATTAAAACCATTTGAAGGAATTTTACTACGAACTTGCTGCAGTAGATGACAATAAAAAAGTATCTTTTTTTTTTTTTTTTTTAATTAAATAAAATTGCTTTATAAAGTTGTACATGAAAAATAATTGTTTTCCTTAAGAAAAGCTTTTAAAGTGAATGAGTTTAAGAACATGCTGATAACATTAAATGAGCTGCTAATAGAAGGTCGTTAAGTACTAACAATAAAATAAAAACAATTAGTGGCGAATTTAGCTGTTAGATGGATACTGGCTCACCGTAACTACTTTAACCGTTGACGGAATAACAGCATCTGTGGCAGACAGACATTGAATTACCTAATGCTAAAAATATGCATCAAAACTTTAATTTCAGTTTAATGACATGAACGAATTTAGTATCAAAGTACGAGTAAGAGAAAAACAAATTATTATAGTGATATACAAATTTCTTGCTTTTGTTGTATTTAGATAACGACTTTGTTGCCAATATACAAGCGCAATTTTGATGTTAGTAAAAATAGACAAGTCGTCCTAAAACAGTCGGCGACATTGATTCTAAGCTAAACACAAGCACGATTACACGCAAATTACACAAATTTCTGAAATTTTAGCTACTTCTGGTTGTTTGAGAGCTTGTTAATGCTATTCATGCGCAGAGTTGCCAGAATTTAAAAAAATTATAAATGCTAAAAATAGGCATCAAAACTTTAATTTCAGTTTAATGACATGAGCGAATTTAGTATCAAAGTACGAGTAAGAGAAAAACAAATTATTATAGTGATATAAAAATTTCTTGCTTTTGTTGTATTTAGATAACGACTTTGTTGCCAATATACAAGCGCAATTTTGATGTTAGTAACAATAGACAAGCCGTCCTAAAACATTGGACGACATTGATTCTAAGCTAAACACAAGCACGATTACACGCAAATCACGCAAATGTCTGAAATTTTAGCTACTTCATGCGCAGCGCTGCCAGAATTAAAAAAAAAATTATAAACATCATGTTTTTTATGTTGAAAGAGATCTTTCCAAAATGTTTAAAGTCTGCTGGGGATTAGGGTAGCTCCTTTAAAATGTCGACATATAGACAACTGGGAAATATAAAAACAGGCTGTTTATAATGTTTTGATCGGCCTCAATATTAGAAGCTAGTATAGTGAATAAAACTCAATTGTCAGAAACTTTAAACGTAAAATCTACAAAAATCAATAATTTCTCATGAAAAACCCTGCGAAATTCTTTCAAATTTTCAAAGCCATAAAAATAGCCCCTTTTCCTATTTATATCATTTCATAATTCGAGTGGAAATATGACGCTCTAGAGGAGCTAATAGATAAAACTTTCGCTGGATTGTTTTCAGCGTCAACTCATATATTATGTAATGCAACCTCTTCTTTCCGTAATATTTTCAGTTGTTTCGCAATAATTGCTTTTTCAAATTTTGTTTCTTAATGCAGACATAGCTTTATTGCTTTTTTGTATACGCATGCGGTTTTTTACTCACACTTCCTTGCGCTTAGTGCCTTGAATCAAAAGCTTCTACATTTTAAAAGTTTTTAATCCCAGCAGCACTGAGATCATTGTAATCCTAGAAAAACTTTTCTTTTATTAACAAAAATCTATCAAAATATTGTCTACAACTTCGTTCATAAAAAGCAATTTTAAACAAAAGGGTGAATTTTTACAGGCATGAACTTACAAAATGTCATAAAATAAAAAATAAATGCATAGCGTAAATTGTTTATGGCTCTATTGAATAGGAATCCTTCGTCATATCTACTTGAAAAATATTTCTCGGGTAGTCATTTGCTTAATTATTTTCAACACGGCAGAAACATAAAAGCAGCTTACCGCCGCTAATTTATAAAAATTTATATATTCATATACATACATATATACATATATGTATGCATATGAAACGAGTGTGATATATGTATACTAAATTTAATAACAACTGTTAGTAAAATCTAAATATATATAACTCAAAGTTGACTGACTAACATAGTGATCTATCAATGGACAGCCTAACCCATTGGATGGATGAATGGAGGGCTGAAAACGTAAACCAACTAATAACATGATGACTAAAACTATTATCGCCTAGATCTTCTTAGAGTTGGGTAGTTCACGAACGAACTAAGGCAAATGAACTGTTCAATTGAGTAAGCTAAGTGAGCCGATCAATTAGTTCCGTAGTTCATGTATCTTTCTTTTGCTTTCATTTTCTTTCTCGCCTATTCCCCAGCACCATCAAGTCAAGTAGCTTGCAAAAGCCACTCAGTTGAAAGCAGCGTAACTAAATTGGCTTATGGTCGGAAGTTCGTCAATAAAACTGGATTGCAAACTTTTGTTATACAACACAATTCTTAAGCCTATATGGTGCTAAGGCATTCCATTATGGGGCACCGCCTGAGCGTTAAACATTAAAAAATTCAAAGACAACAAAAACGAATTCTTCGACATCTGAGAAGAAAACAAAACCCAGCGGCGAAAGTTTCGATTACAGAAACCATGATCCGACGCACATTTGTACTTTAGTAATACACAGCATCAAATATACGAATACAGTATGTACTTTCAAACATATTGACGCATATGTAGATTGAACACCTACCACCTGCATACAAAGTAAGCGAGATAGTGTTCATCCAACAAAAGCCCCTTACTTCCTAGAATACATTGTAAGCCGGCAGTAGGCAGCTCGAATACAAACTCGCTTACTTTGTAAGTAGGCCGAAGACCTACTTGCCGTACCTCGAATACAGTTTTTCGGGAATATTCCACAAAAGATGAACTGCTTTCACTTTTGGAAACTCCATATACTACGGTCGTACACTTCGTAAGTTAGCATTCGTTAGACACAAAGTGTTGCTCGTATTATTAAGCAGATGTAATGTGGCAAGCAGTGTTCGCCACTGGGGTTTTGTCAATAAAGTGGGTAAATATTGACAAAATTTGATATATTGCACAGCTTCTTTCACAAAAATTTGACAACGTCTCAAAGGAGAGTTGAAGTTAATCTCTGTGAGTTTCGAACGCATTGTGAAAATTTGAAAATGAATTATAATATCCATTCACAATTTTATATCTCTTAAAAATTTTCCCGGTATATGCAATTCTATACAAAGAGAATCAACTAATGTATTCAAAAACTCTTTATCCTGCAGAGACCCTGAAAAGACAAACATCATATTTTTAATCCGTCTTTATTATCTATATACATATATGCACTTGGCATTATTATGAATATTGTGGGAATCATTTATTATGTGTAGGACTGGAATGAGTTTTTAATTGATAAAAACTGAAAACTTCTATACAATTGTGTATATCTTCTAAGCTTTTATTTTCATAAAAAATATGCATATGTAAGTATACATACGAGTATGTAAATATACGTATGTCAAATGATTATATTTCTTTCTGTTGGCAAAGATAATTCTTGACTTCAAGAATATTGTCATTTCTGATTTTGTAATTCCCAAAAATATTATATGTATATAAAAATATTAATCCTAACACAAACTCTGACATGCAATTTATTTTTTATTTGTTTATGCTTCAGTCTTTAGTAGTTGGAATATTTATAAATTTAAATAAAAATGCTTAAATGGGTTTGTTACAAGTTAAATTTGCACAAGATATAAAAGTCGAAGTGTTCATTTTGTTCTGCATAACAAATCTTTCTCAATACTGAAATTGAGTTTAGTGTTTTAGGAGTTGAATTTTAATGAAAATTCAATATTATTTTTTCTCTATTTTCTGCAAAGTCTTAAAGGTTTTAAAAATTTTTTTTTATGTCACATTGAGCTTAAAAATGCTAATGACTGAGTTTTTTGCTGACTTGTGAATTCATCGTCATAAAAGCTCAAAGATTATCGTGAGACCTTCACTTTAGATTATTACCACGACAGTAAAGCCAGCCGAGGTTTTATTGACAACGCGGTCAAATGCCAGCTATTGGAAGCAATATAAAATTGATTTATTCCAATAGATGGTAGAAATGTATAATGGAAAATATTTTATTATTTAAAAAAAAAAAATTAAAAAAAAAAAAAAACGAAAGAACAAATTGCTTTTCTAAATTATAAGTTCACACCCGTTTCATGATTGATATCAATCGAACCATTCTAATACTAGTATTAGACTATTTATATCACCTACATCCAACCGAAAATGGAATACAACTCTCATGTTTGGGCCGGTGCCTCAAAGTCTATTTTGGAAATACTCCACCGTATACAGGAGAGGGCGAAGAAGCTCATCGGCGACAGTAAGAAATCCAACTCTATTGACTCACTGGAGCATCGACGCAGCGTGAGGTGCGTTGCTCTGTTCTATCGCTACTACAGTGGATTTTGCTGTGACGAGATTAGGGATCTTGTTCCCGAAACTCGCACATTTTTACGTAGCACGCGTTCATCGTCTAGAGCTCATCCATTTGTGGTCGATTGTTCGGGGAATCGCACTACGCATTACAGAGAGAATTCGTTTTTCAGCCGTACGCTTCGTCTGTGGAATAAGTTGCCTGCAGACGTGTTTCCTGTCTGTCATAACATTGGAAAGTTCAAGTCAAATGTTCACAAACACTACTCCCTCTTTGCCCCTCCTCATAACATAGTTCTGGTACAATGCACTGCATATGTAGGGGCATCCCCTAAGTACTGGTCCAAGCTAAAAAAAAAATCATATCTGCAAGCAATGTCCTCTGAATTACCACAACAGTCCCAAAAAGTTTGGTAGTGGCCTCATGTATCCATTTACTTACAATATATATAAATCTTATGACTGTGTTATAATAAACAGCATTTGTTCATTTTTTAAAATATATAAAAAAAAATTGATTTCCTTTACAATGGTATTTTTCTATACAGAAATCCCAAACGTCAATTGAGGGAATGTACTCGTATTTAAGATGACCTTATTCGACCAGAATTCTATATTTTATCCACCATCGTGTGCCATAATTACACTATAATCATCCCCAAGAGCAATATAATTAAACAGCTGAAAACATGTTTGTTTTTATTTTACTTATAATCTGATGTTCATATAAATAATGATCTTGTTATTAATTAAATTAAAGTTTTTTTTTTTTTTTTGGTCTTGCATATCAAATAAAATGACATTTTTACTTGATGTTCTCACCAACGGATTTAAATGCTAGACAAAGATTTACATTGGCAGAAAATCCCATTTTTGTTCTATTTGAGCTTTCTCACTAAGCTTTATTTGAATTGAATTAAATTGTCTACTTAAAACGGCATTTATTATCTGCTTAAAATGTCCACAATGTAATCAAATTAAGTAGAGACATGATAAAAATCTTACTGCCAAAGGATAAATAAATATTGAATGTATTTACTGTGTCTGCAAACATTGAACACAATCTAACACGTTTATTTGATATGAACAAAAAATTTATTAAACTCGTTGTGAGGCCAACGGAAAAAAGGAGGCAAAAAGGAAACTTGCCATGCATTCAGTTTTTATTTACCAGGTTTTATTTTTCTCTTTACTTCAACACATACTCGGTTTTTTAGTTTATTGCATGCTTTAAAGTGACAAAATAAAATAAATACTCAAGTCCTTTTCTCCAATAGCCTTTTAGAATATCTTTATGTTGTGGTGATGATGAACTTTTTTGTTTTCTTTTTGCAACATGGCCGTTTAAAAGGCTGCCTTGTTTGGTGGCTGGCTGGCCGGTTGGTTGGTTGGTTGGTTGATTTCCTAACTACTCGCTTCTTAGAGAACACTTAAAGTTCGCCTTGTAACATTTTCACATGCTCGACAAACCAAAAAATTCAGTTTAAATTTCATGAATAAAATGTTTAAAAGTTGAAATATCTAACCTTAACTGGAACATGTTTTTGCTTTAAAGAAATCCTTGACAAGAAAGAGCAGGCAAACGTAATTTACACTCTCAGCTGCAAAAACCAAATTTTATATATACTCATACATACATGGTGTGATCAAAAAATAACCATTATCTTCAAATTTTGTGAGTTACGTATGTTCGATGTTTGCATTTTTTTTTTCTGTTATCTTGGTAACATGTCTGTTATATATGTTAGCAATGTGAGCCATTTCGGATTGTCAGTTTGTTTTTGACAGATAAAAAGGTTAGTCGAGTCGAGTTTTGGTGTGTTCTTCGATTTTTTACTAAATTTTGAGCAAAGCAAAGTCACTTGGGGGAGCTGTTGACCATTGTCAACGATGTTCAATTGAAAATTAAAATAATTGCTATTTTCTGATCAGCCCTCGTATGTATTTTTTTGTATTTATTTTATTATACGGAGACAAACTTTAAAGATATTAAATTTCACTATGATTTTCAGCCAGATCTTGAACTGGTTTTAAAATTAAAGTTTCAAATTGCTTTGAAAGTTCGGAGGCAGACGCTTTTTATTTTTATTAGAAATTTTCATAAAAGTTTTAAATTTAATTGAAAATGTGGCTTTCCACACATCTCAGTGGTTAACAGCTATTTGATACTATAAAATTATAAACTAAATTATTCAAATTCCTTTCGAGTCTGCTTTCGGTAATAGTAATACAAATTAAGCCTACACTTACAGTAACGCACAACTTTTTTCAACAAGCATTTAATTTTTATGTAAATCAATAAATAAATACGAGTATTGGAAAAAATTTTAATATATATATATATACTTTTAAATATATATATATACTTTTAAATCGAATTTCTCAATAAAGTTTGGAACTCTCTTCATTATATTTTGAGTCTTTTCGCTATCAAAGAAACATGCTGTAGTCCATGAAATAAAAATGTTTAAAAATTAAACTAACCATCTACTCGTAGATCACTTATAACTTTTTCTACGCTACAATGACACCTTAATTTCAATAGACTAATCGTTAAATAGTTTTCAAAAAATGCTTGCCATAGCTTTCTCAGGCTTCTTCCATAGCACTGTCGGCAATTTCAGTCTGAAAAGTATTACCGGTGTGTAAGCTTTGATTGGTTCAATTCCTTGTTTTGTGAAGCGAATTTTTTTCCATTTTATATCTATTGGAATTATGAAACTAATCTGTTATAAATAATTTTCCCAATATGACAGCTATTGATCGCTTATATTGAGCATTTAGTTTTTTTTTAATAACTTTTAGGTTTACATTTTCAATATTTTTATAACATTTGCAAGCGGAGGTTATTCACTTTTGTTTAAAATTAAATGAACCTATATTTAAATTGACATTATTATAAGTTTAGTTGGGTAAACAAATTAGCACAATTTGCAATTGATTTTATGCTCAATTCTTTCATTAAATGCGATTCGCTGAATAACAATGTAAAAATGTTTTAATATATATACAAATAAAATACGCGCAGCCACATACTCGTATACAGGGATCATTGAATTGGTAAAATTTGTATTCTGCCTATTTTATATATATTAAATTTTCATGTGCAAAATTGAATTTATTAAATACGCTTAAAATGTATGAAATTTTAATACGAGTACTTAAATTGTTCATCAATTTGTGTTGAAAAAATATTATTCGTACATGTGAACAATGAGCTGTTACTTTTTGTGCCTGAATGAACAAGTATTCCTACAAAAGTATCGTTCGTTATCGTCATAAATAAATGGTTGTTGTTATTTTAGAAATTAAAATTAGGACGGCTGACGCCAGTATTAAGTGATTTTTATTAAGTAAAAAAAAAAAAAAAACGTTCAAATATAATATATTATATATAATACATAGCTGTGTTTCGCAAGAATTTTGATATAATTATTATTTGAATGGGATGCACACCTCAACGGCAATTGGCACTGCCACTTTACGGGTTAAGTATATAAAGAAACCGGACTAGCTAATTCATTCGGAGTGGGTCAATGAATGAGAATATTGAGAATGAGAATATCTTTCAAAAATTTCCAATGTCTACTGATGATTAGGGTGGTTCCTACGAAATGTCGACATATAGACAGCTGGGAAACATAGAAACTAAGCTGTTTATAAATTTTTGATTGGATTCAATGTTAGAGGCTAATATAGTGGATAAAACTCAATCTTGAGTTTGTTTTAGTTTCTTTATAAAAAGGTTTAACGGTATTTTATTTTCGATATTTCGATAACAGTTTTTATCATCCTCATCAAAATTAAAATGTTATAAAAACTTATTCGAAAAAATGTTGTCAAAAATTCTTACACACAAAAAATTCATACACATAGAAAAATTCTTAGCAATATTAACAAATTGAAAAATTAAAAAATAACAGCCTGTTCGACGATATCGAATGAAAATGTATGCGAAAGAAAGCTAGTCACTCACATTCGAATAAACTTGGGTTCGTCTATGTCGCTATTGTTCGTTCGCATGAACTTATGTATTGAATTTTGACACATCGCTCGCATAGAATAAAGTTAGAAAAAACCCAAATCAATTTTCTTTCGCCCTGAATGCGATTGAACTTATCCTTTCCACATCGGCGAACTGGCTGATAATTTAAATAAAACTTATTCTTCAACATATTGTGTCTCAACTTTAAACAAATTAACATGGCACATGCTGTTCATAAAATCACATGAAAAATTTTTTAAACAATTTAATAATATCCTAACAAATAATACTTATATAAACGACCACAATAATTCTGTGAGTTACAGTTGTGCAAAAATGCATGGAGTGGATGCAGAAATCGAAAGATATTTAAAATGTTAATACTTGTGTAAATATTTTTTTTTTTTTTTTAACTTTATTATTTTATTTATTGAATCTACATAAAAAATGGTAGCCAAAGTATTCCTCCTTCTCAGAAGGGTATGACCACCAAAGTTAAGAATATTAACTGCAAGAGGATTTGGATGGAATTCAAGTTTGTTAATATATCTTGTCGCGTACTTTACAAATTCAGATTTCACAAAAGGTACGTTCAGATCTGCGTGGATTCATGAGTTTTTAACGTACCATGGAGCGTCTGTAATTTTACGGAGTATTCTATTTTGACTTCTTTGAATTTTTTCAATGTTGGATGCCGAGGCTGTGCCCCATAATTGTGTAAATATTGTAACCACGACGCGGTCAACCATATTGTCGGCCAACTGTATTATGGTTGTGCCCAATTTTACTATTCATACAACCTAAAGAACTTTAGTGAGGAATCATATTATTGTTTGTAGCGACCATACTATATTACATCCGACCATATTAATATGCATGATTTTTAAATATGCCTTTCTTGCCAAAATATTAAAAAACAGTATAATCATTTCAGCCAATAGACGCTAAAACCCGTTGAAATCGAAATCATATGCAATCATATTTGCAAACTATTTTTCATTTAATAAATTTATCAAAATATATTATAATTATTTATAGTCTTTGTGCAGGGCACACGGGGGGTTAGAGGGAGTGGTGAGAAAATAAAGCCAAATGAACTTACCGGATGAGGATTGCTTACCAAAGTGATGTAGTGTGCCAAAGTGATGTGGTGTGGCGTCAGCAAAATCTCTGTCTACTGGCTCTCGGATATTGCCTCGATGTTCGTGGCAGTCAAGCGTACGGAATAAAAGATGATCAAGAAACTTACAAGTGCTTGATTTACAAAGAAAACTAAACACTGTCACTTTTTATATCGATCTGATAAATTTTATTATTTCCATTAACATATTATGTTTTTTAATTATAGGTTCAAAAATTGACTCTTATTAAAATAAACTTTACACTTTTTATTAAATTAAACTGTTCTTTTTATTAAAGTAAACTGTTCACGCGTTTTGCTCAATACGAAGTGTCGAAAAAAGGAAGCTAAAATTTAACAAGACCTGTTGTCAGAACCAACGAGTAGATTTTCGTTGGTTCTAAAAACAAGGGCTGCCAGACCTGAACAGTCTTATTTTAAATTATTAGACATACGTATATGTATTATGTGACATAGTTAGTTGTAAAAAAAAATATTTTATATTATACAGGAATATCGCTTATTTAATTAATATGATGAAGGCTCACAAAAATACGAGTATGACTCTATTATGACTTTTTATGACAATGATAGCTATATGGTTATATGATATAATAGTTGGTATAATAACATGGTTGAGCACAACATTAATTTAGGTAACTTTTATTAGGTGTAAAAAATGTAGAGACGTGTATAAATGAAACAATTTTTTTTTTGCGTTTTGACAGGTATTATTAAAGCATTTTGCTTTTTAAATTCTCAATAATTTATTTAGATTGTTGGGATATAAAGTTGAATGTTTGAGAATATAAAGTTGAATGTTGAGAATATCAAAGTCTACTGATGATTAGGGTAAATCCTAAGAAATGTCGAAATATGGACAACTGGAAAACATACATATGTAGAAAACAAGCTATTTATAGTTTTTTATAACATTTTTTTTTTTTACAAAACTGTAGTCAAACATGTTAATGGCGTTTTAAGTATAACAATATAAAGTTATCAATAACAAAATTGCATGTTGCCTTTAGAATATTGTCAGGCCAACTTTATTTTTTTTTCTACGTGTAATGTATATTTTTAGTTTTAATATGATTGATTTGCAATTATGTCTGCTTGATGAACTATAAAACAATCATTGTAATATAAAGTGCCATAATGATATACGCATTGTACGCACACACATACTCGTACATGTGTACATGTATATTAAGTATTAAAAATAAATGAAAACAAATTTAATTGTTTCTATAACATTAAAAACGTTTATAAACTAAATTGAGGGAAAATGCAGATAATTAATATATAAAATTATTATCTGCATGAATTATTTTTATGTGCTGAAACAGATTCGTGTTGGAATAGTTTCGGCAGAATTTTCTTTGAAGAACCAATTAAAAACCCAAAGCCGTGAACATTTTGCACAGTTGTTTTTTTTTTTTTTTAATTAAAATTATGTAATTTGTTGAATTTAACAATTGGTTTTTATAAACAGACCCCCTTGAAATTTTAACCCCTGGAACACTAACAATATTTAATACTATGTTAATACTAACGCCAATTTTGACGTACTGTGGGACTGTCACTAAAACGCTTGAGTAATAAATTATTTAGTTTATTTAACTAATGCAGTTCATTTAACTCAATGTTTTTATTGATTAGTTGCTTCGCATTTTGTAATAAAAACTAAATGTAAGTTAACATCATAGAACAAAAATAAAAATTCATGTCATAAAATAGGTAATAGCCACAATAGAAATATGTTTCTCAGATTACTGAGGCCGCAGTGCCACTACACATGCGCATTGATTTTGCACTAGTCATTTCAAGTCACTGAATAAAATGTTACTACAAACCGTTTGCTCTTATTGCTAACGACGCTTAAATTTATGAAAATCATATTCTTGCTTCTAATGATGCGTAAATTTCACGCAAAGGCTTTTGATGTCTACATTCTGTACTAGTTGCGTGACTAAATATATTTTGTTTTTACGTCTGCTCAAGAACTACTACATGGACTGTAAAGTCCAGGGCCTAACACATAGATGGCGCTAGTTTTGTTGTAGTCACTTTTTCAGTTAATACTAACTTTCAAAAGTTAAAATGTTAAAATTTCATGATATTCATTCATTAGTTTGTGCGTTATTATGCTAAAAGTGATGCTACTTTTGTTATTTTCAAAACAATGGATCAAAAACTATTTCATGTTTTAATTTTACTCTACTTTTTGATCGGAAAAATATCGTTCAAGCGGGATACCCCTCCATCAAAAACAACAATAAAACGTTGGTTTGCTGACGTCAAACGGAATCGTAGAGACACCGATGATGAAGAACGCAGTGGCGGTAGCATCAGAAAACATAAAAAAAATCCACAAAATCGTTTTGAATGATCCAAAAGTGAAGTTGCATGGATTAGCCGACATCGTAAAGATATCAAAAGAACGTGTTGGCTTTATATTGCATGAGTATTTGACTATGAGAAAGCCCTGTTCAAAATCGGTGCCGCGTTTGCTCACTGCTGTTCAAAAACGAGAACGTAGTGAGTATTCTGAGCAGCGTTTGGTCATGTTTAAACGTAACAAACCGGAATTTTTGCGTCGAAATGTGACAATGAATGAAACATGCATCCATCACTTCATTCCCGAATCAAAACAATCATCATCTGAGTGGACTGCAACTGGTGAATCCCGTCCAAAGCACCCGAAAGCACAACAATCGGTTGGTTATGGCTATGACCTCGGTTTTTTTGGGATCAGCGTGATATAATATTCATCGACTATATTGAGAAAAGAAATACCATTAACAGTGAATAGCGTTATTGGAGCGCATATGGCAAAGAAAAAAATTTTGTGTCATGAAGACAACGCACCGTGTCACAAGTCAATCAAAACAATGGCAAACCTACATGAATTGAACTTTGAATTGCTTCCACATCCACTGTATATAATATTCATCGACTATATTGAGAAAAGAAATACCATTAACAGTGAATAGCGTTATTGGAGCGCATATGGCAAAGAAAAAAATTTTGTGTCATGAAGACAACGCACCGTGTCACAAGTCAATCAAAACAATGGCAAACCTACATGAATTGAACTTTGAATTGCTTCCACATCCACTGTATATAATATTCATCGACTATATTGAGAAAAGAAATACCATTAACAGTGAATAGCGTTATTGGAGCGCATATGGCAAAGAAAAAAATTTTGTGTCATGAAGACAACGCACCGTGTCACAAGTCAATCAAAACAATGGCAAACCTACATGAATTGAACTTTGAATTGCTTCCACATCCACTGTATTCGCCAGATTTGGCTCTCAGCGACTACTAGCTGTTCGCAGACCTGAAAAAATAATCGCCGGTAAGAAATTTCACAAGAATGAAGAGGTAATCGCTGAAACTGAAGCCTAGTTTGAGGCAAAATATAAATCGTTCTACAAAAGTAGTGTTTTATCTTCCATCCTGTACAGACGTCTTTTGTCACTGCTGTCCGTATTTTCTATGTATTGGAATAGGTAGCAAACTGTGCACACGTGTTTTTATTTTTTTTTTTCTCTCTTTTTTCACTGTTGTCCGTATTTTCTATATATGTTCACTATTGACTTCGTATGAAACCAAATTGCACCGGAATAAGTAGTAAGCATTTTCTTGTCTTTTTTCTCATTTTTCACCGTGTTCTGTGTTTTCTTTATGTGTTCATTCTTTATGTGTTCATTCATAATATATTTTAAATGTACTTCATTACCTTGCGGTGTGGAAGGTGTTGGACTAAATTTTGCTAATCTGAGCAGTGTCGAAGGTATATACTCTGGGCACTGATTAGTTTTAACTAATT
This sequence comes from Thecocarcelia acutangulata, assembly GCA_914767995.1. Lineage (NCBI taxonomy): Eukaryota > Metazoa > Arthropoda > Insecta > Diptera > Tachinidae > Thecocarcelia > Thecocarcelia acutangulata. The sequence goes on from OU612097.1 coordinate 3,997,841, forward strand.
TAATTCCAACATTTTAAATGCTGCAATACGAGTTTGTTTTAGTCTTCCGTGTTGTTATTGTTAACGAACACTACTCCCTCTTTTCTTCTCATTATAACCTAAGTTCCTAGTTCCAGTACAATGCACTGCATACGTAGGAGTTATCCCCTGAGTACTGGTCCAAGATAAAAATAAAAAAAGTGGTATTGAAATGTTAGAGCGGCGCTGGAATGATTGCGTTACACTTGATGGAGATTACGTTGATGAATAAAACTAATTTTGAACCAAAAAAAAACTGTATTTTCTTTGTTAGGCCCGGGATTTTCAGGACTTGTATTATTGTACAAAAATACCTGCTGCAATAATAAATACAGCTACACATAAAATTTGTTCTCGGTGTTGTTCTAGAGTTATTAATTTGCAATGGTAGCCGCGTTGGAAATTTGTCGTTTCCTTACTTGCCATTTTCAATTACTTCATAAAATACTTTTACATATTTATTTTCTTATTAATAACGCCACCGAAATTTTACCACTACCACCATGTAAATTTCACATACAGTCTTTTTATATTTCCTCTCTTAAAATAATTTATTAACTTAATGATTTTGCATTTGCGTAAAACTATGGAAAAAAGCACTGCTTGAATTTGCTAACATTAGGATGATGAATAATTGCGTTGAAACAATAACAACTACACGTAAAATTTTCATGGGTTAGTGTTCTAGGGTTAAGACACACATTTAAGTAAAACTAATATATGTATAATTTCACTTAACAAAAACAAAAATCAATTGCATTCAACGGCAAAATCTACGACAGAAATTGTAAGATTTTTGTAAGTTTTTATATTTGGTAAATTTTATGTACATTTTGACGAGTCTGTAAAATAAAGCACTGCGTAATCCTTCTTAGGTAGTCTTCAGAAAAGCCATCAAAAAGAAATGCAAAACTCAATTGAACACATGTTGATAAATAAGATAACAAAGCAAAAAGTTTGAAATGTATTTGCAAGGCAAAAATATGCCAATTCAAATATTGTAGCAACCAGCTAAGCAATCGTCCAGGCATATAAATTTCTCTTTTTTTTAACTCAAACATCCTGTCAAGTATTGTAGTCTTCCACCTAAAAACTTCTTAAATGGGAGCCAGCATGCATTTAGAGCAACATTTGAAGAACACATCTGCATGAAACGTAGTCTGACCATGTGTCTTCAATTCATTCATTCCTGTTACAAGAGCTTCATTTATTTTTTAACCTGCTTTGTGTTGAATGTAGCTAAATGTATTAATGTCTGTTTGCAAGTAGGATGTAGGCGTGTATGTGTGAGTGTCTATTTTTTAATGTTCATAGTATATGTATGAATGGATGTGTAACCGTAGATGATTTTGTCATTTGGCAACCACTAACATTTACACTGACATATGGTGATAAAGGAATGTTGCAACGGTGTTTTCTGTTCTGCACAAATGGAGCTACACAGCATACACACATGCACACGCACACACAGCTAAAATATTCATGGGCAGAGATGGAAATGAATATTGAGCATTCGGTAGATTTGTAAATACCGGAAATATCTCAATTTGCTGGCATTACGTGAAGTGATTTTCAATTTTCCTCTTTTCTGATGGCATGATTTGCAAAAGACGAAATCAGCAAAAACCAAAAATAAAATCACTGAGAACAGAGCATACGAATAGAAGAAGGTACATGCATACATACATATACATCAGCTTCGACCAAAGCTTCAATTTCCTACAGCCGCGAGTATAGGACAAATAATTCAGCTGCTGCGTTGCGCTTACATGTTTCAACAAAATATGAAATTAATTGCTCTTTAGACTATTTTTGCTGCCGCTTATATCAGCGTATAACTCGGAATATATGTGCATGGACACCACTGGTATACATATGATTGCATATGCACAGAAAGATAAAAAAAGGCTTTCAGGTTCTGTCGCATTTGTTTAGACAAAAGTGAAAAAAGTTTGCTTGGCATGGCATTTAAATTTTCATAAATGCATACGTACATACGAGTTAAGGCCGGGGCACACAGAATCTGTCGTACGTTATACGTTGCCTTTTTCAACTGATAACTAAGTTGAAATACATGTAGTTTTAGGAGCTTTGTCACATTCCGTACTTCTCCGTTAACGCAAAGTATTAAAGCTGAGCAACTTTTAACTTTTAATGTACGTTGAGAACTTCGACAACTATCGGTTTATATTTTTTGTATATTTTGATATAGTTTTTCGTTAAAAAATAAAATAAACTAAAAAAAATGTGTTAGATTTTCTGTGCTGTGTCAGAAAAATAAATCAGAAGATTTTAATACCTTTAAGGAAAAATCGAGTGGATTTTTAATCCCTTAACAAAGTACTGATTGTGCCAACTTCATACTTTGTATACGTTGATAAAGGAAACGGACAAAGTACGACGGATTCTATGTGCCCCAGCCTTTACACACATACTCGTATCTAAATATATATGTATATATTTTTTATTTTAGCTTTTCTTTTAACCAGCTTTGTGTTTTTTGTTTCAGCTTTGTGTTCTTTTTTCAAGTAATGTTCGATTTAGTCAAAAAAGAAATGTTTGCCTTTTACTTAAAACAAAGTCAAATTGTTGTCAAATCTATTCAAATATTTTATAATAGTGCAAACGTTTGTTATATAGACATACAAACATACATACACGTATGTATATGGAAAAGAAAAAATTGATGTTTAACAAAGTGCACACATAAATTTCCTGTGCAGTGTTGCCAGTATCTTTATTTTAACACAAAATATCCTAAAAATGTTTCGGTTAATATAATTTTTTCTATATGCATTTTCACTTGCAATATACAAATAATCTACATAACATATGTACAAATATTGCAGACATTTAAAGAGGCATATAAGTAATAGAAAGTTAGTTTATACGAATTATAATTATATTTTTAAGCGCAACTCAGCCAATCGAAACAGAAGTTCCCAAAAAAAAGATGTGCAGCAAATAATTAGACTTGAACAATACTCGCAGGCTATTATGTCAAATTCTCCCTCAGGATCATTGCTTATTGCTTCAACATTCAATAACATTTTGTCTGGCTTCAATTATACTATAACTTTCTATAACATTATAATTTCTAGATGTCATCGTTGAAAAGGGGGAAAGACAAAAGGTATGATAAACGAATCTTTTAATGATCAGTAAATAAATTTTCTTGATATAACTTTTAGCTGAAGTGCTCCAAATTCTAACAGAACTGTGTTTGGTTATAGCTAGACGGTTACGATATTCCTTTCATTATAGTATCATGCCAGCATTTGTCGATGATTTCATCTTTTATAAATATTAGTTGCTAGTGATGTGAGTCCTTCAGCAGTTTTGTGACCTCCTGTTATATACACTTGCACTGCATTCATTATAAAATTTATTCAAGATTTTTATTTAAAGAAACATGTTTCTCAATCCCAAAAATAAAGAAAAAAAAAATGTCAACAGCACTTGCAGATTTGTTCTGCTTAAATATTCGAGCTGATTGATGATATGCACTTACATACATACATACATACGTACTTGCATCTTTATGGGCTTAATGTGTATGTTGTAAACATTGCGTATTTTTGAAATGCATTCGTTGGCAAGATGTAAAAATGTATATCGTCCAGAATAAAAAGGAGAATTCCCATCATGTTAATCAATGCAACAGATGCCTGCCTGTCTGGACGGCTGTTGTGGCCAAAAGATAATCAAGGACATTTACCTTGCAGATTTAATTAAAACCATTCTTAATAAATCATTCTTGGGATTTTATCAATTTGTTTCTTATAAAACGCAATGTATTCAAAATCCTTCCGACTGACAATCCGGACATTGATAATGGCTCACAATTGCAAACGAGCTTTAAGTTCTGGCAGTGTGTGTGTTTATTTATCTCCGAGTTTACATTGCATTTGATTTATTTATCTGTTGAAAGCATTTATTATCAACGGCTTTGGTAATTTTTTTATGTATATAGTTATAGGCATTTAAAGTAAAAAATCTTGAGAAAAGTGAATGATATTATTATGATAAGCATGTTTTTATGGGATGGCTGCTTAATAAAGCAACAAATTACATTTTGTAATTTTATGTCGTTATTTAAAGATGTTGGCAGAGAAATGCGCCACAGACGAGTCCGTTTTAACAGTATTTGGTCTAGCACCAATATTAAGAAACTGAACACATAGAAAAACCAACAATAGTGGAGCATCACAGAAAAGTTCCAACTTTACTTCACTCACAGTCAGCAGACCTGACTGCAAGAAAGTGTCGCTGAGGAAATTGATGGAGTTGAGTAATTTTCCTAGCGATCATGTGTGAATCAGCAGAGAAGCCGTTTATGGTAAAATATGTAAAATATCAATATAAAATTAAATTGATATTTTACAACAAAAAATAAACATTGATTAAAAAAAAAATTATATTACATATATTTTTTAGCCACCATTTTCTTTTAATATCACTTTTGAAAATATTGAAAGTTATTTTATCGACGGGCAGCATATTAAAAAAAACTTAGATATATTGCACAGTTGTGGAATTGATTTAAATCAGCACCTGAGATGGCAGCCTAATCTGATGATGGACCTACTCCACCGGTTGAATCATGTACGACTTACCAGCGACGTAAACGCCAAAAAGTAAAAAAAAAAAAAAAATTAAAATACAGATACATTTTTTTATATATTACAATATTTAAAATTTTTATAACCCATTTGGTTGATTCTGAATTCGAATCCTAGTTGGTGCAGATGAGTAGTGCGTGTAGCGGCTATGATATAACTTTTCGTCCTCCAGCTTAGTGTTCAATTATTTTTTCTTGTCTGTTTTGATCAAAATATTTTCTATTTATTAAAACTGAGTTACAAAGATGGTGAATGCTATACGAGAGATTCTATGTGATTCAGTCTTTAAAATATTTGCTTTCAGCCTGCGAACTTACCTGTGGGGCTATGCTTACGTATTTATTTAAATATAAAAATAGATTTGTGAGATAATTTTAACGAAACAATATCATTTAAAGATTAGAAAAAATCAGTTGTACGGCGACTGATTTTGCATAAAAAATTAGTATGACATAGTAACAACTTTCCAAGTATTTTAATAATTTCCATATTTTTTACTAAAAAGACGATCTGCACTCTATAAAAATCAAAAAATATACATATGTAGCTGACATTTCTTAGGTTTCCACGTTACCTAATCATCAGGTAACGTGGAATCTTGTGAAAAATATTTTGAAATATTTTACTTTATATCTCATTACTTTCAAGGAGATAATGAGAATTAAAAATAATAATATTCTAATAACACTTTTCAAATACTGCATTTACATACATTGTGTTCGAAAATATTTGCAATTATGAAGAACGTAATGCAAAATATATATGGTATCTAACCGCAACCACCCACTTCTGTAATAGTGGGTGGTTGCGGTTAGATATTTTGCACTGAAAAACTACCGCAAAAGTTTAAATAAAAGCGAAACTTTTGCTATATCTCTGAAAAGTTTTTTTTTTATAAGAATAAGCCTTTTCAGTTGAAAATGCTATTTGATTACATGGAAAAACTCTCTTATATCTAAATTGTTATGTAAAAGTATGCCCGGAATTATTTTTTTGTCACATAGAACTATTACTTTGTCAGATAGGAATATTACTTTGTCTTAGGTATGAAAAGTATTATTAAACTCCCTAGAAAAGTTTTTACTTCTTCTATTCTATAGATATCAGTATTTAACTAATCGGTTAGGGAACATTTTCAGCAATAATAATACTGCTGTACCAGAGAACAGCTTTGAGCGATAGCAAAAAAATCAAACTTACTCCATCCACAACATGGAAAACATTAAATTTCGTTCAAACATGACTTTGTGTTCAGCTGCACAAATACGCAGTTAATTTTTCATCAATAACACAATAAGTGACATCTTCGCTATGTAAGTGTAATCATTGTACAGGTGTCGGGCTTGTATATAAATGAATACGCAGGTAGATCGGCAATAATTCCTGGCGTTTGAGTTTTTCTTTTGGAAGGAAAAATCAATGCAGTGATGTATTCAACAGCTTTTCTGTATACATTTTTGGAAAAAAAAAATCAAAATAAAACATGCATAGAAACAAAAGGCTTTCATAGAAAAAGCCAATGTACATACTTACGTACGTAGATAAATATGTACATATACATATGTATACGTCTTTACTTTCTGAAAAAACACGTTTAAAAAAATTATTTGGACTGAAAATACCTATATATGTATACAAAAAAAAAAAAGCAATAACAACGTGAAACTTAAAATAGAATTTAAGACAAATGTATGTGTATATGTTTCAAAGACATGCAACTCACTACCAAGGCAACAATAGACATGTAGCCGATTTTATTCAGCATTAAAATTAATACACAATGTGTTCAAAACGAGTTGATATTACTCAGCATTGAACTTTGTTGCTTGATTTTTGTTAATTACAAATTTTAGTGTATGAGTTAATCAAGCAAAAACATGATTTTTGCTGATCACTGGTCTGTACAAGCAAATATTCCCTAAAAACATTTCAACAAATGTTATACATTCTTTATCCTGGAGAAGTCATTTACACACAAACAAATGAAGTTTCATGGTTTCAAGGATAAAGCATTACACATAAGTATACATATATTATACGTAAGTATCAGTGAGAGTTAATAAAAAACATTTCCAAAGAATTAAATACATCAATAACAAAAAAAAAATTTACACTTCATATTATGTGTTACCTTTAACATGTTACGTTCCTGTCATACAAACAAACAATTTTCTATTTGTTCTTTTGCTTTTCATTTCCCGTTATAGAAAATGCTAAAAAGAAGTCTAATCAGACGATAATTTATAAAAAAAAAAAAAAAAATAAAAACAGTTTCAAACAGATTGCGATAAAAACAGGAAAAAATAATATTTATGTAAGATGCATGAAAAAACAGAATGTTCATGTGTACGAGTATGTGTGGTAAGCAGGTGGGCGTAACAACACACGCTTCAGAGCCCAAAGAATTTTGTAGTTAAATCCACTCAGTGCAAGATTAAGTGACTTAAGTTTGTTTTAATATATAAGACATTTGCTACGAATTTAAATCAGGCATAATAAAAAACCTGAGTAAATCAATGAATAATTGCATAATTTAAATAAAAATTCAATAACCTACCTCATTATAAAAAAAATTTTACAAGTAATAAAATAAAAAACTTTATGCCAAGAGTCGATAGAACTTTTCTGCCTGTAAATTTATATTAAAAATAATAATTATTTTTGTTATACAGAATTAGGAAATAATTTACAAGCCCTGTATGTCACTAACAAACTTTCTACACAGAAAAAACTGTAGTGAAAATAAAATCAACAAAATGAATTGTAAAGTTTAATAAAAAATAATCAATTAATATCTACAATTAGAACTATATATTAACTTACATACAAACCTCAGTAAGAGATGAATATAGACAACGAATAATTCAATAGCTCGGTGGTTGAGTGGTTTCAGGCGGTCATCCATGATACATCATGAGCCGAGTTCAAGTCCAAAAATGGATGCTGATGAGTAGTGTATGAGAAAGAAAATAACGCTTATTTTTTGATCAGACCATGTATATGAAACATGATCATGAAAAGTTTCGATAAAGGAATGTGCATGTGCATATCGTTCTATAAATAACCTTATCCTATTTACTCTATGATTCTATAACAAAACTAAAATCAAAAGACTAACAACTGTTTTTCCGATTTAATTAAATTTTTGCGCTAATTTTAGAACACCCTTTATAAAACTGCGTTAGTACGACTATATTATTTTAAGCCCAGTAGGGTGTATTAAATTCGCAACAACTTAAAATTTTACGCACAGTATATATTTTTTTTTTGCAGAGTTTTTGTACTGATTTTGTATGCAAATAATTCACAAACGATTTTGTACTTTTCAATTTATATAGCACGCAAAACAAAGGTAACAAAAACAAGAATATAAAAAAAATAAAAGCACTTAACACGTTCAAGTGCTGTTCAATACCTGTTCTCATACAAACGGCAGCAGTCGTCATAAATGTCTACAGCAACAAATGCAAAAAAAATATGTTTTTTTTTCATATACATACATGTCTACATATTTACATATAAGTATGTCTACAGTGGTATCGCACATATATTATCAAAGCCGGTTAAAAAAAAAAAACTTTGTTTAAAAGGGAGCGCTTGAGCTCTCAAACTTTAAGATGCAAAAACACTCCTCCCCTGAGGAGACAATCAACAGAAATGATTGATTAAATTTCCAATAGCAAATGAACTGTCAAGTTACGAGTGATTACGATTGAAAAAAACATATATGTATGTATGTTCGATACATGTAATTTTTTAAGTAAAAGCGCCACATATGTAAATAATGTCAGGTATTATTGTAAATGTAAAATCATCAAAAGCAACTGAAATACTAAAATATTGCTCATGTGTAGAAAACGAGACAAACAAATGTGTTCTGGAAAAGCTAAATGGAAGTTGGCGTCAAATCACAATATATCCATTGTGCCATTTTTTACTGTGACTCACATATCTAATACTTTCCGTCATTGCGTTTGGGTTGGACCAACCTTTGTAATATCATTGAAATGATTTCTGCATGAATTTATATAACTAAATTTTTTTCTTATTTCTAAATAAATTAAATTGTAATGATTTGTAAAACCCATACTGTAATTATAGGACTCTAATGGACGTATTCGTAAAAAATATTCTATGTTTATTAAACACTTATTTGACATATTTCCCATAGAAATTTTACAAATAATAGTTTAATAAATATAAAACTTTTTTTTTTTTAAGGGATAGGACCATAAGTCTTGTTGTATGGGTGTACCAATAATTAAATAAAAAAAAACAAATAATGTTTCTACTACAGCTGCTACATACTATCTGCCCAAGCTGGGTCGGAGGAAAAATACGATTTGTTTTGAATCAACAAGGAAATTTTACATTCAGCGTATCATAATGTCTTAGAAACCACAATGTGTTGGATCCTAGATCCATGATGACATACTCAGCTCGAAATAAACTTAACAGGTTGATGTTTTTGCGGAGAAATTATCGGTCGAAGAGACGATAATTCGCTACTTGGCCACCTTTCACGAAGATATTTATAAGTGAAAAGCCGATTCGAATTTAGAATAAATTTTGGGTACAATACAACTGTTATCATTGACAACTTTTGACATTTGACAACATTTTAACTATCATTACTCGCCTTGCGTATTGAAGTAGAGATGCTCTTTGCAACGGGCACTGTTCAATCCAATCGTCTTACGGACTCCAATTCAGGAACTGGTAGATAAGCTTTGAGAAAGTGCGATACCAACTATGCATATGACATACGAAATGACATTGGACAGATAACTCCAACGTAACTAGCTCACCAAATTATAGCACAATTGATCCAATATCGACCTTTGATACAGCAAGGCAAGAAAAAAGTTGACGTCAATACTCCTTAAGGCCTCATTTACTTTCCGTTGTCGTTCTGTGACGTTCATATCTGTAGGAAATATTTTACAATTACTTTTTCCGTGAAAATATTCAGTTGTTTTTTACAGTAGAGCATAAATAAAAGAAAAACATTGGAATTAAGAATCAAATATGTACATAAATATTATCTTGTATGAAAAAAAAAAGAAACAAATTAATAATTTAGAAATGGTTATCAAACAGCCCACTTCTTTCTCAAAATCTGCAGAGCTTATGACACTTCTTATACAAAATATAATTCTTTCCTTGCTAAAATAATATTCTTTTCATAATTCATAGTTGCTTAATAAATAAAAATGTATTAACTTTTAAAAATCTTTAATCGAAACAAATTTTTTTAGCTTTTGACAAAAAAAATTATATACTTTTGAATAAAAATTTAATGTTTCCATACCTGAAAAAAGTAAAACATACACATATCTGGCCGTCACTTAACGTTGAATTCTATTTTCAACAGATTAGTCCGTAACAGAACAGAACGTAAAAGTGAAAACAAACCATGTACATATAGTTTATACTGAACAGAAACAAAACAGCTGATTCAGAACGGAAAAGAACGTACAAACTAATTCTGCCTTTAGTCTGCAATATTTACAACAGGCATTTAGGCGTAGTAGACTTATCCGGGAATGGTTTTCGTGGCAAAAAGTGATGGTGGCGATCAATGCTTAGAAACCACATTACTTAATAGCTGCAGTGAGAGCTTTACCAAAGCTTGATTCTTAAATCGAGGTGACCAGGTCTTTGCTGCTTTCGTCGGAAGATGATATGGATGAAATTGAATTTTCGTCCACTGAAGTTTTATGCCCTGATTAGACAGATATATAATTGATTTTTTGTGTTAGCATCTGCCGTTACGGACTAATCTAAAGATGGACCAATTCTATGAATGATACAAATAGCAGGTGCTTGTAGCCAGATGAACGAATCCCTTGCTGAATAGCTTGGGTCAATGGAATACAGGGCTTATGAGTTCATACACTGAATCCCATTACCAACTCAGCCGCCTAACCGTCACTACAGGTTCCTTACATTATAGTTATCTGTCGCAAGATGACAGCACCGCGTGGAGTATGCTTAGCTCCCTGAAAACCAGCATATGACATAATTATTAGGGAATTTTAAAAACCCCCTGGTGCGATTTTAGTTTTGAACCACATTGCCATAGCAAATGTGGTATATATATATATATACTCTTCTGTATCTGAGAATATAGAACAATTTGGTTAGAGAAAACCTGCACCCTGGGGAAAGACTGCTTAGAGACAACAAAACTTTCGAGGAAGATATAATTAGATTTTCTTGTTTCTTGCGTGAAATTAAGCAACGCTGCTTTTAGACAAAACGTGAAACGTGGTACTATTTTGTCAGTTTAAAGTGACAACTTCTCACTCGTGTCAAAGAAACGAGATATAATATGTGTGAGTACATATTTTTTTTCTTAACTTGGACCAGTAGTCAGGGAATAACCTCTGTATATGTAGTACATTGTACCAGAACTAGGAAAATAGGTTGTGAAGAGACGAAAAGAGGGAGTAGTGTTTGTGAACATTTGACTTGAATTTTTCAACGTTATAACAGACAGCAAATACGTATGTAGGCAACTCATTCCATAGGCGAAAAACGAATTCTTTCTGTAATGCGTAGTACGATTCTTCGAGCAATCGACCACAAATGGATGACCCCTGGACGATAGCGATATAACAGTGAGTGCTCCAGTGAGTCAATAGAGTTGGATACCCTACTGTCACCAATTAGCTTCTTCTCCCTCTCCTAGACACGGTGGGTTAACCCCAAAATAGACTTTAAAGCACTAGCCCAAACATGCGAGCTGTATACCATTTTCGGTCGGATATAGGTGGTATAAATAGTAAGGAGATCGGATGGAGTAAAGTACATCTTACACCGTTTCAAAAACTCGAGGCACTTGAATGTTTCCTTAGAGACATGAAAAATGTGTTCATTCCAGCGAACATCATACGGTATTTTCATTCCAAGAATATCAAGATATACCAAAAATAAGCAAAAATATTTCACATATCTTCATAGAATAAACTAAATTTTTATGTGGTAAATACTTGTTTGCAAAATGCATTAAACTAAAATCAAAATTTTAAAAGTTCAAAGTTTTTGCTAAAAACAAAAACAAGTTAAATCAGAAAACAAATTAATAGCCCATGTTCGAAAAATAAGCTAAGAAACAAAACAAGTAATAAAGATTGCAAAAACTTTTTCATACCAATGCAGAAAGTTAAAATTTTCTCAAGTAAAATTGTTTTTGAAATTGGTAACATTTAAGGTAATTTGCTAATTTTCGTAATTGATTTGTATGAGCAGAGCAAAATTACAATTATGAGAAAACTTTTGCCTCAAATTTTCAATTTAATTTTCTTCTCGTTTCATTACTTGTGCTTTCTTGTTGTTGCTGAGACATGAATTGGCAAACATTTGTGTTATTTTAGCAGGTTTATTTGTGTTTGGAACAACGTTCAACAGGAGTTTTTTTTTTGCCAGCTTTTAGTTTCGGGGGTTTTTAGCAAACAAAACAGATATTTCTTATCAAAAATTTCAGAGATAGATTTCAAAGGTAGTTGTGTGTAATAAAAACACCATAATTAAGATCTCTCTTCATTATAGACCATTGGCAACATCACGGTCTTTTTGACGTCTAAACGTTAGGACGGCCATCTTGTTGTCTGTACGGCAATTTAATTAAACTTGTAGTTTTTTAATCAAAACAGGACGAAAAAATTATAATTGTTAAAAAATATATTTTTCTTTCAGAAGGCAATAAATTTTTTAAGAAAGTTTTTTTAATAATATTTTTTGTTTTTAACATTTCACCATAAATGGTCAAATAGGCTGCTGGCATCAATTGCTATTGGTTGGTTGAAAACAACACCCCAAAGGTCCCATGGGGCTAAGTGCATCCTTGTCAATGTTTCTGTCAATATTTATAGCTTGTTTTATTTGTTTTTTGATAGGCAGAGAAATCTTTTGTCGAAAGGCGAAAATTTTAAGTGTGATAACACTCTTGCATATAAAATATAATGAATCCTTCTGGAACACTATTTTTTAGTCTACGAAAATTCGAAATTGTTGTGTAGTGTTGTATTTATAAAATAAATAAAATTGTTTTTCATTTGTATAGGAACAAAATTAGCTCATTTACGACGCTACATACACATATTCTGTTGAACGCTTTCCCCTTCTATATGTTCGAAAAGTTCTAAAAGTTCGAAATTTCGCTTCCCCTGATGTTATTTTCCTTTCTGTTAAAGACTTTATCTTCAATGTTAACTAAAATGTAAAGTTTTATCTTTATTTAACATTTGAAACATTCTGCCATTGCTTTTATTATTATGTTGGAAAATGAATGAATGTGCATGTAGGAAAAGCATCGTCGTAAAAATAATACTAACCTACTTACATAATTTATTAGTAGTTCACTGTTATCAGATGAACTTTTAAGTTAGATATTTTCATACACTTGTGACAATTTTCATATTCTCAAATATTTCTCATTAAGACATCTCAAGATGTAGTAACTAGAAGTAGAAGAAAAAATATGGTTGATATGACAATATTTTAAGGGCAAAATAGTATTGTCGAATTACATGGTTGAACACAAGCACATAATATGATTTCAATCTGAATTTTTTTTTACAAAATTGAGTACAGCCAAGAATCAAAATTATGCCATATAACTATATACTTGGTTAAACTCGTAATATTTGTTTCATGACGAATAATGTTATGGTAAATATTAATATTCAACCATATAATATTATCGACCCCACCTATATTATTGAAAAGTTTTAAATTCTATTGTCACAGTCAATCGCAGTGGTATTGAACATCACAATATGTAATCATACATAATAAATACACATACATATAAGGATTTTAATTTATTGAATATATTTTTTCCAATTAATATTTTTAAAACTAGATTACAAATAATCGAATTTTTCAAAATCTTGATACTCGAGAATGAATGATTATTTTCAATCTGCATTTGTCGAGCTAAGTTCTTTTTGCTTCCACATGTTTACGAATTAATATTTATAAACTCTTCCTTATATTTTATATTATCAATATTGCAAAAAGAAAAAAAAAAACACATACAAGTAAACTAATTGCTTTAAAATATAAAATAAAAATAAGTATACATATGTTTAACAACAATAGTTAGAAAATAATAAAACTCCACACGCTGGAACACGCCCAAGAAAAGTGGCTGACAGAGCCCACGTGTCTTACATCAAGCAACTTGTGGCCGCACATTAACTCTAAGAGAACGGGGGAGCTATTAAAACTTCCCAGATCTCTCCTAAGAATGATGGTAGCAGTCATCACTGGACATTGCCCGTTTGGGAACCATGCCAGGAGAACAGGCCTACCCTATAACGACTTCTGTAGAAGTTGCTAAGACGAGGAGGAGGAGGAGACCATCCTTCATCTCCTCGGTACATGCCCAGCTTTGGAGCACCATCGTGTAAGATGCTTAGGCGAGAGGAGCTTCAATAGTCTATCATGTCTGGCTTTAGTCAAACCGACTGCTATAGCTTCTTTCATAAGAAGTAGCGGATGGCTAGTAAATCAGCGAGTAATGCCACGCTAATAGTTTCCCACCTCCTTTCCCTCTTCCTCACTCCTTCTATACCCCTATAACCTTTTATTTTCTTTTTCCTTTATTAACTTTATCAGGCAATCACAAAGGGAACGACCTACAGGACCCAAGTGAGCTGTAGTTTCCGGGTACTTGCTGGAGTATCCAGCGGCCTGCATACCTAACCTAGTTTAACGCCCATTTGCCATATTTACGATAAAAGCCTTTCTATTATTGTACATAACAAAAGCTATTGTTGTGTTCGAATTATTTTTTTAAACACTATTATTGCATTCAACCAAATTTTAAAATGATCGAAATGTGGAAACTTCAACACTGGTATGTTTATAGAGGATTAAACTATATTAAAAACGGTAATATACTGCTAGTGGCAACAATACAAATTGTGACGGGGTAAATACTAATGCTAAGACAACAATATTCCAAATTGCTTATTCGTTGCGTGTAGATTTGAGAATAAAGAGCCGATAATTATCAATTCAGGAGCATATTGTTTTAATAGGAAACAAGTTTTTTCTGTAATTTTCAAAAAACTTGAAATATAGAGAATATATTTGTTTTGCCTATATATTCAATATTAGCTCAATCAAGTATACTGTTACGTTTTTGGCTTTAAGCACACTTTGCAGATTCTTCAATTACAAATAAAATAATGACGCTGATCTTTGTTCGTTGCTCAGTATACTATACAACTTTATTTACACTTAACACTACTGTATATTAAAACACTAGACTTGCTTACTCTTCTGACTTATGCCAGTCTTGCAAAACGTTTATAATTAAACTTTCTCTGCCGAAAACCTGCCTGCCATTTATACTTCTTTATTACCTTCGACATTGTTCGTGAGCCTTCTAGTTATTGATAATTCTAAACTCAAATGTACAAAAATAATTGCCACACATATACACACTTACACACAAGCTTGCGAAACAATAAGAACTTCACAACAACAAACAGTAAGAATATAACAGCAATAATTAGACAATTGGTGTTGATTTACTTGGAATTTTGAGTTCTTTAAATCATAAATACCTAATAAATTTGTTAAGCTGTAGTTCTTCTAAAAATTTGTTGTTTTGCCTCTTCAATATTTCATTATTGAAGAAATGAAACAAGCAATTTGAAACTTATGAATTATCCCAATCCCATAGATATAAAGAAGATGCAGCACAACATACTGAAAGTAAATCAACATTTTTGGCTAGGGTTTTGAGGGCAACGGTTGGATACTATGGTGGCCGTTCTGATAGGACATCATTTCTGTAGAATTTACTGTATTAAAAAGAAAGAGGAGAATTTGTGCACTGCCTTTTTTGGTATCTAGTTCTTTCTTCGATGAGAGTGTCTTACGTCTGGAGACCGATACTGCATGAGGCGCAGACAACTAGAGTGCGGAGGGAGGGCTGCGGACTGGATTCCTTTATATACTTTTAGTGCTGGTTTAGATCTGAACAGTCGTTATGGTTTTAGCGAATGCCTATCTTCTTCAGACAACTCAACGGGGCCAAGAAAGAACAAACCAGGTTATGAAACTAGCCCACTTGTGTCTCTGCATCGAAAGTCATAGCTGATCTTTCAGATCGTGGAAATCACATAAAGAGTAAATTAAAATAAAAATAAGTAAACTTCTATATTATAGTAAATATTCATATTATTTGACTTTGTTTATATTGTTTTCTTCTAAATTTTCCAACTAAAGATCTTGATTGATTTTTGTTTTTATATAAAAGGTTTAACGGTATTTTATTTTCAATATTTCGATAACAATTTGTTATCATCATCAGGAAAATTAAAATGTATTATATGCAAAAAATAAAAATATACAAAAACTATAAGTATTTCAAATCAGTCAGTCCAAGTTGGCCCACAAAGTGTACACTAAATGGTAAAATAATAAGAGTAATATTTTCATATATCACATTAGTGAGCTTTTAATGCATATTACTGCTGTCGTATATCTATGCCGTTACACAGCTTGTACTACTTTATCAAGATTTTATTGCCAGTTTTGCTAAAAATTCATCAATATACACACGAAAAGAAATTGTAAGATATTAAACTTGTATGTCTTGCTTTTGAAGTTCTTCCAACTAAATTAAAGAGTTTTAATTCATATGAGAAAAAAAGTTTGTTTGAAAACAAATAAGTAGAGGAAACATAGAAAACTAATCACAATTTTTCATCGTATTACAATGACCCTTGTTAAATGATCTGTAATTTGACATCAAAACAAAAAGTTCAAAAGAAAATCGTAAGAATACTTAAACAGCAGACAGACAGACAGCAACAATTTGAGGATAAAAACAAGTAAAACTAAATTTGGAAAAAAGCGCAAATAATCCTTCTCAAACATTACAGCTATTGCTAATTTTCCTTAAAGTAATGGAAGGAAAACAATAAAAGGAAAAACAAATTTAAAATAAAGAGAAAATTGAGTTTGCAGGAATAAAAAAAAAAAAAAGCAAAAACAATGAATGTCAAAAAAATAGGCAAACTTCTTTGGACTTTAATTCCTTAACATGGCGTTTATGCTTTGTTGTTGTGTTTCACTCCTACGTTGGTAATATCCGCTTTCTGTTTTCTGTTGTTGTTGTTGTTGGCGTTGGTTTTGTCTTAGCGTTGCCATAAAACATTTATGCAAATTATTTTATGTTCTTTGCAAAAGTATGCCTTTAAGCAAAACAATGGCTTAACGGGGAGCAACGTCATAATGTAGTTTCAGACAAGTTTCATCACAGACAGCCAGGCAGCTGAAAACATACAAAATTATACCATCACGAAGAACTTGCAACGAAAAAGGAAAGAAAGATGCCGTACATCTACAGCTATTTAAGCCACTAGAACCAAAACAATATCAACACAAACCTTTGCTAGGAAAAAAAGTACATTATTCTAGTAGCAGAGGTTTAACTAATTTTTAAAGTGTTGCTTCGTACTCGTGAAATGCCTTTAAGGCTTAAACTATGGCTGTCAGCGAATTTGCCGCTAATCATCTTAGAAATGTTTAAAATGAAGACCTTATAAAAAACAAGGAAAGAAATAAAACAAGACGCTAATGTAGTTAACGAATTTTTCTGCCCAAGACAGTGACTGCTTATATCAGGCACTGCGCTAAAGGGCTTCTTATCCAAAGTACTTTAATTAAATGACTTAATATTCTTATTGTACGAAAAATTCTATATAAAATTAAACAATAGCCACAAAAAATAATATTCCAATGTTTTTTTTTTAGGAATAAATATTAATTAAGTTTTCGTGCAGTAAAAAACGGACGATGCAATATTTAAAATGTTTGGAAAACATTATTTTCTTGTGCTTTTAGCCGTATGATGCCAAACCAGTCGGTTTTGTTAGTACTGGAATACTGAGCTACTAGAAGAATAGATTCATGTTTGTTATGAAACTTCGATTGGGTGTTTTGCGAATTGATTAGGTGGCTGAGAAAAGTGGGAGAAACTAGTTTCAGATTTTAACATATTGTTATGTTTTTACCTTTGAAATCACTTTTGCAAATTCTTTAATTGCAAATAAAATAATGACACTGACACTTGTTTATTACGCAGTATGTAATAACTTCACTGCTTTATTTACACTCAATACCACTGTGCACTAACAGACTAGTCTTGTTCACTTTTCTGACTTATGACTGTCTTGCACAGAGTTTAAAATTAAGCTGCACGCTTTATTACCAACAATAATTGCCGTGATCAATAACACTTGATCAAAGATGACAGAAAAAATAATTAAATACTAAAGCTGGGGGACAACTAGCTGTTTCGTAGTCATCTACTAGGCTGATAAGTAGTGTAGCGGAACATCTAGTTGTCCCCCCAACTTTAGTATTAATAATTTTTTTTGTATTCTTTGATCAAGAGTTATTGATCGCGACAATTATTTTTATAACTAGAAAATAAAAATATTCTTGGCTGAAGCCAGATTGGTACTTGAACCTGAAAAATAAATAACATCTTGTGAGTTTTATTCAGTATATTGACTCCCAACATTGATACCAATCAAAAAATTATAAAAAACGTGGTCTCTTTTTTGTGTGTTTTGGCAGGTATTATTAAATCCTTTTTCAATAATAGTCATTGGCGGTTGATTAACTTGCAATTTTGGCGTTAGGTGGTCTAACTAACGCTTGTTTGTTTGTGTGTGTATTATGTTTATGCTGTTTTTGTGTAAGTGTGTATGCATTTATATCAAGCAGATTAGCGGTTGCACATTTGGTTAGAAGTGATACAAATTCGTGACAACATGTATAGCTTAAGCAAATATTAAAACTATTAATTACTTCTAAATACTTACACCTTAAAAGGTTATGAATTTTTCAAAGAAAATAAAAATTTAATTTATTGTTTCACAGTAGTTCTTTACTCCGGTTG
Source organism: Thecocarcelia acutangulata (assembly GCA_914767995.1). Classification (NCBI taxonomy): domain Eukaryota; kingdom Metazoa; phylum Arthropoda; class Insecta; order Diptera; family Tachinidae; genus Thecocarcelia; species Thecocarcelia acutangulata. Next base: position 4,016,417 of record OU612097.1, read on the forward strand.
AACAATTCTTTTTTATAAGTTATAATTACATGTTTCGTAGTTAAAGACCACTTATTAAAATTTCAAATGTATACTATATAGATATTAAAGGGCTGCACGAGTATTGAAATTCGGGTCATACTCGTTTCTATTTAATGCTCTGTTCGTGATTGTTCATTTCAAGTGTTGCGTATGAAGCATAAGCAACAAACAGTAATGAGTGGACAGACTGAAGTGTACTCGAAATGTATGAGCATTTCTCATTTTGCTCATAAGAAATACTCCGGCATTGGTCATAACTAATGATTCTCTGGTCTTCACAAAGAAAAACAGATTTAAAATAAAAATCTTACACGGAAAGAAATGATGAGTTTTGTTCTTTGTTGTTGCATGCAAAATTTGTTTTCATTCTTAGAACAATTATGAAATTATTGAATATTGTCTCTTCTTTGTTTTAAATTTAACAGAAAAATAAAATATTATTAAAGTATTTGGTTTTTTTTTTGTTGTTGTTAGAGTTTTTTTTAGTTTTCAACTTTTGGGAAGATATTATAATAAATTTAAAGAAACAATTTTAACTTATTATTCTTCGTTGTTTTCCACATTCTATATAACAGAGTAGTGTTTTGTCTTCCATCCTGTACAGACGTCTTTTGTTACTGCTGTCCGTATTTTCTATATATTGCACCGTAATAGGTAGCAAACTGTGTACACGTGTTTTTATTTATTTATTTTTTATTTTTTGTCTTTTTTTCATTGTTGTCCGTATTTTCTATATATGTTCACTATTTCACTCGTATGAAACCAAATTGCACCGGAATAGGTAGCAAGCATTTTCTTGTCTTTTTTCTCATTTTTCACCGTGTTTCGTGTTTTCTTTATGTGTTCATTCATAATATATTTTAAATGTACTTCATTACCTTGTGGTGTGGAAGGTGTTGGAGTAAATTTTGCTAATCTGAGCAGTGTCGAAGGTATATACACTGGGCACTGATCAGTTTTAACTAATTTAATTCCAACATTTTAAATGCTGCAATAAGAGTTTGTTTTAGTCGACCGTGTAGTTATTGTTAGCGAACACTACTCCCTCTTTTCTTCTCATTATAACCTAAGTTCCTAGTTCCAGTACAATGCACTGCATATGTGGGGGTTATCCCCTGAGTACTGGTCCAAGATAAAAAAAACGTGTTTAATTTTTTGTTTTTTTGTTTTTTTTTTAACTTTTCAGCGAAAAAATATTATATTAAACGAAAAATAGAAAACTGCGGAGTACTTTTCCTTTATGTGCTTATAATATACATACTCATTAAATATTTTGTTTTAAAAAGTTGCAAATTCCTATTGTGCACGAAAGATAAAAACTCATAAAAAACTATAGCGCTCTTTAAATAGTCTCGATTTTTTATCTCCGAGTGTTAATCGACCATAACCAAACAATAACCGGACACTGTTTGTTTTGATATTGAGCACTGCTCGTTTTTTCAAGTAAGCATTTTGTTTAAATCAACAGTGCTCGTTTCTGGTTCTTGATATTTAGGTATGATAGTTACTCTGTGCAATGTTCGAGCATATGAGCATATTCAGAAATCAAGTATGCTCATGCAACTGTTTAATAGATTTAAGCTGAAAGTCCATACCACGCGTTATATACGCTGCACGTTTTACACATTTAAAACTTTCTACGCGTTCTACACTTTTTATAAACTCAAGTTACATGCAAGGCTTTCCATGCGTTAAGTTTTTTGTTGTGTTTGAATTATTTTTTCAATAAAAACCTTTTTTTAACACAAAAACATAAAGTAACAATCCACGGCACAAATATTTTTGGCGATAAGTTTGAAAAAATAAAATGAATTGTGATCTGCGGCTATCAAAAACAACTGACAGTTTGTATAGCGCTTGCGACGCGTGCAAAAGTAGAAAGTAAACCCACTTTTGGCATCGTACGCGTTTAACGCGTCATACGCATTGTGCTGTGTAACCTCTCACATAAAATTGCAGTGTTTCTACTTGTTTGACAGACGTTTAGAACGCGTTGCCGCGTAAAACGCGTGTTATGGACTTTCAGCTTTAGTATTAAGTTTAGGAATATATTGAAGGTGGACGAGTCTTTGCACCTAATTGAAAACGCTTAAGTGTTTTGTGTTCAGAATTAATTAAAAAATTTTACCGAACTAAACATATTACAGTTTGTTTTTGTGCTTCCTACATATCATAGCAACTACCCTAAAATATTTGCTTTTCTTTCAAAAAACAAATCGTAGCAACCATCGGTTGTTCATTTGCTTGAAAGGTGTAAAGAAATGTTAGAGACGTTTATAAATAGAAAAACTTGTTTTTTGTGTTTTGACGGATATTATTAGAGCATTTTTCTTTTTTTAAATTCTCAGCAATTTATTTGGATTGTTGGGATATAAAGTTGAATGTTTGAGAATATCTTTCAAAAATATTCAAAGTCTACTGATGATTAGGGTAGCTCCTATGAAATGTCGACATATAGATAGCTGGGAAACATGGAAAACAAGCTATTTATAATTTTTTATTGGTACCCTAATCATCAGAAGACTTGTTATTTTTCGTTTTATCTCTTAACGGTTGAATATTTTGAACATGCCGCCAGCTACTTGCGTTTCATTTGGTCTCATCGTTGAGATACATACTCCTATATATATTTCGCTAAGCCAGTTCATTTTTTTTTTTACAAAAACGTTTCGTTTCTAATTTTTCAGTACTGTTTACGAACCTCCCATATCCTCCAACTGAATACATTAGGATGTGTATGCAACAAAACAAACAACAGGTAGCCCCTTTTGAGTTCATGAGTTACATTCCCTGATAAAATTAAGCAACGAAACTTTGAGTGTTTAAAAATTCTTAAGTAAAGAATTGTCAAAATACTCTTAAGAAACTGAACACACGCAAATTCCTTTAAAGTTTTAGCCCTAATTTGGTGTAATTGAGTTTAATTTTATGTGTTTCGTTGTGTGAACTTAAAAACGTCTGCACCTTGGTTTTATATCCCTCTAACTTGCAAACCATTTTTGTTGGTTTTTACGAGCCTCTTCACATGTAGCAGAAGAAAAAGTTTTGTTGTGTTTCTTTTCATTGCCTACCAGTAAACAAGAAAAGTACTTACAATTTTTTTTCTAAGTAAATATTGTGGTTGCTATATTAAACATAATAACGAAAGAGTATTTTACTCTTTCATGCGTATGTCTATACAAAATTTTGTGTGGGCGTATGATTGTACGAGTATTTTAGACATTATAATAAAAAAAAAAGGTTGTTAGTTGATGGTATTTCTTACGTTTATGCGTACATTTTTATTTATACGTAAATAATCTCTTAAAACAAATTTTGCGGAAGTTGTTTGTTCTTTTCTCAACTTTGTTTACAACGATTACAAGCATCAGTTTAGCTATTGAAGGCTTAAAGTCAGATTTAATAGGAGATCAGGCCAGAAAGCTTGAGACGTAATAAGAAAACTTAAATACCTCTTAAAGAAATTATAAATTTTCCCAAATAGTGGAAAATTGAAAAATGAGAAATTGAACAGACATTTGCCTCTGATGAATATTTTATGAGTTATGGACGCCTTTCGACGGCCTAAGAAATGATTTATTCTTCTATGGTTTGGTTTTTACTTTTTGAGCCTGGGACCGTAAAATAAAGTTGAACTCCAGGGGTTTTGCTTTTACAAATTTTGACAAGTTGTTTTGCCAAAGTTTTCATAAAATCACAGTTGTGCACTGAAACTACTCGGGAGCTCGGAAAAAACTGTCTCGCTACTTTTTCGTTATTCGTATTAATATTATAATATTTTAAAATTTTTACCATACGAAATTCTTTTACATTGAGTGAAAAATTTCCAAGTACTTATACTTGGAAAGCTGTTCAATTTCTTTTTTAACAGCTTGAGTAAAAGAACTTAGGCCTTATTATTAAACTTGCATTTATTTTTAAAATAGATTTTCCTTGCATTTGATTTACTATCGTAAAATATTTGAAAATCAATATAATGAATAATTTTTCACTTAAGAATCCTAGTTGTAAAGTAGTTTTGAAACTGCAGAGCCTTTTTTACGAATTTATGTAAATTTGAAGGTATATGTAAAGCATCGAAGTTTCAGGTACTCGTATATAAATATGTATATTTTGCTTTGACAATGTTATTAAACTATCATTAAATTGTTTTTTATTTCAACAAAGAGTTAAAACGGAAATAGGAAAACCCGAGCTTATTAAATCAATAAAAATTCCAGAGAAATCTTTGCGTTTAAGAATTTTTATCTCATATAAAAACAACCATCATAAAGAATAAACCGAAATAAAAACAACAACTTATTAAACAACCCAAAATGAATGTTTATAAAACGAAATGAAATATTTCTATATTTCACAGACTATCAAGTATCAAACCTCTGCAATATCTGTAGCCAAAACTCAAAAAACAATGAACGAAAGTAATGAATTACGCCCGCAGCAATACTCAAATAAATCCGCAGCAAAGCGAAAATATTTCGTAAACATTTCATTCCCAACACATACTGGTGCTTCTCGTTTTATTTGCAATATAAAGTATGAGTTTTGAAGTATGAGTTCGAAAAGAAAACAAAAAAATTAATCAATACTCAGAATCTCTTTCGCGAATAGCAATTTATATTTTTATTCAAAACAAAACAAGTCTGGATGAAAAAAGAAGAAAAATTTAATTTGATTGGATTATTACAACTGGTAAGGAAATCTGAGAAGCACTTTTTAGTATTAATTTAATATTATCATTTGTATTTTATCACTTTAAAATTATATATGTATATGTGGCAACGAACACAAACCGCCTAACTCGACTTCTTTTTTTTTGTATCTTGGGCCAGTATGCAAGACATGACCCCTGCTTATGCAATACATTGTACTGCAGGAGGAAGACGGGAGTAGTGATTGTGGACGTGGACTTGAACCTATCAATAACAACACGGAAAGCCCATAACAAACGTTATCACAGCATTTAAAGAGTTGGAATTAAATTAGTTAGAAATCAGTTTTGTATATCATTGAAATCCATCAAAAATCTTTATTTATTCTCCAAATTATTATTATTCGCTAACATATATAGAATAACACATTTCGACTTGAATCATTAACTGCGTTCTAAAGTTTGGAGCTTATTTTCCAACAATATAAACATGACTATAGGAAAAAGTTAAAAATTATTTTTGGTAGATAATCTGATGGTATTTTTCTAGCTCAAGTTTAAAATCCGACTTTCGCCAAGAACAATTTTTATTTTTTAATTATAACAATAATGCCCTTGATCAATAACTCTTGATCAAAGAAGTCAGGAAAACCTAATTGAGTACACTAAGCTAGGGGACAATTAGCTGTTTCGTAGTCGCTACACCACTCATCAGCAATATATACAATATATCATGTTTACATGGTGCCGAGTTCGAATCCCAGTGTAGGATTTGTACTTATAGTAAAGCTGCGCTGTCTGCACTATCTGAGGTCTATACGATTTACAGGTTGGTTCCTGAATGTCGGATATCTCTAAACGAGATAGCGACACATTTGAACTTGGATCATTTCTGGGCTACAGTGAAGTGCGCGGAAATATTATAGCAGAGAAAGTGGTAAAGACCGGTGTCCAGCTACAACAAAGGAATATAGATGGAATGGTTAGAGACCCGCTTAGGAGTGTTTTATTTCAGACACTAAAGTTCGCAGGCATTCTGAGCGAAAAAACAGCAGATTTTTGTATCTTTCTCATTGATATCCTCCAAGCTGAAACATTAAAGTTAATAGCTTAAACAAATAGCAGTTTTTTTTTTAGCGCTAATGAAGCATGCGAACATTATTGGTCGGGAAATTGTTAAAACAGGCCTTTACTTACGAAGACAAAGTTAAACTTGAATAAATATATGTAAGAGAAAAAGAACATGTAAATATATCAAAAAATATTTTTTCCTATCGGCTAAAATAGGGTTAATATGATATAAGAGGGTTATAAGAGGGTTAATATGATGAGACTGTCATTAGTAATCACAAGCAATATATAGATATTTACTTAAAGTGCTATTTAATTCTTAAATAACTCTTCAGCAATTATTCTTCTTTACTGCTTCATACTTTTTACATTTTATAAATGAAACAATCGAGTAGAAATTTCTGGATATTTATGTACGTTTCGAGTATTTTATTTTTGCAAAAGCATTTGGGAAATGAAGCATGCTATTGAGATATGAATGAATGAATGAATGAACGAACGAACGAACGAGCAAATGATCCAAACCATCGAAGGACTGAATGAGTGAATCAATGAAGAACAAAATGCTGTGTGCGAATGCCGTAGGATATAAAGCGATATTGCATGCAATACAGACCAAGTCAAATTTTTCAATAATATGAAGTGGGTGTTATTTTTGGGTAAAATACACACAAACATATATACACGGCCACTCCATAAATCCTTCCAACAAAAAATATATGTTTATGTACCACACTTAGTAATACGTAGTAAAAGTTATGAAATAACTTTAACAACAATGGGCAAAATTTATGAAAGCAGCTGAAAAATGAAAGCGAAAAAGTACAAAAGAAGAAGGTAAATATTGAAATATTAATACAAAATATGTACAGGGAGTTGCCACAAAAGAGTAAGAGTTGTTAACATACGAATAACATTGAAGAAAATCCATTTGTTTTTCCTTGTACTATGTTTGATAAATTTTTCGTAAGCCAAATGACTTTCTGAATGAGTAGATGATTTGCAAGGGATTATTATCGCCACTGAAAAAAATAAATATTATAGTGTGTTTGAAAAAAATTAAATTTATTACTTGGAGCTAAAGCATTCACATAAAAATATAAATTTGTTTAATAAACATATTCCAAAGGCGATTAATAATTAGTGAGGCGATATACTAATATTATAAACAAAATCTATTTCTGGAAAACCTTTACAAACTTTTCAACAAATTGACTTATTTCGAACTCATCTGCGGCATCAGGAATAATATAGTGTTTACAGTTTCTTAATGTAAAATGTACAATCTGAAGCGCTGATACCTCTTGGGATTTGCTTGTGATCTCTCAGAACAAATAAAACATTTGAGAAACGCCAATAACAAACGGTGGTGGCCAAAATTCAGATTTTGTCGTCTCAGAATAATATAGCATTAGTTTAGGTTAGGGATTGCAGACTGGCAGTTTCATGAGACTAGCATCGGCTCATGTCATTTAATGTAGTGTAAATTTCGTGAGGCTAATTGATGGTTTTCGTGAACGCTCGAGAACATGCAGGAATATATTTCAATACTATAGAAATAGCTAGAACAAAAATGTACTAATTTCACATTCACACTGTGTAAACAAACATGTGCGCCTATCCAAATTAACAAGCAACTGACTTATTCCGCAGCACAATGAAGCCAAGAAGAAAACTTTTTTTATTTAAACAGCTTGATTTTTATGTTTCCCAGCTGTCTATTTCTATATTTCTCAGCTGCCAATAAGTCAACATTTTATAGGAGCTACCCTAATCATTAGTAGAATTAGGACTTTTTTGACAGATATTCTCAAACATCCAACCTTATATCCCAACAATCTAAATAAATTATTGAGAATATAAAAATAAAAATGATTTAATAATACCTGTCAAAAACAAACTTTTTCATTTATGCTCGCCTCAACATTTCTTTTCATAGGAGCTACTGATAATTAGGGTAGCTGCTACGAAATGTCAAAATGTAGACAGCTGGGAAACATAGAAAACAAGCTGTTACTAATATAGTGAATAAAATTCAATTGTTTGAATTTTACAAAGCTTTATTTCTATAACTTAAAGTTTGGTAAAGGCAAGATTTCAAAGAACTTCTACTCGCTTGACATTTAGACAAAACAATAAAAACTTGCGCGAAAACTTTTAAGTCTCATAAACTGTGCAAGTTGCCACTCTTGTAAATAAATTGTTAAGCTATCAGATGGTTAAATTTTAAGGGCCGATGTCGACTGTGAACCACACCTAAACGTAAAGCTTTTTTCTGCATTTCATTAAACATTTGCCAATTTCAGTCTAATTAAATTTGAACGACGGAAAAATATACAATCGAGCAATGCGTTAAGGTTATTCAATCTTATTATGAAAATAGGCATTGAAAGCAAAGTGCATATCGTATACCGCATTATTTTTTGATCATGCCAAATACATTTATAATAAAAATAATTCTTTCTTACTGAAAATGGGTTCCAACTCTTAACTTGATATATAACATCGACCATTAATACTTATAAAAGAAAAGTACGCTCAAAAAAATGTTTTGGGTCATCAAATTAAAAAAGCTGTAATAAAATTTGAATAAATTTGATTTGTTTACACGTAAGCACAAAAGGTTTGTCAATAGTAACTAACAAAGGCCACAATCTGTCTTCAACTAATATCTATTAAGTTTATTACTTTATATAAAAATATATAAAAAAGAACTTTGACAAAAATTGGTCACAGATTACGCCACATTTTCGGTGGATGCTAAAATTGTTTGAAATAAAACAAAAAACAAATAGAAATAACACCCTAGAAGCAGCACATCAAAAAAGAAAAAAAAATTACAACACTCAAAATAAACTTTTCAACAAATTTTGTAATATTGTACATACTTACATATAAAAAAAATATATATGTATATCTTTCTCTCACAATATACTCGTACACTTCCCTTGTGATGAGTGCACAGCGTTACAATAAACACGAAAAGTGTCATTTACTTATTTGCTGTCAATTGCCATAATGTTTATCCCTCAAGTAAAATTGTATAAAAAATAGAAAACACAGGAACATGAAAAGTTTAAATATACTTACATATATTGAAACATTTTTTTATAATTCAGCTAAATTTATATCGCTGCTGATGAGCAAAATCAACACCAACAGCAGCAACAACAAATGCAACTAAACATTTTACAACTTGTTGTCTAAAACTTGTGGCAAATAAAACCCGACAAAATATTTAAATTTTTACGTTTTTCCATAATGTGGTTTGTTAAAGGAAAAAAGATTTTTTTTTAATAAAATTAGCATAAACAGTGGCGCAAATATATTAAATTTACTTCAGAGAAAAAATAGACTCTTATTCGAAGTTAAGACCATGATTTAAAAAAAGTTATAAATGTATCCCAGCTAACATTTCCAATCGTATAGAGTCTACTCAGAGTCTGAAGAAAAAAGTTTTTATGGTTGATGTGCGTACGTATAAGAATAAAATCAGCCCAATTATGAATAATCTCACGAAATTTATTCATGGTATTTATTTTTCATATAAAGTATTTTTTTTCAATTAAAATTAAAGAAAAAAGCTGATCTCTCTTTAGTGCTTTCAAAGAATGGAGAAAAAAAATTAAAAAGCCTCATACGTAATTTTTGTTTAAAATTGGCGGAAAGGAAAAAGTGATAAAATTCCTACGGAATTTTTATTTTATAGAATTTTTGTTGAACTTTATAATTTTTAAATTAAATTTTTGGTTTGTACATTTGTACAACGGGTTATAGTTCAAGTTCCTACGAAATTTTTATTTATAACTGGGCTGAATATCTGTTGCATGGGAGTACCTGTTACACTAGCTAATTCTACCACAAAACTTAAAAAGACACTTGTATTTGTCGTAGAAGGAAAAGTTTGAGATTTTTGTACGTATTACGGTACTAATCGTGAAACTATCAGCCATACAATCTTTATATGATACACACAGGCTGCTACAAAAAGCTCATTCGTTGAACCTTTATCAAACTATATAAAGCTTGCTATACCTTATGTTATGCACGAAGACTTACTAACAAAACAACGACTATATGTTTTAAATTCAACGAAGAATAAACTATGACTGACTGTTTTTTTTTCTGCATATCTATGGGAGTCATATAAGATACATAAACTTGGCAAATATGCCAAAATTTTATATTTGTGCAAATATTTTGCTTTATTTATGCGAGTGTTTGCTTGATTGTGCAAATATTTGAAGCATGTTTGCACTAAAATCAAACATTTTTGATTTTCATGCAAACATCTTGAGTGTTTGAGTTGTCTAGCACTAAATTTTGTCATTTCAATGATTGAAGTGAGGGAAGAAGAAACACACAAAATTCATCAAGAAGAAGTTTTCTTGTTACTATTTTCAGAATTATACAAAAACAAAAGTTAGACTTCTTTGCATAAAAAAAATAAAAAAAAAAACAAAGATTATAGCAATATGGTCTCATGATATAAGGCTATAAAAAATTAAACAATAAAACAATTAAGATGTTGTGAACTTCATATGGCGAACCAATTGGCGTAACACAGTCGCTGTCTACTCTCATTCATAACAAAAGAAAAATTATTAACTTGTGTTTGTATGAATTATATTTGTATCGTTTATGGTCAAACTTAAAGTATGTGTTTGCCAAATTCTTTGCGTAGTTTATTTGGGTCATCACACAGCAAAAATTATACTTGTATGAGTTGCAGAGGGAAACGTTTGAGACACCAGTAGAGATTATCTTCAAAGCCAAAAAACGCTTGGCCATATAATCCTTAAATGATTCATAATGGGAGTTGCAGAAAGCAATAATTAAGTAGCAGCACTATACGCTGCTACTTAATAAAATACTACTTAAATTTGCGTCGGCTCACGTTTGCTTCTCATAACCAGCAAATATATTGATCATATTTAAAAGTACTAAAGGTACATTACATCGTGTAAGCACATAATATTGTGTTTGCAAGAAATGATTTTCCATGGGACAGTTAATGGAAGCGAATATGCATTTAGAAAACCTTGCGAAACAGATAGATTGTATGTGCTTTCCCTTTCCGTAAAGCAGGGAACAATAACATTTCATTAAAAAAAGAATATTATTTTTCTAATGTTATATCGCTCCTTTATTGCAACATAGTCATATATAAAAAATGAGATTTTCGAGTTAACAATGCAGAATTTTTAACAGTCTACTTAAACTGCTTCCTTTAGAAGATATTTTATAATAAAATTTTCTGAGACTTGTATCATATCGCTATCATACTATCATATATATATATATATATATATATATATATATATATATATATATATATATATATATATATATATATATATATATATATATATATATATATATATATATATATATATATATATATATATATATATATATATATATATATATATATATATATATATATATATATATATATATATATATATATATATATATAAAGATTTTTTGTAATAGTTTTATTCATTTTAACCCACTGTGTTATGACAAAATACATTTACTTAAACATTTTAATAAAACAGGCAAAAACTTTTAAGCTTGGACTAATAAAAACTAGACATTTTCATTTGAATCTGAAAAAAAAAAAATGGAAACGAAAACAAAAACTTTTGTTAATTTTTTAGCGTAATTTTTGTAAATAGTACTTATGAAAATATGAAAGGTATAAAAAGTGTATGTGCCTTATTCGAAGAGCATGAAAAAGCAAACAACTAATTTCCCAGAGGCCAAAACTTATTTAAACACATTCTAACACTTATACACGCAAACAACTTGTACACCCCCATTTAAACAAATATTTGTAAGACTCTATTAGAGTCGAAACATTCTACCGGGGGAGGTTATACGAGTGCTGGCCGCACACACATATATATCACACTTGTGCAACTTTACTGGTACCAGTGATGAAAAATGCATAAAACACATTTCCTTGGCAAAACTTTCTGCGTTCTTTTTTTTTCTTTGTGAATGGCCATACGTTAATACAACAAATGCACTTAATTTGCTACTGTTTAGAGGAAGGATATTTACATGGAAATTACTACTACAGGTAGTCCACGATTTACGTGGGCTGTTGGGACCATGCAAACAAATTGCATGTGAAAAACATCGCGTAAAGTGAAATTCAGTTCTTCCAGAAAGAACATTTAGTTGTTAGTTTAGGAGTTTAACCTGAAATACATGAATGAATCAGTTTTGTTATTATGCAAACATTGCTGTTAAATAGTCTCCGACCAAGGCAGCTTTATATAGGTAGTGGCAGAATTACAATAAATACAACATGTCCATGTTGATGTTTGTGGGTGTTCTATTTATTGCAATTCTGCCACTACCTGTATAAAGCTGCCTTGTCTCCGACTATCCTACACGTTTGCTTGTATCAGTACTTTCAACAAAAATACTAGTTCGAGGTTTGTTTTTGTTAGTTATTACTCTTTTGTTGGGTCCTTATAGATTACTTACTTAGAATAATGTTCTTTATATATTTAAACCGATTAGGAATGTTGGCTTATCGTATAATTTTACATCACGTTTGTCAGTTATTAGGTGTGTTCGAAAAGCGAATTACTTTTTAAATTTTCCAATTTTAGCTAAAACTTCTGGAATGCAAAAAACCATAAATGTGGATTCTGATTTATTAATGCTGATAATATACGAGTGGTAAAAACAAAACATTTAGATTATTCAAAATAGCTGTAAAGTATATATTTTAATATATTTCAAATTTTCATATGTATATATAAAACAGAAAGCCTGGGGATTAATGGCCGCATTCTTATTCGAACGTGCGAGTTTATTCGCGTTTGTGATTTTCTTATTCGATATCTTCCAAAATGTATCAAAATTTTTGTTACTGACATTCGATTCAAATGCAACCATACACAATCAAAAACGCATTCGAATTGAGTTCAAAATTTTAAAAATTAGGCAAGCTTTTTAATTATTTACATTAATTGGGACAAAAATAAATTATAGACAAAAAAAATTCTGACAAACATTTTCTGGGGATGTAACAGTATAACGGCCAAAGTTTCTGGCTTATGCTCAATCCAAATTCGATAGTTCTGCTTCTTTACGACTCCATTCAACCAAAAATGGGCAGCGTGGCATATCAATTCAATATTAATTTCTGCTTCAGTCCTACTTGCAAACTCTGCTTCGGTGTTATTTAATAAAATGTCACACCAAATTAAACAAAAAGCAACTATCAGCTGTTAAATAGGTGCAAACTCAAAATTGAGAACCTCAAAATGGACGCCCTTTACGAGTATATTAAATACGCTTTAAAAAACTGGAAATTAAAAAAGGTTGCTGTTATTGAATGGCGTATATGAAGTACTGCGCAAGCCGAGGGCTACCTGTATTTGCAAAACGTTGAAACAAATTTTGTATACACATAAGTTTTGCACTGTTAAATGTAATTTTATTCATGTTTACATTTCCATACGCCCAGATTCACATTTCAACATTTTGTTTTATACTCTTAATTATGTTGTATGCATATGAATAAGATGATGACATTCAAATTTAAATGTATATTTTTATAATTGTATAGGTCGTGGCATTTATACGAACGATGTCATTGACATACAACCACAATTTTGCAATGAGCAAAGTAAGTCAGTCTAAAATTACTTGTAAGCAAAAGAAGAGATAAAAAAATAGTGTGTTGTGTCTTTTGAGACACATTCATGAATTAACATACGATAGATATCACAGTTTTGTTTAGAAGTGACCAGTGCTGACAACTCGCTGCATTTCGTTCCGGTTTCAGTGATTTTCAAGAAATTCAAAGCGGAAGATAGGCTTTCTTTTCAACTTCTGCATCACCAAACAAAAGGATATATAAAATAAAAGTTTTAAACAAAATCAAACTGAATTAGGTTTGATAGGAAAGGTTCGTGTGTGATTTGGAGTATTTTTTTTTAAGTTTTAAAAATTTTGTTTTTAATTAGCTTATAGAGTTTTACATGAACTCTGTGACGGAAAGGCTAGCTGCAGAGCCTAAGGAATTTGATAAAACTTGATATTTGGCGCCAACCCACTAAATACGAAACAAAAAAGCCGATGGTGCCTATCGACACTATCTGTGTATTTTCTAAGGTCGACTTTTATCAAATCCAGGTACAACTTTATGTCTTCCCCTTGAGTTTATTTCGATGATAGTAGGTCTATGAAGTACGGCTTAAATGATATAACGCTAGTCGCACAATGCTTTCGCCTGTGTGACATCTTCATCACCAGCAGAATGACAAAGTTACTTGAAAGTTGTTGTTCAGCGCAAGTAATAGCACCATCGGAAGGTTTCTGCCTAGCCACAAGGCAACGCTGGAAAGCGTAAAACTACTACCAGTAAGCGCTGAAGCTATACGAAGTTATAAGATAGCAACAAATGATTTAAAATGGTTTGTTGCTGCAACTACTTTTCATAGGTCGGGAAATTATATAAATATCCGAACGTAGTTGGCAACAATGTAGGCAAACAATATTGTCCTTCTAGAAATGAAAAACTACGCCCACTAACGGATGAAATTTCGTTCTAAGTTCACCATTGCTCTATGAGCAATTTATTATTGTAGATTACAAAAGCCAACCCCGTTTCGACATTAGTAATCAATACTCACACCAATAAAAGTGTAAGATTTTGAACAGATAGAAATTCATCATGAATGAAATTATATTGAAAAAGTTAAAACAATATTTGTGACAATAAAACAAAATGAGGGCATAGTAACGTTACCACAACAATATTCCAAAGTGCTATATGTTTACATGTGTTTCATTAATTCTGAATCTGCTTATGATTTCTGAATTTGCGCCATTATCTGCAAAACTACTTTTAAAATTATGTATTTTATTCCCTTTTTGTAAAATATATAAGTAAGTCAGTTTGATATATTTCGGCGATATTTTGTTTTACAAATATTTTTAACAACTGTAAACAACATGCGAAAATTATTATTTTTCTACACAAACTATTACAAAGTGTTTAAAAACAAACGGGCCATAAATACCAAATACTTCAATGTAGACACTTTGCTTTGCGCTTCGTGTTGCATGAAGTCAAAAAGTCGTAGTTTTGTAACACCAACACCATCAAGAGACAGACGTAAAGGTTCTTCAAAATTAAAAACAAAATGTCTTAAGCTAAACATAAAAATGTGTTTTTTATGGAAGACATAAAAAATATTTTGTAACAAACTTAACAAAATCTTGTTTAAGCGCAGAGAATATATGTAACTATGTAAGGTCATCCAAATCAGAAGATGGAAAGAAACAGCGATAACAAGAGCAAGTATCAAGAACAGAATGAAAAAAATAATGATTAAGTAATACAAATTTAAATATTTCGCAGCCTCTTGCAACATTTGCCACCATAGTACTATGCTAAACTTAACTATTGAAAGATGATTTTGCGTTACTCTGTTCTATCGTTACTACAATGAATTTTGCTCTGACGAGATTAGCGATCTTGTTCCAGAAACGCGCACATTTCTACGTAACACGCGTTCATCGTCCAGAACTCATCCATTTGTGTTGGATTGCTCGGGAAATCGTAAAACGCATTACAGAGAGAATCCGTTTTTCAGCCGTACGCTTCATCTGTGGAACAAGTTGCCTGCAGACGTGTTTCCTGTCTGTTATAACGTTGGAAAGTTCAAGTCAAATGTTCACAAACACTACTCCCTCTTTTCCCCTCACAACTTATTTTCCTAGTTCTGGTACAATGCACTGCATATGTAGGGGTCATCCCCTGATAAAATAAAATATGGTTTTTGTTTAGATCCAATTTTTAAAGAGAAAATGTAGGATCATGTCTAAGATTTTTTTCAGTTAGCAGCGCTGGTACTCGGCAAATAATTCGCTGCTTGCATTTCAAAGACAATCCCAATTTTTGAAAGTCATCGCATTTTGACTAATGTTCAACCTCTATAGATAAATAAAGAAACACGTCTTGATGTCGACATATAACCGATATTTTGATACATATGTAATTGCTTAACGGCAACAACTGCCATAACGCCCCAATCTGCTAGCGGACCAATTCCTCGGCGTGAATAATCTCCCGGTTCACCGGCGCTGCCACATAGCTTGCAACGCTGTCTCTTCTAAAATATATATAACCATATGAATAAAACACTTACAGGAGATATCCTTTTGTATGCAATTCCCTAAACAGTCAGAGAGAGGCAAGGCTTTGCGTGTTAGTGCCCCGAAATTCAAAAAAAAAAAAAAAAAATATCAGCCGTCAACCAAATTAACCATCCATCTACTACTTCTGTGTCCTTATATTACAAGTACCTGTTGCAAGACACAATCAGCTGGGAGACTGTAATTGGTTCCCTGAAAATTGGCATTAGTTTTAATTATTAGACATAACAAGACAAATAATAACTACTCTCTGTGGTTTAACATCAAAACCACACCCTGGCGATTTTAAATAAGATGGAGGATTTTTAACCACGAACAGCACCAGGATAGTTTGTAAACCAGAACCACGTGGGAGTGAGATGATCCCTGTTTTGTGAAATAACTCTTAGTAAGGTGCTACGGAAGCCTCAGCTAAATCTAAGTCATGCTGGAACTACCTTTAATTTTATTTGGCCCTACAAAAACGTGACCCTTGTATACTCCGCAAATTAGAGTGGCCAGCTCAGAATTATGCCGATATTTGTGAAACAAAAAAAAAAAAACAAAAAAAAACGTTATATTTTCTATTTCCGTTTTAAATTTCTTAACATTTTTACACAAATGAACTACCCAGGCAGTGGGTCGTTGCAGATAAAAAGTCCAACCAAAAAAAAAAAAAAAACATATTTGTGGGCTTTATGGAATGCATTGAAACATAATAAATAATATACATTTAATATAAGGTATCGAAGGGTAAAAATTGAAATGATACACTAATATAAAAATTTTCATAGATATAACGATATTTTGCATTAATGTTACAATTTTGGTTTTTTTGCCTTTGGACCCACCTTGAGCTTCATTCGGGTTATGAATAACAAGAAATAACAATAGGAAATAGAATGATGATTGTTGGTGGATAAAAAAAGTTATGTGATGTTATTTGTCGGGTTATGAGTTTGATTCCTCTTTCAGCTATGACAGTTATTTTATGGATCAAAGAGGAGAAAAAAATTAATTGAACGCTAAAAGCTGCACTCAGCAGGATTCAAACTCGGTCTCATGCAAACGTAATGTATTTTTTTATACGGTCGCTAAACCAACTCAGTCACCGAGCTCTTTTATTTATTTCTTTGGCAATATACTTATGTACGTACTCGTACCACAGTGTAGTGAAAGTCTTACATTTTTATGCGAATGTTGTTTTGGGAACATTAATGCAGCAGCAAAATATAATAAAATGGTGCTACGTAAAATGTACATCCCATTAATGAAGCTTTCATAACCAAAATGAAACTTTTCATGGTATTAACGAAAGAACAAGTGTAAGAAAAATGCTATTTTGTGTTTGACAAGTATTATCGGAACATTTTTGCACCTAGAGTCTAATTGTGGTCTTTCAAGTAATGAAGCATATAGCTATGTGTTTCAAAATATTTTTCAAAGGTTTGCAAGTCTAGTGATAATTAGGTTAGCTCCTTTGAAATCTCGACTGCAGACATACTCGTAGATAAGAAACACAAAATAGGACTGTACTTATTTTTTGATTGGTGTTTCTTACGTTTTAAATATTGTTCCTTTATTGCAACAAAAGCTTGTTTTGAGAAAAACACATTGCAAATTTTTAGTCTTAGGAAAACATTTTAGGAAATATCTCCTAAAGGAATCTGTTTAAAAGTAATTTTAATAAATTTTATGCGCAATATAAAAGTTGGTACTGTTAACAATTCTGCATTGTTAGCTCGAAAAACTGATTTTTTGAGATATGACTATGTTGCAATAACGGAGAGATAAGTTCTTTTATGTAAACTAAACAATCGCACATCACTTGTTTTATACACTTTAGAAATAATCATGCTCTATTTTGTAAATTTGTGTAATTTTATAATAAAAATTAAGTAAGTCTTATTCTTTCATTTAATCAGTATATACTCATATTAGTTTTATTTTACTCTCCTCAAAAACTTAGTTCGGTTTCAGGTTAACGTCATCATATGCAAGAAATCTATATATGTAGATATCGATGGTATTTTATATAAAAGCCCTAACTCATATAATTGCAACTTTATACGAGAAAGTTGTTTTTGTGGATTTGTTTTGTAGTCCTTGGTATATAAAATTATTCCATTAATACGGTACAATTGAGTGATACCTACGTATGAAATATACTCAATATTTTGAGTGTATTTTATACAAACTTTCTTGACGTATCACTCAGTAGTGTCCCATAAACATAACATAAATTTTTGTGACGCAGCGTATTTCTCTGAAACGTATTTGTATTAGAAAAATGATAGCTAGGCTCCTTCTGCATTAGTCCGATTTTATTTTCTTCACAAGCAGTATAGTAATGTACGCACTTATTTATGTACTTATATTCAAATGTAGAACTGTAGCATGTATAGTTTAAAAGGAATTATATTCTTCTCTCGGAACCTCAAACTTGTTAAAAGTTTTTTTTTGCAGTCTAATCAAAATAAAGCAACCACTTAATGAAAATTAATTTTCACTCTTAATTATGAAAAAAAGAAGGCAATTGTGTTTGGCAAGCCACATACGAGTACGTATGTATATGTATCTACATATGCACATACTGCTACGTACATATGTATATTAAACTCATACAAGAAAGTTGAAAAAAAAAAACAAATATTAATTAAATGCGTAACTATAACAAAGTATGAGAGTAATCTGTAGTTCAGAAACATGTTTTGCCATGACAGTTGTCAGCAAGAGAAGCAATAATAACTGTTACAACATGATTATTGTCTTCGTTGGGATCCACAAACTTGTTCATTGTCAACATTCTCATCAAAATTTTCACATTTATTCAGGACGGATGACAATGTGCGAATCAATTCAAAAGAAGAAAAAAAAAAAAAAGTGCCGCATAGGAAAAGTTTAGTTCAAATAAATCACAAAAAAAAAGAAAGCAAAACAATTATGCGTTTCAAATGAAGAAAAATGGGTAGAAACACTCAAACTTATGAAACTTAATCAATCAGTGTTATTCTCTGTTTACTTGTCACAAACGCCAAGCAAATAGTTTAACTTCAAATTGAATACATAGTGGTTTGCATTTGCTCATTTCCTCATTTTTAAGCTTTATAATAATTTTTTTTTTATCATTAACACTAGCAATCTATTGTTTTTTAACAACAACTGGAAGGAAAAATTGTGGCAATAACAGTTGTCTAAACAGGAAATAATTCATGATTCACCAGCGTCCCCATGTGGGTTGTAAGGCTCATACGGTCAGCATTTTTCTTTTTTGCGATATGTTTGCAGCCATATGAAAAAATTTCTAGACGAAGAGATCAGGCCTTCTAATTCCTCCTGTACACCATTGTGACAATACGCCAAAAGAAAGATAATTAATTATTTTTTGCTAGACAAAAATTAATCTAAAATCTATATATACATTTTTTATATATTTTTCAGCAATAGAGGCCTGTTTTTAACCTTACGAAGTCTAATACGATGCAGACCTAGATTAAGAATATCTGGTAATAAAATAAACAAATAAAATAAAAAAAATAGGTTAAGCAATAAAAAAACGGTAACATTAAGCTTCTAACTTTGCTTTGAACTATTTTGCAACTGACAGTATTGTCAACATTTTAATTAATTTTTGCAGCACTTCCCAGATAATGTAATTTAAAAACATTGTTTACTTCAAACAAGAATATTTCTCAAACACATTAAAAAAAAACTTTGCTCGTTTGTGAGAGTGCATGAGACATTTCCTTTTAGTTGAACAAAAATAAAGCGTTAAGCTTATTTAACTTTTTGATATTTTATTTAAATACTTTTTTTCAAACATTCTTTCGGTTTGATTAAACATTGCAAACGAATGACACATTTACCATCTACCACGTGACACTTCAATCACTATCTTTACGAGACATCTGCAGCGAGTTGTTGGCTTGATTACAAAGTAGGAAAGGTTAAAAATAAAAACAATTGAAAAAAGTCAAAAGTAAGAACATCTCTCTTTAGCAATCTTGTTGATAAAGTTATACGCAATATAAAAAAAGAAATCCTAAAGTTAAGAAAAAAGCGAGAAACAACGAAAATGCACAATAAAACAAAGACCTAACGTAAAAAAACTTTATAAAAGTCATCTTGTTACAAGATCTATAAAGATAAACAATTTACTGTTGAGCCCTTATTGTGCAGAATAAGGCTAGCAATTTGCATAAATAAATATTCCTGAAATACTTTGATGGCGTTTCGCTGTTATTACCTATTTACATATATTTAAAAAAAAAATTATTGTTTCTTTTGCGCAAGTTTATTCCGAGTTTTTTTCTAAATATTAAGAACGTCATTTAAAAATTGGCGGTAAATGATTAGCAATTGCCTATGTGAATTTATGTGCCAGTTGATGGATAAGGAAGCTGTTTGTTCTGTTGCACGCTTCGTTATCCATGAACTGGTTCTAGGACTTCAGATTTTCTTTTCTTTTTGAATGATTTTATTAACAAAAAATTCATGTTATTATTTTACGCCGATTATAAATACGAGTACAGATTTTTTATATGTGCATTGTTGTAATTTTTATTGCTTCTATTATATTTGTGTCTCTATAAGGAGCAGATGTAGTTTTTTCTTTTAATTTTTTTATGTATATTTTAACAAAAATTTGCTGTTTTTTTATTCAATGGAGAATATTTCTACAGATGTAATAATTAACTTTCTGTATATAACACTTTAATGGTGACAATCTGTTTCCAAATTTAATTCTATTTCAAGACGAGTATGGTTTGGTCATAACTATAACCTTGATGCGTCAATTAAATCTACTTCAGATTTAGGTAAATTTGTGAAAAATTCCAACAGTTTAATCCATGAAGCCGGATTCCTGTCCAGGCGAAATATGTTAACTTCAAATGATCAATTTACTCTTGGATTGTTCTCAATATCTCTTATAGTCCGATTCAAAGTTTCAACGTCTCCTTTGTGCAATATCGCAAACTAACAACTTAGTTTGTAGTCGCAGTTACTACAATATTACTGGTAATATTACAGTGCAGTGTTAAACAATTGCATATATGAAAGAATTTCATAAGAATAAAATGTTTGTCCCATGTCTAAAAATTTTAAATGAAAAAAATCTGGTTTCACACTCTTTCCAGTAAAAGAAGAGAAAGTAAAAGTTATTTCGTTCGATGTGAAATTTGTTTATATTTTCAGACCGCTGATAAACCTTTTTATAGGTTCATAAATAAATGATTTACTGAAAAACTTAATAAGACCCAAGTGTTGTCAGAACCTTTTACACACTAAAAGAATTTTGCAAAACGGTTGGTAGATGAAGGCCAAGTACTATAGTAATCAGGGAACACTAATAACTCCTCCCAGAAATTTTAGCTCTAAGCCACTGCCAGAAATATAGGCACCTCAGGCACTATTAGCATCAGAATGGTTTGCAAGACAGAGCCA
Source organism: Thecocarcelia acutangulata (assembly GCA_914767995.1). Taxonomy (NCBI): domain Eukaryota; kingdom Metazoa; phylum Arthropoda; class Insecta; order Diptera; family Tachinidae; genus Thecocarcelia; species Thecocarcelia acutangulata. The sequence goes on from OU612097.1 coordinate 4,037,775, forward strand.
CCCGGAGGCAGTCTGATCCTTGTTCTGCCAATTAACCCTCGGGGTTTCGGTTTTAACAGAACCAAGCATGTGCTGGGACTACCTAGAGTTTAATTTGATACAACAAATGAGAGGCCTCTTGTGCTTTATACCCCAAGCGACAGTGTGGCTGCGTTACGAACCCTCCAAGGCAAATACTGCTAGTGATAGACAGAGTTATTCTTACTTTTATATTATTAGTGATGATTATTTTAATTTAGTTTTAAAGAAATATACAACAGAAACTTCCAATACAAGCTTAAAATGATTTATGTATTAAACAATTCTCAATAAAATAGAAAATCTGTCTTAAAGCCAATATTTATACGTATGAGCATGGAATACGAGTACGAAAAGAATTTTAGTTCAAATATGAATTTCTACAGAAAAATATGTGAAGTTTTATTTAGTTGTTAAATGCAGTTAATTTGAAATTAGTTAGTGTTCATTAATTGCATTCACCACTCACAATTTTACAAACCAATTTGTTAACATTGATTACGCTTTACGAATGGCAATATATGTAATTCCAATTCAAAGGTTATTTCTTTATGTGACGTGAAAAAAGGAGAAAATGTTTACTATTGATATCATTTAAATTTTAATTAAACAATTTTCAATGAAATTTTATATTCAAAAGCCTTGAGAAAAAATATCATTATGGGTATTCACTATTTAATTGAAGTCCAGTTTTTTTTTTCATGTTTTGACGTTAAACCTCGAAATGAAAATGAACTAACATTAAAAACAACAATAGAATGCGGCAATTTGTTTTCAATATAAGTTCAACAAAGAAAAATTTCAGTAAATCGATTTGTTTTGGCAAAACGTTTTTCCACTATCGAAACCTGAGCTTACTTGAGACTTACTAAAAAAAAAAATTTTGTTTTTCTTATGCAAATGAATGTTATTAATGTTTCAAAGTACTTTAAAGGTTCAACTTCATTCAGCTCTCTTTGTTAATGTTATTCCTTTCACTAGTGTGTTTCGATTATTGTTACAGTATTTTTTTTAACAAAAAAACAAAAAAAAAATCAAATTGAAAAACTTAACATATCAATGTGAGTGGAAAAGAACTAAAAAGTGTTAACAGTAGAGCAACGATTTGCACCCCTCTCCCCCTCAATGTTTTCAATGTAAAAACTTGTTTGTATGCGTGTATGTAAATATGTATGTTGGTTGCTGGGTGTAAACACAAAGTTAACTCGTAACAACTCTAAGCCGTGTGTTTAATATAAAAACTTTTTTAAACAATATATTGACATTTTGAGTGAATTTTTAATTCAGTTGGGGTGGTGCGTTTTTTTGCTAGTGAAAAATTGTTGTGAACTATAGTTTATATTAGTGCCGTGAAAAAAACGCACAAATAAGTCTTGAATGATTAAGTTAAAACGACTTTTGACACTTAAATAAATAAACTATCAATCGCCAACCTGTCAAAAAGTAATAAAAACACAAATAGAATTTTTTCTATCTGTAAAACCTCCTTTCTGCTTGAAATGACAATAAAAAAATTACTTCAGTAATAATTTTGAACATTTCGAGGCAGAAGGAGATTACGTTCATTTCTAATCTTTAGAATAGGGATCTTGAAAGAGCAGGTGAAGGGAAATAAATGTTCTGCAAGCGAATATTAACTTTTGTCTAGGACTGGTGCTGGAATGAAACAATTCATTGAACGTAAATCCTGCTAAAACCAAGGCAACCACTTTTGAATAAAGTCATCCTTCCTTGACTGTATTCTTGAATAGTGTGCGTATTTCGTGTACTGATCAGCTCAAATGTTTGGGCATAATACTAGACCCAAAAGTTTCCTTTTCATACCATGTGGACATGGTACTCTACGTAGATTCTACTCTGCGTACCTCTCTCTTCCCCTTCGTATCATATCACAACTTTCATGGCCATTACTTATGTCGTATATTCTTTATGGTCCTTAAATTTTTTCTGGTACATCCTCCATTTATCTGAATAGAATTAACCGTCTCATTAGCATTGCATAGGTCATTTACGTTTCTGCACTCTTTTAGGAATTCTTAGCTACTTATACCGACTATTTCCTGATCTTCTTTTGATAAATCTTTTGTGTTTAAGATTGCTAGATGCTGGAATATTTACTTTTTCCCTGCGCGTATTTTTCCATTCTAATAACGTGTTTCGTTTAAAACTTTTAATGTTTTTACTTATGCTTTGAAATACTTTGCTTTTCGCCTACATATTCTTCCTTGGTTATCCCACTGATATATGATATGACCGTATTCATTCCCTGCTAAATGCTTTCTTTCTTATTTATTCAGCACGGAGCTGGTATTCTTGATTAAGCTTTTTATTTTTTTTACTAATTTTATAATACATTGTTAATAATTTTTTGTTTTGTTATAAACAATTTTGTATACCCAGGCTATGCTGCTAACATATAATATAATTATATTGGCAACTTCCTATGCGAAGACGGCCAGTCTCAGCGCCGCAACAAATTACTATTAATACCATCGTGGTCATATGGTTTTCGTTACTCCGGCCATGCTATGCGCCCTATACTTTACAAATTTATTTGCAATTGTATTGTTATGTAATACTAATACACTAACACAGTTTAAATATTCAGCACTTGCGCACACTGCAACGACAAACAACGATTGCTTTTTATTTCCGGCTGCGAAGCCGGATAGTCCAGCCTGGCTGAACAGCCTCAGAATATCCGTTATACATTTTAACTCAATAATTTTCAATAGAAGTTTTTGCTGTGTATATATGTATATGTATATATAGTCATGTCACAGAGCTCAACTCGAAAACTAAAAATGATTTCGGAATGAAATCATTTCTAATTTCAGGAATGAAACTAGTATTGTGTTATAGAATTGATTTCATTTTGATAAAATTTTTAGATTTTCGTTTTTTGAACAATTAAAAAACGGATTCAATTCCATTTCCGAACGGAAGTGAATTCTGTGACGTGGCCGATTACTTTTATTTTAAAACATTTGAGCAAGATTTTTAAGTGAACAGATTTCAAACGATGTATAGATATATAGATGTTTAAAAAAAAATATTGTGTATCGCTATTTTTCAAAAATATCACCACAATATTATGTATATTCGATACATTTTTAATATTTGCCTATTATTAGTCTAAGTATCAATTAGACTTATTTTCAGCTGATAACCCTAAAACAAAGTGCTTTATTATAAAAAAAAAAAACAACAATACATATGAGTTTGCCGCTTTGCACATGTAGTAAGAATTTATTCTCCTTATTTTTTATATCATTATCGAATTGTGCAAAATCTCTATCTCTTTAAACACCTTAAAATGTTATACGATTTTTAATTTTTACAATGCTGTTTTTACTGCTTTTCCAGAAAGGCGCATAATTGAAATAATAGCAACAATGTTTTTACTCAACTCCTTCAGCAACACATGTGAACAGACTATTGCTGTTACAAAGTTTGTCGGTACTTAAGAATGACAACATATTGTTGTTTATTGATAAATTTAATGAAAACAACTCCGACAGTTGTTTTATCAGCAGCAAATTTACTAAAGAAAACAATGAGAAAGACATCAAAAATAACAACAAATGTAAACATCAGTAATAATAATCATTATTATAATGATATGCATTAAAAGTTGCAACAATCGACAATACTCAAAATATGAAAGGCATTTGTCTGAAACTTGCCGAAAAACAAACAAATTATTTTTAGCATATGCTTCATTCTCGACATAAAACATAAAAATATATTATAATACCCAGTGAACAACAGCTAGAACAGTAATCTGTGGATAGCAATACAAACACAATATTAATCTGCCCTCGTATATGCGACACAAATCAACTTATTAAAACATTACTGAGCCAGTTCGCAGCTAATTCATATATCCTTAAATTTTATCAGCCATAAGCTAACACAAAATATGCTAACTTGTGCTTATTTGAAACTTACGAGCCGTGAGTGAGCACCGACTTATTCCAAACCTGTCAGTCGTTGCTGATTAAGCAATGGTTAGCTTTTCAGCCAGCTTAAAACCCGACAAGATTACATATAGTTGTAACGAGTGATTTTTTTGCTATTATCTTTTTGGCAACACTAGTTTTGACAGCTCACGCACGTTTTGTATCTTGTGTCACTGTCAAACATCTTCAGTTTGGTCTATAATTTAATCATGAATCGTCTTACAAACGAACAACGCTTGCAAATTATTGAATTTTATTACCAAAATGCGTGCTCTGTTAAGAAAGTTCACCGCGCGCTTCTTCCATTTTATGGTCAGTTTAATCGACCTACTGAGGCTTCTATTCGGGCTATTGTAAAAAAATTTCGCACCAAATTTACATTGTTGGACATTAAACCACCAACACGCTTACGTAGAGTGCGAATTTAGAAATCTTATATATCATTTTAAAGTTGTTTCTACAAATAAGTGAATGAGTTTAATTTCATTTTGATCGGTTCAGTATTTTAGGAGTAATACAAACAAAACATGTGTATGACTTAACTAAAAGTAAAAGAAAGCACATATTTGTGGGTTTTCATTGTTTTTTCTTTTGTTGTTTTTTGTTTTTGTTTGGTTTGGCTTTTGGGCTTTATTGGTTTCAACATAAAATTTTATATGAGAGTGCATTATTTAAGGGGGGGAAGAATGCGGTCGATTGTGTCGACCGGTGTTTCTCACTAGTACGAGTAATTAGTCTAAAAAAAAATATCGTTTCGGGCATGCAATAACACCACCAGACAAACTTTGATTGACAGTGGTAAGATATGACACAATACGAATGAGTGGTATGCCAAGAAAATTCAATATTTGGAGTGTTTTTCATAAAAATTTTCTAGACGCATCACTCATTCTACAACAATGCAAAAAACAAAAAATCCATGTAAATAACCCCTTTCATGAGCCTTCATTTCATTACGAATCTTTCGTTTAACATGTATTCGGAATCATAATCATTCTTTAGTAACTTTCATACCTGAGTACGGTAATAAAATAGGGTTTAATAACATTTCCCTAAATGTGGATAAAAGTTAGTCACGAAATCCAATCAAAATCTTAAGATTTGTATGATAGTCTGAAACGCCCTGTAGTACTATGATAGTATAAAAAATTACATATTCCTTTTTTTCTTTCATCACTGTATCCAAATTCGTTCAATTACAATATATTTGACACTCAAATGTATTTAACATCAAAAAATTTGTTAAGCATATTTTTATATGAAGTTTACATGACACGAATGAGCGATATGTTCAGAGCATTTGTGTAAAATACGCTCAAAATATTGATAAAATAAGAATAAACAGAAAAAAGTAGTTTATTATCCTGTTAGAATCAACTATTGCATAGTCAGTTCATAGCTTATCGTTAGTACACACATATGAATCACAAACCAACTCATTAAAACATTACTGACTCAGTTCACAGCTAATTCATATAGCATTAAATTTTATCAGCCATAAGCTAACACAAAATATGCTAACTTGTGCTTATTTGAAACTTACGAGCCGTGAGTGAGCACCGACTCATTCCAAACCTGTCAGTCGTTTCTGATTAAGCAATGGTTAGCTTTTCAGCCAGCTTAAAACCCGACAAGATTACATATAGTTGTATAACTTTCGTAATCCTGATATTGTCATATGATAATCGCCTTATATGAGATGATTAAACTACTCAGTCTTTTAATTTCTGATACATATACATATGTGCATAGATGAGTATATATTTGTATTGAATACTTATACACTTATGTGATGTTTATGGGACACGAATGAGTAATACGTTTAGAAAATTTTATACTCATTGCTTTTATACTCATACACATTTTCAAGGCAGATCTCTCATTCGCGTCTCTTTAACATCACATTAGTTTTTCAAACTTAAAATATTATATAGCTAAAATTAAAGCTTATTTCAATTAATTAATCTTCTAAAAAACATTTTCAATCCATTTTATTCAATACATAAGTTTCTCATTAACACAATTACTATTAAATATCTTATTTGAACACACACACACACACAAACGTAAAAAGCCAAACTCATATAAACTTCTATGAAAAACAGACATCTGTCAAGGACGCACCAACACAAAAGGCATGAAAGGAGAACGAGAAAAAGCATCATTAAAAGACAATTTTAGCCACAACAGTGTACATGGTCTGTTTATAGACAATAAACGCACCTGGAAACACAAAATTCATTTAACTTTTTATGACAACAACAATAAAGTCGCTTAAAAGAAAATAATTTGCACATCCTATTGCTGTGTGGCCAGAGCAAATAGGGAGAGTTTAAGTGCTCTAAACTATTTTATGATGCGTTTAAAATCTGTTACTGGCAACTTTGTGATTTTTATTTTGCCAACAGAAATTCACGTTAAGCACAAACATTTAGTTTTTGTAAATAAATACAATTCTGACCACACTACAGGAATTATTACCACAACATTAAATATTTTATTTTTTGTGCTCACAAATACATTGTAACTTATTTGGAAGACTGACTGATTTTCATATTTTTATTTAGTGAGTTTTTTTTTTTTTTTTGTCTAAAAGGACGTTGATGTGCAATGTTAACAAAAGTGTGTAGTTTATTTTGTTGTTAAGTATAACATTTATATGAAAATTAGAGTAGAAATAATAACTAGGGCGAACAATTTACAGCAGGAAAAAAACTGTTTTAAGCACTTGAATAATCATGAAAGCATGATAAATTATATAATTAGACTTTTTTTTAATTTGTTAGTAGAAGAGAAATTTAATAAAACTCGAATCATAAAAACGAAGTCATTAGTAAACAATACGTAAATTAACAAAATAATTCGGACAGGCAGTACGAACAATTTGTGTTTGAAACTAGAACATATGTCTTATAATTGTATCACTCGTATGCCTTGTTCTAAGTCATAATTGCAATTAACCGCCAAGGCGCAGTTTTTCGGATCTAGTATAAAGATATTGATACTTTAACTTGGCTTAAACTTTAAATGCTCTTTTTAATTTGTAGATTTATTTTGATTTTATCTTAGCTTACCACAACCGCCTTGAGCGTTTAACTCTGTTTAAAGTGTGAACTTTGTCAGCCTCTACTTGTTTCCAAAATTTGTGTAATCTTTTATGACTTCATTGATACAAGAGTCCCTCAGTTGGGACTCCAAAACAATTTTGTATATATACACTTCTTTCTAATTATATAAATGCTTCAGGAGGAACATAACCAGATATTAGGGTACTTAATATATATTGCTCATCGCCAGATTAAGATTGTTAGAAGTACATTCTGTATATTTTAATAGATGTCTTCTAATTAATTTACATATACTTAAACATCTTCTCTCAAATTTTCTAATTTTTTTTTCGATATAAGAAGGAGAGACACTAAACCAAATTGGACATCCATATGCTATGATGGGACGGATCAAAGTCTTATAAAACGAGGTTTCCACATCTTTTATTATAATAATATTTTTAAAATGAAGTAGTGATTTAAAGTGAAAGACAGTCGTAAAGCAGCTCTGGGCTGGGGAACAACTCTCGCGTCATCGTAATTATTTCTTAAGTGCGGTCAGGCTTGTTGTTGTTGTTTGGCCTTCAAGAGTTTTGCATCTCACTCTCATTGGTTAACTGTCTACCTCAACTAACTGTATTAGTTTACAGTTTTTGTGAGGTATTTCGTTGTTAACCACGCGTCAACTTCCTATGCGAAGGCATAGGTCGGTACAGTTAGTCACAGCGCCGCAAAAGAAATACTGTTAATACCATCGTGGGCATAAGGTCTACGTTACTCCGTCCATGCTGTGCATCCTATACTTTGCAAATTTATTTGCAACTGTATAGTTACAAATACAAAATACACTAATACAATGAAGTGAAAGAAGGCTTTTCTAACTTTCTCTAGTTGTTTATTGATATGTGTATTGAAACATAAAAATTTATCCATCAATTAATCTCTGTGGTCCGCTGGTAAAAGACGAATTCTCTAAGTATTCGACCAGGTATACGAGTATCAGTGAACTGGAACGTCACCCGAATACTCTTGTACGCAACGTACTTAATTTTGGCGGCCACTCATGGTTGAGAAGAAGGGATACCCTTGCCACCATCATAACGTTAAATAGGTGATTCTAAGGCCCAGTTTTTGAGTTCGTATTTAAATGTTATTTGGCTTTAAGTTCCATTTAAATACGATAATCAGTTTTTCACTACAAATTTGGACTAAACTTAAATGCCCAAACTTCTGCATTTAAGTTTTATTTAAGTTTTTCTTATAGTCTCCATATGGTTATTGTGTGCTTGCATTTGTATTAGTGCAAAAAAGGTAAACAAACCACACATACGAGCTATTGCCTGCAGAAGATATTCGAAAATTAGTTTCTAATTTTGCACTAAGCAACAACACAGTATAATAATTTATTAAAAATAACTTAGCGTAAAATAAAATTGTTAAGTTTTTCTATTTTTCTTTAAGAATTTTTCTATTCTTCCACTTACAAACAGCTGTTCTATGGAATACTTTTCATAATATTTGGAATTAAATAAAGTAGAGCTGCCACACTTTCATCGCATTTAAATAAGAACAATAATTTAATAGTGATAAACTGAACTAGCATTTATATACAACTTAAATTTAAATGAAAATTAACTAACTTTGTATTTAAATAGGCAGTCAAAAACTGGGCCTAAAACTTGTTTGTCTAGCATTGACTGGACTTAAATAACTTTTTATATTTAGTACTAAGATTTGAATACTTACCGTTAGTTCATATTTTGAAGATTCATTAAATAAATTAATGAAAAACATAAATAAATAAATTAACTAATCTTGCATTCAATTAATCGTGTTTTGATTTATTACCTTATATTTATAATTTTCATGGTTTTCATTTTTACGAGGACTGATAAAAAAATAACTATTATTTTCAATTTTACTCAAAAAGTATTTATTTATTCATCAATAACTATCTTGTCCCCTTCAAAGTAATCCCCCTCATATATAGTACAATTATGCTAGTGTTTTTTCCAATCCTCGCAACGCTTCTGAAATGCTCTTTTGGTTTCGTCAACAGCTCTTGTTTCGATTATTCTTATACCTCCTCAATCATAGCAAAACGCTTTACTTTCATCGGTGTCTTCAGTTTTGGGAAGAGGAAAAAGTCAGCGGTGGCCAAATCCAGGGAATACGGTGGTTGGAGACATGATAACGGCTTTGTTTTTGGCCAAAAACTCATGCACACACATCGATGTATGAGCTGGTGCGTTATGATGGTGCAAAGTCCATGAATATTTTTTCCACAATTTTGTACGTTTCTGATGAACTACTTCGCGCAAACGGCGCATAACTTCAAGCTAGTATTCCTTATTGATCGTGCGACCTTGTGCCAAGAATTCATGATGCACCATTGTATTGTAGTCGCAGAAAACAGTGAGCAAACCATTTACATTTGACCGAACTTAACGTGCTCTTTTCGGTCTTAAAAAACAAAAGTTGTGAAAATGAAAAACGAGTCAGAAAGCTGAAAGCCTGTAAGAAATACGTATTTGACATAAAATTAGAAAAACTTCGGTAAAATTGGATTTTTTATTTGTTTAGTTTTTGTGATATAAACATTCTTCAACACTAAAATAAATATCTTCCAAGTAAAAAAAAAATAGAAAAGAAATCAACTTGTCAAAAACGAATACTTTTTAATTGATCGCGTGCCAAACAATGTTTTTACTTAAAACCAACAAGGTTTTTTACTAAATTGCCTTCCTGTTGGTTAAACCTTCCTTCAACAAAGACACCTTTCATAAACATTTGCTAAGTTCTAGTGCCGAGAGCGCAGGTAGTGGCGCAAGCAGTTGATGTTTTCATTTACTTACAACTGTGAAATGTGGCTGGTCGAGCGATTAACTATATCCCTTAATGCTTTCTTCATCTAATGCTGTCCGTGTAACCAAAACAAAAATGTTGATGACTGCGGTTTGCGTGATGTTGGACAAATTTCATTTCTCTGTTTTTCTTTGGGGCGTATGAAACATTCAAGTTTTTATTTCATTTGGAATTGGTTTTATTCGTCTCTTGGCAAGTTTTCTTTTCTAATGCGTTCCGTTTTTTGGGTTTTAGCAGGGAATTACTTTATGTTATTTTTATTAAAACGAAACAAAGTTAAATAATGTTGCCGCTATTTTTGCATCTTTTATTTATGTTGTAAAATATTTCTTAACACAATAAGGGGCACAGTTTTTTGTTGCTACTCGTATTGTATAAACAAGAATCGTGATGGATATTTTCTTCTTTTAATTTTATTTTGCTCTTAAATAACGCAGCGGTGATTTCCTTTTTTTCTTATTGTGTTTTGAAGAGGGTGATTTTGAGTATGATTTTTATGACAGGTAATAAAATGAATAATGCAAGTATTATATATGTATGTATATAAAAAGTAAGGCCACAAAAATATATTTTTGTAATAAATAAAAAATGAAGTGTAGCAAAGCAAACATTTTAATGATTAAATACTGAAAAAACTCAAATGGGTCTACTCAGCCTACATTCAGCCCATTCTGATGTTGAATTTGTCCTGAAATAGGCATTTATTGCTTAATAAATTATGGTATGGCGATGCTCCGCAATGGTGATGGCTTTTGGTTCATTAAATGAAAAAGTACCGCTCGATCGCTTTATTTATATATGGATAAAGCTTAGTCTATATTATTTACCCCCCCGGGGAGCAGGTTCTGCCTTGGTGTTTACCCAAATTGGCACAATTGCTTTGCTTTGCAGACCTCTTGGTGCTAATAATGGTTAAAAGTCACTAGAATGGGAATTAGTTTTCCCGATAACCTGTTTTCGGCACCCCTGTTACTGATACTTGTACTGTAGTTAATCAGGGGTGAGTTTGTTAAGGGCCGTTGTTCATAAAGCACTTTGACCTACTAAGTCATTAAGTCTTGTGTTCTATTGAATGTTGGGATACAGGAGGGATTAGAAGGCCTAATCTCTTAAAGAAGAAATTTGACTACAAGCTTATGGCAACAACTTGCGACCAGTGTGAGCCTAAAAAAGTCACACGGAAGCGCTAGCGAATAATTCACTCTGTGGATCTGGTGCAAATGTAAATCTCACAAATCACAATTTCGCAAACTACCATTTATTTAAGTCCATTGATTGCTGAGAGGATTTAGAAGGTCCGGCAGGTTCACCAACAGTTCATTATATATTTGCAGATTCTCCGGTGAGAAGGGGGAGTCAATCGAACACTTGATTTTTACTATTTTTCTGCTCTTTTTAGAAAATAGAGTTTTAAGAGTAATCTTTGCAATTTTCTCGAGAGTTAATTACTTACTAGCGCTCTGACTTCCTAACCTAACAGGAAACGATCTTCAGTACCCAAGACAGCTGGAGAGTCTATGTCTTTTTGGAGAATCCAGCCGCCTGCCTACCCAATTATTTACTGCATTTTACCGTAAAAGTAAAATAAAAAAACCTTATGTTGAGATATCAAGCGTTTGAACTGAAATTAGTTTCTTTTATCTAGAAAAGCTCAAAATGATCAAACTGCACTCGAACTTGAGGTATTCTGTTGACGTGTTTTTTACATAGCTTTCGAATTAAAATGCCAAATTTATTTTTTCTCTTGCTGCGTTTTCTTTTTTCATTAAGAAGTGTGTTCAAAATTTAGGCAACAAAATCATTCATTCGAAATGAGGCAAAATAAATATCTATGTATGTGCACATAAGTGGAGCATGCAGCAAAATCATTATTCTTTTACCAGCATCGTCATCATTGATGGCAATGACAAATATTGTTTACAGTTTATTGATAACAAAAAAGAAAAAAAAAAAACGGTTACAGCTTAAAAAATGCAGTATAATTTTATTTGTAAGTCTTTGTTCGTTTTATTAAATGTTAATATATGTATGTATGCATTACTCTTATATGTACACACGTGGCAGTGCCAAGAAGTATGCTCTAAAATTTCGTTACCTGATTAATAAAAAGGTTATTAAAACCAATACTAGACAAAAATGAGTATATAACATACAACTCTTATGCACACAATATATATTAAAAAGTAATAAATATTTATTTTATATTCTTTCATTATTACATAAACATCCCAGTTGACCATGCATTCTAGACAGCTAAAACAACTGGTATGAGGCAATAAAAAATCATGGGCGACATATTGTCCACACCTTAAATAATTCTATGTTGAAATTTTCGAGCAAATACCCACGCAAAGTCATACAAGCAGTAGTTTTCCTCGGAAGTTAGAGTGTCCAAAATTACCGTAAGCTTTGCATTAAATAAAAAATACATTTATTGAATCATAAAGTATATAATTCCGAAAAATGGTGTCCTTGGTTTTGCATGCACATATCGTTCCTTTATTGCAACATTGTCATATCTGAAAAAATTAGCTTTTTGAGTTAACAATGCAGAATTGTTAACCATACTACCATTTTATATTGTGCCAAAAATTTGTTCGAATTACTTTTAAAGTGTTTCCTTTAGGAGATATTTTCTAAAAAATTTTCTAAGACTTGTATGGAAACTAAAAATTTTAAAGGCTTTTTTCTCGAAACAAGGTTTTTTTTTATGAGTATGTTGCAATGAAAAAGCGATATGCACTCGCTTGTCGTAATTTCCTATGAACGCTGGGTCTTGGCCTTTAACGTACAGATGGTTGTGGTTGTGTCTTTTCAAATAACCCTATAAAAAGATATCTATTGGTGTTGAATAGGAACCAAATTTGATAGCTGATACGAGTGAAGACATGACCTGGAATTGTCACATGCGGTGAATGAAATATGTTATGAGCTAGACATACCATGATACCCTCTTATTGAAACCAAAGATTGGCCACATCAATATCATACAACTTCGCCAGAAAGAACTGTGCTATCACATCGCGATATCAATTACACTAATAACAATCGCTGCTTGAGCGGCCTAATGTTCAAAATGTATTGCCCAGTTATACCACCTACTGACATGTTATGAATACGCTTGTATATTAGTTTGCTCGGAAAGCCAGCTTATATTTTTCAATAAAACATCCAAGATACGCTCCATCTCACGGCAATCCGATGTGGTTTGCAAGGTGCTCACAGGTGGCAAATTTTTGTCATACGTTTGTAGCCATATGAACCAACTAGACCTCGGGACTTCTAATCCTTCTTGTATGCAAGCCCTCGGATAGCAGAGGAAGGCTAGGCTTCATGAGTTGGTAGTCCAAAGCATAAGACCTTAGCTAACTCACTGCGATTACTGCTGGTTTCCGTTGCAAGATAACAGAAACTCGGCACGACTCTAACTAGCTCCGCGAAAATTCGCCATGCATCGTAACTATCATTGAATACATATAACCCCTCTTTGCGATTTTGGGTCTACAATACAGTTATAACGTTTCAGCTGAGCTGAGTAGGCACCTCAACCATTATCACCAAAACACTACCACCGGGAGACCGTCTGATGCCCGTTCTGCCAATTAGCCCTGGTGGGGGTTTTCGTATGACCCAACAAAACCTAAGTTATGCTGGGGCTTCCAGGAGTTTTATTTGCTACAGCAAAGAAAAGTGGTTATAGAGGATTAACCCAGAAGGCAGAGTGGCAGAATGAACGAGTGAGAACTATGTACGAGTATACCAAGGCAAAACCTACTTCCTGGGCTAAAACAGACAGACAGAGCTACTTTCATTTTTGTTATACTATTAAGCAGCCAACTCTACTGTGTACAACAATTTATACTAGTCACAGAAGCTAAAAAAAATGGAACCCAGTACATGTTCTAATACCCTTTCATGATTTCAACATCTGACTTTATTACTTTGTATTTATTTTTTGTTAAAAGATTCTATTCTATGTGTGCCTGTTCTCTGTCGATATTATTTTTACAAATATGTATGTATACTGTTTTCGTTTTACGAATATGACTTTGTCTTCCCAATCTAGCAAACTAAAAAAAAACATTTGTTGAAAAAAAGGCTTTAAAACTTTTGCTGAACTCAATATTATTGTAGAATTGTGCAAATCGTAGCAAAACTGTTATGGAAAACATTTTAAGTAAAGGAAAAATAAACATTTGAAATCCCCTTTGTATCAATGTCATATGCAAATAAAATTCTATTTATAGATGAGAGCTACACGTACGTACATACATATTTATTTAGCCGAAAACAATGGAAGAGCAAAAAAATAAAACTAACATGAAGCTAGCTGAAAGCCACATGGAAAAACATATTACTAATCTATATGTATTTCAAATGAATCCCACAGGAATTTTTTCAGAAACTGACTACACGTCTATGAAGACATTAAGTTGGAGCACGAGCAACAAAAGGAGATGTTCGTTTTGTTTGAACAACATGTGCTGCAAAATTGATAACACAACAATTTGAGTCGAACTCTTTTTTTGTTGCATCTAATATGTTTTTTAAAAGATATGGAAAGTCCGAAACAAATATAGTCGCAAACTGTTGCCGCATTTGTTTTGGTAGGAAAATTTAAAAACGTATACAACTTTACATGGCTTACAAATGATACAAAGACTTTTAAGTTCTGTAAAGTGAAAGAAACAACAAAAAAATCAACCTAAAAGACTATCGAAAAAACAATGAAACTGCTAAATATGTTATAACACTCATACATTTTATATTGAAAGGACTCTCCATACGATTATAAACACCAAAAGTTTCATGCCACGTACAACAATACAAAATCCTTATTTTTTTTGTCATAAATGCTGAATGGGGTAAAATTTGTAAAAAATATATAAACTCAGTTGAAAGTATGCTTTACTCATTACTTTCTTGTTTATTTATTTATGTTTCTGGAGTATGTGGACAAATACTTATAAAATATATATATATATATAAATTGACGAAATATAAGACAAAACTTTCGAAGACCTAGCAACATCAAGCCTGACCGCACTTAAGAAATAATTACCTACGCGAGAGCTGCTCTTCAGGGGCCAAATCACCGCATACGATATCGATCAAAATTATCGAAATTTTTCATTTTGGTATCACAGCATACGATATCGAATAAACTGTATTGCAATAATATAAAAAAGTTAAAGGATTTATTTTTTCTATTCCTACTATTGCATTTTGTTTAAATTACGATCTAATATGCATCGGTTGCCATAATTTAGATGTATTGTAATGTTATTCGATACGATAGTTAATTCGATATCGTATGCGGTGATTAGACCCCAGAACTTCGGCGGATATTCTACAGTCTGGGAATCGACATAGGATAGGTTTATTCCGAAAGTTACTGCATAAAAGGGGAAAAGTTAACAAAATATCCGAACAAAATATATTTTTAAGTTATCTCCGCGATTTGTGAATCTACTAAAAAAATATATTTTGGTTCTTAAACAATTTTGTAAATATGAACAAAAATAATTAATCATAATCTACTAATAAAAAATAATACATTTTGAACAAAAATAAAAAAATATGTACTTAATTAAATTCAATAAAATAAATACGAGGGCGGTTCGAAAACTTCCCACCACTATTATGAAGACGTTGAGGAAAACTATTTTAATCAAGGGATAGAATTGCTAGAAAAGCATTGGACTAAGTGCATTGAAGTTTCAGCAGATTATATTGAAAAATAAAAATATTTTTGAAAAACTAACTATTCTCTTTCATTGATGGGCTAAGAAGTTTCCGAACCACCCTCGTAATATAAGGTCCTTTCGTACTAAATTATATAAATTTTTTATTTATTTATATTAATTTAAGGCAGCTTTACCAGGGTAGTGGTATAAGCATAGCTGTCTTTCTTTTCCTTTGCGCAAATTTGTCCAAATTTTGTGCACAAAATATATAATTCGGAAAAAACACATCGACTTTTTTGCTTTTTCAAGCAAAAGGAAACAAAATTTCGGAAAGTTTTCGTAATTTCTGCCAACAAAATATAATGTAAGAGTTTAAATTGAAAATAGAAAATAAAATTCTATATTTTTTTATTGTATTAATAAATAATAAAAATAATATTATAATTGTTATTATTCTTATTGATATAAAAATTAATTTAATTGATAAGGAAAATATTTCATTAGATGCTAAAGAAGTAATATAAATAAATAAAACTAATATTCCTCCTAAAAATACCAAAAACAGAATATAGGAAAATCAAAAAGTTTTAGTAATTAAATCTGATGAAAAAGAAATTAATATTGTTTGAATAAATAAAGTTAGCCCTATTGCTAGAGGATGTTTTATAAATAAGAAATTGAAATTAAAAATAAATAAAAATATAAATAAAATTTGTTGTATAATATACAAGCAATAGTTTGAAAAATATTAATTTTATAGGTTAATGACAAAGAACTTCTCTTTTCTAGAAATTTTAAAAGAATTATCTTATTTTTGGTTTACCAGCTGCCTTGATTTGTAAAATATACTCAAACATATGAGGAGACGCAGGACAAAACGTGCCTTGTTGATTATTTGAAAATATTAGAAAATCAAAGACTATGTTTTTAGCCCGATTATTTTATCGCATGAGTCCTGAATATCAAATAAGTTCATTCCTTATTTTAAAATGCATCGGACGGCACTAAGACGCCCTAATAAATATTAACATTGTAAGCATTTTTATCACACTGTCCAGATTTAAACTTCTTTAGACAAACGATTTTCTATAACAAAAGTCTACTTTCTCTTAATTCAAATCCAATGGTAGAAAATATCCAGCTTATTATCGAATTTCTTAGGGAATCGAATATTTATAACTTTATTTAAACAGCCTTAACAAAATAACAATACACAAATCGAGCTTAAGGCCTGAGTCGCTATAGCTCTACTTCCTAACAATTAGCTTATAAATTTTAATTTTAAGTTAATTTATAATACTCGTAAATAAATATAATAAATAAAGAGCTTTTAATTTACAAATAGCACGTTTTGTTTAAATGAGACAAAAAAAGGCACGTTTTGTTTAAAATAAAATGAAAAAACAACGTTTTGATGTGATGAGAATTTTCTCTTTTTCAAATTGAACCATGTACGAGTACGTTTATTTTTGAGCTGAATTAAATTTTTCAATAAAAATATCAATTGTACTCAATTAATTAATATTTTATTTCTCAGTATAAGGTATCGGGTGGTTAAATTTCAAGGGCCGATGTTGAATGTGAACCACACCTAAACGCCAAGTGTTTTTTCCGAATTTTATTTGACATTTCTCTATTTCAGACTTATTCAATGTGAACCATGGAGAGATACAAAATCCCACAACGTGTTAAAGTTATCCAGACTTATTATGAAAATGATGATCAATTTTCGAAGACAATCATCTTCAGTGATGAGGCACATTTTCACCTCAGTGGATTCGTCAATAAACAGAATTGCCGCATTTGGGCGAATGAGAATCCAAGAGTGACTGTCGAAAAACCAATGCACCCACAAAGAGTGACTGTTTGGTGCAGTTTATGTGCTGGCGGCATCACCGGGCCGTATTTTTTCCAAAATGAGGCCGGTCAGGCAGTTACTGTGAACGGTGTTCGCTATCGTGAGATGATAACGAACTTTTTATGGCCCGAATTGAAAGATATGGATGTAGACGATATGTGGTTTCAGCAGGACGGTGCCACTTGCCACTTGCCACACAGCTAACGAAACAATTGCTCTTTTGCGCAACAAATTCAATGGCCGTGTTATCTCACGTAATGGCGATGTCAATTGGCCGCCAAGATCATGTGATTTGACACCGTTGGACTTTTTTCTTTGGGGTTATTTGAAAAAAAGGTGTACGTCAATAAGCCAGCAACAATTCAACAGCTAAAGGATGAGATAATTCGGCACATTAACGGCATAGAACCTCCATTATGCCTTAGGGTCATCGAAAATTTGGACCATCAGATGGAGTTGAGCCGCCGTGGTCGTGGCCCCCATTTGGCCGATATTTTGTTCCATATATAATTGTGTAATACCAATATATCATAATAAAATAAAATTACAATAATTTCCTAAATAGTTTGTGTTTTATTCAAAATCAACATCCACCCTTTAGTTTAATTTGAATCAATTTCATTTTCGTTAGTCTAAAAATAAATAAAATGTTCAAACTTTTATTTCAATATATATTCTAATGCACCTGCGTTCGATATGTCTTTCTCTACTGCAACTAAATGGGTGAACATGTGTGTGTATTTTTTTGTTTTGCATCGTGATCACGCATGCTCGCCCAAGTTACAAGCATGCGTAATTCAAGAAAATCAATCCATTTTTTCATCTCCAATTTTAATAAAACAAAAAAAAAAAATTAATTATAAAAACTTGGGTTCTTTAAAATGGAAGAAAAAAAAGCACGTTTTGTTCTGCAACAATTTTTTAAAGACAAAATTTTTTTATAAGAAGCGAAGAAATATTATGCAATTAAGATTTTTCCAGTATAACTTGACCAAATTAAAGCAAATACATCAAAAAAGAATTTAAAAAAAATACAAAAAAGCACGTTTTGTTCTGCGACTCCTCATATAACTCTATATCGCACTATTTTCGATGAAATCGCGTAGTGTGATATGTCAGTTTATCACAGGAATATGTACAAGTAATTAAAAATCAATTTTTCATTAATTCCGATGTCTGAATTTGTACAAATTCTAATATGACTGCCTGGTATTAAAAAAACATGATAATGTTGTTGAAATTTTTGTTTTGCTTCTTTCATTTGCACAAAATATTCTTTTTTCTTTCAGTAGCAACCAAATACTGTTTGATCGCATAAATTATATTTTATATAAAAGCAGGGCTAAGAGACTCTTGAAATTAGTTTTACAAACAA
Source organism: Thecocarcelia acutangulata (assembly GCA_914767995.1). Taxonomy (NCBI): domain Eukaryota; kingdom Metazoa; phylum Arthropoda; class Insecta; order Diptera; family Tachinidae; genus Thecocarcelia; species Thecocarcelia acutangulata. Next base: position 4,056,587 of record OU612097.1, read on the forward strand.
TTTTTTTTCTTACTCCTTTTCGAACGCGCAATAAAACATTTATTTTTATTATAATAAAAACCAATGTAAAAAAAAAAAAAATATTTCCCCACTTGATATCGCTTGCCTTTTTAATTCTGTTTCAAGTTTTAATATAAACAATTTACAGATTTATTTCAGAGTCAAATAGTAAGTGTCTACTTCAAACCTTTTTCTGTATGAAGCGCAGATTTTGTGGTACGATGCCATGAGCCGCACAATGGTTTGAAATCATGTGCAAAAGTAACAAAATCAAGGGCATATGAAAAGAAAATAATAAAACGAAACTGAGATGAACATTTTTAGACTTGTATTGAAAACACTGCGGAGTGAGTCACAAAGCGAACAATTGCAAGCCACAATTAGCTCGACTTGACTTGTGTTGACCCGCATAAAACCTTGTTTATATGTGTATTTATAAACCGCATCTAATTATGGAAACCTGCTCTAGCTTTTGTTGTGGCTTGTGCAGGCTACCATAATTCTGCCTAAGCATTATGTACGAGCAAACCACTGTGCACTGGATTATTCGAACATCTGCATGCATTTATTTTGCAAACAATTCTAAAATATTGTAATTAATATCGAATTGTAAAAACAATAACGACCTCAACATAAACTATTTATGAAAGCAAATAAAAGGAAAAATTTATTTAATATTTTGCTTCCTATTTTTAGTTATTTAATTGTGTGTGTGTGTGTGTATGCGTGTATGCAAAAGTGTGTCTGTGTGTGTGTTTTTAATGGACAAAAGACCCCGCGTTGCATGAATTCTATCGATTTGAATAAACTGTTATAAATTCTAATTTGAGTTTTATTTAGTTGCCACCATTCCACCGCTAAACAGACATGCTATTGGGACTTTAAACATTTCGGTTTATTTGTCCATTCATTCATTTATAACCATTTGTTCATTAAGTTGCTGTCTTTAAATATAAAATGAAATAATTTCTGTTTGTTTTAAAATCGTTGCAAATTTCAGAACTTATGCATTTATTATTTAACTATTTTGGCAGCAGAGTTGGTTGCTGCGTAACAAGAAGAGCAAAATGGGCAATAATTAAATTATAGAATGATATTAGATACATGATTAGATATGTAGTCATACATTAAATATGTCAATACTAGTTTAAGGGTGAATTAGTGTTATATGGAAAACATGAAAGATGAGATTTGGATAAACTATAACCTTTTATTTTGGAGGTTTTTGCCAAAAACTGGGATGGTGGGATGGGTGTAAATGGCTTCCCATCGTGCTTCAAGGGACGTCAAAATGGCACAAAATCCACAAAAAACTTCATAACTCTCTCTGAGTTGCTCTTATGGGATAGAGTGTAAGGCCGACCCTCATTCAGTTGTCATTCTCTGCATTTATTGTGAACATATTTAGCCCCTAGCTGCTCTCCTTAAGGGGGCTAACATACAAAATATTAGCTTTTATCTTTTTAGCATCAACTGTCCTAACAAGCCTAGAGGGCTCTTAAAGGCGCCGAATGTACCCAGCATTATTGTAGCATATAACTAGTTTCTCTCGTTAATTGCTTAGGTCGCCTTACAACAAAAAATTTTTAAACTTTTTTTTGTGAAATATTATGGTATTAAATTAAACCGTTTGCCTTGTAGGAGCGACATTGCTTTTTATTTTCCGTGACAACTTGAATCAAAAATACTTTTTGTTGCTGGTTTCTATTTTACCGCTCTCTCAGCAGTGTCATTAACAGCGCGTAATTTCTGCAATATTCCTGGCACTTTCTGCTAGTGCCAAACTCTCCCCAGATTTCCAGGTTGGCAATCAGGAAGTCCATTGATAGTCCAAAGCGCAGCAACAACTTGGTTGCTTCGAGTGTTACATACTGGCTCACTAGTTAGCAGTTCTTTCTCTATTTGCGTTGAGTCCTTACGCATTTTGCATCTTTCAATGCGAAAATATGCGGTTGACCATCTTAGATGTCTGGCACTGCTTTTTCATGACATCACTCACGTCCTCTTCTTCCTCACTGTCTTAAGTTTCTATATTTTTCGTTCTTAAGTCCACGAACTGCATTCGCTATTTGGTGTCCTAGGCAGACATTTTTATCAAATAATGCGAGAGCAACGACTTTATCTCTGAGTTACCAAATTTGTCCAGGGAATCTATTTCACAGCTTTTACGATACAGTTTGAAGTCTACTGATGACTAGAATATCACTTACGAAATGTTGATATACGAGTATTTTTAGATGGAAAGCACAAAAAAGAGCCACATTCTTGGATAGTCCATAGAACGAATTTTAATAATGAATTTTAGCCATATAAGAAATCGTGCATGACTAAAGTTCGCATCGATCCTGTTTTAAATATTATACAAACATTCACATTTCGACACTTATTCTTCATGAGCAGCAGATATCTCACAAATTTCGTTTGGTCATATATCGGAGCACATATTTTGGATTTGTTATATGCGGAAGAAGTTGCGGCTATTTCACAGGGTAGTTAACCAAATGATTTCGAATTAAATTTGAAATCCTTTTTCTGCTTCATTCATTAGATTAAAAGTTTTAATCGCTTTAGTTTTGTATATTCATGGTTCGTAGCAAAGGAAAAACAATAAGTAAAAAGCTTTCTCTTCATTCAACTAAATAGTCGAATAATATATTTTCAAAAAGGAGTTTATTGCCATCCAACTATCTCCTAAGAAGTCATTGCAAAAAACTGTCGTTTGTGATAAAAAAGAAAAAAGAAATAAAACAGAATATTTTAAGCTAGATCTGCTTTCAACAAATATGATGCATGTTGATTGCTAATACGCGAGCGACAAAATCATCATCGTCCTCATAACTAGCGACAGTGCCAATAGAAATAACTCAGCTATGATTTTAAAAGTTTTTTGCATGAATGCGATTTTCCTTTTGCTTTCGTATTTTTATTTTTACGAGGATGAGTTGCAAGAACAATTTATGCACCTAAGAGAACTTTTCAGTAATAAGTAAATAATAAAGAACACCGGAAATCGCTGTACAATAAAACATGTACTTATATATTTTGCTACTAGTCTTCATGCGCATTCCGAAAAGAATTTATGTGTGAGGTCCATGCTTAGCACACGATTGCAGGAAAACACAACTTTTTTTCTCCTTCCTCCCAAATCAGTACATTAAACGTCGATAGCATGTTCACCGTAAAAAATGTCATATTCAAAATTATATTGAAATAGATTTACAAATAAATTATAAAATAAGTAACTTACCACAATATTAGCTTAGCTTGGTGGACTTTGCAACCTGCATCGTTATAATATAACATAAAAATTTGTTATGTAGAAAAAAAAGATATCGGATTTGTTTATGTGGGGCATAACGTACGAAGTTATTAGATATTTACTTTATAAAGGCAGGCACCCGGATACTCTAGCCCACTTGGGTTTACTATGAAAAAATTCGTCTCCAAAATTTTTTTAAAATCTAAACCAATATGAGAGACATTAATCTGCTTGTTATAAATGTACACGCGCATCCACACAAACAACATAAAAGTAAAAATATAATACACAAACAAACAAACATTCATGGTCTAAAGAACGCAATATTCCAAGTAAGTCAACCACCAATGATTTTATTGTTCTTGTTGCGTTTTTTTTTTGTTTATTGTTTGTTATTGCGTTCTTATTATTTCGCAAGAATGTGTATGTGTGTGTTGATGCGTGTGGCAATAATATTTCTACATATGAGTGTGGCATTCTAGGAGCCTCGCAAACAATGAAGAAGGCAATAAAGATGTATAAATAGCAGACAGATATGCGGCAGAGTTTAACTTTAAACAATGTACAAGGTAGTCATAAATCAAAAAGTAAGCAAGCCTAGTGTGTTAATACACAGTGGTATTAAGTGTAAATAAAGCTGTGAAGTATGTTAGTACTGTGTAGCAAACAAGTGCCTGCGTCGTTAATTTATTTGCATTTGAAGAATCCGCAAAATATTTTAATGGCAAAAACGCAACAATTTGTTCCAAAAAATCTTTTTAGCAGGGTTTTTAAATATGCAAAATTAATTTTAAAAATTATTCCACAAACAACAGAGTTACCTGATAACAAATTATTGGGTAGGACAGAGTGAGTATAGCAAATAATCTCCCGCGTTCAAATCTTCCATATGTAGAAAGTACTTTTGAAAGTGGTCCACAAATAGTTCGTTTATATCATAAAATCTGTTAAACGAATGAATGGAGATAAACGTCTAGACCAGGGGTGCCCAAATGTTCTATATGGAAGAGCAAACACCAATACATTTAAGTAAAAGCTACTTTTATTTCATATTTTTTTCTTGTAAAAAACAAAACATATTTTTATAAACAAAATCTACACTGATAATCCCTGTAGTTGGAAACCATGCGAAAGTGTTATTGCTTTGCTTTGCACTTTGTGTATGTGCAGTGAAGAGCGGCAAAACATATTTATAAGACAAAGTTGTTTGTTTATTTTTCATTGCTGGTGCTGAGCACAGTATGTGTGTATTAAAGAGCACAGCCTTATAGCTAAGCGCTTTTACATAAACAATTGAGCATCAAGCGCATAGGGCTTGGATACTTCTGGTCTAGACTACTGTTTTAATACCTATTATGCTGTTCCAAATGAAGATAAAACCCAAAAATCTTTAATATCGGTCCAACCGTTCTGGAGTTATAAATAGTGTAACAAACATTACCTGAGATGTAATTAAATTTACTTAACAAATCTCAGGAAATTTAGAAGCCAACCTCCGTGTCATGCATGTGACTTTGCCTGTTAATATGATTATCAAATTTCTCATTCATAACGCGAAAATTTAGAATTAAAAACTTAAAACAGAACGAGAAAAAATTATGTCACTAGACATTTTGCATAAAATGAAAAAACGGCAGCTGGGTAGGAAAAAAAAGGAAAAAGCAAAAGAATGTTTACAAAGTGAATCTTGCAAACACAAACACAAAAAATCTGAAAGGATGTAATAGTGAAAAATTTGTTCAGCTAAATTTTATTTTATGATTTACCACCATGTTTTTGTACTTCAACATTCTGCAGCTTTTTCAGTTTATGTAAATCTGGGTTTCTGTGAGTTTTCGGCTTTAAGTTTCGTTTTTGGCATTTTTACTTTTGCTCGCCCTTATAATGCTCAACGTTTTTCACATACTTCCACTGCAGTTTTTAATAGTTATCGTCATAGTTTATATTATGAAGATTATATTGGTTGGCTCTGTGAATGTGTTTCGTTGCTTTTTTTTATTGAATTTTGGTGAAAATTGTTGCAGCAGTGCTGGTGTAGTGTTAGTCTACAGAAGCGGATACTCACGATATTTTTCATGTATGGATGTGTTTGTGTAAGTGTACACAACACAATAGTGAGTAGTTGTGTGTTGGCGCACATTTTACTTCCACTACATTACAAACGTTTTGTTATCAAATATTTTGTCATGGCGACGTTTTTGCTTTTGGCAAATGAATGCGAATTAAATGAACCAATCTTCTTCTTAAAAACAAAAACGGGGATTATTGTAAAGAAATAAATTGGACAAATCTACATACACACTCGTAGTTTTATCAACTTAATAGAAATTTTGTTCAAAAATTTTAAAATTTGGTTGTCTGTTTGATAAATTTAAAAAATGTTAGAAATTCCTAGCTGGAATAGGAAGGACCCACAAATGAATTTCCATATATGTCTTCTATAACGTACTCTGCGCCTTATATATACTTTTTTTAATATATATTTGCAATCTATTTTACAGTTAAAATAATAAGCAAATTTCAAAAAATTGAACTTTCATATATTGAGCTTCAATTAAACTCAAATAAAGAAAAAAAAAGTAAGTGCAAAAATTTTCCTTTTTTTTTTTTAGTTGTGATACAACAACATTAGATTTTTTCTACTTATTTTCTGTAAGGTAGGTCAAGTACATGTAGACTTTTAAGTCTTCGGCTTTCGTCGCTATCATCTAATAGGTTTATTGATAATACATTGGAATGATTACTTAGCCTATTTATTTATTTCATCTTTGACCATTGGAACTCGTAGACCTTTGTGAATGTTTTTTGTTGCTGGCAAACCATTGTGCATTTGTTAATAGTCTGAGGGTTTTTGATTGGTATCTCTGTAATATCTCGATGTTAGCATTACTTGTGGTTCTCCAAAGTTGAATACCCATGTATATGCCCATATAGGTTTAAGTATTGTTTTGTATAACAGAATTTTATTTTCTAAGCTTAAGCTTGATCTTGAACCCAAAAGCCAAAACATTTTTCTTGTTTTTTGTATTCAGCTGTTCTCTTTTAACTTTAACATGCTGCTTCCAGGTAAGTCTCCGATCAAGATGAATGCCCAAATATTTAATCGTGTTGCTCATTGGAATAAGGGCGCCATTGATGTAACATGAACAGATTTTGCACTATTCACTTTAATATTCCATTTTTGAAACCAATCTTGAAGAAGATTCAATTGATTTTGTAGCAGCTCAGAAGCTATATTTGGAGATCTGTCAGAAGCCAATATTACAGTATGGTCTGCGTACATAGCCGTGGTTATAGTATCACAAGTTGGCATATCTGCTGTAAAAATGTTATACAATACTGGCCCCAGAACACTACCTTGTGGAATTCCCGCGTTGATATGACCGAAACTTAAACAGCTGTTGCTAACGCTTACAAAGAAGTATCTTTCTTAAAGATATGTTTTTAGTAGTAAATAAAATGGGGCTCCAGTCCAGTGTGCCAAACTCTGTCAAAGGCCTGTTGAATATCCAAAAACACTGCAGAACAATATACTTTTCTCTTTAACGCGTTCGTAATATTATTAACAATTCTGTGGCACTGTTCAGGTGTGCAATAAAGACTGAATATCAGGTATAATATTTTGTTTTTCTAAAAATGGCATTAGTCTATTCAAAAAGAGCCTTTCAAAAATCTTTGAAAAACTAGATAACAAACGTATTGGCCGATAGGATTCAGCATTATTGTCAGGTTAATTAGGTTTTGTAATATAAAAAATTATAAATATCTTGTTTTCTATGTTTCCCAACTATCTATATGTCGGCATTTCATAGAAACTACCCTAATCATCAGTAGACTTTGGAAATTTTTGAAAGATATTCTCAAACATTAAACTTTATATCCCAACAATCCAAATAAATTGCTGAGAATTTAAAAAGAAAAATGCTTTATAGCGAATAAAAAACTTAATTGTTTGAATTTTTGTTCTCTGCTTTTCGATACTTTCAAAAAGCAAATCGTAGCAACCAACGGTTGTTCATTTGTTTGAAAGGTATAAAGAAATGTTAGAGACATTTATAAATAGAAAAGCTTGTTTTTTTGTGTTTTGACGGATATTATTAAAGCATTTACCTTTTTAAATTCTCAGCAATTTATTTGGATTGTTGGGATATAAAGTTGAATGTTTGAGAATATCTTTCAAAAATTTCCAAAGTCTACTGATGATTAGGGTAGTTCGTATGAAATGTCGACATATAGATAGTTGGGAAACATAGAAAACAAGCTATTTATAATTTTTTACTGGTATAAATGTTAGAAGCTTAAATAGCGAATAAAAAACTTAATTGTTTTATAATATATTTTAAAAAAAGTATTAAAATATTTTTTTTTTGGTTTATTTCAAGTTTCTTTTAATTATTCCAATTACACAAAAAAGTTATTAAACTGCGCTCTCACCTGTTATAAATCCGCCTTCGGCTTGTGCTAATAATTGAGTAAAATGTTTTTTTATGTGTTTTTTTTTTTGATTTTTCTCATGATGGTTACAATCAATCTTGTCACCCTGTTTCGGCTTAGCATTGAATTCTGGGACACCCTGTATGTGAGCTACATCCAAAACCAAATAACAAAATTAAAATAAAAACACGACAACATTCGGATACACGAATTAAATTAATTTAATCAACAACAGCCACAGCATACAACTGCTTAGTAGGGACAAATGGTGCCTTTACAAACCTAATAACCAATTTATTAGCACTTGAAACCGACTTTTAGAAATTCGTTAGACCGCAAAACAGGAACAAAATCGGAATGAAAAACAGTTCTTTGGCACAAAATAGTGAATTTTGGCTTCAACTTATAAACAAGTTGACACCCAATGGAATTTATCGGAAATCGAGTGTAAATTAAAGAGGAAAACAAACAAATCTGCTTGAAGCCAATAGTGGATGTAAAAAGCAACAGCATCATGTAAATTTTTTCAATCTTGAACTCTTTTTTTTTTATACAGCCTGAATGAAGGGAGTGTATAGCATGACTTGAATGTACACGAATGCTATGGAAAAAGAAATGCATTTGTTGTCTATGGTTATCTGTTAGTAATGACGATATAAGAGACAATGATGAGCTCAATAATGATGAAAATGCAGGCAGCGACACTGATTATAAGTTTGAGGTTGGAAAATGAAAAGGGTTTAGGGGGATTTTTTTTTCGTTTTTTGGCAGAGTAAGAGATTAAAATTTTCAACTGTGACGACTGCCACACATACACACACACCAAATCAAACTTACACTCTCAACTAAACTGATGGAATTTTTATTGAAAAAAGACACAACAAGTGACAAATTTGCAGGAAAAGAAGTGAGAAAAATTTGCGCAAATATTGAAGGAGTTCATGAAATTTTACACTCATGTTGCGAGGATTTTGGCACAGGAAATTTGTTTTGAATACGAGTATTTAAGGTTTGTTTGCAAAAACTGTTTAAAGAATACTTCAAATATGGATTAAATGTGTGCAACTTATGCCAACTATAATTGCTTAAATTAATCAAAACAAATATGTTTATTTCCTTATTTATAAAAATTTTTTCATGTTTATTAAGTTGATATTGCACTGATTTCTATACAATTAGCCACGCCACAGAGCTTAATTCCGTTCGGAAATGAAACTGAATTCCATTTTTACTTCCTCAAAAAACGAAAAATTCTTTTCGGAATGAAATCATTTCTAATTGCAAGAATGAAACTAGTATTATCTTGTACAATTGATTTCATTACGAAAAAGTTTTAAATTTTCGTTTTTTGAAGAAATAAAAAACCGATTCAATTCCATTTTCGAACGGAAGTGAATTCTGTGACATGGCCGAATATTTGTGTAATAAGAGCTTAATAAATATAAACAAATTTTTATAAATAAGAGAGTTAATGATTCAATTTTGTTTCCTATATACATACATCAGTTTTAAATTTCATTAAAAAAACAAAATTGAATGCAATAACTTAACTTGTTTTGGGTTTAAGTCATCAAGTGCTGCTTCTGTTGCTCTAGTTGTGTCTATAGAGGCCCTGATCTGGGCGTTTATATGAAAATGGCGTAATAATAGCAAGGACATACAGGCATGCCTCAGAAAATTAGTATAGGGTATCTGGCGAAACGTTTATAATATTAAATATGATTTTTTTTTTTTCGAAAATTCAAACAATTGAGTTTTATTCACTATATTAGCTTCTTTTTTTAACTGGGACCAGTACTCAGGGGATGGCCCCTACATATGCAGTGCATTGTACTGGACCTAGGAAAATAGGTTATGATGAGGAGGCAAGACGGAGTAGTGTTCGTGAAGGTTTAACTTTAACACTAACAACCCGAAATACTAAAACAAACTCCATTGTAGCATTTCATATGTCGGAATTAAATTAGTTAAAACTGATCAGTACCCAGTGTATATACCTTCGACACTGCTCAGATTAGTAAAATTTAGTCCAACACCTTCCACACTAAAAGGTAATGAAATGCATTGAAAATAAATTTTTATTGAACATATAAAGAAAACACGGACAACGATGAAAAAGATATAAAAAATTATAAACAGCTTGTTTTCTATGTTTCCCAGCTGTCTATGTGTCGGCGTTTCATAGGAACTAGCTTGATCATTAGTAGACTTTGGACATTTTTTTAAGGTATTCTCAAACATTCAACTTTTTATCCCAACAATCTAAATAAATTATTGAGAATTTAAAAGATAATGCTCAAATAATATCTGTCAAAAAACAAAAAACAAGCTTTTTTAATTTATACACATCTCTCCTATGAAATGTTGACATATAGACAGCTGGGAAACATAACATACAAAACAACGTGTTTATAATTTTTTAATTGTTAGAAGCTAATATTGTGAATAAAACTCAATTGTTTGCATTTTCGTGCTCTGCTTTTCGAAACTTTTAAAAAACAAATCGTTGATTTGTTTGAGAGGTGTAAAGAAATGTTTGGAATACTGATAATTGTGTTATAGAAAATTGAGCAATTTAGTCGCATATTGTATTATTTTAAACAAACATAAGCTACTTTGAAATGCCAGCCAAAAATATTGCTTCGAGCAAAGCAGTTTGGTAAGAGAGAAGTGTTTAGGGTTCACCTACAAAACTGCAGATTAGGGGTATGAACTTAATATGGAGAGTTTTCATTTGCAAGCATTAGTTCTTTGTTTCAAAACAAAATCTTTTCATATAAAAAAATATTTAAAAGAAACTTTATTATATGAAATGCCCAATTATTCTTTAAAGAGCATAAATTGATGCTAATAAAACGGCTTTGTCTAAATGATTTTGTTTAGCATTTCCATTGGGTCTTCTTCATGAGTGTCATAAACTCTTGTGTTAGTGCTCAGTCAAAGCTCTCTTTAACATGAATATTAGATTCATGTTAAAGAGAGACTTTTTTTTAATATTTATTCAGAAATGAAACAATTTTACAATTAAATGGCTTTAAATGTATTAGTCTTAAACTTAAGATTGAGAAGCAATTTGGCAATGCTAAAAATAGTCTCCCGTTTGTGTTTTGTTTTTCTAACATAATTAAAGTTATTTATTTACAATTCTTGTCTATGGATATAATTTCCTTACAGACAGTTTAATAATATAATAACAGTAGTATATACAAATAAACTACAGATAATATGGTGGCTTGGAAATAAGTTCGAAGCAATAACGCTTCCATAAACAAATTCCAACACTAATGAAACTTATTTTTGCCTCCAAACTGTGTAGCAAAGTGGCAGTCGCCGTTTTTAAAACCACACAAAAATTAATGGCAAATGAAACCTGAAAGAGGACACAAAAATAAATAGAATATTAAAATTAGCGGTCGGACCAACTAACAAACAAAACAATAAAATTTATAATTCAACAAAATTGCCAATTTTATAAGCTCGTTTGTAATCCAAAGGATCTAATTTATAAGGCAAAATAAATTAATCTTTGTGATTTACTGCTGTTGTGTTATGACGTCATTAAATTTTTAAACAAATATGCCAGTGAAAATAATTTGCAATGGCAGTTATTTTTATTTAAAATGACATATTTTGATAGTTGTTCTGATTTTATTTATGTAGAGCTCCACTAACGTGTGATTTCAAAACAGTTGTTCACTTTGCCGTTTGATGTGAATTGAGTCAAAACATAAATAAAAACATAAACAAACAATAGTGGACGTGTGTATCACACGCAGAGTTTTTACATTTTACTCTAATTGTTACAATAATAAACGATAGTCCAAACAATATTGCGAGTAAAGTTTATTAAAACCTTTTACAAAAATGGGTGTTCAAACCAAAATGCAATACTACGTTATTTTCTTGGTCAACATAATAGACCAATCGAGCCCTTACTTTTTTTACATTTTATTTATGTACATATGAATAAATGTTAATACAATTTCATATTTAATGCCTCAGCACCTTAAAGGTTTTGTAGAGGCAATTACGTGGCATAAATTTCAGTGTATATACATATGCTAATAAAAATTTCAAATAACATTAAAAAAAGTGAAAAAAAAAATACTTATAAAAGAAGTGTTTCTAAATTATTTCTCAAATGTAGTTTAAGCTTCCGTTGGAAGCATGATAAAATGTTTATATTTTTAGGTGGTAAATTGCTATATTCACTTGGCCCAGCAAACATAATCCTTTGTTTTGTTAGCTCTGTCCGACATCTTGCTATTTGTGGGTCGCTAGCTTGCCTTGTAACTCTTCCAGTTCTTGTTAAGTTTTGATGAAACTTGATGGACTTTCGACTTATTCCACGTAGTGACTTAAAATCATACAGCAGCATTTGCTTTTTATATAAGCCACGAATCGGTAGAATATTTTGCTCCTTATTTTTATACAATTGTAGAGACGGATAACGTGTTGGCAGGTTATATATATAGTTTTAAGTGCTTTATTTTGCGCTGATTGCAAACTCTTCAGAGAACTTGAATTTCGAAAACAGTACATTAACGGCAAATAGGTCAAATGTGAATGAACAATCGATTGATATATCATTAATTTTACATTAGTATTGAGTTTATTTTTAAACTTATACAAAATTCCAGTAGCTGAAGATACTTTAGACTTCAGTGTTAGAATATGTTCATCTCACATGAGATTATTACTTAAATGTACGCCCAGATATTTAACAACTTTCATTTCTGCGATTCGTGATCCATCTATATAAACAACCATATCTTCCTCATTTCGTTTTATATAGGGTCTAAATCTTATGAAGTTTGTTTTCTCCGAATTCAGAACTAGTTTATTAAATCTAACAAACTCTACCAGGATAGCAGCATCATGCTCTATTTGTACTTGTAACACCTTTTCGTGGTTGTATTCATAGAAAAGACACATGTCATCTGCAAACATCACCAATTTCCCAAAAAATTTCAAATTTTTTAAATCATTGATATAAATTTTAAAAAGCAGTGGACCCAACACACTACCTTGTGGAACACCATATAGAACAGGCAGTAAGCTGCTCTTTGAACTTCCAACTTGAACAAACTGAAATCTGTTTTTCAAATAGTCCTTAAATAATAGTAGTGTGTTGTTAGTTAAGCCTATGTTTTCCAGTTTTTTTTTAGTAAAATTTCATGCTGAACTAAATCAAACGCTTTTGAAAAATCGAAAAATACCCAGGCAACACCTTTATAACCTGTGCTGTGTAATTGCTTTCAAAGCTCTCAATGCTTGATGGGCAATCTTATATTATTGCGTTTCATAAAAACCTTCCATCATTCTTTCAGACTTATTCAGAAAAATTCTATTAAGAAAATGTTTGCTTTTAAAATAGTCGTCGCTTATTCAGTAAATCCAATAAATCACTTAGCACATTTTATTCCATTTTAAGATTTTCTCTATCTTTTGTAAACTCTGCATGATTTTTACTTCGCTTCGAGAGTATTTAAGATATAAGCGGCTTAACGTACAAACGGACAAGTGAACTTAAGCTAAAAACCTAAAAAGTTATAGGGAACAGCGGTGATATATGTTTGTGCGATTTATAAGAGATTGTCACTTTATTACAAGATTTTTTGTTTGTTTACACAAAGCGTATCTATGATAATGTTTCTGCCCGAAGGAGATATTTAAAATGAGATGGTTTTACTTAAACTTTGAATGGCTGTTATTGGTTGTAATATGAGTTTAAAAAATTGTTTTAGCTTATGGATATGTGAGAAGGATGCCGTCGAGCACAAAAGCCGGTTTTTAGAATTGTACAAAAACTTAGTTTGTTAGTAAAATGTTTTTGCAAAATGGTTGAAGAACTTGTAGCAAAATTTCTACAACAATTAAACAGCAATATGTCTTTACTTTATTGAATGAAGCCGTCAATCTAAAATAACAAAAATCACGTAATGGTGAAAAAAAAATGTCTTTAGAATACAAAATAAAAATTGTCTAGTTTTTACTGAGTGCTTAATAAAGAAAACCTTTCTGTTTTTTCCTTTTATAATTTTTTTCCACAAAATTTTTAGTTTTAACTATTGCATGCCAAAATAGTAGAAAAAGGCTTTATAGCAAAAACAAATGATGGTTGCACTGCGAGAGATGTTACAGAAGGGATTTTGAATACATTACTGTATAAAAAAAAACATGTTTGGACCTCGCAAGAATATTCATGAACCTAATGTTTGTTTCTCTTAATTACGAGGTATTTAACGATGTACGCGAAAGGCATATGAGGTATTACCTTTCATTCAAAGTAAGTAAAGTCAGTAAACCTACAAGACCATTTGACATTAGTATAGATTCTAAGACATAAAGTTTTTTATGCAGGATGTCTGGTTACAAACTTGCATTTTAAATGCTATAATCTCAAACAGTAAGAAACGGTATGGATGGAAGGTAGCGCCGTTTGAATTATCAATTGTGCGGATATTTGAGTCATGGTGTAGCAGCAGTCACGTGAGCATCGCCCATTCGCGGTGCGGATATTTTTCAAGAGTAATGATTCTTATGTAATTGTTCGTCGATAATTTTGTTCAAAGTACGGTGATGGAACGAATGTAAATATAATTCGTTGCTGGATGAAGACATGCAGTGCAACTGCTTCGGCTATGAATGTTCCACAGCCAGGGCCCAATCGATCTTCAAGGACTCCCGAAAACATTGAACTGATTGAAAGCAGTTTGCATGAAAATCCGCGACATTCAATGCAAAAAAGCGCAGCCTTACCAGGATTGCAAGAACGGTTATTTATGAAATTTGAAAAAAAAGCTCTAAAGTTTCATCTTTATAAAATTTAAATCGCTTAAGAACAAAAAGAAATTGACTTTGATTTACGCAAAACCTTTTGTGAAACGATGTTGCAGCATTTTCGCACTGTAAATCCTATTTTTTGGAGCGACGAGGCTCATTTTCACTTAAGCGGCCATATCAACAAGTAAAAATGCTACCGTTACTTTTTATAATTACAATCCTCAATTTCTTGTGGCTTTAAAGGAAAATATTTGTTGAGAAATCAGCACAATTGAACCAAGTTTACTGCAACATGTGGCTCATAATACAAGGCTCCGTTTTCAACACGAAAGATGACATCTAAATTTACGCAAAAAAAAAAAATTTGAAACGTACTGTAAACTCCATTTTCTGGAGCAACGAGGCACAAAACTACCGTTACTGGTCCCCAAGAACGCGCAAACCTCAATTGAAATATTAAAAACCATTGCATTGTCTCAATTGTTTGCAGTGTCTTAACCGCGCATGGGTTAGGCGAACTATTACTTTTTCGAAAATTGTTAGAGGCCAGGCGGCGGATGTCGAAGTTGAAAATTATCGACGCATAATTACTGAATTCTTTCATCGAGGTAACCTGATCTAATTCCCATGGATTTTTGTATAAGCCTACCACAAAGAGACGGTTTAAAATGACATTCCTCAATTTCTTGTGGCTTTAAAGCAAAATATTCGTTGAGGAATCTGCACAATTGAACGAAACAGCAGCACACAAGGCTACGTTTTCAACAGTGTGTTCAACACGAAGGAAGACATCTGGATGACACACTCTTTAAGAATGTGATCTGCATTCTCATTCTGGCGTTCAAAACTAATAATAAAGCTTTGTGTCAAATATTAAGTTTTTTATTTAAGTTTGAAAATATAAATCTGCTACCAGATACCTTGTAGTTATGAAAAAGCTGATCAATATGCAGGATCGGTTTTTGCCAGCACTTTTTCAAATCAAAATAAAGTTTCCAATAGCGGAAATATTCATAGAAAACAAACAGATTGTTCAGAACGCTATTATCCATACCTGAAAAAAAAATTAAAAAGTTTATTTAAAAAAATTTTGTTTATTTCTCATAAAAGCTAGTTTGGTTTAGGAAACAACAATTACTTAAAAACAAGTTTTTTGTATGCTTAGAAAAAATTCTAACAGAGTTGAAAAGGTTATTGTAACAAAGAGTGTTCTATGATAAAATGAATCAACCAATTTAGGTCGAATTTATCACCAGAGTGCGAACAAAAATTCGTACTTTTTATTAAAAAATACGAACCACCAACCCATAAAACGTACCAATCTGTTACTTTTTGCGGATATTTAGACTTTTCAACAATCACTCGTGGATTCTCATTTGGCCAAATAAGGCAAGTCTCATTCTTTGCGAATCCTTTGAGGTAAAAGTGTACCCATTACCAAAAAATAAAATAAACAAGTAGTTTGCATTTTTTTGAATGTCCATTTTCGTAACAGGCCTCAACAATCTTAAAGTGGTGTTCCATTGTGTAGCTCTCCATGGTTAAATCTGTTAAATACTGAAAGAAAGACTGGGCTCACAATAAACATCGTGTATTATGTTTGGACCACCCTTTGTATATTTTTGCATATTTATCAACTAATCTTTGAGAGTAAGAATGAGAAAGATATTTTAACTGCAGCACAAATGTAAATGCCAACTAAATTACAGCACTATTGAAATTCCCGGATATTTTACTACAGATAATATTCTACTTCCAAATTAATCATATTTTTGGGATTTTCATATCAAAGGGTGTGAACATTAATACAAGTGTACTCGATCTACAACAACAGAAAACACAAGTCTGACATGGCTGTGAATTTTGCCAGCTAAATCTATTTGCAAATGCAATGATGTAATACAATTTACACAATAGCTCTATTCACAGTCTCGTGCAAATGGTATTGCAACATTGCATTTGCAAAAAGGTTTAGCATATTTTTACTCTACACTAACAAAATACACAACAATGCACTTGCTAGTCTTGCAATACTTAAAAGCTATAGTTTTTGTTTGCTCTGCTTAAGCACAAGTTAATTGCAAATCGACAGCTGACAATCAGCGATCCAAACCAATTAGTTCGTAATCACTGCATTCAAATCGATGTCTTTATCTAACTTAAAATCGCTTCTTCTATTAACTGCTCTTTAAAGCTTTTTATTGTCATATTTATTTTTGATTAAAATTTCAGTAAATTATTTTCAACTCTAATTATCAATCAGCTGTGAATTTCGCTGCTTTGCAAAAAGTGCACACTAAACCAACAGAGGTGGTTCACAGTTGATAGCATATCTTTGCAATTGCATAAATTTGCAATCACAAATGCACAAGATTGTGAATAGAGCTAATATTGTGATAGAAAACATTTTATTGGTGTGACAGCAATATTTCTAAATGGAATTTTAGACCCAAGTATCCTATAAAGTTCTGTCTGATCTGCCATCGTTTAAACGAAAACATACTACGACAAAAAAAAAAAAAAACGTACAACCCAAAATATGCAACGTTAACATTTGGCAACCAGCGCAAACTAAACAATTTTACGCAAAGGTAAAATCAATATAAACGGTGTTTTCACCCAGTTGCTGCTAGTTTTTTTTTCGCCGTCCACATTTTCATTTGAGATTGCTTTTTGCTGTGTTATAACTGTGCGTGCCTTCATATCAGGAAATAACTTTGTCGCCTAATGGTTTGCATTCCAAATGCGTCTGCCTTTCACGTGCTTTACTTGTTGTTTGCCCGAGCAAATCGTTGCCTTTGTACGTGAAAAACAGGTCAAATGCTATCCGTGCTATGCTTCTCAAAAACATGAATACAAAATTGATAAAAAAAAGCAGTTAGACAAAAAACAAAATAGAAAAGTGAAATATAAAAGGAATACAATTGTGTAAAAGTCCGTTTTATGAAAACATTGACGATGATGATAACGGCAGCAAAACATATTGTTGCTACTTACGGTTATTTAGCTTTATTCAGTAGCTGGTAATGATGAAAGCTCTAACTTTTTCTATTGCAGCTAAAAGGTAGCATTTAAAATGTTTCATATATTAGATGGGTGCAAAGTTTTTGTTATAAATCTAAAGCATTAGAAATGTCATTAATTTAACAATTTTACCTGCCAATCAAGAGTTCTTGACTTATTCATTAGCCGCAGAAACCTCCAAAAGCATTAAAAAAAACAATAATTACTGAAATATGTGTACGAGTAGTTGCAAGTTTTTTTATTATATAATTTTTTTATTTTTATTTTATACGCACAATTTTCCCCTGCACCAATCTATTTAATCACTTGAATGTTTTTCTTTTCATTACTTTTCTCTAACAAATGGCAATTTTCCAAAGTGCTTAAAAAGCGATTATAAAAATTGATCCCGGAACTGAACTAAAGAAAAAGCAAGTAAAGCTTTTTGAAAACAACATGGCCACTTTCAACCATAATTACAAAGCAAACAACTACTCGAACTAAAAGCCAAAATTTATTTAATCTATAATCGCTAAGTGCAAAACTGTTAAGTGGAAAATTTTTTTTTAAATTAAACATCCAATAAATCTCGCAAATGCACAAACATTCACACTGTCGTGCATTTGCGATCACAATATTAATTACGGTTTGTTTTCGTATTTAATATTATTTTCTATTTTTTTCTGAATGTTGTGGCACATTTTATTAGATAATTTATAGATTATTGTCTATACGAGCATGTACATTTGGGCTTAACCACCTTTCAGTTTTTATTGAAACTGAACAATAATTGTTGTTTATGGCTGTTTAACAAATAGAGGCAAAACACATAAATTTAAATAAACAAACAAGCGCATAAACACAAATTAAATCATTAAAAGTGGAAAAAATTAATATACACGGAGAGCAAATGTTCGCAGCGACGGCCTAATTGCTACAGGAAATGACAAAAGCTTCCAATAGCGTATTTTGAATGTTGCATATTGATTGATTTTTAGCATTTTTCAAGAGATGAGTTGGCACGAGGTTTACGTTACGCGGAGGATAACCGGCTCGAAAATTAGTTTGATCATCAAAAACTAGCTTCATATTGGATGATTGTTGGGTTTACGGGTTAAAGAAGGGGGTGGAACGTACATCGGTTAGACAGAAACATACCATGCCAATCTTTGATTGTAGCGCACTTCATAGTGAATCATTAAACTATTATGTACAACCTGTGGCCGTAAGATATCGCAGTAAGTTGCTAAGCTCACCAAAGCAAAATGATCGTAAATCATATTTTTTGTGGATACAATTAATAACTTCTAAATGGAAGACTCTAGAGATATAAAATTTTGTAGAGATATATATTGGGAGTGATAAGCTCCTCATTGCGGAAAAAGAATGTGGGACGGAGTCTAGTAGTGAAATCAAATCGTCTTCTGAATTTGTGATCAACAAAAATCAAGCAACAAAGTTCAGTGCTGAATAAAATCAGCTCGTTTGGTAAAATTTTCGCATTCGTTTTAGTGTTGAATAGAATCAGCGTCATGTTTGTTGTTGCTTTGATAGTGAGTTGTATGTATTTGAAACATGTCTACATACATTTTTGTTTGTTTTTCTTAAATTCTGTTTTAAGTTTGATGGACATATTATGTACCTAAAGCCTAGTATTGAGATTGAATGTGCGAAAAATGGTCAGCAATATTACTTATTTCGTACGGAAAAATTGATATGTACTCAGTGTTGTCTATTTTTTCTCTTACTCATGTTTCTTTCTTAATTTTAAGTATACATGTTTGTACTTCATGCGAAAAAAGCTTTGCTTATGTTATTTCGCAGCTGAAAAAACAAATATTCCCAGAAACAATTTTAAATGAGAACATGTTGCAGATACATATTGTGTGTTTTTCGCTTTGAAAACTCAGTACTACATTTCTAAACTTATTTCGCAGATATTTCATACTAAACACTTTTATATGCAAATTAAAAGAATTTCGTACGAAATAATGAACTCAATATTAGCCTTAATAAAGTAATTTTATATCTATATAAATCGTTCTTAGGTCACTTTTTATTGAATGTGCAGGTATTTTGAGTCTTATTTAATTATTTAAGAAAATTCTAAAAGGAAACATATATCGCTCCTTTATTGCCACATAGTCATAACTAAAAAGAGCTTGTTTCGAGAAAAACAGATTTAAAATTTTTAGTTTCCATACAATTGTAAGAAATTTTTTTTAGAAAATATCTCCTAAAGGAAAAAATTAAAAAGTAATTTTAATAAATTTTTGGCACAATATAAAAGGTAGTACTGTTAACATATCTTCAGTGTTAACATTGCTTCTTTTGAAAAAAATTTTTTTTTTCAAAAAAAGCATGCACGCTTCGTCTGTGGAACAAGTTGCCTGCAGACGTGTTTCCTGTCTGTTATAACGTTGGAAAGTTCAAGTCAAATGTTCACAAACACTACTCCCTCTTTCCCCCTCCACACAACCTATTTTCCTAGTTCTGGTACAATGCACTGCATATGTAGGGGTCATCCCCTGAGTACAGGTCCAATATATAAAAAAAAAAAGCATACACAGAAAAAATTATACTAAAAATAAAATCAACAAAATTTTTGCTCGAAAAAATTATTTTACTGCATTTACATAAATTAAAAAAAATAACCTTGGATATCGTATTTTTTGTTGTTTAAAAAGATTGTAGTTTTCGATCTATAATTATTTTTACTAAACTTTTGTTTGAATCCACGAATTCCTTTACAGGTCCGCATTCAACCAATTTATTAATTGATTCAACGAATTTCGTTATTGAATACGAAAAAAAATTTTTTTCTGTGTACAGAAAACTGTTGAACATATCACTCCATTGATTTTTGAGAACTTTTTTTCTTCCAAAACAAAAACTCAAACGCAAGAAATCATTGCCTAACTACATGCGCATTCATTTATATTCAAGCACGAATACCTTAACGACTCATATAGCGAATATGTTGCTTATTGTGTTACTGATTAAAAATCAACTGCGCATTTGTACGTCTGCATACAAATTCATATTTGAACAAAATGTAATGTTTTTCATGTTGTTGAGCAAATATGAATTATTTTAGCAATTGCTCAAAGCTGTTCTCTGGTACAGGCCTTTTGATTTTATTACACGTAGGCCCGTTATTACAACTTGGCGTTAGTTAAAGGTAGATAGGCCGAATAAATCACATTTCATTATTAAAACTCCTTTTAGCCTAAAAGTAAGCGACAACTTACCGGAAAGACAATCCTACCTGTAAATTTTAAAGGCAAGTTTTATATATGAAGTTGCCATATTTGCACATGCTACCATATTTTTTACTCAATGAGCTACAATTAAAGTGAATTTTTGTTGCTACTACAATTTTACCTCTTAAAATTAGTCTTTATTTGTGTTTCGTTGCCCTACTTTCATAAAGATAAATTTAATTTTACAGGCAAGTTGTAATAATGAAAAATGGTTAACGGTCAGTTTATCGCTCATTTCTGCTAAAGGTACCTTTACCGGTAACTTGTAATAATGGCGCTTAGGCAATTAAGGCAGCGTTAAGCCACAAAGTAGGTGGAATTTAATATATTTGGAATTAATTATATATTGCAAATACTACAGGCATAATTAATAAACAATTAGCGCACTCGGTGTCATTTTTTTCTCTCTGTGTATAAATTGATATTCCTTCAAAAGTTAATGCAGCATTGACCCACAAATTGAACTGCAAATAAATTGAAGGCACAAATACAATTGAAAGTGCCGACAAAATACAAGTGTCTATAAAAAGCTTCCTGTTTATTATGTTTATCTATAATCTAAGATAAAAAAAATTTATACTTAATTCCTTGACTCTGTTCTGTTGAAATTTGTTTTTCATGTGAGAGATTAATGTTAGTATTTTTGTGAAAACGGAGAAGAATAAACTGGTTTTCCCAAAGCTAGTTCCTTCTTTAAAAATTTCAGGCAATATCAAAAAATATAAAATATATATAATTGAGAAAAAAATATTATAAGGAGTAGATTTAATTGAATTGCTTTAGCAGTTTTACTTAGTAGAAAAGAATTCGCCTTGGTAGCCATTTAATAATAATCCGAAACTGGAATGAAATATTTTACTTTATAAAATTTACTATACAAAATAGTGGAAACTTCGGTAAAACCAGTACCACAGCTTTCACTTACGGAAAGTATACTTTGCAAGGTCTTGAGTTTGGTGGTGACACTGGAAAAATAAATAGTGTAAGAAAGCCGCTTTTCTCTCCGTTGTCACCACCAAACTCAATAAATAAAAATCTATCATTTTTCCAGGATCAAAATAACAAAAAATATATAGGTTAAAAACCTAGTCTCTTGCAACGAAATATAAACTCACTTTGCCACAGCGTGCCCACAGTTTGCTAGCTCCATTCAGCTACGGGGCAAAGTTGGGACACGGTAGCAAAAATTTAACGCTTACGCTTCGCCAAATATTTAATACTTCCTAAAGATACATTTTTACACTTTTTATACTTACAGGATTTCCTGCAACTCCAGCACGTTTGAATCATGCCTTATATGTTTTCGCACTAAGCGAATGTCATAGCTAACCGCTTACTTGGAGCACTTGGAAAGGCTAATGCAACACTTGCGAACATTTTTTTTACTTGTTTTGTTAACACAATATAAATTATTCACAGGTTTAGAGGATTACATTTTTATTTACACAATACGCACAACATTTTTAAACAATAGCTCGATTCACACTCTTGTGCATTTGAGGTGGCATATTTCCACAATTGCAAAAGTAAAATTTTTGGGTGTATTTTGTTAGTGTAAAATAAAAATATATTCCATTTTTTGCAAATGCAATGATACAAGGCCATTTGCACAAGATTGTGAATAGCACTAATATTTTCCTTTTTGTTTTGCTGGCTTGTTTTTTTTTAATTATTATTATTTTTTTGTTTAATGAATTAAATAAGTCTACAATTTTAAGTATTAAAATTGAGTTTTTGTAAGAAAAAAGTAAACAATAAGTAAATTTGAGCAGGTAGATTATACTAGAATTTGAAATAGTGTAAATATTTTCGTAAGAAAAGTGAAAACACCAAATCGTATTCAGTAAACACAAATTGTTACATATGTATTCGTCAATCTACAATCCGGTTTATATTTGCTACTGCCTAGGTCTACTATCTTTTGGCTCTATAATTTTCCTTCTGCTCCATTATAAATTTCAGTCGCTGTAATTAGTTGAATATTTTGTCGCCCGCTTTAAATTCTCATCGCTCTAAATTACGTCCCAACTTTTTTCACCTTATGAATCTATTTCAAACACACAAAAACTCTTCATCCACTTACGTATGCCGAATAACAGTTTTTGCTGAAAATTTCTCAAACCAAACGGCAGCTCAGTGGCAAACAGAATTTAGCGCTTAAATAAAGAGAATTTAAAATCATAAAACTTCTGTTCAGCGGATGAGTGTGAGAATAACGGGATGTACTCGTAATTGAATCAGTGAATTGTTGAGCATTTTGCTTTAACAATCTTTTGCTGTGTTGGAAGATGTGTATATGCATGATGCTACATGATTTAATTCCATTTTACTAATTTCCAACAATACAACACAAGTTTCAGCTGCTGCTCTTTTTTTTTTTGTAGTTGTGAGCTACTAGAAACAGCTTAAATCTGTTGTTTTCAACAAGTATTCAAATGTCTGTGTTTGTTTTAAGACGCATGCATGTTTGTATGGACAGATGTCGCCATCTATTTTTTTTTTTACATTAATCTTATGACTTTTTTCTTTTGCTTGCACAAACAATAAAATCTCTGTTTCTATTTAAATTCCCGCCAGTTTTTAATACCATCGAGTGGAATAATACAACGAAAGATATTACAAAAAAAGAACTTTAAAATAAGAAAGATATTGAAAACATTGATATTTGAAATATAAACTTGGCAAAAACTCATCTAGGATACAGGGTAAATATATAGATAAGGAAAGCTTAAAATGATATGTAAATTAATTGCTGCACTAAAGTGTGTCTTTAAATTTAAGCAAAATTTTAATTTGACACCACTTGTGCAGTAAATTTTACTGCTGTATCAATATTAAAAGCTAACATAGTGAATAAAACTTAATCGTTTGAATTTTTGTTCTTTGAACAACCAACGGTTGTTTATTTGTTTGAAAGGTGTAAAGAAAAGTATAAACGTGTGCAAAAGAGTACGCTTGTTTTTTGTTTTGACTGGTATTATTAAAACATTTTTCTCTTTAAATCCTCAATAATTTATGAAGATTGTTGGGATATTAAGTTGAATGTTTGAGAAAATCTTTCAAAAATTTCCAAAGTCTAGTGATACAGTTTGGAAGTATAAAAGACAAGTTGTTAAAAATTTTTAGTTTTATTCCTTCCTAAGGAACTTTCTTTTTAATATTCAGAATAAGCACATGTCAGAACTGCTAAATTTCAGTGGCTTCATTTGCACAAAAATATAATGACACTAAATTATAAAAGTGCATTCTTACTGAGGTACCCTATATTTCTAATTTTGAACATAAATTTCATGAAACGGGTTTTTTATTTTTATGTTCTTGTAAGTAAACATCTCTTTGTAATAATTAACTATTTGGTGTTAAAAAGCTAAAATATTTAAAATTTTTTAGCTAAAATTCTGACCTTTTTGTTGAAAATTAAAGATATTTCTGTAAACATTTCTAGCAACACAGATGTTATTTTCTAACACATACACAAAAATATACATATATAGGGTGTTTTTTTAAGCTAGATAGAACTTTAAATTGTAAAAAGTAACACAAAAAATTAAATTTTGATGAAACATTTTTTTTATTTGTTTCAGTATACTCTGACAAATCATCATGAATAGACTCACGCTTGAACAACGCTACGAAATTATCCAAATTTACTTTGAAAATCAGTCGTCGATTCGCGCAACTTATAGACGCAAAATTGTGTTCAGCGATGAGGCGCATTTTTGGCTTAACGGGTTTGTTAATAAGCAAAATTGCCGCATATGGAGTGAGACCAATCCACAAGAGACCCTACAGACTCCATTACATCCAGAAAAATGCACTGTTTGGTGCGGTTTTCATGCTGGTGGCATCGTCGGACCTTATTTCTTCAAAAATGAGGCCGGAGCTCGCGTTACGGTCAATGGAGATCGTTACCGCACCATGATCAATGATTTTTTGTTTGAAAATATGGATGACATTGATCCGGAGGAGATGTGGTTTCAACAGGATGGCGCTACGTGCCATACGGCGAACGCAACCATCGACTTACTGAAATCAAAATTTGGCGATAAGTTGATTTCGAGAAATGGACCTGTCAATTGGCCTCCAAGGTCGTGCGATTTGACACCTCTCGATTATTTCCTGTGGGGCTACGTGAAGTCACTGGTTTATGCTGATAAACCAGCAACAATTGACGCCTTGGAGGCCAGCATTGTTCGTGTTGTTCGTGACATACGGCCAGCAGTGCTCGAAAAAGTGGCCCAAAATTGGACGTCCAGAACAGCCGCGGTGCCCATATGCCCGAAATCATTTTCAAATGTTAATGTCACGTATTGATCTTTCGAATAAAAAAAAATTTTGATTACAATTTAATTTTTTGTGTTATTTTTTACAATTTCAAGTTCTTCGGGCTTAAAAAAACACCCTATATAATATTTTTGAGATAGAAAAATCATCACACGTACACGAAAGTTTCGTTCAATTTTGCTCAATGCCCTTAAGAACTTGATAGAAACTTGGGACCTATGTTTCGGTCAACTTTATTCCTGTAGGATACATATTTATACTTTTTTTGCCACCTCTAACAGAATCAATCGTCCGAACCCTGTAATTTTATTATTATTTTTTTTTTCTCAAATTCGTATTCACTGTGCTTAGAAATAATAACTCTAACGATGTTATCTTTCAAAAAGCCGAATCAGATAATTTTTTTTTTTTTTGGTCTTCTCTAACAGAATTAATTAATGGAAGTCCGTAATTTTGAAAAAAAATTCATATTGATGTAAAGTATTTTTGAAGAATATTTCAAAAATAATGAAAAGGCTTGGCGGAAGCAGTTCGAAAATTTCATACAGATTATGTTCGGAATAATATTGTTTTAATTTTTTTAACTGAGAAGAGTTTAATTGAAAAATTCCGGAAGGTGGGAACCGTTATCCAAAAGCAAGCCGTCCAAACGTCGTTGACAATCCAGGGACTTCAAAACGATGTTTTGGACGATAATTGCAAATTTCAAGAGGCTCTCTACATCATATACTCTCTGAAGATTTGTGTCCCCATGCTTGTAAAATTCAGTTAACCCAAGAACTAAGTCCCAATAGCGGAAGATAGTTCGTTGAATGGATTCTTGAATATCAGCAAATGGATGCTGATTTTTCGAC
This sequence comes from Thecocarcelia acutangulata, assembly GCA_914767995.1. Taxonomy (NCBI): domain Eukaryota; kingdom Metazoa; phylum Arthropoda; class Insecta; order Diptera; family Tachinidae; genus Thecocarcelia; species Thecocarcelia acutangulata. The sequence continues at coordinate 4,082,470 of OU612097.1, forward strand.
TAAACTCAGCCCAAACTACGAAACACCGGAATATTTTTTATATATTTATTTATATTTTAATATCAGTATTTTAGTATGAAGATGTACAATTTTCCAGCTGCTTTAGTTGGCCAGCTTTCAGTTTTCTTTTTTTAAACTGTTTTTTGTAAAGACAGACATACTCGTACTGTACGGAAATTTGATTTTATCTTTCATCTTTCTAAGTTTTAACAATAAAACTCTTTTTATCACATAATTTTTAATTGAAGTATTTTCTTGCATTTTTTAATTGAACAATGTAAATAAAAGGCCAACTTAATATATTGTTTAAAAGAGATTATATACATATAAGTTGAAATATTTTTAAACAAATTTTAGACTTTACTTTATTTAATTAAAAATTTCTTAATTGAACGCAAACAGCAAAATTTCTATATCTTAATTAAATTTTTTTCCTATTAAAATTTTACAAACAACTGATTTGAAAATAAAGTAGTAAAGAAAAAAGTTTTATCAGAAAATTTATGTTTATTTTTTTTCATACTTTCTGTGTTGAAAAATTAAATGAAATTAAAACATTTATTTAGTTTAAAATGTGTAGGTTTTAAAAGAAAGCTATTGAAAATTGAAAAGCAGCATAAAATTAGGATGACATACAAATTGAACATTTTGAGCCTTTATTGTGAAATCGTATGTCAATATATCAACCTTCCAGGATTTTCGATATAGAGTCGGAAAGGGCATCGAAACCAGAAAAGGTGGTATCACTCCCCGCGTTTGGACTTCTGTAAAGAAACCCGAAGTCCAAGAGGTGTGACCCTGCTTTTGAATTTAAACCAAAGACAAGCAAATTCGGCATCACACATGAGGCCGTATAAAAAAAATCACAATGTAGAGTTCGACACCTAGTGAGTGCTGATGAATAGTGCAGCTGCTTTGAAACAGCTAGTTTTCCGCCAACTAAAGTATATACATTATTACTTTTATTTGTATTTTTTGCTCTAGAATTATTGTCCAGGGCAATTATTGTTAAAATAAAAGTCCTTCTTAAGCTAAGCAAGCAAAAAACTAACATAAAACGGACAAATAACAACATGGATTTATTTAGAAATAGAAATTTGACTAATTATCATTAATAATAATACAAAATAAAAAAAAATTAAACCAAATGTTTTTTTATAATTCAGTTCTATACCCTTGTAAACAATTACTATTTCCTCAAACACATACATGCATACAGCAAAGTCAGTCATCCACCGCTCATATCATGTTCAAATCAAATTTTCATGAGTACGGAACAGAATGTTCAATAAATGAGAATTTTCATTTCCGTAAAGTTTTCTAAAATCTATGTTCTACATATCCGGTTGCTCTTGCGAATCAGCTTAAAATACTAACCTTTTTCTTTGAAACATTTGCACAAAGTTGTGTAAACTACATTTAAGCCAACAGGAAAATCTTTTGCATATTAAAATCTCTACAAAAGTAAATATATTGTAACTTCTTCTCTTTGGAACAGTTGTTATTTTTTATGTTGCCATATACGTCTTCTCTGTAACTGGTAACAAATACAAATACTCAAACATATGAGAGCTGTTGCAAGCAGTAAAAGCAAAAATTAACAAATTCGCCATAACACTGGTAAACACAGTTTTGAAATATTTTTTCTAAGCCTCTGATATTTCAAAATATCAAAACGCAATTTGGCGACCGACAAACTATTAAAGGTTTGTGTTTCACGACGATTAACAATGTAAATAGTTATTTTGACGATTGGATTCCTCTATGGCTAATTTGGTCCAACAGTCTCGAGGTCGCAGGTTCGATTTCTGCCACAGACTCTGGACATTACTGCTGGCAAGCAAAAAAGCCTCGCAGTTGTTGTGTTTGTTAAAAAAAACATATTTAAAAAAATTATAAATAGCTTCTTCTCTATGTTTCCCAGCTATCTATATGTCGACATTTCATAGGAGCTACCCTAATCATTAGTAGACTTTGGAAATTTTTGAAAGATATTCGCAAACATTCAACTTTATATCCCAACAATCTAAATAAAGTGTTGAGAATTTTAAAAGAGTTAATGATGAAACAGAATACGTCCGCAACTTCAAGCAAAAACGACTCTCAGAGAAAACAGGCACATAATTGAAACGACGGCTGCAACTTTACAAACTGTCATTTAATGTTCTTTTTTGTTAGGTAAAAAAAGGCTTTTACTTTTAATTTTATTTTTCCTCGCAGTAAAGCTTTTGAAGCTTTGTCTTTATTTACAAAATGTATGAAATTTACAAAAAGTGTGATAATATTGTTGATAGCTTTTCTGCTTCAAAGTGAGAGCATAAGAAAAATCGCTGCCAAAATAAAATAGATTCTATTTTACGACCGCATTCTCCGGCGTTATTTTATGCCAAATAGTATGGAGAAAAACGTCATGCCATTGTTCTGTTTGATCATTTAGCAATTATTTTTGCTGCATCAAATAAAAATCTCAATTCTGTATACCTGTGTTATGGTTTTTTTCCCTATTTCAAACGTTCCCTTATTTCTAGACAGGTACTTTTGACAAACAGATATTCCAACCTGCTGAAGCCAGGAAGTATGTATTTTGTAGATACTTAGTTGAACTGAGTCATTCAAAATATGTGCATAACGACGCTGCAGATCATAAAAAAGTGCTTAATGATTATATTAGAATAAAAAGTAAATACTTAAGAGCAGCATTATGAGGAAACAGTGGCATGAATATTAATTTAACAAGTAATAACAAAATAAAAAAATATATATATGTAGATTTAAGTGGTTATTGTCTAGGAGTACAAGTAAAGAACACTTCTGGAGACTTAGAACAAAATGTTTAAAGGAATCATTCCAACATACATTTGTTACTAGATTTTATTTTTAATGAAGGGGAATATTTAGTTTGTTTTCGTTTAAGTTTATAATTTTATTTAAATTCTATTTGTATTACTTGGACTGCCAGTTGTTTATTTGAATTGTATGTTTATTTCTATGTATGCGCCATGAGTTTAAAGTAATAAAAGCATTCTTTCTATTCCACACATTCACGGCTTTTTTAAGTTATTTAAAATTTTTTTATTCATACTGCTTTTCGCAGAATACGAAGAGATGAAAAAAGTGGCGTTTTAATAAAATAATATTAGCGTTCTCCTTTGAGGTTAGAAATTCTTTGTTACGGATGAATAATAGCACGAAAAGCGGGAAGAAAAAAAATGAAGCCGCAGCCATCTTACCAAAGACGCTGGGTGTTTTTGCAGACAAGCAGAAACTATTTTCGTTTCATCATGCACTTTTAAAATTATTATTCAAGAAATTATACAACGGAAAATAAAAGACTGAACATAATTTGTAAATTTGGACATAAAGCAAGAAACCTTCAATTTGGTGATCATAACAAGGGCAGGTTTTAAGCAGTAGACATGCATACAAGATCTTCCAATAAAAAAAAAACTTTCTAATAATTTATTCATTTGAAATTTTTATCAAATAGCAAAACTGCTATATTTGTGCCCTGAAAAATGAAGAGCGAAAATTATCAATTATATTTAGATTTAATGATACACGTCACGAAATGAATAGAGTTGAGTTAAATAGAGTTGTTTGTTTCATTTTCCTTTCTCTTACGATCACACTCGTTTTTCCTTGGCATACATTATGAGGTAAAAGAATATCAGCAACTTTAAACGTATATGTGAAAAGCTCGAGTGCGCTCTTTTTATCAATATATGGAAATAAACTAACGGCCGTATTCATAAAAAATATTGTGTGTTTATTAAACATTTATTTGACATATTTTCCATAGAAAGTTGTCAAATAACAGTTTAATAAACATACATTATTTTTTATGAATAAGGCCATAAATATAAAAAAGCGATAAAAGTGACTCTGTGCTCATTTGCTTGCTCACACAACTGGGAGCAAAACAAAGTAACGATCTTATTATGTTGAATGGTGGCAATAACTCTTAGCCGATTTTTATAGTGTATAAATTAAAAAATCTACTAAGCGCTCTCCATAAAATGAGCTGGTGCATTTCTCTTGTGAAAGTAAAAATGATATTGTTATTTGCAAAAATAAAAGTGTGGCTATAAATTATTAAGCTGGAGATCTGAAGCGACATTTAAATGCTTGGCATTCCAGTATTAGTGGTAGATGGCGTTTTTAGCAGTTCATTGTTGTATTTATTTATTTTTTATTTATTTATTTAACTATGCATTTGCACATAAATTTGCTAAGTATAGGATGCACAGCATGGTCGGAGTAACGAAGACCTTATGCCCACGATGGTATTAACAATATATTGTAGCGGTGTTGTGACTAACTATGACGACTTATGCCTTCACATAAGAAGTTGCGCGGGTTAACAAAGAAATATCTCAAAAAAACTGTAAACTAATACAGTTACCCAGTGAACTTTTTGTCACATACATCTTCGATCTGAGAGCATTGACAATGTAAGTGCGACCTATCCGAAGTCTGTATACAATTCTTACTTATATTTACACAGTGATGGCCTAGGCCGTAAGATGCATCCAACACTGTATACATTGCAAGCGAAGATTGGATGAGTTCAAAACTATATTATTAGCATTTGTTTTCTTCTTTGCTTCTTATGTACAATTAGTTTAACAATATGAGTAGAAAAAACTAATCTGAATCGAATGCTAGTTGTTTGTTGTGCTTAACGTGTTTATTTTGATTTTTTCTGTTGATCGCTTACAATCGGATGCTTTGCAAATTGTCATAACTTGTGGACTGCTGGGATAGTTAATAGAAACTATAGTTAAAAGAAACTATAAACTGTCTTTGTAATGAACATATCAATCAGCAAACGTTTAGAAAACTTTTCCTTCAAAATGTCAGTGGTTTCACTTCTATCTGTATATGAAATTTTTATCTAATATTGTTTACTTTTGTACCTTTTTATTGCCACGTACCGCTCTAAAGAAATGGGCGAGACATGCAAAAATATTTTGTGCATGAACCTCACAAGGTTGTTGGCTCCAGAATATCCCCTCTTTATCTGTTCAAGGATTTTGTATAATCATTTGTTGATTTTAATTACTATCGCAATGAACTACTTGATAATTAACCCTTAACTACCCGCAAGTGTCTCGCGGATATATTTTTGTGCTTTGTTGGTCATATAATGTAAAGAATTTATTTATTAAGCAAAACTTTTATCTAATCAACTCCGTGATTTGACGGGAGTCTTAAGAATAAATTTTTGTCATAAAAATATTTGTCGTACTAACGTAATAACGAGAACAGTTAAATAGTTTAAAAACTTCAAATTATAGTAAGAAAAAGCGTTAAAAAGTAAATAACTTTTAATTCTAGAAAATTCCACCGAAAAAATTTCATTATGCAACCTCAGATATATTTTATAATTTTGAAAAATATTCGACCAAATGAATACTGCTTTCAACACTGAGTGATCTAGGACCAAATAACCCATAGAGACGTTTAATCTTCAAAATTATATTAAAGGCTTCATTCAAAAAAATGCTAATTTAAGAAATAAATAAACGTCTTTAGAGTTTATTGATGGTATTCCAAGAACGGTGTGAAATAGAATCTTGATACTTTTTGTGTTCATATCATAATTTTTATGGAATTTTTGATTTTATTTTATACTTTTGAAGCCCTCACCAAGGATTATTATTATTATTTTTTAGTTTTTTTGGTTTTTAGTTATCTGGCAATATTTCGCTTTCCTTTGGATAGCTTCTCCAGGCCAAATAATATTTAATTATTAAATAAATATTATTTGGCCTGAAGAAGCTATCCAAAGGAAAGCGAAATATTGCCAGATAACTAAAAACCAAAAAAAAAAAAACTAATAATTCCAAAAGAGACCTTAAGCTCAAACAATTACACATATTAAGAATTATTATTTTTTTTTAACAAACACAAAAACTGCTAAGCTTTGTTGCTTGCCAGCAGTAACACCCAAGGTCTTTGGCAGGAATCGAACCTGCGATCTCGAGACTGTTGGTCGAATACTCTACTAAATCAGCCATCGAGTCACCCTTAATTAACACAACGGGGATCAGCAGAGCCCTCAGAAGATTCTGCTGGCTGGCCATTTCGGCGCTGAACATAATTGAAACGTTCTGGCTGTGGTTTAAAGCTAAGATTAGTTTCCCTGATAACTGTGGTGCAATGCCCGTTTTCGGAGTCTAATAACCCCCGAGGTTCTGTTGTCTTGCAACATATAACTGTACTGTAAGAAACCAGTCGTGATGGTTAGACGAGTGAGTTGATTCAGAGCTGACATTCTTAATGGACTTCGGCCTACCAGCTCATTAAACCTGGTCTTCCATTGACTGTCTGGAAAATTACAGGGGGGCTTAAAAGGCCCGAACTTTGTAGCAATTAGCTTGTGCATGTGTCTACAAACTTATGGCAGAAATTGCGAGCTGTGTGAATCTGGTGAGTCGTGAATAATTCACATTATGGAATTCATTTATAATCAGATAAGCCAACAAGGCAGGTGCTGATGTAAGTCAATTTTCGCAATCTGCCAGATATGCTACAAAGGCATACTGGGTAGTTTAGGGTTAAATATTTATACGTACAACTATGAAAACTGAGATAATCTTAAAGATCTTATTTAAGTCTTGTTTATTTTACACTAATATAGTATTATTTCCGCCTTGTACTTCATGCTGTAGACGCACTTCTACTTCATAAAAGACTTTCTTTTTCTATACTCGTATACTTGCATACATACTCGTATGTTCGCTTTATCAAAGTTTAAAAATACTACAGCTGAAGCTAATATGAAGTATTTGTTAAATTTGTTTCCCTTCTGCCTTATATTTTATTCCACTCATATCGCAGAGCAGGTGTTTTGCTACTATTTATTGTTATTTTAAGCAGTAAAGAATGAGAAAAAACCCAACATGCACACAAGCATATTCATCCAGCTTTGCACTGAATGAATGAAATGACAGTGAAATGATACTTTATTTACACTTGAGCGAAACGTTGTACATTTGGCAGCAGTATCAGCATCAAACCACAAACGCATACACATATACTGCTTCTCTGAAAGACACTACAGATATGACTGTTAAAGATATGCATCGTATATTTAAGCAGTCAGTCGTTCAGCTATGCTACTTTAGAGATGCTAAGAGCGTTTGTTTAAATGCACAAGTGCATTGTGTGGGGTGCTGAGTGTTGTTGAGTACAAATGCTGCACGTATTTCAGACCAAATCCCTTAAGAAACAATTTGAACAAAATACTCACAACACCTCTTGCTCAAACGCATGCTATCAAAAATATACCTGGCACACACAAACAGTATTTAACAGATACGAGTACTGAAGCGTAAATAAGGATTAATTAATGAATTATATATGAACGGAAAAATGTGTGGCAGTTCTGCAGCTACACTTACATACATATATTCGAAGAACTAAACGCCAGTTAAGATTCTTAAGCGCAGGCAAAAACCGAATGTTAATCAAACGATTATCAGTAATGTATTAATTAGTGTTATATTGGTTTGCTAAGAGGTGTATTACGGGCAGTGTGGCCATTACAAAACATTTTTTACAGCTAAACCGGCTTAACGGTTATGTTCAAAATTCTAAACTGCCAAAAACCAATGCTAAAATTTTAATTGTATTATATTTTTGCTACCTAAGGTTAGGTTGTGTATGCAAGCCGCTGGATTCCCTGATGTATGTTAGGTTCAGCAGCTCACTTGGGTCCTAAATTGTGTCCTGAAAAGTAGAAAGGTAGAAAATAGAAGTGAAAAATAGAAGTTAGAGGGATATAGTAGGAGAGGGAAAGGTGGAAAACCGCCTAGTGTGGCATTACGTACATGCTATCGTACTAGCCGTCAGATTGCCCGAGGCCAGACATGATAGACTATTGAAGCTCCGCTCGCCTAGATATCTTAGGCGTTATGTTTGCCAAGGTGAGGGATCGTATCCTCCTCTTTCTCGTCTTGATAACTTCTGCAGAAGTCGTTATAGGTTAAGACTAGTCCCCTGCCATGGATCCCAAATGGGCAAATGTTCAGTGATGACTGCTATAGGGACTCTCAAGTGAGGTTTGCCCACAGACGAGATCGATATCCCTATCCTCTAAGGGTGTCCCTAAGTCATCCGCAATGTTGTTGCCATTCTTGGGCACGTGTTCACGTACCCATTTTAGGGTAAGTTTAGAATGTCTCGCTAAATGTCCGGCAGCCCTGGACTAGACTGGAATTAGTGTATATTCCAATCAGGGATTTTATGACGGTCTCGCTGTCTATTATCATCCTGATATCTCTACCGAATATATTGCCAAATATCAGCCATATGGCCGCTTTATTTATAGCCAATATTTCAGCTTGAAGAACGCTATATTCATTTGGTAGTCAGAAGGAGATTTTAGTGCTTTAATATTTTATTTTTGTTGTCTTAATTGATACAATTGAGTTTCATTCACTATATTAGCTTCTAACATTAATCAAATTGACCAATAAAAAAATTCAAAACGGTTTGTTTTTTATGTTTCTCAGCTATCTATATGTCGACATTTCATAGGAGCCACCCTAATCATCAGTAAACTTTGGAAATTCTTGAAGGATTCTAACATTTTACTTTATATCCCAAGAATCCAATAAATTACTGAGAATTTAAACAGAAAAATGTTTTAGTACCACTAGGCAAAACACTACCTTTTTTCGATTAAACACGTTCTACCTCTCTTTACACCAGGTGAGCTCAGGCCTATGCGCTCAATTGTATTTGTAAAAGCGCTTAGCTATAGGGCTGTGCTCTTTAATACACACATACTGCACTCAGCACTAGCAATGATACATATAATAAATATATTATATATGATAAATATATATTTTTTTGCCATTATTCACTGCTCACACAGAAGAGCAAAGCAACAAAACTTTGGCACACTTTGCTGGTAAACATTGACGACAGCGTTTAGAAGTGTAAATTTAGTTTTTGTAAATATCTTTTGCTTTTTACAACAAAAAATATTAAATAAAAGTAATTTTTCCTTAAATGTATTGGCGTTTGCTCTTCCATATAGAACTTTTGGGCACCCCTGCTTTACACCTTTCAAAAAACAAATCGTAGCAACCAACATTTGTGTTTTTTTTCTGCTGTTTTGAAATTACCATCTAAGTGCGTCTTTCAATATTTATTTTCTTTTTATTTATTTTCTGTAAAATTGATGTACAAAAATATGTGCAAAAAGTACTTTATGGTTAAGTCTATCCAAGTTTTAACGTCCTTAAAAATGCAGGGATTACTTACGTGTGAGTACCTATTTCCATTTGAATTACCTGTTGCTCGAGTAAAGAACGATTCTGTTTCTGATATGTTGTTGATTTGCTTGATTACGATTTCTTTTTTTTTTATGTACTCGTAATGAAAGAAGAACCTTAAGGGAAAACACAACCAATGAACGCAGAAGGGTTTCAGTTAATACAAGGCAGCCCTCTGAATTCAGTTTAAATCAATGAAGCAACAGGCAAATAAATTACGAGTATGTAATGTCTTAAAAGAACTCAAGTTAGAAACACTCACACGCAGACAAGTATCAGCTTGAAATTGCGAGGTATTTTTGACATAAAGAAACTGCAAGCAGGTTTGGGTTTGGTTTAATTACACTGTACAACAATTTTAAACTTTTTCATAATTATAAGGCTCCTACAATTAATTCTGGTTGAAGAGAAAAATTAATATCTCCGTATTATAGAACTCGTAATTTGGACAATACATGTTTGTTGGCAATAATACAATTGTGTAAAAATTATATTTTTTAAAGACTTTTCGCATTTGTTCCTCACTAAAAAAAATTGTATTTTTATGATTGCAGTTCTTCGCCGGTATACAAGCAGTGACTTGCTTTTGTTTGCTTTTTTTTTAACCTAAGAGTTCTACTTATTTTTAGAGTTATTTTTATATATGATTCTTCTTTTTAAAAACAATTTTCTTATTTCATTTCTCAAATTCTTACTTTTGCGTCAACCATTTCGAAGTCCGTTTGCTTTGAACTGTTTGTGTTTTTTGCTTGAAATGCTGGTCTTGGTCTAGTCTTATTCATTCATGCAGACATTTTTGGAAACCAGGACTTTTTTTTTTTGTAACATTTAGCACACTTTTTCTATTTTTCTTTACACATTCTTGCGACGAAAAAATGTTTGCTTGCCTTTCCTTCTAGAAAAAGAAGAAAACAAAGAACAGTAATAAAAAGTATTTAGAGACTTTATATAAATTTCAATAGAAGATATAATTAAAACACAATTTTAACTTTGTGCAATACGAGAGCAGTTTAGCAATTTTTTTTAGGGAAAAGTTTGAATCTTAATACGTTTAATTGTTCCAGCTTAAGGTATTTTTTGGAATTTATAATTTTTTTTGGTTTTTAATTATCTGGCAATATCTCGCTTTCCTTTGGATAGCTTTTTTGGCCTGAAGAAGCTATCCAAAGGAAAGCGAAATATTGCCAGATAATTAAAAACCAAAAAAAAAACTTAAAAATTCCAAAAAAGACCTTAAGCTCGAAAAATTACACATATTAAAAAAGAAAAAAAAAAAAAACGGTCGAAATAAAGAAGTAATAAGCATATAGAAAAGTTTGAATTATAATTTTTGTTAGCGACGTACAATTAGTTCAACGACTTTCTACTTTCTTTCAAGAAACTCAAATTAAGCGATTTCTAAGTGATGAATCTTTCGTTTTATTCAAACTTTTACCTTGTATATTCTATTAAAGTTTGGAGAAAAGAAATTGAATTGGGCTAGTGGTAGGTCAATTTAATGGATTTTTCCTACACACTTTTTTCTCTTCAATTCAGTACCAAATCCGTCCAAAAGCTATACCAAAGTTAGATGGCAGCACAAAAGCGTCAGCTGTTAAAATTTCACCCAAATTCATCTATTATTTTTTTTGTTGTGGTCGTTTGAGATCAGCAACTTTTGTGTTGATAAATGAAAAAAAACTGAATTTCGTACAGTGATTAAAAGCTATTATTTGGAAGGGAAGACGGCGAAAGAAGCAAAAGAAAAGCTCGATAGCGGTGAGTCTGCTCCATCATATTACACGATAAAATATTGGATTGCTCAATTTATACGCGGCCGAACAAGCACTGCAAGAAGACCATCAACAGAAAAGCTTAAAGAGGTGGTTACTGGAAAAATATCAAGAAAACCCTCGATATAATTATGAATGATCGCCGAGTCAAGTAACGTGAGATTTTTGAAATATTAAACATATCATATGAACGTGTGCTCAACATGATCATTTGCTTATGAAAGACGCGGCAAGATGGGTGCCGCGTTTGCTCAGTATCGAACAAAAACGAGTTCAACATAGTACTTTACAGTGGTGTTTGTACACAGAAAAATATTTTTTGTTTTCAATAACGAAATTCGTTGATTCAGTTAATAAATTGTTTGAATGCCTGTAAAGGACCTGTAAAGGAATTCGTGGATTCAAACAAAAGTTTAGTAAAAATAAATATTGACCGAAAACAACGATTTTTTTTAAACAATAACATAATACGATATCCAGTGTTATTTTTTTGATATATACGTATGTATATGCATACAAATTATTTTTTCAAACAAAAATTTTGTTGATTTTATTTTTACTATAATTTTTCTGTGTATATGATAAAGCGTAATCCTGTTAATTTTTTCCATCGATTAATAATTGCTGATGAGATGTGGGTTCACCACTACACACCTAAAACCAAAAAATCAATCGAAACAATAGGTGGAGGCTGGTGAAAGTGCTTCGAAGAAGGCCTTCTTTCTTCAAGACAACGCACCGGTTCACACAGCATTAGATACGATTCTAAAATTACGTGAAACACACTTCAAATTGGTTGATCAACCACCTTATAGTCCAGATTTAGCTGCTAGAGACTTTTTCCTGTTTCTAAACTTGAAAAAATAGCACGCAGGAAAAAAATTTTTCTTAAACGAAAAGGTGACTACCGAAAATTACGTATATATTGAGGGGTTCCAAAAACCGTATTATTCAGATGGTATAAACAAGTTGGAATATCGTCTTACTATATGTATTGAGCTATTGAACAGAGCTATTGTATTGATTATTATTAGGTTTATATGCAGCCTTTTCGCAAACAAATAACGACTCGTAGCTCACTGTTTATGCACCAATTTGTGCATGGAAAAGTTGGATCTTTTTTTGATATGGCTTAGGTACAAAATGTAAATAATTGGTAGCACTGTTAGTGTAAACAGCATTTTGATTACTAAAATAATAAAAAATTAAATGGTTTTTGTAATTCAATAAAAGCAAATAATAATAAAAATGAAAAATTTTTGTGTCGACTTTGTGGCAACTTTTTATGTCTGATTTGCAAATAAGTTTTTAATCAGTGAGTTAGGTGTTCGCAAATAAAAATTTAATTTACTGTTCATGCGGCAATTTTTGCTATTTACAATATTTTTATTCGCAAGTAACCTGCAACGTATAAACGTAGTATATTTTCAGAAAGAAGCGGTTTTTGGAAAAAAATTCGTTTTCCTACTTAGATAGCTTCAATATCAATCCTCCCTCGTAAATCATCATAAATCTTAAATAATGCAACACTAGCGCTAAATGCCGACGGCTTGAAGAGAAAAAAAGTACCTTTTCAGTTAAAAAAGAACAAAAACATAATAATTTGTTGCCGTCCACAAAAACTCGTTTTAAAATACTTCAAAATGTTTACATTTAACACAGACATTAAAGATATCAGTCAAAAGAGGAAATATAAGATGTAGAAAAAAGGAAAGAAAGCCGGAAGAAATATAAAAAATGTTTTTTTTTTACAAATGTCGTTCGTAAGTGTTGTTTTAAATGCTTGTTCATTTGTGTGAGTTTGTCAAAAAAAAGGGGGACATTACTAACCTACAACAACATGTGGTTGATTTAGTTCGGTGTTAAGATTATAGCCCACATACGAGTACACACATAAACAACAGCGTTGAGTAAGTTGAGTAAGTGAGCGTTGGACGAAGTATTTAAGCTTTTGCGGAAACACATTATGAGTAGTTTTGCTGATGTACTTTTTGTGATATTTGTATTTGCTCATTGCTGTTGTTATTCGAAATGATTTTTTGGCATGTTTTTTATTTGCGTTTTTCTCCCTATGGATTACGTGTTTTGGCTGTTGTGAGCAATAGAAAAGACAAACAAATTGTGTCACCAAACAAACAAAAGTAAAAAACCAAAGAAACGGCAACCAGCACTTTCCTTAGGGGAGCAAAGAACAACAAATTTAAAATTGTGCAAGAAATTGAATTGGTATATAAAAAAAAAAAAATGGCAAAAAGAAATTGCTGAGTAATATATCTAGTATATTTTATTTTTACTCTCTTTACTCTTGTGCGTTAAACTAAAAAAACACGTGTATTTGGTCCGGGTTAACAGATATAGAGAGAAAGTACTTCTATTTGTATGGCAATAAAAATCGTTAAAAGAACGCGTCTGCGTCATGGAATGCAAACCACTTTCGAAAAAAGTTGGCGCCAAAAATATTTGCCAGGCGGTTTAAGTTGTTTTGCGGGCGCTACTTTTAACAGTTATTCGACTTTCGAAGTAAATCTCATTTGCAAAAATTTTATTCCTTTTAGTAGAGAGAGCATAATTCATGTTAAATTTAAAGCCAATATTTCTCCCCCCAAAAAAAAGGCGAACATCTTTGAACTTAAATATTCCAAAGCAAAAAAATTTATAACAGCATCCAGTTTAACGACGACGCTTTCTGGACAAACAGCGCTTTAAACGCAATAATTTACGGCTGAAAATTTCTGAGAACTTTTTGTATGAATAAAATGTGTGGTTGCTTAGAATGACAAGGCGTGTAATTAAAAGTCAAAAGAAAAAATAAAATATCGAAAGAAAGAAAAAAAAAGAAATAGAAATGTAACACAAACCGGGTCATGTGTTTTGCATAAAATACAAAAATTTTAAATTAGAGAAAAATCAAAAGGAATAAAAGTACATAGCCATACATATGGAAATATCTACAAATGTTTAAAATTTTTCAATAAAAAGGAAAATCTAAATCAAAACCAAGTGTTAAAAACCACTAAAGTTAAAAGAAAAGCATTGAAATAAAATACAAGTATAAAAATATTAATATACAAATTCTACAAACTTATGAAAAGTTTGAACAAAAAGCTATTTCTTTCCTTAAAGTATAGTATAAAAAAGTAAAGTAAAATGAAAATTATTACTGCAAATAAGAATATATGTCTGTTAAAGCAATCAAAAATAATATAAAATATATTATAGTGAGTAATAGTTACCAACATTTATAAAAAAACTGCAAAAATATGTAAAACAAATACATCAAAATATTTAATAAATTACATTAAGAGAAGAAGAAATGCCTGCTTTTTCTAAACTCCATTTAAAAGGAATTTTAAGTTGAAGAGCTCCACATATTTGGCTTCACATATTGTGGGTTATGTGGTGCAGGTGGACTATTCATCTCAAAAATATAAATTTCGCAGATTGCAGTATGAAATTTTATACATAAGGTTTACAGCTACGCAAAAAAAATTTATATGTTGTTGTTTAAAAATTAAGAAAATATTGGATACAGGGTGATCCCATGAAGGGTGAACAAATATACAACTTATTTTGTTAAACCAGTTTTCAAAAAGCTCAAATAAAGGCAATTGGACAAAAAAAACCCCGGTTTTCGGTTAACAAATTGAAAAAAATTCTCAATTTTTTTTTAATATAACAAACAATATTTGTAGAGTGATCAAATATACACCTTTTTTTAGTTAAATTAGTTTTCGAATACCTCAAATAGTGGCAATTAAGCAAAAAAAAAAAAAGTCCTGTTTTCGGTTATCAAAAAAACCCGATATATTTTTTTAAATATAATAAGCAATATTTGCACAAAGACCAAGTAATTCATGAAATAAACAAAATAAAAAAGCGACCTAACACTATTGTATAAATCTCTTTTTTTAATTAAACATATGGAAATATTCAAAGAATTTATAATGCTTTGCTCCCATGTTTATTGCTTATATGCATGTTTTTTGCATATTGCTTTGTTTTTACCTTTAAAAAGATTTTGCGGATTCTTCAATTTCAAATGAAATAATAACACTAACACTTGCTTAACTCTAGTATATATTAACACACTGTCTTATGGCTGTCTTACACAAAGTTTAAAATTAAAACTGTTCCTCTGCCGAACATCTGCCTGCTATTTCCAATTCTTTATTACTTTCTGCAATCATCATGAACTTTCTAGTTATTGATAGTTCCAGAATCAAATGTTAAAAAAGTTAATTCTTATGCATATACACACTAACGAACCAGCTTGCGAAACAGTAAGAATGCAACAACAACCAACAATAAAAACATATTTTCCAGAACGTAACAACAACAATGAAATCATTGCTGCATGCTTTTTTTTGAAATTTCTTTAGATCATGTATGTTTGTTTGCTGGTGTTTTATGTTTTAGTTTTATGTTGTTTATGCGAATGTGCATGTAAATTTATAACAAGTGTTGAAGTGTGTGAGTACTGATCAGTTTAAACTAATTTAATTCCAACATTTTAAATGCTGTAATAGAGTTTCTTTTAGTCTTTTATGTTGTTATTGTTACAGTTTAACCTCCACAAACACTACTCCCTCTTTCCTCCTCATCAACCTATTATCCTAGTTCCAGTACAATGCACTGCATATGTAAGGGTCATCCCCTGAGTACTGGTCCAACATAAAAAAAGCAGATCAACGGCTCGCACATTGGGCTAGACATGATAGTAATTCGTAACAATATATTAGCATGTATAACATACAAAGTAAAATTTTCGTTAGTCATTTTTGGCTTTTTCATACTCAACTAAGCTTTTTTATCACTGCTATCTTTTGCACGAGAAAAATTTGACTCCCTTTTCTCTAACTAAAAACTGGTGCAGAAGTTGGTCAGTTGATTTTGTGCTATTATCAAAATAAACATTCTCATTCTGTAAAATGTATTTCATATTTCACATATTTATGTAGACAGGCTGCTGGCTTCAATATGTTTAATGCACTAAAACGTAAACTTACTTACTAACGTAAACTAACATTAGCATTTAAAAAAATTGTATGATATAAGCGGCATAGCCATCAAACTGCTTTTTCGAACTAGGTTTTTTATTGTGTTATTGAGAAAAAAATTCCACATAGTTGGCCGTACGCCTTGTCGAAAGCGGGTTCAAAAACTAACGCAGTTAAAGGACGACACAAAGTCAGCAGCCCGGGAAAATTACTGACTAATTTTTCGAACACGACAATTCCTAATAACATGTCAATGTTAAGAGTTACACTGTCTATATATTCTATCTATAACGACAACATCACCGAAATTGACATCGATGCCCAATTTAATGACAGCGATATCAATAATGTCGTTAACAAAAACGTTAACGAAAATATTATGGAAACTTGGGCAGTTCAATATGATATTTAGTACTTACCAGTTTTTTTCAATGAAATATGAATAATAAATAATATGAAATAAAATATGCGCAACTTGCTTCACTCATTTGTATATTTCAAATGAATAGTTTTTATTTGTTCTGGAGCTAATTTGTTATGATATTCTCAGTCATTTTATATATTTTCCCAAAAAAAAAAGATATAGACAATTATTTTGTTGTAGTACATAAAAAAGAACGATAGACTCCATTTGCAAATTTAATTTAATGCTCATCTTTTTATAAGTTACACTCCAAATATGACGAAGTAGAAAGTACTCGTAATACATTTAAAGCACGACACCAGGCAAGACATTTACTCTCTTGTTGTATTCTTCGTTGATGTGAATACGGGAAATGTCTTGCAGGACAAGACCAAAAGTCGTCAACACCAGCTTGGACAGCTGGGTAGTGTGATGTGAGTTGAACAAACCAAAATAGTTTCAGTTTGCAAGTTTAGTGTATGTGTGTGAACGCATAATTATTTCACATTTTGTTACTGCCGGGTTTGGCAATGCCGCCATCATTACTTTTGATGACGTAACTTGAATAAAATATAGAAGAAAACTATTTTTTAACAATTTAACATACTCGTACATATAACAATTGCAAATCAAAAAGATTTACTTAGCACAAAAAAAATGCAATGAAACATTTTCATATTTTGGAACACAGGAAAATTTATTTTTTGTATTCAGTAACTTTGCTGATTCAGTTAATAAATTGGCTTATAAGAACAACAAAATATACATACAAATATCGCACCCTAAATACAAAAGGGTCACAACTCAAAATACTAAAATTTTCAGGAGGGACAAAAAACTTTTTGTATAAAAATGATTGTAATATATAAAGAAAATATTGTTCCATCATGAAAAAATCCGATAGTAAAGAAGGTTCTGCTATACTTTTTTCAATTTTATATTATGTTTGCAAAAACGTAAAAAACTGACCCTTAAGAACGTGACCCTTTTGTATTTAGGGTACGATATGTACAAGGCGAATTCATATCAGGTATATGCAAGAGCAATAAATACAACACTACAAAAAATAAATCTTTTTCAAACGTCAAGGGAAAAATATAAACACAAAAAGGAATTCAAAAAAATATATAACAAAAAAAATTTACAAGAAAAGATAAACTTTTAGTTATTTCGTGAAACGTTTAACTATTTCGTGAAATTTAAAGTCTCGGATCATAGAGTTTGGAAAGGAGAAAAAGGCCAGCCAGATTGCGGACAATTCTGAATGATAGTTGCAATACAAAACCTAAGAAATGTTTCAAAAAAATTTTTTTTTAAATTTCTTTTAAAAAAAATTTACAATAAAAGAAAAACTTAATTATTTTGTGAAAGTTTTAATTATTTCGTGAAACTTAAAGTCTCAGATGATAGAGCTTGAAAAGGTGAAAATGGCCAGCCAGATTGGAGAGAATTCTGGATGATACCTGGCGCTCAAGATACAATAATAACATAAAAAATTGTTTAAAAAAAAATTTTTTTTTACTTTGTTTTAATTATTCCATTGACATCTGAAAAAGATTAAAATTAAAAAAAGTTATCAGCTGCGCTGTCAATTTCACCTGTTATGATTTCGCCTTGGATATGTATATATAAAATTATTTGTTTAGTATGTATATGATTGTTGACAAAAGTAGCTGCAAGCAAACAGTATATTCCATGAAGCAATATTAGGAATATTTGACAAAATATCAGAAAAACTTGTATAAAATTATATAAAGAGATCAATTTTGTCGCAGTATATTTATTTATTGAAAAATAAAAATTTTTTCAGACAAAATATTTCGGAATGCTTTTCAAACTATATATTTTTTTATGATTTACCACATCACAGGAAAAAGAATTAAATAAATCAATGGAAATACCTAAGGATATAAAATTTTTTTAACGCTTTGACGCCTTTCATAATTGTGGTATACTGAATGCTCTTACGTTTCTTTTTTTCTATTTTCTTTTTCAGTTCCGTGACAAGTTCAAAAAAGCAAACTTTTAAAACAAGTTATTATATAAAATAAAAAAATTTTTATCAAAACAAAACGAAAAAGTGTTAATTGCAGAAAAAAGTATTCAAATAAGATTAATGTGCATAAAGAGAAGATATAAAAATAAGTAACTTCTATGGAATATTAAGCCGTTTTCAAAAAAATTTTACTCTCATCAAACTTTTTAATAATAAAATAAATATAAATGTATAATCATATAAAATTAATTCAAAATTACTGTATAAAACCAAAGCAAACCGATAATCAAAATTTTCAAATATTTTACAAAAAAGAAATTGCTGTTAAATAATTAAAAGTGTCGAGTTAAAAAAAGAAAATCAGTTTCAATTAAAAGTTAAAAAAATTAAAACAATACAAATCAAAATTTTCAATTTAAAAACTAAAAAATAAAAAAAAAAATGGATAACAGTCATTCAATTTGATAACCTCAGAATATTTTTCGTGTGTCTGACTGACTAAAGCATTGAAGGATAAAGCAACCAAAACTATTCATGACAAGGAATACAAAACAAAACCACATGTACCGCATCAGTTGATCACAT
This sequence comes from Thecocarcelia acutangulata, assembly GCA_914767995.1. NCBI lineage: Eukaryota > Metazoa > Arthropoda > Insecta > Diptera > Tachinidae > Thecocarcelia > Thecocarcelia acutangulata. The sequence continues at coordinate 4,101,510 of OU612097.1, forward strand.
GGAAATACGAGATAATAATCAAAGGTGTGTATAGTTATCGCAGGAAAATTAAATCTAGAAATTAAGGATATTCATTTGTAGGCCAAATATTTGTATAAGATTTCATATAGATTTTCTTATTTTAAGTTGTTTCGAAACATCAAGTAAAGCTCTGCAAAATGCTGCGATTGCATTTAAACATAAAATATGCGTAAGATAACTATATACAAAACTTAGTCATCTCTTTAGTTTTTTAAATATCATAAAATGCTATTATAGCTTATAATTTAACTGCAATGCACTTTAATCTCATCAAAGTTAAGATAATTTTTACCATTCTACGGATCCTCTTCCAAATTGAAGTTAAGCCAATGTAACTATATATATACACTGAAAATAAAACTCGATACATCCGTACTTAAATCAATCCCAAGCGGTGTCAAAAGTACGGTACGTGCGGAGTTTCTTATATCAAGTACGGATTACTTGAATCAATTGCGTACGGATTATTCAAATACTAAATACTTTTAGACACATTTAATATCGAATCCGTACTTGAAATAAGCCAAAAATGAGATTGATTCGAGAAAACCTGAGATCGAATTAATTTAAAAATGCGGTTAATTCAATACTTAATTTGGGCTTGAAATAAGTTGAACAGGTAATTTAATAAATTTGTAATCGTAATTCGTCACATAGGTTGCAACTTTTCACCATAAGTTTGTAGCCATATAGACAAACCCCTTGCTTAAGAGTGCACAATATCCCAACAGTCAATAGAAGACAAGACTTAATGAGTTGGTAGACCGAAGTACTGTCAGAGCATTAGTCTAATAATCCCTCCTAGTACAGTAAAGGTAACTGCTGCATGACAACAGCTACTAGTAGACTGGATGAAAAATCGACTTAAAGATGTAGTTAAGCAATTGGAAGGCAATTCCAAATACTAAAATGCATACCAAACAAGTTTTTTTTTGTAAGGCTAAAGGCAACGTACGAAATAAACATCAAGTTTTTATAAGTTTTTACGAGTTACACACTAGAATTAATTAATTAAATGGATTATTGGATATCAACAAACGGATGCTGCATTTTTGAGTAAAATTCTCTTAAGTGCTGAAGCACATATTCAGCTTTAAAAAACTTTAATAAGGAATGAAGCTGCATCTTTATAACCCTGGTAGTTGTGAAAACGGTTCTCGTGGGTACCTGCCAGTATGGCCTTACCCCACGGTGATCTAATCACCGGGTGAATACAATGCGTCTACCAGCGCCCCCATACATGACAAATTGTCATGCGTGAGTACCTATTCGATCTCCCTGGTAGCTGTAAAAAGTTGAGAAACTCTGCGGGCTATGATATTGTTTGTTCGGCGGCACCCCATCCAGTGGTCCAAATTTTTGATGACGCTGAGGAATAATTGTGGTTCTGAACGGTTAATATGTCGAATTACCTCATCCCTTTAGCTCTTGAGTTGCTACAGGTTTATCGACGTATACCTTTTCTTCAAATAAACCTAAGGAAAGAGGTCCAACGGTGTCAAATCACATGACCTTGGCGGTCAATTGACATCGCCATCACGTGAGATAACACGGCCATCAAATTTGTTGCGCAAAGGAACTATTGTTTCGTAAGCTGTGTGTCCAGTGGCACCATTCTCTTAAAACCATATATCCTATACATCCGTATCTCGGCCACACTCGCGAAGAGCAGAGCATGCACTGGTATTTTCACATCTCCTACAGCTCCAGTTGGCTCAAATTTTTGCACAATTTTTTCAATTGGACGCTCATTTGGACGCCGATTTTCATAACAAGCTCGATTGTGTATCATTCATCAGGCTGAAATTGAGAAATAATGAAATACAAAAAAAATTTTGACGTTTATGTGTTTTGCATCCAACATCAACCTTAAAACCTAACCACCCGATATTTAGAAACCTCTTCAAAAGGCGAAAGTGTATTGAAAATCTGTGCATAAATGGAGGACCTATTTAAAACTTTATGTTTCGGAACGAAATTTTGTCTGCTTGATTGCAATAAATATATTTAATTTTAATGCAGTTGTAAGCCTTTTAAAAAATTGATTGAAAATTCCATTTTTGGTTGAATATTTTTATAGGCAAATTTTCAGAATAGAAACTATTCTGAGTTGATTCCCGGACTTCAAAACATCTGCACACCGAACTTCATTTCAATTGTAGGTACTTTCAGATATGTAACGCTAGTAAAGATAGACATATTCATATACATATTTTTATACATATTACATATGTTTGTATGTGAGTTCACACAGAGAAGGTGTCCAAACATGCATATGTTGTATGTGTCCAGCAAAACACTTTGCCAAACTTACTTTTAAAGACTTCAATGTGTTTGTACAATATAAAAACTGTAATAATTTATTTTTATGAAATATTTCTTAAAACTACCCAAACAGAAAACTTAAAAGCAATAACACCTCAACTTCTTATATGAGAAGAGCAAGAAACAAACAAAAAAAAATTACTTTTGACCAGCTGTTATCAAAAATATTACAGATATTAAAAATGTTAAAGTAAAAAATAACGAATTTTCTTATTTAGCAGAGCAATAGTGACTTTGATTGATCATTCGCAATTAATATAATTTGAACCCTTCGTCTGATGAATCTGGGAAAAAATTTCAGAGCGCAAGTTAAAGTTTTCTCATGAGCGTGTTTGCAAAGCAGTTTTTGGTTTTTAAACACTTTACATTGGGTTTCTTTTCTAAGCTTAGTTGGGCTATAATTTAAATTTTTTCTTCTCTGCAATCAATTATTTTTTTTTACACATTATATCCTAAAAAAAAAAAAAAAATTTATAAAAAATCAATGGACTGCTTTATGCTTTGGAATGTTAATTTGTTCATCGATGTCCCATAAATAAATATTTGGCTTATAGTTTAAATTGAGAAAATGAGAATGTTTTGTGGTTTTTTGAAAAACAAAAATGAAATCAATTATTCTACAGGCGCTTTGAGTGAGGTAAACTGTTTATCCCTCCTCATGCAAGCAGGTAAAAAAATGTTTAAACTGGAGTGAGAATTTGACTGGATCGATTTAGAAGGAGCAAAATTTTTCGAAAAATTTGTATTGTGTCATCAATTTTTTGATAGCTTTTGGCATAAGGAAAAAAAAACTTGCGCTAAAACAAATCAAAGAAACCCTCTTTGATATTGAGGCGTTCAAGCTTCAATGCAATTTTATTGGTAAACAAGTCAACTTTATCAAAAATATTTCAAAATTATAATTAATTCAAATACCAATTTCAGCTTCAAAAAGTAATAAAAAAAAAATAGAATATAAAATTATATATAAATTTATTACCTACAAAAAAAATCTTAACAACAAAAAATAAAAATATATCAATATTCGGCGTCACGAAATTAATTTTTTTGATATGAAACGATACACAATATTGAAAAAACGATAGCACAATATCGATTGCTAAATTGACCCACCCTAGCAAAGCAGCTTTAATAGGGTAATGGTATAAGCACAGCAGTCTCTTGTTTCTTTTGCGTACAATTGTCAAAAACACATAGACTTCCTTGCTTTTTGAAGGAAAAGTAAAAAAAAATTTTTACATTTACATTTTTTCGAAAATTCTACCAGCAAAATACATGTGTAGTATATTTATTATAAATCTGCTACTACCGGTTTAAAGCCGCCTTGCACCCTACTGAGCATATTGTATGCATGTACTAAATGTAATGGTGTTATAGAAAGTATTGCGAAAAATGTGTAACCATGATACTGCGAATAATTTTTTGCATACATATACGAGCATGCTCTTAATTGACTTTACTCTGACGAAAGAACTTCACTAATCAAAGCAAAAAAATTTTGTTGTGCTTTTGCACATAAGAAAAGTACTCTTTGTTTGTTTTGCAGAGCAACCCATACTAGCGCGCAGAGCGCAACGCAATATTCGCTGAAGTGCGTTAAATATTTCATCACTAAATTTGAGTAATAAATAGAGGTCTTAATTGGCCTAAAAGTATGTGGTTTTCCAGTACATGGAAGGTGTCTTAGTTACCATGTTATCGAAAATTTACAACCAGACGATTTACTTTAGGGGCTGAAAGTTAATTTAGTAAAGTAGGTGTGGATGAATCCTTGGAAATTGGAATACAAGAAAGATCAGAGCCAAATAGAAAACAGAAAACTTCAAATATTTATTTCCAAATATTTGAAGATTTCTCGGCTTGGCAATAAACCCAGTAAGCAGTAGAATAAAGAAAAGAATAAAACACCAAGAATTAGTATTTTAATAGAACAATGGATTTATTGCTAAATAGATTACCTTTCACGCTGACAATATAGAGACAAATACTCACATTAAAGAAACGATAAGCACGTTAAGTCAAAACAATTGACCTTTGCTTTCCAGAAGAAAATTCGACAATTTTTGATCGCTATTCTATTGTGTAGTGTTCCATGTTAAATTCCTTAAGCCTTCTGCACAACGTTCTGAAATAAAAATAAAAACAGTCGTAAAGTAGCTCCGGGCTCTGAGAAACTCCTGTCGTGCCATCGTAATTATAGCGGTCAGGCTTGTTGTTGTTTGGCTTTCGAGAGATTTGCATCTTGCTCTCACTGGTTAACAGTTTACCTGAGCTAACTGTTTTGGTCTACAGTTTTTTTAGGCATTTCTTTGTTAACCACGTGACAACTTCTTATGAAGCCGTCATAATTGGTCACCGCGCCGAAGCAAATTACTGTTAATACCATCCTGGGCATAACGTCTTCATTACTCCGCCCATGCTGTACATCCTATACTTTGCAAATTTATTTGCGACAGTATAATTAAATAAATAAAAAATATAAATAAAATAAGAACATTTTTGAACATTCAAACCATTCACTAAAGTAAAAATTTTCCTAAATACTGCAAAATGGGATGTAAACTTGAAGAAATGTAAGTTATTTACAACCGAAAAAATATTTTATTCAAATTCACTCGCATTTTTAACTATTGTAATTTATTTAATTAAAATAAAATACAGACATTTCTTAATATGTACAGGAATTGTTTTTTAATAATGCATACTTTTAGTTAAATTGAAAGATATTATTCAGGTTTTATAAAATAAAATAGTTGAATATAGAAAAAATTTATTGAAACCTACAAGATGAATTTTATTATCAAAATTTAGTAAAATAAACGAAAGTTTTATTCAAACTAACTCTCTTTGTTAATTCGAATATTTGTTACATGTTAATTCGAATATTTGTGAGTGCTTATGCCTTACTACTCGTATTAGTTACTGCTGTGCTATGTAAATTTTTACTGATTCAACAAAATTTTGCCCACATTTTTACAGATCCTTTTTGAAATGTACAAATTTATATTTTTAGTAAAACTCATTGGAGTTGGTTGAGTCGAATAATATTTGTTTGAAATTTGAATAAATCTTGTTCCGATTTGAAAAATAATCGTTTGATTTGAATATTTTTTTCGTGAAGGGTTTACTAAACTTTTTAATTAATAATACTGACGAAAGGTAAAGGTAGGTTTATGCCACCCTGTACGTATGCAAACATAAATAAATGCATAGTTCTCCACAGTACGTTACTTTTTTCAAAGTACAACTCATGAAAGAAGCAGCTGCCTTTTTTAAGCAGAAAATTCTTTCGTCGTTGCGCGACACGTGATTTTTTTGCTTTTAATTTTTGTTGCGTTTCTTATATTTCGCTAGCACCCAATCAAATTCCAGACAAAAAAATATATATATATATACATAACATATTAATTTTCCTGACGATGATAACAAATTGTTATCGAAATATTGAAAATAAATACTGTTAAATTTTTTATATAACATAAAACGATCTTTTGCTGCAAAAATATAAAAATATTTACCAAAACAAGATCAAATAATAAATATTAAATAAAAAAATATATGTTTGTACCATAGAATACTCGTACATAAATGGACGATATGAGGTACCAATATGATGGTGCCACATGCTACACAGCCAATTTTGCACGATAACATCACGTTAAATGCCCGCCATGATCATATCTTGAGACCCCGCTGCATTTCTTTCTTTGAGGATATTTAAAAGAAAGAGAGTTTGTCAATAAGCCAAGAACAGCTGCAGACATAACCTCAGTTATGTCTCAAAGTCACTGAAAATATGAAGATTCGGAAATTGGTATAACACCAAAGTCGTACCGAATAGTTGTCCAGGATTTTGCTTTACCTATATTTGTCGTAGATCTCCGAAAACTTTTAGGTTTATTTGCAAGTAACATAATGCCTTTTGGTTGGACCACTCTTTACGAATAATTACATGTACATATGAATGTATATTTTAATATTTATCTCCTATATATATCTAATTCTCCTTTTGTTTCATTGTCCTACAAAATCAACAAAGTCATAAATTCAATATTCTAAAAAAAAACTTTGTAGTAAAAGAGAAGATTTCAATTATGTCTTTATTTTTTGTTTTGTATGAATGTATATACACACATATGTCTATTTGAATATGCAAACTGTACTCGTAGGTATGCATTTGTAACCCAGTTATATATGACCATCAAGTAATCATGCGTAATCCTTTAGATTTTTTCTCGGTCTGACTTCATTTATATTATTTCATCCCTTAAATGAAATATGGTCATTAAAAAGCCATCAACATGATTACTGTCATCATAAATCTTTATATGTGTTATGGCCTCATTTTTTCATCTATTTTATTTCTTATTCAAAGTAATTCATCTCTATTTAATGTCTTTAACAAAAACAAAGGCCTTCATCTTGATGGTTTTTATTCAGTCATGCTTCTGGCCGAGCTATTAAGCACGTGTCCGTTAGAAAACGCAACGACTGTAGGCCTATAATCAACACAAATAACACAAGCAATTGAGAACATAAAATAGAAATCAATTAAGTATTTATTATGAGAAATTTTTGGTAGACGCAAAAATGTTGATGTTGATATAAATTATTGATTGAAGTTTTTATAGCTGCCAATAAATGCTGTTTAACACAACAACATTATCCTGATTATCAACGTGTCTTATAGAGATTTAAGTCTTCAAATAAAAATGCTGAAGGATTTGCTCATGCAAAAGTTTTATGGCGATAAAGATGTAAACATTCAAGACATATAAAATTGGTAATGTTTTGAAAATTATTAGAAATATGAGTTATTAATATTAGACATTGGTAAAAGAAAACAAATTACCAGCCTGTTTGACGATAGCGAATGAAAATGTATGCGAAAGAAAGCTGGTCACTCACATTCGAATCAATTTGGGTTTGTCTGTGTCACTATTGTACGTTCGCATGTACTTATGTATTTTAATTGAATTTTGACACCAACCCCAAATCAATTTTCTTTCGCCTACAATGCGAATGACATCGGCGAACTAGCTATAAGTTCTTTGTTTCGCTGGAGTTGGGATATAAAGGAATATATGTTGTTCGAAAGCATTTGATTGAAGTTTCTGGCACAATTTTGGCTCTTAGGTGATCTTAGAATGTTTTTCTTATCATGCTTGTTAAATGCTGTTTACACAAGAACTAATATTTTCATGGAATATTACTTAAAAACTAATATTTTATAACAAAAAAGTCAGCCCTTTCACAAAATTAGTTTAAAATAAATATTATGTAGATTATATGATTCCAGGCCAACATATAAGATGATATATCTTGAAAATTTGTGGATTTTGTACAAAAAGGGTGATCTCTTTTTTCTATAATTTCCTCCTCTACTCTGTTTTCTCTTAGTGATCTAGTTGAGTGAGAAATCCGTTTGCATAAAAATCTATTTATGAACTATAACTTTTGAAAATCTAATTTTTAGGAAGGTGAGCTGCTTTATCAACTACCTGATCCCTCTTTTACTATTTTTATTGCATCATTTTCAAATTTTATGTTTTCCGTTTACTTAAGTTGGCATAAATGAGAAAAAAGAGAATCAAAAATTAAGCCATATTGTAAAAATGTAACCAAACTTGCAACGCTGATAATAACGCTAACCACGAGGTGGTTTGATTCCCCTTGAATTTAAATCTGAACAAATTTCAATAAGTGTGTGAATTTTAATGTAAAATACAAGCGAGATCTTCTAGAAGGCAAACCAGCGGATGTAAAATTCGTAAATTTTGTAATTAAAATTATAAATTTAGTAATTTTTACATATGCAGTGCATTGTACCAGAACTAGGAAAATAGGTTATAAGGAGGGGGTAAGAGGGAGTAGTGTTTGTGAACATTTGACTTGAACTTTCCAAGGTTATAACAGACAGGAAACACGTCTGCAGGCAACTTATTCCATAGACGAAGCGTACGGCCAAAAAACGAATTCTCTCTGTAATACGTAGTGCGATTCCCCGGGCAATCGACCAAAAATGGATGAGCTCTACGTGAAAATGTGCGTGTTTCGAGAACAAGATCCCTAATCTCGCCAGAGCAAAATCCATTGTAGTAACGATAGAACAGAGTAACGCACCCCGCACAGCGTCGATGCTCCAGTGAGTCAATAGAGTTGGATACCCTGCTATCCCCGATAAGCTTCATCACCCTCTCCTCCACACGGTCGAGTAACCCCAAAATAGACTTTGAGGCACCGGCCCAAACATGAGAGTTATATTTCATTTTCGGTCGGATGTAGGTGGTATAAATAGTAAGGAGGTCGGATGAAGTGAAGTACATCTTACACCGTTTCAAAAAACCGAGGCACTTGAATGCTTCTTTAGAGACATGAAAAATGTGTTCAGTCCAGCGAACGTCACACTGTATCTTTATACCAAGAACACCAAGAGCATCCGATTCCTCAATATTTATACCATCCATAAGTACAGATGAAGCAGCATTTGCGGTAGTTTGTTTGTGTGTTAATAAACAACATTGAGTCTTACGAGCGTTGAAGGCAACCCTGTTTTTACGACCCCATTCGGAGATTAATAGAAGATCACTATTCAGTGAATCGTTCTTATTTAGCCTCTTGGCAGCGATCTCTGATAGGCTGGTTCATGTCTAGTTTCTTGATATGGCCTACTCGCACACTGCCTTACAAGACTCGCTATTTCTGCATCGATTTGCAGCCGCCATATACAAGGCTTCATTTGTATGATACCCGGGTGCACTGTGTGTAAAGCATTAATAACAAAGCGTCGTGATGGTTGAGGACTTATGGCTGAATTTCCCATAGGAGACACCCATTTAGTGCTGAAGTACAAAAACAAAAATTTCCGATTATCGGTCCCAACCCAAATGTTTGACGTTTTTACGGCGCAAGTCGGGCGTTTTTGAAAAATTGTACCGTGATTGGCCAAAAAGGCCAATAAATACGACAAGTTGCAAATCTACTAAAAAAAAAAAACTCCATTTAATTGCTACCGTGTTTGACGTATTTGTTTTTCAAAAGGGAGCAAATTTTTCGTCAAAGTATTTGCTCACGACGAATGATTAAAATAGGATAAAATACATAAAATATTATAAAAAATCAAAATATGAATTTTACTTCCTCCATTCTTTACATATGATATTTGTTACATTTTCTGATTTGAAGTGAGTATTTATTTATTTATACAGAGACCGTTTGCGAAAATATTAATTATATGAACATATGTGAACAAACATACATACATACATTATTTTATCTTGTTAGAAAGTGCAAATATTTTCACTTGCAGTCTTTACTGGTTTTTATAGAATTCATTTAATGCTTGCATTTCCCCTATATTCAGAGGATAAGTAAAATGGTGCGCAACATTATTTGTACAGCGTTTGCTGTCTCAGAACTAGCGGCAATTAACAAAATGCATATGTGATTCAATATGAGATGAATATAGATAGAAAATAATTAAATGCTCGGTGGCTTAGTGGTTAAAGCAGTAGATCGTGATACGTCATGTCCCGAGTTCAAATCCCAGTGGGTGCTGATGAGTAGTGTAGCGACTACGAAACAGCTAGTTGTCCCCCAGCTGAAGATTTGATTATTATTTTTCTTGTCTTCTTCAATCAATAATTATTGATCACAGCAAATTTGTATTGTAAAAAATCCTTCTTAAGAAAAAAATGAAGAAAGGAAAAACTTTAACTAAAAACCTGATGTACATATGTACAAACCAAACAATAAATCCTTTAACTTTTCTATATTATTGCAATACAATTTATATCGTATCATGATACCAAATACGATACGATATCGTATGCCATGATACCAAAATGAAAACTTTCAATAATTTTGCTCGATTCACGAAAAAAGTAATTGTAAAATATTTGCTACAGAGAAGAACAAAGAAGTCACAGAACGGCAACAGAAAGTAAAAACTAATGAGACATTTATTTGTTTTATAAAAAGTTTACAACATAAGCTAACTTGAATATTTCTTTCTTTTCCAGGACAAATTACAGGTTTGAACCGCCAACAAAAAACGGGAAAAAACGAAATTCTTGTTTTGCGAGCAATTATATTTAATAATCTAAAGAAATATTTTATAATTCAACCATAAAAAACTTCTGGTGATTTTTAAAGAACTTTCAACATAAAACATAAATTTAACAAGATTTATATGCATATACATACACATGTATGTATGTGTGTGATTCGCGTGTATATGTTGCAACACTGAAATCACAAATAAAAATAAAAAAAAAAACTGTAAACTTAAGTTTAATTAATTAAGCAAAACCATTTGAGACCAGCGAAACATCGATGCAGAAACAAGAGAAAAGAATAATTTATTAATGTGAAAAATACGTTTAAAACGGAGACAAAAAAAATTATTGTTAAAAAGAAAATAAAAATGTTTAAGTGACTTGAAGTGAAATCAATACTCTGTACTTTTTCTTTGTCAACTCGTTAAAGAAAGAAACAAGCAATAAATTTAAAAACAAAATTCAATTAAAAGTTTAAAAGCGCAAGAAAATAAGCAAAAGAAAATTAAATTAAATAGAATCTGAAAGCAAATAAATTCACACTCGCGAAATCACATGTTGCATGCGTTTAAACTGGATTTGTGGAAACGTTAAAACATACATACCTATAAAGTTATTACATGAAAGCTGATGGCAATTAAATCACAACCAAATAAAAACAGGCATAAATTATTTTTATTATTTTAATAAAGTGTGACAATATATATACATTCTTTTCATATATGGCAGCGTTTGTCAGTTCACAATCAGTAGACTCAAAAAAGTTTTAGTGAAAAGGATTTAAGTGGAAGTTCAACGCACGTTTAAAGCAAAAAACATAATAAATTTACTATACATAAAATAAATGTTTTTTAATTAAATAGTTTACTTAATATTATTAAAAACAAAATCTAAAATAAGTTCAGAAGTGTGTGCGGGTTATTTGTTTCCAATGTAAAATAATACATAGAAGTGCTCAATAAAATATTTATGTCAAGAGAATGTATTTATAATCATTATAAAAATAAAGTTTATTGACAAAATTCAAACGCCAATTTATTTACCAGGTAAGTTTAATAAACTTTTATTATATATAGATTTTTAAAGCAAGTGATCTTGCAGTTTTAAGACTACGATCAAATACGAATAAGTTTTAAAGCGGGATTAACACCCAGCTATCATATTTTGATCGTCACATGATTGTGTTTAATATACAATCTTCCAAAGAATCTTCCGTTGACTATCTGGCGAGTAACAATGCTTTAGCTGCCCAAACGAATGGTAAGCTAGCAATCGCTTTTGCGGACAACATAAGGAAAATTTTCGTAGCAATTGCTTAGCAAGGGTTGTTGAAATATTTTTTGCTTACGGCCGTTATATTTTTTTTAATCGTTTTTATAATATAGCTAAACAGAAACTAACGGCATATAATATTTTGTACTTTAGTGTTCAACAACCTTTTTAATATGAAAAGCACGCGTGGGGATTATGGTGGCGAGGCAGTACAAATTATGTATAGTTTAATAGCAAATGAGCCTTGTGCTACTTGCTATATCAATTATACAAGAATTGCATAAATATTTCCTTCACGAGCTGCTAGATATTATCTAAACGAGTCTCAGACGGTTTCGTCTATGATTAACATAAGCTTCTATTGCTGAGTTGTGTTAGAGGCTCATAGAAGAATCAACCTTCGTACAGTTACTCCAGTGCGAGTAATCGTCTATCGATTAAAAATGAACTCATTGACCATCCAAAATACTCTATGAGATCCCCAGTTGAACTTTCTAAAGTGCTAAGTGGTTCGCCTTCCTCTCACAAAAAATATTGGGTCAGCCACCTCTTAATGAAAAATAGTTCGAAATTTTTTTATTTTTATTATTAAAACTACCGTCCTTTTGGTGTTTTATTCGCTGTATCACAATTTTTAGTCCGGTCGTAACATTTTTATATCGGTGTTCATAATTTTGTAAGTTCTACATTTCTGTCTTTAATAGTTTTTTGCCACCACGGCAAATTCTAGTCATGACTTTTAAAATTTCGGTTCAAACATATGTAGCATTGGGGTTGTTACGAACCGAGTTTTGAAAAATCATGTGCAGAATTTAACGTGGTAGTGAAAAGCTATAAAAGACAGAAATGTAGCTCTTACAGAGTCGTGAACACGGATATTAAAATATTATGATCGCACTAAAATTGTGCACTGTTTCACAAAGTACTAAAGTGGCGGTATTTTTTTTTTTTAAATACATATGTTTATATTATCTTTAAGCCTTGGGGGTGACTGATACAATTCTTTTTCGAACCACCCTACTGAGCACCGTGAAAATGCTTAACAAGCACGGTAATAGTCATCAAACACGAACATTTTTGCAATATTCACCCCCACCGTAAACAGTCATTCCCATGGAAAAACTTGGCATTTCCCAAAATTGCAATCGTTGATACTTTTCCCTAGAAGTGAATTCACATTTTATATGGGTCAACCAGTTTGAAATAGTAACATTAAACAAATTCATATTCAGCCAAAATTCACCCAATCGTAGATAAATTAAATTTATTTCCCGCGTCTTATTTTTGTTTTCCCCTTTGATTTGTTCACTTCATTTTTGCTGGCGGACTGTATTCATCACGCAAGTAATTACTTCTTTCAATTAAAATGTAAAGCTTATATTCAGCTATTTTAGGACTAGATTTGTTATTAAGGTGCTAAATGATATTGTGGTCAATAGAGAGCCAAAACCCCTAAAGAGTGTTGGCTGAATTTTAGAATTCTTTTGCAGAAAATTTAAATAGTGCTGGCTCCTGCACATGTGGCATCAACAAATCTATTCCTCTGGCTACACCTTTTTGGTTCTTCTGCAGAGAACCGCAGGCAGCCGTACAATGTTACTATATTATTGGTGTTATTCCAAATTATGTTTTTATGGTCCAACACTTTTAGAATATACATATGTACATAAAAGCGGTTTTATTTACCCTACAATGTTGAATTAATCTAAAACGAAACAGAACTTATTTATAGATCTTAAATGTCTTCGAGCAATTCGGTGTTGTCGAGATTCTTCCTCCTGTAGTTCAATTAATGCTTCGATTCTAAACATTTGATTGATTAATTTCAATTAAACAAATGTTCGCACTTTTTCTTCGCTGCACTGGCAGTTTAAACATTTTATTATGTGCTGTTCAAAGAACACAGACGAGCAACTCATCTGGAAAATTGCTATGAATGTTTAAAAAATTTTTAAGTGATTTTCATAAATTTTTTTTCGACAAGTCGCTCGTCTGCTGTTTAGCAACAGCACATTAACTACTCTTCTTACAAATTTTACATTCACTACTTACTGATAGCACGTACAAGAGTTCCTATGAATTTCACGATAGCAGTTTCCCCTTCCTGGGAATTGAAAATTTTATGGGAACAAATATTTCCCATATAATTCACGATAGAGGTGATTATTTTTTTATTATTACTGAAAAATATTACCGTAGGAACGTAATCTTTTACTCACGCAACGCTTAATCGCACAAACACCTTTTCTGCCACTTTGGCACTTTCACCATTATATTAATTATATTAAATATTTTGTAATTAGTTTTTTTTTTGTGATGTTTAAAAAACAGCCACAAAAACACTTCATCCTGTGTTATTATTTGCATGCATCTGAGGAAAATTTTATATGTGCTCATTAAAAAATACTTCTTGTCTATAAAATCTGTTTTAGTTTAATCATTATAACTATAAAAAGATAAGTATTTATAGTATTTTATGAAAAAAGAGGAAAATAGTTACAACGATACTTAACCTCAATTCTTAGATAATTTCTCTGAAAATTCTTTTATGTATCGCGACATCACAGCAAAAAAGTGAAGTGAAGGCAAAACTGTTGGATGATTTTATGCTTAACATGCATCCTAAATTAAAAACAATCAATTTCATTGTATGCACGAACACCAACAAACACATCTGCCAACAGCTTCCAACACAAGCAAACTAACTTTGTAGGAATTTTAGTGTAATTAAAGTATAACTTGTGTGAAATCTCATGATTATGCTCAAACTAATGGCTAATTATAATCAGTTTTGCCATAAAGACTAAAAAGCGACTTTAAATATACACATACATACATATGTATATACTTTTACTCTTCTATTACAAGAAACTCGCAGCGAAATAAAAATGAGGTAATAGCAAAATAAACACTTGGGAAATAGCTGTCATCGAAGCGCAGTATCAAAATTAGTAAGAAAGGCGAGTGTGATAGTAATTAACATTATTCGAATACTTCTTCCTGCGAGCTCGTAAAGCGTACATTCTACATTCTGTACTTAAAATTGTTTATGAAGTCAAAAAATATTTTAGTACAATGGAAGTTGGATTAATTAAAAAAGTTATGGACCACAAAGATTTTTTTTTCAATTTCGTTTTATTATGGTATGTTGTTATTACACCGTTAGTCACACTGTTGAGTTGGCGGCACCTCTTATGAAGGGTGTTCCAAAATTAAAACAAGTTTTGAATTAAATAAACAACACAAGTTTTGCCTTGCGATTGATATTTTTCTATTGAATTGTTTAAAGGCAAGTTTAAATTACTAGTGAAAACACCGTTGAGCTACGTCCGAACAACTGGGCTTTATTCACTAATTGCTATTGTAACGTATAACAAGCCATAATCCTATTACAAAACATATATATTTTTTAAAGTTAGTTTTTTTTCGTATATGCGTACATAGATACGTACGTGTACATTACCTCCTGACTGCATTATTTCATTAATTTATCTATTGTTTTCTGATTGTTTTTTTTTATTTCAAATCTGTTTAAATTTTATTTCATTCAAAATAAAAATAAATCTAATTTGAAAAATTTATCATGCTTCATTCAAGCAGATTTCATGCTTATTTTAGTGTTTAAATTAATTTTTTTCTTGCTAAAAAGTTTTGTTGTTGTTGTTATGACTCTTGTAGCAGATGCTATAGTTTTTCTAAAATCCAAAATGTTTAATGCGTATATAGAATATGGTGTTACACAGACATTTCATTACACTTGTTTAGTAGAAAAGAGATAGTATAGGGTGTTTTTTTAAGCCCGATAGAACTTGAAATTGTAAAAAATAACACAAAAAATTAAATTGTAATCAAAATTTTTTTTATTCGAAAGATCAATACGTGACATTAACATTTGAAAATGATTTCGGGCATATGGGCACCGCGGCTGTTCTTGACGAAGCGCATTCTGGACGTCCAATTTTGGGCCACTTTTTCGAGCACTGCTGGCCGTATGTCACGAACAACACGAACAATGCTGGCCTCCAAGGCGTCAATTGTTGCTGGTTTATCAGCATAAACCAGTGACTTCACGTAGCCCCACAGGAAATAATCGAGAGGTGTCAAATCGCACGACCTTGGAGGCCAATTGACAGGTCCATTTCTCGAAATCAACTTATCGCCAAATTTTGATTTCAGTAAGTCGATGGTTGCGTTCGCCGTATGGCACGTAGCGCCATCCTGTTGAAACCACATCTCCTCGGATCAATGTCATCCATATTTTCAAACAAAAAATCATTGATCATGGTGCGGTAACGATCTCCATTGATCGTAACGCGAGCTCCGGCCTCATTTTTGAAGAAATAAGGTCCGATGATGCCACCAGCATGAAAACCGCACCAAACAGTGCATTTTTCTGGATGTAATGGAGTCTGTAGGGTCTCTTGTGGATTGGTCTCACTCCATATGCGGCAATTTTGCTTATTAACAAACCCGTTAAGCCAAAAATGCGCCTCATCGCTGAACACAATTTTTCGTCTATAAGTTGCGCGAATCGACGACTGATTTTCAAAGTAAATTTGGATAATTTCGTAGCGTTGTTCAAGCGTGAGTCTATTCATGATGATTTGTCAGAGTATACTGAAACAAATAAAAAAAAATGTTTCATCAAAATTTAATTTTTTGTGTTACTTTTTACAATTTAAAGTTCTATCTAGCTTAAAAAAACACCCTATACATTGGACCCCACACAAACTGCAATTAATTCCAAAATGTAAAATCCTGTTAAGTAGTTTCCAAAGTCCCTTAAACCTTTAAACTAATTAATTCCAATTAGATAGCGCAAAGCAATTAACAAATTCGTACTCAGCTGTAAATTTAAAAACCAACAAGGTATTAACGTAATAAAAGCCCCAACTATTTAACATCGAAGCGAGTACATGAACACAAATGTAGAATAATTTGCTCTACATTTAATGGCACTTCACACAAAGAGAGAATTACGTAGAAAGCAAAGTGCTTAAATTTATATTTTTGTGCATCACTTGCATAAATAAACTTATTTTTTTATAAGGATTAAAAAAAATATATAATAAAAACATACCGTGATACTTCTTAATGCCGCACACTCACAGTGCAGAAACGGAACCGTGAAAACATTTTGTCTTGATTATAATTTATACACGTTTCTACTTGAGTCAAGATTTTTTTTTTTTTTGTCAGTTTATCTTTTATGCGTGCGCACTTACACATACACATCTATACACCGTTGAAAATTAGATTTTTTTTTTGAATTTTTATTAAACGTAAATAATACTATATTCAAATTAAATAAAGCAAGGCCATTGTTTCAAAAATTAAACAAAAACAAAATATAATTAGTATTGAATGTAGTGGGGATCCCTATAGGGGTGCACCCTTTAATTTCAAACTCTTTAACACTGCGTTTACACGTACAGGTACTTGCATGGAAGTCCTCTGTACGTATTATCAACGAAAATGTCGAAAAAATACTCGACTTTCTTGCAAGTTGCATTAGTATTTAAAGCATAACATGGAAGTTCAGTTTAAAAATGTCAGGGGAGAGACAACAGCTCCTAAAACAGCATTACCATAGAAAACTATAATTTTATTTTTCGGGGAAATGAATAGTAGGTATGAAATAAATAAATGAAATAGAATAATTTTAACTTTTTTCCACTCAAAACGGCAAAGACTGCTTAATTTATATATTTTCAATTAAAAAAATGTGAATTATTTTAAAAATTACATTATTTTAAACATTATATTAAAATCAGTTAATCTCCGCATAACTTGTTGTAAGGCAACACTGTTATTTCAGTTGTCAGTTGACTTTCAGTAAGTGCCAAAGAATCACTGCCTACTGAAATTGATTGTCAGTTCAGTTGAAAGTTGGTTGCAAGTGCAGAGGTTCAACGTGTGTTAGTAAAAAAGTTTGAATGTATTGGGTTTTTCGAACTTGCACCTGCACTACGTAACTCTTTTCAAATTCTTTAGAACAGGGAAACCAAAACACTAACGCAAAACAAAAACCAAAACATTAACGCACGTTCCATTTTTTCACTGGTTTTGTGTTTGTCTCATTATTTTTAGTTTAGTTGAGCCAACAGCTGTTCAAATTTGTGCTGCCACCCCAACCAATACTTTACTGACCGTCATACTGCCTTATCGGCACTGTGTTTACACATGACAGAAATGCCTTCTTAGCTTTTAAAATTTGCTGTTGGATATGGTTATAGATGTAGAAATGTACAAAAACCAAAAATCTAATTTAACAATTGTAAAGTTCAATAAAAATTTAATAAATTAATATTTACAATCACATCTCTGGGTACTAAGAATTATTAAAATACAAAAATATGTATGTTAATAACTAAAAAATAAATACTGCTTATCCAGAGACAGCAAACGCTGTCCAAACAATGCGGACAATTAACTAAAATACATACGTGAATTAATATGAGATGAATATACACAGAGAATAATTCAACGACTGAGTGGTTAAGGCAGCCATTCACGATACGTCATGACCCGAGTTCAAATCCGAAAATGGGTACTGATGAGTAGTGTAGCGACTACTAATTTGTCCCCATCTAAAGATTTGATTATTATTTTTCAATCAAAAATTATTGATCACAGCAAATTTGTAAGAAAGGAAAAATTTGAAATAATTTAGAACTCATTTTAATTTTGATGAATATACCCATTAATATTTGAAAAGAGGTCTTTTTATTAAACTTTAAATGATTCCTCAAGATTAGACACCCTTGCGTACAAATAGCTATATAAAATTTTGAATTTTTTTCTTTGGTTAATGTTTAAAACAAATTTATTAGTAATCCTTCTAAAAAATATATGTTAAATCCTTATAATTAATATACTAATTTTTTTACTCTTGTATATAAATAAACATTAACTTCAAGCAGGCAATGCCGCAGGTACAGCCATTTATAAAAGAAAAAAGTTTTTTCATTGCTTGGGACACCCTCATAAAAGATGTGATTTTTGTCATAAGACACACAAACACACAACTTTTAAAAGTGCTTAGTGCTATTTCCGTTACCGTGATAAAACGCCAGTAGGAAAATATCTATTTAAAGAAAAGAAATTTAAAATTATTTTTTATTACTACACTTTGAAAATTACCAAGCGACACTAAATGGCTGCCTTTCCGCTAAAAACACAAAATGTAACAGCCGTATCGCGCTTGTAAACCAACGATTTATACTTCTTCGGTGTACTCGTATATACTCGTACACTGCGTGTTTCGCTTGTGCTTTGCATGTTCAAAGTCATTGATATTGTTGCCCATTGCTATTGCTGCCAGCAGCAGTTTGTTTCACTTTATGATGCGCTGTTGTAATTCGTGCTTAGCTGACACTTATAATGAGTGTTTTTCGGGTTATTATTAGATTTTATGATGATGGCAGTACGTTTATATGCTGCTAATGGTACACACTTATTATCTGATGCTGGCATACATGTTGTCATTGATTGACAATGGTAAAGAATAGATTAGTGTGGCAAAGGTTTCAGAAATTAAAAGCAACAAAGTGACAGTTGTAATATTAAACAATATTTGGCTGCAAGAGAGCATGTTTAAAACCGAGTTAATTATTTTGCTTAACTTGTTCCTATTTTTGCAACTAAAGATCTTTATTACTTTTGTATAAAAAGTTCAACAGTACTGAAAATTGTTTATATTTTTACATATGTATGTATGTATAATACATACAAACAATAAAATATATGGATTAGTATATAAAATATATCCTGCGAAGTACCAGAAAATTTCCGCACAGTGGTTTAACACAAATTTAAAAAAAAAAAAAAAAATATTGGAAAAAATAGTAATTATTCGGATCCCACTACTAAATGGGTCTTAAAAAGTGTGGAAAAAATTAAAGTTTAGTACAAAAAAAATTCAAGAAAATGAAAGAGTACAAACAATGAGAATAATTGATTTAAAATATTATAAATATTTCTTATTTTTGCAGCTAAATTCGTCGTTTTATATACGAATTCAACAGTATTTATTTTCAATATTTCGATAACAACCTGTTATCATCATCAGGAAAATTAATATTAATTTTGAAAATAAATAATGTTGAATTTTTTATATAAAAAATAAGACGATCTTTAGCTGCAAAAATAAGAAATATTTACTTAAACAAGATTAAATAATTAAATATCAAATTAAAATATGATATCTCCAAAATCGCATCCAAGCCCACTGTGCGCAATTCTTTTCTAATTCTTATTAGATAGTAGACATAAAAAGAAAAACAATACAAAAAAATATGCTGTTTGGAGTACTATTGAGAATTCTGAGTATTTATTCGAACAGTGTTTTATTATTACTCGCTTTTCCTAACACCCAATATCTCTGATACCTAATCATTAGGGTAACTCTTATGAAATGTCGACATTTAGACAGCTAGGAAACATAGGAAACAAGCCGTTTATTGGTCATTCAAATCATAAAGACAGTTCTACGCCACCTTTTATAATGGGCATAATTTTTTTTCCATATCATGAATATTCTGCAGCGCAACGATCTCATGTATGATCGAGATTATTTTACTTAAGTTCAGTCAAAATAAATTATATTTTTTTGGGGTAAAAACTTCTTTCTATCACTATATGCTACAGCATATATGGAAAATCCTTAATTTTGACGGCCACACTCTCTTTAGATACATCCAAAATTAAGGATGTTACGTGTGAGAGAATTTTTTCGATATTTTGATATACACGTATTTTGAAAATTCATCTCTTGCTAAGTGTCCTTATGAATTTGTGAGTTTTTTATATTTCTTACAGCATAGTAAACTAATTCAGATTCGATCTGAATTAGATTAATATGCTGCGCTTATCATAAGCGTTTCTTAAATGATTAACCAACAATAGCCCTATTCTAGCGCTGTTTACATTTCGAGTTTACGAAGGTGGCTTGCCTCTAATTTTTCAAATTATAGTGTAAATCTGTAGCAAATACAATAAAAGTAGGCACACGAATTTAAAGCCTATTTTTAAATCTGTTTAAATATTTGCAAAATGAGAATATCAGTGATCCTTCTACTCGCTCTTTATGATTACATACCTGTTATATTAACAAACTGTGGTATAAATTTTATGCCTGTTTCATATATACAAATGTATAATGTATATATATTCATAAGTATATGACTACGGATTATCTAAAAAGCTAATGAGCACCAGTAGAATAGTAATCAAAATTTACTTTTCTTACTCTAATTTGTATTAATTTTACGTGATTACACAAAACTATGATTTTTTCATTTCCTTATTTGTTTGCCTTATAGTTTCCTTAATATGGCAGCACACAAGAACTCATTCATATTTTGGGAAAATGAAAAACAGGTGTGTGTTTAATGCAAATGTATTTATTTAAAAATGCAGGTTCTAGTCTTTGCCTGTGTGCTTTTGTATAGAATAAGCCGAACTAGTTTTCATTATTATAAACAAGTCAGAATGTGTTGTGAGCAGGGCTACTCATGTTGACAACAACAGTTTTAAATTCAAAAGCAAATTACCCTGTAATAAAAAGAAGAAATATGCATATCCGTATGTAGTATACATTAGTCGAATTATATTACGATGACGATATGATCAAACTCACACCATTTCAGCAGAAAGAAGTATTTTGTCATGTCGCAATGTAGAGTTCGTGCTTGACTAAAAAAAGTATCGTCTATGTCGTATTATGTTTCTTGCCCAAAATTCACACCAAACACTTACACGTTGTGGATGAATTTTTTTTATTCGATAATCACATGTGTGTTCTCCGAACAGCAGTTTTGGTGATTAACATCAAGGTGAAAATAAAATCACTTGAATTGATTTTGCTCGAAATATCTTTATCTAAAGATAGGTGTTCAATAACCCATTGAAGACAAACTCCATCGTACAATGCTTCCTTTGTACTAACTTTAAACAGCTGTTGACTTGTACTTTCATGGGTTGTCAACACTTTACTGCACAAGTAGCGATAAATTAAAATATTGCCTTAATTTTGCCACATCCTTTAGTTACTCCCGATATATGTTTATCGCTCAATTATAAAAAAATACAGGTTCTGTTTCAAATAAAATTAGCTGCTGTCGTACTCGTTTAAAGGGGAATAGATACGGGCAAAATGCCTGTATCTATTCCCCTGGAATGAAAGCATTCCAGATAATCAAACATTTTTGATTTTCCATCAAACATCGTCGGTATCACATATTTTCACACATACTATTACTATGCTTGTTAAGCATTGTGATCGATACGAGTACATCGGGGATTCCTTGAGTATCAAACATCTTATAAAAATGTTTTAAATGAGAGTGCCTAAGAAGCTTTTATGGCGTCTGGGTCGTATTGGATCTTTAGGCTACGAGTTCAGAGTCCTTCACTAAACTTCTATTTAAAAGGCAGGGTATAACAGTTTGCCGCTGGGTACAAACCACATATACACATACGTTAGCTAAATGTATTCGTTCTCATACAGCCACAAGCAAACAAATGTGTAACATTTATCTGGAATAGAGTGTACATTTTTCATACACACACTTTTGTTATTTTTGTTGTTATGTACATACATATGTATATGTTTTGTTGGTAGAAAACCCTAGCAGCTTTTCATAATGCATGGAATTTACACTTGACTTACAAATTGTTGTCATCGTCGTTTGCGTTTGTTGATGACATCGCTGCTGCTTTCATGTTTGTAGTACGTTTCTAGTACTATGATGCAACTAACACTCATATGCTTAAAACTACGAGTATACAACGAGATATATACAATACAGGCTAAGTTCAGATATGTCTTCTGGCAAAATAAATATGGTAAGTGCAATAGTGTGTTGTGCCTCTAAAAATCTACTAAATATATATTATCTGGAGTTTGTTTTTCATTGTAAAAAATGTGTGTTCGTTTTTAGGCTTTTTAAATATTATTCTGAATTAACATTAAACTGGACTAATACATGCAAAGCTACTCTCATTTATTTCGTACTGCGGATGCATTTTATTTAGCATGTTCTAAATAACCTTAAGGTAAACTTTTTGATACTGAAATATTTGATGTTTACTGCTCTGAAGCACAAGCAACGGCAGCAACAAACACAGCAGTGACATAAAATAATTTGTATAGAAGGAAGCTTGGCAAAGCAGGCGAAGCACGTTCTAAACTTTTTAAGCTTAAACATTAATTTGCTTTAACTTTGGTTTTTGTTTATTTGTGGCAAGTGCATAAAATGAATATATTCCATTTGTTTTTGCAGTGCCTGTGACTCCTGGCATTTGCTGTTTATGACAGCCGTTGTAAGTGGACAGTCATAAGCATTTGTGAACGGATTATGCCGACTGCCATAAAATGTAGGCTGTTGAAAAGGTTTATACTCGAAATGGTTCCGTTTAAAGCATTATTGTTGGGTATAAATTTAGCCAAATAACTTCTGTTATTAGACTTTTTTTCAATTAACTCTTTACATTAGTTTAAAAATGTTAAAATATTTATATATTTATTTCTTAATTTATATATTTCATAAAGTTTTCTTAAGCTTCAGTACTGAAAAAATGCAACATATCTTTCTCTCTCTCTCTCTCTCTCTCTCATCCAAAATAATGTTTTGGTTGCACTTTTGACGGCATCTGCACATTTATTATTATTAGTCTCACTCATGGTTGCCAATTTAGCTTCCTTCACGCTAGTTTTAGCGCTTTTTAGTACCCTAAAAACCGCACTTTTTCGATTCAGCGGGGTTTAAAAAAAAAATCCGTAAAAATGGTGCTTTTTTATACACTTTTAGCATATTTTCAAAAGTCTGTAATGCACAGAAAAACGTTTTTTTTCATGTTCAATAACGAAATTTGTTGAATCAGTTAATAAATTGTTAGAATGCGAATCTGTAAAGAAATTCGTGGATTCAAACAAAAGTTTAGTAAAAATAATTATTGATCGAAAACAACATTTTTTCAGACAAAAATTTTGTTGATTTTATTTTTACTATAATTTTTTCTGTGTGCATTTTAATAATTTAGAAAGTGATATTGACTCCATCCATGAATGAATATTGTTATTTGGCATATATATGTAAAACTCTGTCGAAAAATCAATATTAATAGTTTTGAAAAATACTTAACTCAAATTTTTTTCTGTTGTCCTACAGGGGCCCTTATCTTACAAGTCCAAGAAGGGCATCTTTATAATTTTTAGAGAGTTCATTGATTTTGAAAACGAAACTGAAAAAATTTACAATTGTTTTTATGTTTACCGGTAAACATAATAAATTCATATAAAATAAGGGCGTAGAACGGAATAAATATTATAATATTCTATCTGGTGTAAGTTCAAGTAAAAAAAAATACTTATAAGAATTCGAAATATTATATCCAAACAGTTGTTTGACTTGAGGATAAACATGATTAGAAAGCTAGCAGCTTTAGATTGATTATGTGTTAATACTTCAAACTCTAAAATACTGCTTAAGTGGCTCTACATATTACTCTTTTATATGATTCAACTACTGAAATGAAGAAGAGAATTTCATTTTTAAGATTGTTTTTAAAATTTTTGTTTTCTGTTATTTTACCAGAATTTTCAAACTTCGACTGTTGGTTTATGTTACTTTTTTTATGAATATGTGTAGTTTAGCGGTTAATAGCGCTTTTCACGGCGCGTTTTGGTTATAAATAGTTGACAATCCTGGTCTTATTCATCTTGATTATAACAGATTATTTTTCTCTTTAAAAACAATCTGAGAGTAATGTTGAAAAGGCCAAGCTGTTATGCAGTCCGGGTAATAATGGCGAAGGCTACAGTAACATTAAAGGTGCGAGATCACTGCATTGCGATTTTTTCTATCTCTATTCCAACGCGATTTTATTATGAATATTATTAAGAGGGAGATAGCATCTTCAGCTGTTTAAAAATAAAAAGTGCTGATGCCCGGTCTGAACAAATATAGCGTTACTGAAACGACTTGCTTTGAAGTATGATGTAAATCAAAATGGCTTCTGAAATAAATTACTTATTATTCAATGGCAAAAAATATTTCCCGTTTAATGTTGCTAATCTTTCAGAAAAGTTGTTATAAATATAAAAATTTATGACTATATCAAGTGCTTTGACACTTCTACTTAAGATATTACCGAAAAGTTAAGTCAATCGATGTGTTCACTGAGCGACTCATTTAATAATATTGCACGCTTTAGCTACAAGTGCAAACCGAGCGTGGCCAGTTATTCGCAACAATAACTTTAAACAAAAGTCATTGAAAAACGACATAAATGATTTTCAAATGACACCAATGAGTTTTCATTAAAATAAAGAAACAGAAATTAGGTCACAGGTGCAAAAAAAAAAAAAAAAAAAAAATGTGGTTTTTGTACAAACCAAACAAAAATAGTTTACGCTTGAAAAACAAAATGAAAGGATGTTTGCATATTTAATTTTGTTTATTTTATTATTATGTAATATAAAATCAAAGTCTTTTGAATTTAATAAAAAATTTAAACCACTTTATTTAGTTTAATTAATTAAAACATGCAAAGAAAAAAGTAGTTTGGCAAATGGTTACAGTAACATTAGCATATACTCCATCGGCATTATTTATAAAAATACAGTCTCGTGCAAATGGTATTGCATCATTGCATTTGCAAAAAGGTTTAGCATATTGTTACTCTACTCTAACAAAATACACAGCAATGTAATCGCTAGTCTTATGTGTATATGCAATACTTAAAACCTATAAGCCCTATTCACAATCTTGTGCAAATGGCTTTGCATCATTGCATTTGCAAAATAGTGCAGTAAATTTTTACTTTACACTAACAAAATACACCCAAAAATTTCACTTTTGCAATTGCAGGAATATGCAAGCTCAAATGCACAAAATTGTGAATCGAGCTATAGTTTTTATTTGCTTTATCTGCTTAAGCTCAAGTTAACTGCAAATCGACAGCTGACAATCTGCGATCTAAGCCAATTAATTCATAATCGCCGTTTAGTTGTCGTCGCTCATGCCGCATTCAAATAACACCAATCGATGTCTTTATCTAACTTAAAATCGCTTTTTCTATTAAAAACTTCATTAACTGCTCCTTAAGGCTTTTTTCGGCATATTTATTACTGACTAAAATTTTAGTAAATTATTTTCTACTCTAATTTTCAATCAGCTGTGAATTACGTGCTTTGCGAAAAGTAGTGCTAACTTAACGATTAGAGGTGGTTCACAATTTGTGCAGGGCACATGGGGGTAACAAAGAAAAAAGTGGACTCACCGAAAGATCTGCTGCTGCAGGGTGAAGGGATGCTTCCTTCTGATGCTGGTTCCGGCAAGTTGCAGGGCAGTAACGGTAGGCGGTACTTCTGATGAAGGCGTCTTCAGTGATGGCCCTGTGACGGTTAGATAATGCGGGTCACTTCTTGGCTATGACCAGTGCCACAAAAGGAGAAAGAAAACACTGTTCTTGCCTTTAGGGGGAAAACAATACTTTTTATTTCTCTACTCGTAGTGGTAGATATTATTTACAATTTTTTTAGATTACAAATTCGGAGATACAATTGTGGTTATCTTTTGCTTTTTGTACTGTCCACCCACAAAGAAAACGACTTTATTAAATTTAGGTTTAGAAAAGGCTTTTTACTTTACTTTACACTTGAACACTTTTTTTTTTATATTTTATATTTAAAACTTCACCGAATTGAAAAAAGTTGTTGTTAATTGGACTACTGCTACCAACGGAAAAAATGAAAGCAGCCAACCAGCCTGACGACGAACCGTTGCAGCCAGAGCTTATTGAAAATAAGTTCGTTAAGTTATGGTTGCAAGGGAGTTGCCAGACGGGCGTTAAATAAAACTGGTTGCAACGTGATTGATAGCATATATTTGCAATTGCATAAATTTGCAACCACAAATGCACAAGATGGTGAATAGAGCTATTATGTTTATTAAGCAAAATTCTACGAATATATAAAATTTATCTAATAAGACAAATATGTATAAAAAACTTGTTCAGTAAGAGCTTCATAAACCTGAAATTATTTTTTAAATAAAGCTGTATTAACATCACATATTATTGTTAGAAACAGTATATTATCGATTTAATTATAGATTTTTTTCACTGTAAACATTCTATTATTAGCATTTTTATAATTCTACTAGTACCATTCATCAATTTGCAAATATGGATGCATATTTTAATAAAATTTAAGAAAGTGTTTAAAATCAACAATAGTTTTTAACATATTCCATACAAAAATATTTGTTATTATGATATAAATACATATATGATAAGCTAAATTACATACTTTTGGAATAAGCTCCCTATTGTCATTGATGATTAACATAATCATTCTGCTGATATATAATTTTCTTTTTATATTATTCTTTATTTCGCAATAAAAATATGACAATTTAGAAAAATATATAAGCTTTAGATTATGCTGAACGTAAGTAGGAATAACCGTGGAAATCCAAAGGTAAATTTTAATATCAATAAGGCAACATATGTGTGCGTAAGGTAACCAACAATAATATAATATAGCCAATCATATTCCTGTCTAAACATAGGCTTTAACTAATCATACTATTTTCACCGCTATTGAAAAATTGTATATTATTAATTCCACAACAACAAGCTAGCCACAACATTGCTGGCCACCTATTTCAAATTGCAAGCTTTAAATAAAGCACAACTCAAAAGATTTAAAAAATTAAATTAAAATGTTCTAATACATAATTTAAGCTAAAGTTTTGCGAAAATGGTTTCGAAATAATTATAAGTTAAAATTTCCGTTTTCCTTTATATTTTTTGCTTAAGCTGCTTTCACATTAAATGTACTTGTAAAGTTATTATTAGACGTAAAATAAACGCGCTTTGAAACAAATTTTGCTTCAGTTTCTTGTTGCAAACTAAGTAAGCAAATAATTAAAATTTCTAATTTTGTCGAAAACTTGAAACAAAGTTAATGATAAATATTTGCTTAGAATCTTTCATGCTACTTGACAAATTTGTTAAATTATAATTAGGGCACTTCAAACCAAAATGTTGGTTGCAGGATCTTGAATATTTGTATTTGATATTTGAGAAAATGAGGTTTCTCGTTTACATAATTGCGTTTTTCTCCATTAAGCAACGAGTGCCGCAAAGGAGATAAATTTTTTTTATTTAATTTTGATAACATCTGTCAGTTTTTGTCTTGTTGCTGTCGAAAAGCTTGTTGATTAAAATAAATTGAATTTGAGCCAGCGTTGAAATAAAGTTAACTTTTGTTTAAATAAACAATCACAGTCAGTAGTAATTGATAACCGTCAAAAATGACGAGGGTCATGGGCCATGACCGTGTCGTTGGAGTTTACAATAAGATATAATATAATTGACAATGGGTGTTTTTTTTTTTTTTTGTATGTGCAGAACACAATTTAACAAACAGCTGATAGTTGCTTCTTATGTAGTTTGGTTTGAAATATCAGTGTGTATAGAATTTGGATTTTCCAATTGCAAAACGTTGACTCTGCGCTATTTGGGCTGGTTTCATATCT
Source organism: Thecocarcelia acutangulata (assembly GCA_914767995.1). Lineage (NCBI taxonomy): Eukaryota > Metazoa > Arthropoda > Insecta > Diptera > Tachinidae > Thecocarcelia > Thecocarcelia acutangulata. Next base: position 4,129,735 of record OU612097.1, read on the forward strand.
TTTGTGTGTGCATGCATTTTTCATATACATATAGTAAGTGTTGAGCTTTTAACAGCGTTCAGCACTAAAAACCTTTGAAAGAATTTGAACACAGCTGAAACCCATTAGTACCTGTTTGTTTAAGATTTTGGAGCGCCCTATTATTTCGGTTTGTAATTAATACATACATTTATGATACATTTATGCTCAAGTACAGAGATTCCTGTGAACTCTATGCAATCTACATTCTTTAATGCATGTGTGAATTTAAACAACGCAGCCAAAGGATAATAAACTTATGTTTATCCTAAGTTAACTGGAGAAACTAAAATGCAAAATATGTAATTTGAATATGGTACACAAAACTTCTAACAATATTTTATACATGCAAAATAAGTAGCTATGAAACTTTAATATTTTTACTTAAATAAATTTTCGGAGAAAATGAGTTTTAGTCAAATGCAGCAGAGCAAGAATCATGTCCTGGATAAGAAAAATTTAGCACAAATCACATGATTATATTTTTGGTAACAAAAATATAATCATAATAAAATAATAATACGACACCTTTTCTAAAAAAGTAGTCATTAATCCAGCAGGCAGTTAGTCAATAACCATACTGCAATATAGCAAAATGAGGTTCTGAGTCATTCGCTCATAGTGCCGAAGAATGTATAATTGGATATGGAAATTTGATTGAGGACGTCATTGGTTCATATTTCTTGCCAAAGAATATTAAGAACTTATTTTTGTGACATGATGACCTAGTATTTTAGAAGAATGGAGCTACTCACCACACACTCTCTCTCTCATTCTCTTCTAACTCTACTCTACTCAGCCATTTCAGGCTATTCGCAGCCCGAAAAATCTACATAGCACATGAAATTGGTTAAATACTGGTTTCAAAAATAAATAATATTTCAGGGGCGCACCAACCTACGAAATAGCATCGGATTTTTAAATGGTGCTGTGTTATTTCCATAATAACACTGACAAGTCTTTGAAATAAAAACTTCGGTGCTACTTTACCCACAAATTTTTTGTTTTGTTGCTCAACCAAGGAAGAAGGGAAGTTTATGTGCAACCGGTGTAATCATAATTTCTTGTAAATCGGATGGGACTATATATTACAAACTACTAAAATGTATGCGATTTTGTTTCTACGTGAAAAGGCCATAAAAGTGTCTCAGTTTTATATATACTGAAATAATCTTTTATTATAATATATAATTCAAATTTTAATATACATAGATGTAATTATATGTATGTACATACAAACATGTTTAAAAAACAAAACTGTTCTTACTTGTTTCCGCAATAGAGAATAAAGCTATCTAAAACAGTTTGAACAGAAAGATAGTTGTATTTAAGCTTAAGCGGGTGGTAGTGTTACAAGTTTGCATTACTTCTAACCCATTGTGCAGGCGGTCATCTGCTTGTTATAAATGTACACTTATATCTCCATAAACAACATAAAGCTAAAAACTAATAAACAAACAACTATTCATGATTTAAACAACAACAATTTCACTCAAATCAAAATTTCAAGTACATAATTTTATAGTATTATGTAGTTGTTGTTGCATTGTTATTACTGCGTTCTTAGCGTTTGTTGTTGTTGCGTTCTTTTTGTTTCGCAAGCATGTGTGTGTATATGCGTAAGAATTATATTTGTACATTTGAGTCTGCAATTATATATAACTAGAATGTTCATGATGATTGTATAAGATAATAAAGATAAAGAGTATAAATAGTAGGCAGATGATCGGCATAGTAAGAGTTTAAATTTAAACGCTGTGCAAGACAGTCATAATAATCAAGTCTAGTGTGTTAATACACAATGGGATTAAGTGTAAATAAGAATTAAAATGTCGATATCGATATAAGCTGTTTATAATTTTTGATTGTTATCAATGTCAAAAGCTAATAAAGCTAGTAAACTGAATTGTTTATATATTTTATAATCTTAAAAAATAAAAAGCTATGTAAATGGAAAAGTTATCACATCTTTAAAGTCAACATTTGCGGTTATTTTGGGTCACCCTGTGCTTTGTTGCTTTGCTGACTGGCAAAACATTTACTGATATTCTGAAGTGTGATATTGCAAGAGAAGTTTGACATCATTTCTAGAATTATTTTCACATCATTGATCATCACACAATGATATTTTCGAAATGTTTTCGTTTCGATTTTTTACACAAAATCCAATGACAGCTTTAAGAACGCTACAAAATTTTCATTAACTACTTTTCGCTGCCTTAAATTCGACCGTAAAGGAAAAAACGAAGTGGAAATTGCTTACTTGGCAATACTTTCTACAGTTTTGTTGAAATTTCATCATAACGCAAACAATGAACCAAAAAAAAAAAGTTGTTATGTAACTTTTTAATATGAAAATATTAAAAAAAATCTCCTTAAACTCGTTTTTACTAAGACATGAAATCTGACGACTGTCCTTTAAAAACATTAAATCATTTATGAAGTAAAAGAAAAATGTAAAACTTTAATTTATTTTATTCAAGCAAATACTTATATGTGCATGCGAAAAGTGCAATTTCGGAAGATAAAAAATTCATAAACAAATATTTAGCAACTTGTTTATTAAAATTTGGTTTTCTTTGTGTTACAAAGTTTTTTGTTTTATTTTTGACAGAGTGTAAATTTAATTTTCTGTGCTTGTTTTCGTGTCATTTTAATTTCTTTCCACTTAACTACTAAAGCACAACGAAATGTAGGAGCATAAAAGAAAACAAGGATTCTTTGTATTATTCTCTTCCTTGCGTTTAATAATTGGCATTCAAAAGTGCAAAGAATAAAAAATTTGCTTGTTTAAGTTCATGGAAAATGTACGAGTATAAAAAGGAATATTCCGCAGAGATCAATTTAAGAAATTGCATTTTATGTCAGGACACTCTGCGTCTTGTAACGTGATAAAGGCTGTTTAACTTTTTTTCTGAAAATTGCTCACTTTGGCTTTTTCTTTTTTTGACACATTTTAAACATTAAAAAGATACACATTTTATTTTTTATTCACATAGTGTGCCATATAATTATAAGGTCACTCTATTAGATTTTACTTAACGCTGCATTTAGACATGCGAGTAATCTCATGCGAGTGCGATATACAAAAATTTCGACGAAAATTTCTTCTCGAAAAAACCCGAATCATTTGAGTTTTCTTTTTTGTTTGCACATGCGAGTGAGAGTTCAATTTAAATTTGTCAACGGCACGTGAACTTCAAAAAATTTGTTTCTATTTTACATTTATCTTCTCTTTATAAATTGGAGTTGCCGTGTTCTTCAGATAAGAATATTTTTAGGGAACAGTTGGCATTAATTTTTATTATCATTATTTTATTGTATTAATTTTAATAAATTGTCATACAATTAAACAAACAAACTAGCTAGAACTTAAGTTTTAATTTTGTAATGATCTAGTTGATTTACTTAAAATTATTAACACGATAACACTGTTTGTTTGTTTCACACTTTATTGCATGGGAGTGCCAAAAAATCACTCGCAATCAAATTTACCTGCGAGTGCAAAAACTGTGAATGTGGTAGTAAAAAAATGTGCGTGTATTGAGTTTTTCGAACTCTTACCCGTATGTCTAAATGCTAGGTAATAGGTTACTTAAGGAAATTAGGTAATTTTTTAAGATTTTTATTTTATATCACTGTTAGGGAATACTATTAGGAGTACAAATAAATTTCCACTGTTTCAGCCTGTTCATTATAAAAGCTTTTTATTAACAACTTATATAATTTTTAATCTAAAACATATATAATATAATTAAAATTATATAAATAAATAAAATAAACAAATAATTACATGAAAAGATAAAAAGTGATGATATTATATGTGTATGTATATATATTACGATAATCTAAAGCAGGGGTGCCCAAAACTTCTGTATGGAAGAGTAACCACCAATACATTTAAGGAAAAACTAATTTTATTTAATAAGCAAAGCATGTTGTTGCTTTGCGCTTATGTGTGTACACACACATGTGTATATTAAAGTGCATAGTCTATAGCTAAGTGCTCTTACAAAAACAAATCACCACCAAGGGCATAGAGCTTGGACACTGCTAATCTAAAGCATTGATCACGCAATGCTCTCAAGAATAATTGCTCTAAAAACGTAACATAATATATATACTAAAAACATAAACTAATATTTTTATTCATTACTTTTTCTTTATCCTAATTTTTCGACCTTTTTCTTAAATTAAGATGTAATGATCGTCAAGCTTGAGGTCTTTTTTATAAAAATTTTTAAATTATTTGAAAAGAAATGAAAATAATATTAACATACATACATACATTTTATAAAAAAAAGACCTCAAGCTTGACGATCATTACATCTTTATTCATTACTTTTACTTTAATTTTAAGTAAATTTTTCCCAGTGCAAAACACTCTGTGAACTTGGGATATTGGTTATTAGGAGGGGAAAAGGGGCAGTAGCGTTTGTCAACATTTCACTTGAACTCCAATGTTATAACAGAGAGGAAATGAAATCATTAATCAAATGAAAATATTGCGTGAAAATGTATGAATTTTGTTACAGCTACTAAACAGTGTAGTAAATTAAATGAGCAAAAAAGAAATAAATTAAAGAGCTCGTTAGCTGAGTTAAGCTAAGCGGCTGTATTAAAAAATATATCATGTCTACATGATACCGAGTTCAAATCCTAGTCAGTACAGCTTTTAAGATTCAATTATATTTTTCTGCCTTTTTGATCAAAAATCATTGTTCTAAAAACGAAAACACAATCTGTCTTAGCCGATAATGGAATCGAACTCACAACCAGACAAATAATATCTCATAAGTGAACGAATTTCTTTATATTTACGATTGCTATTTCTCTAATCAAACAATACTCACAATACACGAATTAAGCTTTATGTTGGCCCGAAAACAACATCAAAAAGTCATTATATCTACGAAAGTTTTTTTCCTCAGTGTGATATGAACTTGTGTAACTCTAAAAGAATACCCTATATAGCTAAAAATAATGATATGAATATATATTGACAAGTCGTAACAAATATATTGAAAAGTCGTGACTTAAAATTTCAAATTTATAATTTTACTATGTTCTTATAATTTTCAAGAGACAATTCAGCCTCAACTTCTTATAAAAATTTAATCACAAAAACTGTTCAAAAAAAAAAAAAAAAAACTGATTGCTTTAACCCCTCAAACTATCCATTCAAATATTTACTAAATACTTTTTTAAGTTGCTGGCAAATAGTTTATATTTATTTTTATATTTTTGTGTTTATATTGTTTCTTCAGACCTTATTTATTATATTCCTTTTATTTATCTTTCGTATAATTACTTTTCATCGCCAACCAGCGTTGAAATAACCCATACTGACCTATAAATGTGGTTTTTCACAAAGTTTTTTTCCCCACTTCAGACTTTCATTATGGTAAAATGTTTTAATAAGCCACAAGGTAGAAAGTAAGTAGGTTGTTAAAAAAGGTTATGCCTTCTTGTATGATAAATAAAAAAAAAAAGCGTTTTTCACATAGACAGCTTTATTCCTGCGCCACACAAGCACACACAAACACACTTTAAACCTGCCTTAGGAAAATTTGTTAAATAGCAGCTTAAATGGCCGCAGGCGGTGATAAAATACACACACCCATGAGGAATTTCAGACTAGCGAGAGAAAAACTACCATATTCTTAAATACACATACTTACACACAAATGTAAATTTGAAGCAAAAATTCCAGCCAAAGAAACAGTTAAAAATAAGAAGGAAGCAGCTGGTGAAATTTCTTTTGTTCATGTAAAAAGCACAGTGGAGTCGTAGTAATCTATGGAAATTACTTCCAGCAATGGCATGCACAAATATTTTATAACTATATTGGTGAAAGAATTTGAAGTATAGTGATATGTTATGTAAACGCACAGATGTTCATTAAAACTTCATCACAAGAATTTGTTGTGGTTGTAATGTAAATGTAAAATGTTTACTAGTACAGATCACACTGAACTTGATACTTTTACTTAAGGGTGGTGCTTAGGTAACATTATGATTCCTGTGAATAAGTGATTTTTTCTTTGGCTCTTATCACTTTATGCAAATATGTTCACTGAATGCTTCGAAGATAATATATTTCGAATGGTGCTCATTGTTTTGTTTTGGCCAGACCTGTTTTATTTCCCATAACTTTTCTAAGCATTTTAAGTCGCAGTGTCCTCCCTTCTTCTCCGGTATTATTAGCCTTAGGCTGTTGCATGGTTTTATGTTTACTGGCATTCAGTCTGCTCTTAAACTAGCGACTAAAAAAATCCAAAAGCGTTTGAAATATTTGAAAATAATGAAACTTTCGCTTCGATGGCTTTCAAAATAAAATTAAGCAAATCTCGTTTTTTGTTTTGATTTTTCAAGTTGGTATAAAAAGATTTAACGAAATATTTATTTACTTACGCAGCTTGCACGTGCGGAAACTTTACTTTGTAAAGTCTTGAGTTTGGTGGCGACAAGGGAAAATAAAGAGTTTAAAAGAGCCACTTTCTCTTGCCACCACATAACTCAAGACTTTGCTTTATGAAAGCGGTGGTACTATACCACAAACTGTATTCCTTGGCCTACCACAATACGGGCAAACGCTTCTTAATTTCTGTGGAATGGTAGACAATTACATTGTGTATACTTTTTTATAACACTTAATTGTTTCATTTTAATTTACACTTTATTCATTTTACACTTTATGCTATCTTAGGCACAAGTTTTGAGAATTTTGTGAAAGTACACTTGCTTTTATTATTTTTTAAAATAATAAAATTTGGTTTGCCAGATTATTTACTTTTTCATGTTCATCTAGAACAGCAGCATTTATATCTCCATGGTTTTGCACAGATCATATCGCTCATTTATTGCAACATAGTCATATCTCAAAAACTGTGCTTTTCGAGTTAACAGTACTACCTTTTATATTGCGCCAAAAATTTATTCAAATTACATTATTGGTCCTATTTGCTTTGATCTTTAATTAATTCAATATTTGCAATGAATTCCTTCAGTCCAAGGTCCTTTTTTTTATAAAAAATTTTTAATGTATTTTTCAATATTTCGTCTTCCTTTGGAAGACTTCTTCAGGAAAATTTGTTTTGTTGTGTGATAAATTCAATAAAATATTATTCAATAAAATATTATTGAATTTATCACACAAAAAAACAAATTTTTCTGAAGAAATCTTCCAAAGGAAGACGAAAATACATTAAAAATTTTTTTTTAACAATAAGGACCTTGAGCTGAAGGAATTTGTTGCAAATATTTTATTCAAATTACTTTTAAACTGTTACCTTTAGGTGATATTTTCTAAAAATTGTGTCATGCTTGGAAACTAAAAATTTGAAATGTGTTTTTCTCGAAACAAGCTTTTTTTTTTGGTTATGACTGTGTTGCAATAAAGGAGCGAAAATAGGTTGTGGAACGCTTTAATTCCATATAGTGGAAGGCATTTTTCAGCGACTTTATCTACATTTAAAATTATGAAATTAGAAAATATTTGAGCTTTTGGGATTCATTATTCCATTATGGTTGTTACTAGGCTGTATTCTGTGAAAACTTAGTTTGCGCGTTTGTGTGTAGTGTGTAGAGGAAAAGGCTAAAATTAGAAATTAAATTTGATTGTATTACTTTTTTCTTTTCAATTTAAGCATTATATTTGTATAGTTTATATGTTAAAATTAGCTTTACAATATAGAATACATAAGATGAGGTCTTAGTCTCATATTATCGATGTAATCGATTTGTCCTATGAAAGGCTTTTTGGTTATTAAAGAATAAATAAATAAAAAATAATATAAAATAAAATGTCATTATTTGCCTCAAGTCTTTCAAAACTTTAAAATATGTTCATACATGCAGCTGATCCACAATGTACTATTATGTTTGTGCTTAAAAGCCAAAAGTTTTAATAAAAAATTTGTTTGCACCACATGCTCATTGCACACAGTTTTGATTAAATTAAAAATGAACAAACAAGTTAATATACTCGTATGCAAAACCGGTTTGCAAAAATTTTCATCTGCTGTAAAAAATGATAAGAAATCTATTTATATAGGGTGTTTTTTTAAGCCCGATAGAACTTGAAATTGTAAAAAATAACACAAAAAATTAAATTGTAATCAAAATTTTTTTTTATTCGAAAGATCAATACGTGACATTAACATTTGAAAATGATTTCGGGCATATGGGCACCGCGGCTGTTCTGGACGTCCAATTTTGGGCCACTTTTTCGAGCACTGCTGGCCGTATGTCACGAACAACACGAACAATGCTGGCTTCCAAGGCGTCAATTGTTGCTGGTTTATCAGCATAAACCAGTGACTTCACGTAGCCCCACAGGAAATAATCGAGAGGTGTCAAATCGCACGACCTTGGAGGCCAATTGACAGGTCCATTTCTCGAAATCAACTTATCGCCAAATTTTGATTTCAGTAAGTCGATGGTTGCGTTCGCCGTATGGCACGTAGCGCCATCCTGTTGAAACCACATCTCCTCCGGATCAATGTCATCCATATTTTCAAACAAAAAATCATTGATCATGGTGCGGTAACGATCTCCATTGACCGTAACCCGAGCTCCGGCCTCATTTTTGAAGAAATAAGGTCCGATGATGCCACCAGCATGAAAACCGCACCAAACAGTGCATTTTTCTGGATGTAGTGGAGTCTGTAGGGTCTCTTGTGGATTGGTCTCACTCCATATGCGGCAATTTTGCTTATTAACAAACCCGTTAAGCCAAAAATGCGCCTCATCGCTGAACACAATTTTGCGATAAAACAACGGGTCATAATTTATAATAATTCATGGATAATTTCGTAGCGTTGTTCAAGCGTGAGTCTATTCATGATGATTTGTCAGAGTATACTGAAACAAATAAAAAAAATGTTTCATCAAAATTTAACTTTTTACAATTTAAAGTTCTATCTAGCTTAAAAAAACACCCTTTACTTAAAACGTCGCCAACATACCTTCACCTACTCGTATTTCTAACACGTTTATTAAAACATAAAATATTATAAAAGTCTTATGAAAAAATAATGTGTTTGCATCTTAAACTAACACATTACGTAAGCATTTCTTAAATGGGACAGTTTAAAACACATAAATGACATAAAACAGAAAAAGGTAAGTGGCAACATATTGAAAATACACCAAAGTGTCAGTTTTAGTTTAATGTTTGTCTTTCATCGCATCCGAAAGGGTAAAAGAAAAATGTAAAAAAAGTATTCACTTTATCTCTCTAATGGCCAATTCAAATTGCGTATCTCCTTTTTCTTTCTTTTTTTTTTTTTGCAATGTGTCACACATGTTTATCATCATCATACTAAAGAATGAATACCCTTCAGAAATATTTAGCAGCAAATTTTTCATTAACACGTTTCTTTGTAAAACGTAATTTAGGCCGAAACAAAAAAACCAACAAAAAAAAAACAAAAGAATAAAAAATTTGAGATTTTCAAGCTGTTTTAAATAAAAAAAAAATAATAATATTATGAAGTGCGTTTTTATGTTTTTCCTCTACTTATAATACTGCCCTGTGTTGATTTCCGGACTTTAAAATATCTGCATACAGAATTTCATCTAAATCCGTTTCGCAGTTTGGGCGTAAAAATTTAACGAACAGCGTCACTTTTACATTTAGGATATTAGTACGGAAAAACGTATCCCTCTACTGAAAATAAAAATAAACAAATGAGTGATAACAATAGCTCTATTCACAATCTTGTGCAAATGGCCTTGCATCATTGCATTGGCAAAATAATGTAATATATTTTTACTTTGCACTAACAAAGTACACGCAAAAAGATTACTATTGCAATTGCATAAATATGCCACCTCAAATGCACAAGATTGTGAATCGAGCTAATAATATATTTTTATCTCTTGACCATTTGCATGCTCGAAACATGTACTGGTAGAAGATCAGTTTGTTATCGGAAAGAAACCGTTTCATTCATCATTCTTTCGTTAATGCCTTAAAAGTTTTATATGTCTTAATAAAGCTTCATTACCGGAATGAAGATTTTGTGTAGCACCACTTTGTTATTTTTCACAACTTCATTATTGTTACAAAAATTCCGTTCCGGTTCAAAAAACTTTTGCATGAAAATGTAGGAAAATGTTGTAGTTGCTAAATAGTGTAGTAAATGTAACGAAAATAATTCATTGTACTAATTAAACAATTTCGTAACAATTACGTAAAAATGTGGTTAAAATATTTGGCATATTTCATTATATATTTTAAAAGTAAGACTTGCCTTATAAATACGATAGCTAATTTAGTAGAGTACTCCACCGCATAAATGAACTAATTTAATTCTATTACGATTGTTATTTATTTAATGAAATTTTACATTGGTCCAAAAACAAAGACAAAATTGTAATATGAATGCAAAAATTCATCAAATCTGGGAAAGTTTTTTTTTAACAGTGTAAACAACGTATTGGCGCCCGTCTATCGAAATGAGCGAAACTAAACTTTTAGTGATTTATTAATAAATTCGTTTCTTTGACTAACACAACAAACACTCTGACCAAACATTTTCTTGAGTGTCTTAGGTTTTGTTTCCTCGTTTTTCCAATTAATCTTTTATGATTGAAGACTGATTGATGCGTGATTAAAATGTAACATGTTAGATTTTGGGTAAATAATTATTTGCTTCTGATAAATCCATGACAAATTAATGCGCGTTAAGTCTCCACAGATTCTGTCATCATCCAAATCAATGTCGTTGTCGCTGAAGTCATCATCATTAACATTTGCAAACACTTCAGAAATTAATGAAATTTTGCCACATTGCATTATGTATTGCTTGTCTATGGATTATATTAAAGAATGTGTGGATTAATTAAAAATGTCATTACTGGTAGACAAAGTGCAGAAAATCAATAGGATTCAAAATAATGTACATATTTATAATATATCAAGACTAGTTTACTAAAATTTTGATTGCGATAATTTAAGGATTTTTTTTTAAATAAAAGCTTTTTAAGCAGAGAAAAAATATTATTAATTAAACAAACTTACATACACGAGGGCGGATCGATATTGAAACTACCTAAGTAGGTAGGTAAATGTTTTTTTTTTTTTCAAAAACCATTTATTTCTCAACATAGTCTCCTTTTAGCACAATACATTTAATAAGACGATATTCCAACTTTTTTATACCATCTGAATAACACGATTTCGGGAACCACCCAAATACGCTTTCTCTTCTTCGTTTGTGATGAATCTTTTACCTGCGAGCCATTTTTTTTTAGTTTGAAAACAGGACAAAGTCACTAGGCGCCAAATCTGATCTATTTGGTTGATCAACCAATTCAAAGTGTATTTTACATAATTTTAGCGTCGTATCTAATGCTGTGTGAACCAGTGTGTTGTCTTGAAGAAAGAGCACTTTCTTCTTCTTTAAACGTGCTCGTTTTTCCTTCATTGCATCAATCAGTTTAACCAATAATGCAAGATAATACTTTCCTGTGATTGTAGATCCTTTTTCAAGATAACCGATGAGCAATATTCCATGTGCGCACTAAAATACAGTAGCCATTACCAGCCAGCCCATTTCACTGTCTTCGCCTTCTTCGGAGCACTTCCACCAGCTTCCAGCCATTGTTTTGATTGATTTTTGGTTTCAAGTGTGTAGTAGTGCACGCACGTTACATCAACAGTTATTAATCGACGTCTGAAATCAAAAGGATTCCGCTATATCATGTCCAAACATCGCTGTGCAGTGGTCTGTCGAACTCGTTTCTGTTCGATACTAAGCAAATGCGGCATCCATCTTGCAGATAGCTCTTTGATATGCAAATGTTCGTGCAAAATGTTGCGTAATTCGTTCGCACAACCATTCCAACAATCTCACGTAACTTGACCGGGCAATCATTCCAAACGATATCAAGGATATTCTTTCCTTCCAATTGATGGTATTGTTGCAGTGTTTATTCGACCGCGTTTAAGTTCAGCAATCCAATATTTTACCAGGTAATCTGACGAAGCGTACTCACCGTAATACTAAGCCAGCTTTTCTTTTGTGTTTTTCGCCGTGTTCCCTTTCATGCGTTTAATCACTGCACGAAATTCACTTTTTCCCATTTTTCAAGAAGCACAAAAGTTGATTACTTCAAACGACTACAACAAATAAACTAATCGATGAATTGTGGGTGAAATTTTAACAGCTAACTGACAGATCGCCATTTAAAAAAAATTGTGTTTGTGCTGCCATCTGGAGTTAGTTAGTTTTAATATCAATCCATCCTCGTATATTGCCACATTATTTATTATTTAGTCACAAGGGACTGAAAAAAGCTAAATCTTCTAAAAATAACTTTCAAAACGCAAAAGAGAAATTTTGTTTTTTTTTTGTACGAAAGGTGTGAAGAAAAGTGGAAGAAAGCACGTGCAAAAGAACGAAATTTCTTTTTGGTATTTTAAAGTTATTTTTAAAACGCTTTGCTGTTAAAAATTCTCAGTGATTTATTTGCAATACTGAGATATGAATCTGAATGTTTGAGAATAACTTTCAAAGGTGTCCAGGTCTACTGATGATCAGGGTAGTTCCTATGATATGTTGATATATAAACAGCAAGGATATATAAAAAAACAAGCTGTTTACAAATTTTTAATTGATATCAATATTATACTAAAGTAAATAAACTCATTTGTTTGTATTGAGAATGTCTTAATATCAATAAAGTAGAAAAAAATACTGAAAACAGTAATAAGAAGAAACGTCCCATTCTTGAGGTCTTCCTCAACCTATTCTTTCGTACCTATGACAAAGTTCTGTTACTATTGCCCTGTAACTGCCTACAGATGTCCTTTGAGCCGAAGTCAAAGCTGTAGTCTGTAGCATGTATGGCTACTTCTTATTACATTAGACATTATAAGCTCAGAACTGATTGATTGCTTTTCTCATTTTGACTAAAAGTGTCTTAAACTTTCTTAAGTCTGCAAAAGTTTTTCAATTTCAGTATTTCCACACATACACGTACTGTTTGCTTTCATTATATTATCTTAGTTAAGATTTTATTTCAAGACTAGACAAGCATATCAAACACTTAAGACTACCGGCCCATGACCAATTGAATATTCAAACTCTTGTTGTCTATTAATCTCTTTGTCTAACTAATGACCGTATTATCTTAACACAATAACAATACAAAAAAAGTCAAAATAACAAATTTACGTTGGTCTTTTCTTCTCTTTCACTTTTTTCCCAAATATTATCAGGATATAAGAAAATCCAGAAGAAAAGTTTACCACTTTTCTTATATTGCAATAACAAAATCAAAAAAAAAAACCAAACTTTTTTCAACTAGTAACAAAAAGTCAGTCCCATTATTATTAGCTGATAATTGTCTTTCAATGGCCATGGCAAACAAAAAGATGTAATAAAATTATAAGAATATACGAGTATTAACAGCAAAATATGGTCCATGATAAATTGTTTGCAAGATACACATGATAAACTGCCTGGATACAAAGGACCAACTTATCCTGCCTATTAATGCAATTTAATGAAAGTAAAATATTTGAAAAGTTGTGTTTATTGCCTTTATCACTCTTTAAAGCTTTTAATATTTTAGTTTTCGGCTTGCTTGTGGGCGGCAATATATAATATTTCTTTACATACTTACTCATATCCAAACATATGTACATGTTTTGTCAACACTTTTAAATTACGGTCGTTTTATTTTTATAATTTGTTGGTTGTGCTGGTCGAAAGCGTTGTGGAAGCGGACTTAATGCTTTATGTTGCCCCGGGGACTCTTTCAACAATTTTTTCTTTTATTTTTTCCTTTTATAGAAAATAAATAACCATTCATGTATTTTAACAATTTTAAAACGAATAAAAGCCATATTGTCAAGTATTAGTACATTGACCGAAATAAAAAATAAAAATTCTATGGGATCATGCAGCTGTTGGCTCGCCATTGTAAAAGAGGCAAATAATTGCTGAAGTTTAGATTAGCAACAAAACAAATGGTTGACATTTAAAAAATATGTCTAGAGTAAAATTAAGTCGACAAAACAAAACTAAAGCTATTTAGCTAACTTGTAATTTTTAAGAGATTTAAACGCAAAAGATAATAAAATAAATATAATTTATATAAACCGAGATATTAAAATGCAGAAACTATTAGAAAATTCATTGCAATGCCATGCAACAAAAACAAAAAATTATTAAATTAAGTTTAATTATTCTGCAGCTTAACTTGAAAAAACATCAAAAAACTTTCGTTCAAAGATTGCACTAAAAAAAATTTTAATTGACTGGCTGCCAACAATATATGTTTTAAAACTCCTAAGATTTTCACCTTAAAGTATTTTTTAATCACCAAATTTGGGCTTCTGAGAACCCACAAGTAATTATCGAAATACATATGGAACTACATTACATCACTGTTTAGGCTGGATGCGTTATTGGATCATACGTTTTTCAAAATGAGACTGGTAAAACAATACCTATTACTGATGCTCCATGTTGCTATACGAGTATGAAAACTCATTTCTTTCTGCCAAAATTGGATGCCAAATATATGGTTTCAACATTGCGGTGCCACAGCTTCTTAACCGGTTCAATTACTAAACCAGACATTTTCAGGTCGTGTACTCGTATCGTTGTGATTTCAACTATTTGTGTGTAAGGCACCATGGCCATATATCAAACTAAGTGATCAAATTTATTTGTATATGTGTTAGTATAATTTGGTATTACGTAGCGCAACATAGGTTAGGTTAAGATTAACAGCCTTTGAAAAGCCAGCCTTTAGACTTGTGTCTAATTTGGTTCCATTGTGTTGCCTGATTGTGATATGTACCTCAGAAGTTCTACTGATCCGGCTTAAAACCTACCCTAGGATCAGATGAAAGAGTCCAATCCACTTACATCACATTCCGATATTTCTACCAGCATCGATCTGCCTAGATACAAAGCCTTTATATAAGAAAGAGCTGGATACTGACAGTTTTTTTTATCTTGGATCAGTATTCAGGGGATGATTCCTACATTTGCAGTGCAGTGTACTAAAATATGGAATATAGAAAATGCAGAGGAGAAAAGTAGTGTTTGTAGACGTTTGACTTGAATCTGTCAATAACAACACGGAAAGACAAAAACAAACTTTAGCACAGCATTTAAAGCGTTAGTATTAAATCACTTAAAACTGACCAGTACCCAGTGTATATACTTCTGGAATGGTGGGGAATTAAGAAGCCGATTTTGGGAATTCCTAAAAAAATCGGAAACACTACGCTAACCGGTTTGGAACCAGTTTTTCATATTTGGTGAGCTTTAATGACGTGGAGTATGCCTCCGAACTACAAACGGTCATTCGCTTTATTGTGAAAATTGAAGTTGCTGTATTACTCCTGAGAAAGTGGGGGGATTTTGAAGTTTCCTGAAGCCGACTTTGGGAATTTCAAAAAAAAAAAAAAAAAAAACTTAAAACTGCTTCGCTAATCGAATCAGAAGACGTAAAACGTATATCAGAACTGTTAATGGCCATTGGATATTGTTTTCGGGGAAGTAAGGATTTTGGCAATTCCTGAAGGTGAATTTGGGAATTCCAAACAAAAACTTACAACGCGTTACTCGAACATCAGTTTGATATCGAAGTGTGCTTTTTAGTTTTTTAAACTATATTTATTGTTGAAAAATATAACAGATTTTGCAAGCAAGCTCAGGGTCTCAAATTTGTACATTCGCAAAAAAATATATAAATGTTTTTAGGATTTACTTCTTAATTAATTATGTACCTATATTATGTTATTAAAAAAATACGCTATGATGTATTAAATTTTCCGTAAATTTTAGAAATAAATATCTGAATTGAATAATTCCAATAAATAGGATTTAATTGAAATCTCAGAGAAGTTTGAAGGATTAAATTTTAATTAGTCTTTGTAATATAAATAATACCTTCAATTGTTTCATTTTCTACAGAGCTTCGTACTGTTTACTTATTTTAACTAACTTGATTGAATATTATGTCCAGATTGCCGAAGAACAGACCAATATCACAATATTTTGGAACTATTTTGAATATATTGGATAAGCCCACATCTTGATTCATATATTTTGCCTAAATTTGTTTCCCTGTTTTGTAAAACTCACTTGAAAATCTAAAAAATTGACCCTCGATATTCGAAACAGGAGATATTGTTCTCTATATTCGCATGTAAAATGAGGAAATTCCAGCGGAATACGCTTATATTAGTTTCACTTGTATGTTTGTTTTCAACACTCGAAATCCATGTTTATCAGATATGTAGGTACATTAAACTGTGTATACAGCGTTGCTGCTTTAGTGCGCGAGTTGGAGTGCGTGAGCTGTCAAAACTAGTGCTGCCAAAAAGATAATAGGAAAAAAATCACTCGTTATTAGTTTCACTTGTTTGTATGTGTGCAACACTCGAAACCCATGATTATTAGATATGTAGGTACATTAAACTGTGTATACAACGTTGCTGATTTAGTGCGAGAGTTGGAGTTGCTGTATTGCTTCCGGGGAAGTGGGGGTATTGTAGGAATTCACAGTGCCAATTTTGGGAATTACCAAAAAAATTCAAAATCACTACGCTAACCGGTTTGGAACCGTTTTTTCTTATTCGGAACTATTAACGACCATTCGATTTAGTGTGAAGATTGAAGTTGCCGTATTCTGTCTGGGGAAGTGGGGGATTTTTCACGATTCCTGAAGCGGAGTATAGAAATTGCAAGAAAAAAATTCGGAAGACGTTGTACGAATG
The DNA here is from genome assembly GCA_914767995.1 of Thecocarcelia acutangulata. Classification (NCBI taxonomy): domain Eukaryota; kingdom Metazoa; phylum Arthropoda; class Insecta; order Diptera; family Tachinidae; genus Thecocarcelia; species Thecocarcelia acutangulata. The sequence goes on from OU612097.1 coordinate 4,146,506, forward strand.
GATAATCATCTTGTTATACGGATAATTAGTATAAGCTATATTTATTACTGATAATATTGTCAGGAGTTTTTTTTCTGCAAAATAAAATATCTTCAAAATTTGAAATTTACACACATTATATTATTAAGTTTCTTGCATTTCCCTTTATGCATACTTTTTTTAATTTGTGTTGCCAATTACTTTTGTCATAAGCAAATTGTTTTACACAAATAAAATGTCTGTTTTTACATTGTTTTCGTGTTACATTTACGTAGATAAACTTCGTGTTTCTTCTACAAAAAATTAAAAAATGTTTAATTTTGAGGAAAAAAACTGTCCCATTGTCATATTGCTAAATTTGAACATGGAAGTTGTCAGAATGACAATAATCATTCGCGTGCAGAGGCTCCGATGAAAAGCTATTGTGAAGCCTACCCCATCCGCTGTATTGTGCCGACCGACGCTTGCACATTCCAATCAATGGCACATGCTCTGCCGGAACAGCGATTCACACCATATGAAGGTATTGTCTGAATACATAGCGAGTTTTCCATACCTTGAATACGAGCACTGCCTGAAAGCTGGGAAAATATCGTGATGGCTAGTGATGGACAATACTTCGATTAAGTTTAAACTATCTTTGCTTCGCATTAAATACTATCAATTTTTTTTTTTACTAAAACTGGTGGAAACTTATTAGCAATCCTGATAATTTTTAATTTGGTACAAAGTTAGCAAGTAGGAGCCGCTTACATCTAATTACATCTGTATATTGAGTAGAACTATAAAATCGTTGCCTCAATTGAGAGAATGCCTTAAGCACATAATAAAATTTGTAATCAAAAGAACAATAATCGCTTTATTTAACAAATTTTCAACAAACTATTATCAACTATTGTCAAACTTACACTAATATAAAACTGTGTGTATATATTGTTTGTTTAGTACATATGTATGTACATGTAAGTGTATGTACATTTGTAAGTGAATGCTTATGTGAAAGCACAATGAAGCTTAATGTTGAGGTAAACAGAAATGTTTTTGTTACTGTGGTATTGCCATAGTTAAATGCAGCTTATGGGGGATTTTAAAAGGAATTGTGGTAAAAGGAAAACAAACAAACCAACAAACAATGTTAGGGAGTCAAATATACATATTCTTTTGCCCACAATTTCATATGAACAAACAAATAAAATAAAAGAATAAATAACAATTGCTACTTAACAAAATTACACTCAAACTTATACCTTAACTTGCTACAAATAAGCGAGTATGTGTATGTATATAATATTCGCCTACTAACAAACATTTGTCAAATATGTGCTGAGATTTAAGAAAAATATTTACACAAAAACTCGATTAAAAACAACAAATGTAAAAGTTAAAGGAAAATTTTGCATGATACAATAAAAGAAACCTTTTTCAGTATTTCTTCTAAAACTTGACAATAAAAAAATATTTGCGGAATGTTAAACTGTAGCTAAATAAAACATTTGAAAAATGCCAACATATGTACGAGTATATGTAAGTACATATAAAAGAAAATAATCTAGTGATTTGACATGAGTAACAAAAATTTCAAGAGCCTAAAAATCATTTGTACAAATACATATAAAATTGTAATCCCAGATAAAAATAGCAAAAGTTAAAAACTCGCATTTGTGGATTACACAATATTACGTTTGTTAATGTCTACTAAAGGTACGTTTACATTGGCAATACAAATGCTTAGAACTGTCACAAGTTTGTTGGGAATTAAGAAAACTGTAACGAAAATGTATTCAATATGACAGATATCCGTAGGAAGAATTTAACAAGTGGTTGCTAAATCTTTACTTGTTAAACCATTACAGAACACATATTTAAGGTATCCTTACATGGTAGACATTGTTGGAGTACGGGGTGTCTGGTAGCAGATTTATGTTTTCAAACTTAAATAAAGAACGTACTAATTGACACAAAGTTTTATCAAGAGCAGTGAACGGTAGAACGAAAATGGGGCTTTTTTTAAAGAGTATGTCATCCAGATGTATTCTGTCGAGTTTTTGTTGGATTTGCAACTTTTTGAAGGCAACAAGGATACACTATTCTAAACGGAGCCTTGTGCTCTGGGAATTTTGGAAAAAAAAATGGTTCACTTATCTCATGTAGATAAGGCACACATACCAAAAAGTTACTCTGGAACGATGCAATGGTTTTTGATGTTGCAATCGAGAGTTGCATGTTCTTGGAGACCAATTATAACATTTCTTGACATATCCGTTTAAGTGAAAATATGCCTCGTCTCCCAAAAAAATAATAATTCCAACGGCGCCACCTTCAGCTCGCACCGTTTATTACATTTCGAAATAATATTAATATATTATTAAAAAACAAAGTACCAGACACAGCAAACGCTGTACAAACAATGCGAGCAATTAACAATATGCATAATGTGATTCAATATAAGATGAATATAGACAGAGAATAATTCAATGGCTCGGTGGCTGAGTGGTTAAGCTGGCAGATCATGATACGTTTTGACCCGAGTTCAATTTCACGACACAGCTAGTTGTCCTCCAGCTAAAGATTTGATTATTATTTTTTTTTTTTGTCTTCTTCAATAAAAAAATTTTGATCACAGCAAATTTGTATTGTAAAAAATCGTTCTTAAGAAAAACTTTAACTAAAATCCGATGTACAAATGTACAAAAACCAAAAATCTAATTTTTTAAATAATTGTATTTAAAAAATAAATTTGCCACCAGACACTTCGTATTATGAATTTCTCTTCGTTTTAGCCCAAGAGAAATGGCATACGTACATCTAACAGACGTATTGTAAGGGACCACGCAACGCACAAAATTTTCGTAGAATATATATTTGTTCGTCGGCGCTTAAAAACACCACTGGCTCCAATTATAAAACCAACTTTTTATTATATTATTTAAGGTAGCTGGATGCCAATTGAGTTTTTAATAAAAAGCATATGTATGCTTTTTAAATAAAACTTCAAGCCGATTTAAGGATAAGAAAACAATTAATTAATCAAAAATCATTCTGCTTTTAAACAAATACAACAGGATTCTTAAACTCTGTTTACTTAATAATGTGTTCTTGTATTTCCAGATAAACAAAGTATTTCAAGTAAAAAGAAAGTAATAAATTATAGCGGTTTCAAAACATAATTAACAGGTAGTGGTCGAATATTAGAAGTACACTACAGCATGACATTTTAAACTTTTAATGCTTGTTTCTTGCCTAATTCAAGAAGTAGCTGTTCTGCTCAATATTTTCAGTAGTTGGCAGTTGGATGTTGTTGTTCGATGGGTCATGTAATTTTTGAGAAATAAACATACATACGAGTGCTGATCAAAAAATAACCGTTATATTAAATTTTTTCAAGAAGTATTTATTTATTTATCAATAACTATCTTGTGCCCGTCAAAGTAGTCCCCTTCAGATGTAATACACTTATGCCAGCGTTTTTTCCAATCCTCGAAACACTTCTGAAAAGCACTTTTTTGTATAGCCAACAGCTTCTGTTTAGATATGTCTTTTATTTGCCCAATCGCTTTCCTTTCATCGGTGTCTTCAGTTTTGGGTAGAGGAAAAAGTCAGCTGGTATCAAGTACGGCGGTTGGAGCACGATTATGTTTTCGTTTTTAGCCAAAAACTCATCCACGAGCATCAATGTGTGCGCTGGTACGTTGCCATAGTGCAAAATCCATGATTGTTTTTTCCACAATTCTGTGCGTTTCTGACGAATGGATTCGCGCAAACGGCTCATAATTTCAAGATAGTATTCCTTGTTGACCGTACGACCTTGTGGCAAGAATTCATGATGCACCAAGTCATTGCGGTCGAAGTAAACAGCGAGCAAAACCTTGACATTTGACCGGACTTGACGTGCTTTTTTCGGTCTTGGCTCTTCAGGATGCTTCCACTGGGATGATTGGACTTTGGTTTCAATGTCATAGAAATACATTTATGATTCGTCAATAGCTATGACCTTTTAGAGGAAATCAGAACCGTCATTGACGATGTTCAACAGCTCCTGGGCAATGTCCATGCGACGTTGTTTTTGCTCAAAATTGCTTAAATTTAGTAAAAAAATCGAAGAGCACTCCCAAACACGACTAACCTTTTTATCTGTCAAAAACAAACTTATAATCCAAACTGACGTAACGATTATTTTTTGGAGCAACGGTTATTTTAAAATTTTTTGTATGTACGACTAAAGACGTACATTATTTTTTGTGCAGCTTTTTGATTTTTGCTTCTTCTAACGTTTAGGAACCAACGAATACACCACGTGCTCAGTTCGAACATTTCCTAATACAATACATCGTATTCATGGTGTATTGTACACTTAATGGATGCTTACTTACAATGTGTGCGAAGTAGTGTTCAGGTGTAATGTGGTGTTTATAGTATAAGACTAAGTGATACATTTAGAAAATTTGAAATACACTCTAGATATTCAGTATATTTCATACGAATTTTCGAGACGTATCCCACATTCGTGGCCTATAAACACCACATATGTTCATACATTATATAATTGAGAATGTTGTTTCCCATTGACATGGAAAGCTTAAAGGGAACAATAGCAGGAGCAAGGGAATTAAAGCGACGGAATTTAATTTAAATAAATGTTTAAATTGTAAGGAATTTAGTTAATTCTTTAAACTTAACTCACTTCACAATAAAAATGCAGCATTTGTATAATAGGTATTTTCGTGGATTTTGTTAATTTAAATACATGTTTTGTTTTATTAAATCTTTGAATTAAGTTTTGTATCTGCCTATATTTGCGCAGCAATGTTTGTGTCTATTTTTTCCTTGCAACATTTTCAGCCAAATTAGAGAAATACAAATAAAATAAATCAGATTTACTGCCAAAGCAAGCAACGGCATTAGCTACTATACTAAGCGTTATCTCCTTAGGAAGAATTGCCATTCAAATTCTCCAATTTAGCTTAAATTCTTGTATAAATTCCGGAAAACTAAATAAATAAATACATACAATTCAAATCAGAAAGTTTAGCAAAATTCCTTCGTCAAAAACAAAAAAGGTTCACTGCATGCGCCATCATTCACACAAATGCTCAACAACTCTGCTGCCAACTGCTTAGACAACCGCTTTAAAACCACTTTGTGGAAAAAAAAATAAAACACAAATTGCTGGAAAAAAATCAAAGTCTTGAATAAAAAATCCTTGTAAAAACTTCGTAAAATGTAAACTGCGGCAAATTTGTTTGTTTGCCTCTAAAATGAATAACGAATGCTTCGCTTCAGCTGCTGCCGCTGCTAAATTTGCTGTTGCGACTTTCATGTTTTTATGTTTGTAAGAACATTTTATTTTCGTGAATTTTTCTTTGCTCTATTTATACTTTTTTTTAACTTAATAAGCAGCGCTTTTCCGTTTTTGAAGTTTTAAGAAAATGTAAAAAAAACAAATTTCTTCTAATCTGGTGTTTTGCTTTATCTTCTTTGTAGGATGCAAAGATTTTTTTTTGTGACAAATTTGAGTCTACATAGAAAAATCTTGTTAGACAAATAATAGAAAAAATTTTGCTAAAATGATATAAAAGTTTTGTGCACGCCATGTAAAGAATGCGTTTTCGCTAAAAAAAAAAATATTTTAAATAAATTATTTAAAGTGTAAAATTAAGTCCAAATGCTTTAAATACTCTTTCAAAGGATACAGAGGCGTAATACAGGAAAATTGTGTTGAGTTATGTTTTTTGGAGGTTAACTTTGAGCTGGCAACAATGGTTTATTTGACATTTCGAAATTTCACTACATATAAATTTACTCCACAGCCTTATTTGCCGATGGGGTGAAGCACAAGATAATATTTAATTTCCACTCGAAATTAAGATCTTCGATGAAACCAATTTTTGGTTATATGAATGTGAAAAGAAGCCAAATTGTTGCAGTTGGGGTGAAGTAAATGCACAAGCACATTACATCCACAGAAAAGGTTTGTTGGGCGCGCTTTAAGTATTATCCTGGTCATTGATTCATATGTTTCGAAAACGGTAATGGCCAGAGGGTTTATGTAAATAACGAATGGCAGCATATGGACAAGATTAGCAGTTTTATACTATAATTAGCTAGCATTAGTTTTCTGACATGTGGTTCTAACAGAAAGTGGTTGCTTGCCCCATGACACGCGCTACCATTAATGTGAAATCTTGGCCTTTAGATCTTCTCTTAGGGCCCTCTTATTGAAATAATAAATTACTTCCTAAATTAGCAATAAGTTCCGTATTTTATTAGTGGTATCAATAATATTTTATAAGTATATCTATTTTCTTTCCCTTTAAAACACTTCAAGCAAAGGTTGCTGATCGAAACATAATTTTAAAACTCCAAACTACTTATGTGCATTGAGTAAACTACAGAGCCAATCTGTTTACTTGTATTTGTGGATTACTCATGCTCACTTCCCACACTGATTTAGTCACCAAAACTTTCATATTCACCACACATTAGCTCGATTTAACCATTTAGAATATGCGAAAAAATATTTCAACGAAAATGTTATTATATAACTAAATTCCCCCCCATTGTGACCAAACGTTATGTAATCGCTTAGCTGCTTAAGTGAGCTGAAGCAGATTACAGCTAAGCCTATACACGAAACTACTTTTCTAATGGCGAGTTAAAAACGTCAAGGCACGCATCTCGTGTTAATGGGCCAAACTTTACGGCAGGGCTAATGGCATTACACGAAAAACACTTCCAGAAATGTTCGTAGTCGAAGAATTGGTACCCTGTATTGCGTTTTCATATATTCCATTCGCATATAATTTTTCCCTTTCGCACATATTATTTTTCATTCTTCTCAATTTTTATTTTGTGGTACCAGTATTGCTTTATTTTCAAACTATTTCGGGAAATATATGAGCAAACGACGCAGAGTACCAAATTATACTCTTATCGCACTTACTTTTCGCATCGAACTTACTTTCACATCGCAATCGAGAGTAACCCCCAAACGAATATTATTATTAAATAAATTAACATTATTTTCTGTTAAAGTTCTGTTTTAAAATATTTCGTTTATTTTCCCTTCAACTTTTGCGTCCAAACTGTTGTGAGCAAAATGTCTACTTACTCTTATATAAACCAAACCAGAATGCTGGATGCCTGCGTCTGTGTGATGTTATGCGTGCGGTATATTTGCGTTATTAATTTCAGGTATTTTAATAATTAAACAGTCGATAATATTAATTGATTTTTATGTAAAAAAGAAAAAAAAATTATTTAAATATACATATATTAAAAAATTTCACACTTAAGCGGTATTTTTAAAATATGTGGAATTTAATTAAGGACTTTTTGTTATTAATAATTACTTTCTCTTTGTTATTGTATTTTCAGATTATTTGCTGATTCACAAGTGCAGGTAAGCTTTACAAAATATAATAGCACAATTGAAAATATAATTATGTATATGTGTATATATTAATTCAAAGAATTTAAATAAGCTCTATATGATTCTCGCTTATTTTGTGAAATATTAAAAATAGTTTTTTTTTACATTCGTCTGTATAATATTTAAATATCATCAGGACCCCTTCATAAAGTTTAATTATTAAATCATTTGCAAAACTTTTAAAGAAAATTTAAGGCCGTGTCAGATAACACTTTGTCGCTTTGCGCGACGTTTAAAACTTTAACAGAAAAGCAAAAGGTGTACTCGTATGTCATAAAAAAAACTTTGGCAACACTCACGATTTGTTTATTAATGTAAAAAAATGATTGTTAATTTTTATATTTAATTATTTCTTATGATAATAGAAGCTATAAATTAGAGTTGGGCAGTTCGCGAATGAACTAGTATAACTGAACTATTCACTTTTTTTTTTTAGCTTGGTCCAGTACTCAGGGGATGACCCCTACATATGCAGTGCATTGTATCAGAACTAGGAAAATAGGTTATGGGGAGGGGGAAAGAGGGAGTAGTGTTTGTGAACATTTGACTTGAACTTTCCAACGTTATAACAGACAGGAAACACGTCTGCAGGCAACTTATTCCATAGACGAAGCGTACTTAAAGGAGCTAAGTGAGCCGATCAATTCTGCGAGCCCTTTTAGCTCCTTAGTTCATGTTTTTTTTCTTTTGTCTTTGTTTTCGTTTCTTTCATGCTTACTATTTTCTAGTATGTTTACGGAAGTTGCGGATCAATTTGACGCAGAAAACACAAAACAAATTTTTGTTTAACACAAAATCTAATGCTGTGTGAACCGGTACGTTGTCTTGAGGAGATATCACTACTTTCTTCCTTAAATGTGGTCGTTTTTTCTTGATTGCATCAATCAGTTGATCCAATTTTTCAATTTCCTAAAATTCAGTGGCCATAACTTTGTCCGCCGATTTCACTGTCTTCGCTTTTTTCGTAGCACTTCCACCTATCTCCACCCATTGTTTCGAATAACTTCTGGTTTCAGGTTCGTAGTGGTGACCCACGTTTCATCAAAATAGTTAGTAATCCACGCCAAAAATCAACAGTATTACGCTTTATCATGTGCAAACACCACTGTGAAGTGGTCTGTCGAACTAATTTTTGTTCGATACTGAGCAAACGCAGCACCTATCTTGCCGATACCATTTCAACAATCTCACGTAACTTGACTCGGTGATCAATCATAACGATATCGAGAATTTTCTGGATATTTTCTTTGGGTACCACCTCTTTTGGTCTTCCTGTTGATGGTATCGTTGCAGTGCAATATTTTGTCATGTAATCTGACGGAGCAGACTGAACGTGATGTTTATTGAGCTTTTCTTTTGCCTCTTTCGCCATTTTCCCTTTCAAATAATAGTGTTTAATCACTGCACGAAATTCACTCTTTTTAAGAAACACAAGATTTCCAACGATTACAACAAGTTAACTAATCGATGAATTTGGGTGAAATTTTAACAGCTGACATTTGACAGATCGCGATTTAAAAAAAAAATAATTCAATTTCAATTCGCTCTCGTACTTTAAGATTCAATAAAGACCTAATAATGAAGAAACTCATAATGAAGGGACTTGTAATGATTTACTCGTAATTTGTAACGTGCGTTTTTTTTGGGACACCCTCTATATGTTATATTAGAATACCATTCACATTTTTCGAAACACATCACTACATTTAATTTATGCTATTTGTTTGCATCAATATGCAAAGAATGAAATGAGAGAAAATATTTATTAATTGAATATATTCATAAATTAATTTCTACATATATATTTATGTGTATGGTAGTTTCCAGACTTGCAATGCCGATTGCACTAAAAAGTGTAAAAAAAAAATATAATGGTCTAATTTATAAAATGTTGTACTGCCACTTTTTCTATTTCGAACAAATATTCTCATTCGCATAAAAACATTTGAAACAAAAACAAAATTTGAAAATTTGTTTTTGTTTTAAATGTATTTATGCGAATGAAAATATTTATTCGAAATAGTGGAAGTTGCAGTTATTTTTTTTAAATAAAGTTACTCCTTCTGTTATAGGTTCTATAAGATTTTTCGACCAGGGTAGATCTTTCTGCGGAAATACCCATATACATATATACACATTTATGTGTGTATGTGTCTGTGCATGCAGCAGACAACAAAATCCGATACATCGTAACTTATGATATTGAACAATATGATTTTCTTTTTGTAAAGTTATTAAGTGATTACTGCAAATATTTCTGTTGCAACTCAATTAAATGAAGAAGAGTTATGTAAAGATGTATATGAAAATGTATGTATGTATGGAAAAATGGTATGTATATATCTATTTAATGTGGAACATTGTAGTTAAAACACATTTCAAATTTAAGCAAATTAATTTTTTTTTAAATAGGGATATTAATTACAATTGATTAATAATCCTTTAAATATGATTGCACATATACAACAGCTTTTAATTGTAATTAATTTTACTCAATTTACCTGAATAAACGTGATAAAAGCAAAAAAAGTTACTATTACTTTAGCAGCATCAATAAATATCAATTCCAAAAAGTAGTTTTTTATGTCATCCAGCTGTACAAGTCGTTAAAGGTAACAGAGTTGTATTCTTTTTGTGAAAGGTCAGACGCGGCAATTTTAGTTGGGTAATTGTCGGTCTTAGAGCAGCCTTCAGAGAGGGGAATGAGAAGGAAACTAGTTGTTGGTACTCAGCAATTCCATAGTTTTCTCTCATGTATGTATGTTTATGTGCATATATAATGTAAATTATAAGAAATTGCCGAAGAGCAAGTTTAAAATAAAATTGTGAAAAATTTGAGTAATTTGTGTTTTTATAGAAATGATTTTTTTCAATTCTCATTGTGCTTCTATACAGACATCTGTAAAATTAAATTAAATAAAGATTTTGTGATATAGTTTTAAGCTACATACGTGCAGGGCAGCACTCAAAGAAACGAATTACAATTATCTTTATTTTCAATAACATATCAAGTAGATCTGTGCCAAGTCATTCATTTTAGTAACCGGTCATTTTCATTCAATTGAAAAAGACTGATCCGTTCGTTCATTTCGTTCACTCGGTCATTCCGAACGAAAGGCGCGGCACCAAACTCGAAATGTTCCGGTCATTCATTAATCAGCACAACTGACAACGACACACAACAAGATAATTCAATATTTGCAAAAAATTCGTTCAGCTCAAGGTTCTTTTTGTTTCTTGTTAAAAAATGTTTAATGTATGTTTCAATATTTCGTCTTTCTTCGGAAGATTTCTTCAGGAAAATTTGTTTTTTTTGTGTATAAATTCAGTACAAAATTTGAATTGAATTCAAAATTCAATTCTCACTTCGTTCACTGATATGATCCGTTTAATTTAACCCGTTCGTACATGAACGACACAGCTCTAGTATTAAGCTTCAGTTATGTTATAGTTTACATAGACAAGAATTCAAGATTCTTCTTTTTCTGCTTAATAATTATAAATTTTTATATTACTTTTAAGTGTATAAATACATGATTAACCAAATTGGTGGCAAAAAATTACAAAAAACCTATTTGATTTAAATTTTTCTTATAATAAAACGGACTTAACCTACATAACTAACTAATTACTAAGGTGATGCAGCTCATTAATATGAATTTAAACATCCGAGATTGAAATTTCGTATTAGTCTTTCCGTTTTGACAGCTTACTAACTCCAAATCAGCAAGCGCATAAAGACGCTGTGTCGAAAAGTACCAGGGAAAATTGTATATCATTAATCATTTATTTTGTGCGACTTGCAATTTTTGAATGTGATTATGCTGTAGTTTCCGCTAAAATCTATTAGTTTACTCTTAATGACTTTTTCAAGGATCTTGCTCACCAGCGACAATAAACTGATAGAACCATATGATAGCGGGCGAGTCCCGTCTTTACCAGGCTTTCTATTGGAATAGTTTTAGGTTCTTAAAATCTAACGGAAAACACGAAATTTGAGAGAAGAATTTATAAGAATTGTTAGGAACTTTATGACCCTAAGAGGGGTTACGCTTTCAGACATCTATTATTAATCCCTTTATTTCCAGGTGTCTTCTTATTTTTTAATGATTTGATAATGTCAGAAATTTTGGAAACACTAGTACTAACTTCACCTGAATTGTTAACATTAAGTGATAAAAATGATTCAACAGTTTTATCGACCAGTTTGCCAGCAATGGAGTCCCTAAGATTAGCAGAAATAGAATGATTCATAACAAATGTTTGATTCAAGATTTGGTTTTTCTCTTGGTTGGTTGTATAAAGAGAATCATTCATTTTTAATATAAGAATAATAAACTTATTTGTTAGTAGGAAAAAATTTCTTGGGCTTTTTCTCACAATAATGCAATTATCCTCAATAGAATACATACACATACATACATGTACATACATCATACTTACTATTATATTTATGCCACATGAAATATCGCCATAAAAATTATTAAATCTGAAGTTTAAGTGCATATAAACGAATGTATATAAAAACCTCAAAAAATATTTTATTGACATCAATTTCGGTTTCCTCAATACAAACAGCAAGTATAAACATTTCGAAGGAAAACCCTTTCAGGCATATCACGCAATAATAAATATTTATATATATTGTTATGAACAAAAACCCTAATTTTTTGCAAAATGTTGCCGATTAACATACATAGATTTTCTTTTTGTTGTGTTGTATTTATATTATTCGAAAAGGTGTTTATTTACGGAACGTACTTATATTTTTATATGAGAATAAACATTAATCCTAAAGGTAACCTGCAATTAAGAATCATAAATAAAACACACAAAAAGTATAAATAATCAAATTGTAAACAATTTTCTGTAACAAATTTATTGCTCTTAAAAAAAACGCAAAAAACTCAATGAAATCTGTGCAAAATGCGACAATAAATATGTATAAAATAGGTTTGTACAAGAAAAACATCCGACACATAATAACATAAATAAAACGCGGTTGGTGCAACAAATCAACTCCAGCAACAACGACAATAATTGCAAAAGGGGGTAAAAAACAGAAACATGAATGCTATCTGAATTTTAAATGTTCATGGGCAGCATTTAAATTCGCTCATACATACGAAATGAAATCACACCAAAGTAAAAATGCAAGAGCCATTGAATCAGCCAGGAACATGATGAAAGTGGTTTTTCATTAACTTATTGCTAAACTTAAATTTAAGCAAAATAATATATTGCTCCTTTATTGCAATATAGTCATAACTAAAAAAACCTTGTTTTGAGAAAAACGCATTTCATAGTTTTAGTTTCCATACAAGTCTTAGATTTTTTTTTTAGTTATTTATTAAAGTAAACAGTTTAAAAGTAATTTGAATAGGAGTACATTTTTGACAGAATGTAAACAATTCTGCATGGTTAGCTCGAAAAGCTCATTTTTTGAGGTAGGAATATGTTGCAGTAAAGCAGCGATATCAGTGAGGTTTTTTTTTGTAATGGACTATATCCTTTATTTCAACTTGAAGACCTTGGATAACCTTACGATGTCCAGCATTCGAAATGCTTAATGCATTCGAAATAAAATGTTCTAGACAGAAGAAAGCGAGAAAAGATTACTTACCCCTTTGGAGTCAGTGAACAAGAACAAAATTCATTTAATCTTTAGCCTTAATGCATAAGCACTTAGGTCCAAATGCCCCACGTTCATTATCTCAACTGCCAGAAACACTCAAGCTTAGTGCAAACTTGCCCACAGTTTGTGCTGTATATGCTGAACTTCGCATAACATTACAATGAGTTAAGTCAAAACTGACTCAAATAGGAAAGGAAAACAGTCAGTAAATTGAGGAGGTAATCTTGCTGCTAATTACAAAGGTTGTCCTGTCTATAGCTATCTCAAGAGATCAATGACAAATAAGCCAACAGTTTTACCAAAGCACTCTCGATATTTGCATTTCTGTCGTTGTAATAACTTTCCTCAGTCTAGTGAATCAATTTGGCGGATAAGTATTCAAAACTCCAACCGAGTTTTTTCTGCCAACGTAGTGAAATCTAATACAACAAACCATATTCTATACTCTGAAGCATATGCTAGTAATACTGAAGCCACATTGCAGACTTTTATTAAATCCATAAAGTCTTTTGTCACCCCTGTAACCACCATGATGCAGGAAATAGTTTTTCAAAACATATTTCTGGAGCGCGAACAACATTTGTGAATAGTATATATTTTTTCTGTCGAGGGGGAAAAATGCGTTACGCATTGAGTAGGGGGTCCGTACCCTCCACTTTGCGTTGGACTAATCACAACAGTTAACTTACCGACTAAAAAATCCCCTCTTCTTCCTGGGATAAAAATTTCCACCCCAGGACCACCTTGGCACTACTTCACGGTGGACTCACAGTGGCTTAATCAGCCCTTCTCTCTACACTATCCTTCGTCTGGGATCTTGATTATGATCTGTCTTTTTCGTCTGCAGAACTTTTTGGCAGAATCGTGATACCGCTAAAAAGTTGGCCTCGTTCACTATCATGATGTCCACGACATTCTCTACCGTTATTAAACCAGCTGCCATCTTCAATTCTCTACGAGTTTCCGCCCATCGAATATATTTAAAGAAAGTGTATTCAGCGTCGTGCAGAACTTTTTCTACTCCCTATAAACAAAAAGGGGTGCCACATTTGCCCATTTTGTGTAAGTAGCTCCGGTAATAGCCGTTAGTTTGCACTGGGTAGAAATTAAGCTCGCCCATCAAAAGTACCTATGAAATTATTCCGGCAGATAGTGAACACAAATACTTTGATACTCACCTCGACAGCCAAGTCATGTGGAGTTTCGCGTTGGTGCCACGGTCACGCAGACGAAACTAAAAGCAGTGAAAATAAAGTGGGTTAGCGGTAGAATTTCCACCTTGAATTTAAATCGCAAACCTTCTTTGTACAACGTCAATCTAAAGGCTTTATGGAGCTAAGGGGTCCGATTTTTGCCCACTGCTTAGCTTTATTTATTTAAAAAAATTCAAAGTAGTCAAAACCAAATTCTCCGAGAAAAAAAGCTAACGAGCTCACAAGGTCTAGGCATTCCTTTAAAAAAAGATGGACTTTCAAACTGTGCGACTTGAGCTTTGTGCAAATCCTCTCGCATGACGGTGGCACTAAGTTGAGATGGTGGGTTTTGCCGCCATTAGACCATTTTACCTCTATATGACTAGCATTCGCAAAAAATAAAATATTTTCTACTCATGTAACAAAAACTATTCTATATTACTTAATTTTTTAGTATTAAGACTTGCAATTATAAAAACTTCAATATGAAGAGATACTGCAATGAAATGAAAAAAAGTTTCATCTTGACTGAAATTAAATGTTGTCTATAAAACTGGATGGATTATATAAAGTTTTGTGCAAAAACACAACCAACCATTGTCAAAATAATTAAGTCGTATAAAAAAGTATGTATTTACTTGTACCTCGATATGTTTATTCATCAGCAAAAAGTTAGTTTTATTGTCATTTAGTTTTGGATTATTTCAACTTAAAATCAAAATTGTGTTACGAACAAAGAAAAAATACTACGAGTAGCATGAAATGCAAAACAGCAAAAACAAACATAATAAATGGTTTTATAATTCAGTCATAAATGAAAATGTACCAGACAGTTGAGTTGTGTTCTATTTATATTCGAATTTCTAAAAACGAAACAAAAAAGCGAAAATAAAAAACAACAGCTGAAATGCACGTCATGCACACTGAAACAATTTTCATAAAGCAAAGAAGCAACAGAAAGTGCATTTGTCAGCATGAATACCAATTTAAGTTTCTTAGATTTTGAACAACATAAATTTACTTATTTTGTTTTTGCTGTCTTGTGAAATATATGAAACTTTTTTGTTAAAGAAAGAAAAAAGAAAAAAAAAACACTTTTAATATCAAAGCTGGATAAATACATATATACATATGTTTTCTGTAATAATTTTATGCAACAACAAAATAAATCTTAAGAAAAAATAGAAAATTAAGTAACTTAAAAAAGCGAAACAGAAAAATTGAGCATCACAAAATAAAACTGGAAGTCCAATTACGCAAAAACATTAATTAATTATGCAGAAAAAGCTCTACAAAATAAATTCATGTTCTTGTTTGCTAGATTGTTTCGTTTTTCTCCCTTTTGATATTAAGAAAGGTTTTAATTCTAACAACAATGACCGTGATTGATAACTCTTGATCAGAGAAGGCAATTAAAAACAACTAAAGACTTCAGCTATTTCTCAGCTGCTACAATACTCACCAGCATCTACCCGGACTCAAGTTTGGCGAGATCATAAGGCCCAATCAGACTATTATACAAGTATAAATACTTTCATTAGATTTTGTGAGATAAAAGTCTAAACACATTTCTTGCGACTGTCAAAAAGTCTAACGTAAATTAGATTTTGCATTCACACCATCACACTTGATACAAACCAACATAGATGTGCCATCATAAAACTTTTCACGGCGGCAGGTGCGCTATTCGTCGTAGGCGATAGACGTGCCGGCGCGTGAAATTCTTCAACAGTTAAAATAATAATTATGTGTAACACATCCAAATTCAATAGCACAAACATATTTTATGTTCTAAATATAGCATGAGCAAATTACATTTATAAATGACAGCTAAATTCCAAACTTCGAGCTTTTTTATAACGACAAAAAATACTATCAGTGACGGCACCACATCGGCTACGAAGTTGCCGACTACTACATTTTTAATTAGCTGGTTTGCTAAAAAACACAACCCTGATCCAATGTAAAGTATTATCGTTTTGATAAGTTTCAAAAAACAACAAAGTCGTATGGGATGTCAAATTTTTATCGTATTATTTTTCGTATGTATGACGGATTACATTCAGACTATCAGACTTGCACGTATTATTTGAATTTTTGACAAGTATTAATACAAAGTATAATAGTCTGAACTGGGCTTTAGTAAACATTATCCTTTAAAATTTGCAATTAAATTAATTTATTTACCTTATTAGCTTATAATATTGTTACTAATAAAAAAACAGATTATTTTCTATGTTTCCCAGCTGCTTATATTCAAACTTTTATGCTCCAAGGAAGCACATTTTCTGTTCAAAGGGTACGTAAATCGGCTGAATCGTCGAATTTATGTACGAATAATTCAAACAGTTTTGTCGAAACACATAAAATTGCTGTTTGGTATGATTTATGGGCTGGCAGAGTCAATGATCCATATGTCTGCAAAAATGATGTTTTGAAATTTGCTCATACATCAATTAGATGGCATTAATCTTGCTGGCATATCCCTCCTTTATTGCAACATAGTCATATCTCAAAAAATTAGCTTTTAGAGTTAAAAATGCTGAATTTTTAACAGTACTACCTTTTATATTGTGCCAAAAGTTTATTCAAATTACTTTCTAACTGTTTCCTTTAGGAGATATTTTCTAAAAAAATTTTCTAAGAATTGTTTTGAAACTAAAAATTTGAATTATGTTTTTCTCGAAACAAGCTTTTTTGAGTTATGACTACGTTGCAATAAAGGAGCGATAGAATGTAGCCACATGCCTTTCGGCACGCGCTACTTATGGTTTTCTCAAAGAAAGTATGAAAGAAAAATTTAGCATATTGGTCCGATTAATTGGCCACCAAGATTATGTTGGCTATATCCAATGGATTATGTTATTTGAGCTTGTCTACGCCAATACCCCGGAGACAATTCAATGACTGGAAATTAACATTCGAAATGCGGCTGTAAGTTACGTGACACGCACTTGATCGTAATTTTATATAAACCTTTGGATCATAAAATTTTCTATCCAATAAGCCCATTTCATTGACATTAAAAATATATAAAAGCTCTATAAAACCTCGTATACAAGAGAAAACAAAAGTAGAAATGTATATAGAACTTATCCAACACGCATATGGAACTCACTAAAAATATGCTGTCAATGCTTAAACAATATATAAAAATTAGTTCTGGTTTGCCATAGTCAATACTCCAGTTGCGTGTCTGTGCAAAAGTTAGTTTCAAATGGCGACGTCAATATGCCTTCATGTGGCCTCGTTGTAGCAGAAAAATTATTTTAGTCTTTCTTTTATTATATTCCGGTTTCCTCTTCTATGCTTTTGTTTCCTTCTCTTAATTTAATCTTTGCAAAACTAAGATTTACATGCCAAAGGTCTATTACGGAAATGTTGGGGAAAAAACTTTAAAGATAATTTCTTGTTTTTCATTACAAGCAAATATTGAAACATCTGCAGTAACCGCGTTAGATGTGATTATACATACTTACGAAGCTTAAGAGTTAAAATCAAGTTAAAATTTTTTTAAATTCTCTGTGCCAAATAAAGAAAGCAGCACGACCGTTAAACCCTAAGTCAGCACAACTGGACAAATCCACAGCTCCAAGGGAAGATATAAACGTATGTATATATCAAAGTCTAAGTACACGTGTACTTCGCTATTTGCTTTTACAATTTCTTTATAAGTAGTTACTAATCGTATTTTTTTTAACGATATTTGCTACAAGGCCGAACATTTTCTCACCAAGTTGCTACTTACAGCTCCCCAATAAATGCCTTTTAAGTATTTTTGTTTGTTTTTAGATTAAAAAGTGTATGATTGGTTGAGTTTAAAGTAGACAAACACAGTCGTAAAGCAGCTCTGGACTGGGGGGAACAGCTCTCGCGTGGTGGTAATTATTTCCTAAGTGCGGTCAGGCTTGTCGTTGTTGTTTGGCCTTTGAGAGTTTGCGTCTCACTTTCATTGATTAACCGTCTACCTCAACTAACTTCCAACTTCCTATGCGAAGGCATAGGTCGGTACAGTTAGTCACAGCCCCACAAAAAAAATACTGTTAATACCATCGGGGCCATAAGGTCTTCGTTACTCCACCCATGCTGTGCATCCTATACTTTGCAAAATTAAAATTAAAAGTTTCTAAAGATGCTAACAATTTGATAGCGAAATATTGAAAAATAAAAGTTAAACAAATTGTTAAATTTTTTATCAAAAACAAGATCTCAAGCTGCAAAAATTTTATATATATTAAATAAACTATTAAATAAGATAAAAAATAAGGAAGAAAAAACTTATTTACTACTGATTTTATATAGTAGGGGTTATGGGAAACCAAAACAAAGAAATTATTACTAACTAACTAATTATTACTAGCTAACTAACTAGCTGCTAAGTTTTTTGTATGTAAATTCCCATAAGGGAAATATAGCAGCCAGTTAGTTAGCACAAGGTTTTTTTATTGTACATAAGGCCTTTAGTTTCTTCACGTTTAACTGGGTGGATAAGCTTACCCATTATCCTTTCATTTTAAATTATTTCTCTGAGAGTCTCTCGCTTTCAGTTATGTGAATTCGCTGCATTTGCTTAAATAGGCCTATTGAAGTTTAATGTAACTAGAGATTGAGTTAGTTGCTTAACTGATTATCACAAGTGAAGTACTCCGTACCACTTGTACCCCAAATAAATTTATTGCAGGAAAATCATTTCGGTGTTCTTTTTTTTGACAAAATCTGCGCTATATATTCTTATCATATATGGCACCCCCGTTAGATAACCATTTTTTGGATACTCCTAAAAACGACAATACCTTTGTTTGGTTGAATTCAATGGGTTTATTAATGTATACTTTACAGCAACGAAGTTAAAGAGCAAGTAATTAGAAAATGGTAATACAAAAAGTAGTTTCAAAAAAAGCTACAACATACGTACTTTACTTGTAGCGCAAGTATTTCAATGTTGACAACATATTTTTACGTTAGCAAATAATTCACATTTTAATATACAAAAATACAAAATTTATAATAATTAATGTCCAATGAATTTGGACAACTACTCTTCACTAACAGAAGATCTGGTATTCTTTGTTTCATGCAAAAATAGTAGTAAAGCTACAACTAAAGAGCTGAATTCATAAAGTTTGCTTCCCGAGTACAAAGTACATAGTATGGATGAAAAAAGTGACGTTGGAATAAATAAAATCAGGTTTTTAATTTTCGGAAAGTTAACAGAACAGCAATGTCAAGACGATTGTCGTGTGTACCTGCCATATGACGTCCTTACACGACTACGGTGGACTTAACTACAAGTAACAGCGATGCATCCACCACTTCTTGCATTCGGACGGTATAAAAAAGTTCGACTATCGTCTTAACTAAAATGAGGCTATAATGAGAAATAAATGGTTTTTGGAAGAAAAAATGTTTATTTTCCTACTCAATATATATTCGCTTTCGCACCTCTTTGAATTTGTAAAAATTATAAATTGTTTACATTAGAAAAATGGGCGTTTATAAAAATTAAATGCGCTTTATTTACGCATCGCCAGAAGAAGCACAACAAAAAAAAAAAACTTTTCTTTTGGCAAACTAAATGGTTTAAATCAAAACACACCTGTTTCTGTTTACACAATTTAGAAAGGTTTAAATGCAGTATCTTGAATGCATGTCAGCATATAAATCTTTCTGCTTTTAATAAGTAACGAATAACTTCTAAAGCTCAATCTGGCTTTTTCAGTACACAAAAAAAAAAAAAAATTAATTCCCTTTCATCATTCCATTTTAAAGAGCTTGATTTTATCCCCTAAACCAACTGATTTATGTTTCTTTTGTTTAATGTTGGTGTTCTTTATCGGTTCATGGATGAGTGTGTTTGACTTCCTCCACAACTTCCAAAAAAAAAAAAAAAAAAAAAAAAGTAAATAAATAAAACATTTTTTGCGTGCATCAAAGTAAATGTTGCAAGAAAGAAACAGAAATGAATAATGATGTTGGCAACAATTAAAAAGTGGTGGTATTTAGTGTTTTGTATTTGTTCAATGCAGCACAAAATGAACGAAGGAATAAGTGAAATAGTGTATAAGAACACACAAAAAAGGACTAAATGAAGAGGTAAATTTTGTTGATAAAATCTTTAGATAAATGAACAACAACTTTGTGCTACCGCATAATGGTTAAGCTGCAGAACCAAGCATGCTGTTCTAACGTTTGTGTCTAGAAAAGGGATGGGCAGATAGAGCGCTTGCGATAAGAGAGCAACACCAGTGTCGGGCTAAATCTAAATCATTCACACTTCAAAGAAGTAAGGTCCAATGATTTTTCCTGACCAAATTGCACACCACGCTTTTATTAAATGCCAAGGTGAATAAGTTGAGATTTTTCCATTGCTCAGAACCGACTATTCATTTTATTCACATATCCATTGGAATGAAAATGTGCCTCGTCCCTCATTATGATTTTTTCATGAAAATTGATTATTGATTTTTATCAAAAGTTTTAACGAATATCGAATATTTTATCTAAATCAAGTGTGCCCAGGCCTATGCGCTTGATGCTCAACTGTTTTTGTAAAAGCGCTAAGCTATAGGGCTGTGCTCTTTAGTACATACTGCGCTCAGCACTAGCAATGAAAAATACACAATTCGTCTTATATATATATTTTTGTCGTTCTTCACTGCACACACCCAAAAGTTGGTAAATTTTGTTTTTGTAAATGTTTTGCTTTTTACAACAAAAAATACTAAATAAAACTGGTTTTTCCTTAAATGTATTCGTGTTTACTCTTCCATATAAAAATTTTGGGCACCACTGGTCTAAATAAATTTGCCACTTGTCCTCATGGCTGTCAAACATGAACTTTTAAGGCTAATCTTTAACAAAGTGGCGGTGAAATAAGGTAGTATACCTTCACGGCGAACACACTGTACTGGGTATGCTTAGGGTTAAAAAATTCAGATATTTGGTCACCTTGTTAAATTTTTTGCTGGACCGTTTTACATTCCCCTAGTCTGCTTTGCAAAATACTGGAAAGAAATAAGACTAAATATATACTATATGATAAAAGTTACAAGACTTTCAAACCGGGTCGTTAATTTTGGTCATTTATGACTACTTTATTGTCTGTTCTGTTTTTTTTCGCAATTTTTGTTATTTTTATAAAAGTTTTATTCGAAAGGTGTTGGAGAAGTTTTGCAAAAGTATTTTGTTTAAGGATTTGACTCACACATTTTTAAATTAGAGATGAGTAGTTTTTGAATAACAATTGGCCACTTAACTATTGTTGTGTTGTTCTGTTGCCTCACGCATTTATTTTGCTTTTAAAGTCATTTTAACTTTATAATGCATTTCTTTTATGTAGAAAAATAATTTTAAATTACAAGCAAGAATGATAATAAAATTGCTTCTTTGTCGCATTTCTCTTCGTCATATTTTGAAGGAAAAAAGTAAATTGTTTCTTTTCGTTAAAATAATTCTCTTGTTTTCTTTGCCAACTACTTTTCTTTTGTCGTCTTCTAAAAGCCATTAGTTTTTGAGTTCATTTCGAATGCTGGAAAAGAAGGATATACAGTGAATTCTTTGCTATGGAATTTCATGCTACTTTGTATGTAGGAGGGGTTTTGGGACTGGGGTGCAGCAGTTCTTATTGTTGGTTTTAACTGAAGTAGCTGAAGCATTTTTCAAGCACTTTTAATTTGCACTGACGGTTTTTCCTTTTTGCTCAACTTTCATCTTTGAACGCAAATACACATTAACAGGATTGAGCAACAGTTTAAATGACTTTAATTACAACATTTGTAGTAAAATTCTTCTGTTTTTTTTTCTTATATAATTCTTTTTATAACGAGAGCTAAAAAGGACAATTACTTGAATTCTTGCTTATGTTAAGTTCTAAAACAGCTGAAAAATTTCTATAAAATTGTTTTTATATGTAATTAAAAGGCTTTTCAATGTTTAAGTAGCAAAAAAAAAAAAGAAAGTTTACTTACTAATTTCATTTGCATTTGTTTCTACCGGGTGTCTCAGAAGAAAATGAACTTTATAAATTTACGACCATTTACAGGTAGTCTGATTATATTCTAATTGGGACTTTGACCAGCAGTTAGAACAATTGCAAAATTAACTCTTTATTTAACGGAGAAGTTGTTGTTAAACTCAACCACTCAAAATTTGATGATTAATATGTTAATCAGTACTCAAAGGCAGGAAAATACAAGTAAACGAAAAGAAACAAACAATAAAATTTATTAAAATAGGCGAAAACCAAAACCCAAATTTTTTCTCCCAATGTTTTTATACCCTTCACAAAAATTTTAAGGGTATATATAAGTTTGTGATTCCGTTTGTAGTCTTTACAGTTTTCATTTCTATAAATTTCCGCTCTATAAAGTATAATTATTCTGAATCAGTATTGGTAGAAAAGTCGATTAAACAACGACTACAAATGCTATATTTGAAAGGATATGTTGATTTAAATTTTTGTTTAATATTTCATTGTAATATTAGAATAATCATCCTTATGTAATAATTGGCTCACATTTTTTAGTTTGGCATAAAAGAAAAACATATTAAGATTTCTTTCCTAAAATTAAGACTTTTTTGGGCAAATCAACATTTTTCGCTTTACACTAACAAAATACACCCAAATATATCGCAGAAATGTCCAATCCCTAAAGGCTAATATTGAGTTCATTATTTCGTGCGAAATTCTTTCAAATTGCATACAAAAGTGTTTAGTAAGCAATATCTGCGAAATTATTTTAGAAATGTAGTACTGAGTTTTTAAGTTTTTGAGTTTGCGAAAAACACGCAATATGTATCTGCAACATGTTTTCACTTAAAATTGTTTCTGGGAATATTTGTTTTTTCAGCTGCGAAATAACATAAGCAAAGCTTTTTTCGCACGAAGTACAAACATGTATACTTAAAATTAAGAAAGAAACATGAGTAAGAGAAAAAATAGACAGCACTGAGTACATTTCAATTTTTCCGTACGAAATAAGTAATGTTGCTGAAAGTTTTTCGCACATTTAATCTCAATACTAGGCTTAATGTACCAGATTTATGTACTTTTTTAAAAATAATTGCACAAATTTACTGATTGTTCTTCTTTATGTATGTATTATGGGAGTATGTAAATGAATGAATGACTGTCCGACATTGAAATTCCGTTTCTGAGAAAACCATTAGACTTAGAAACTTTCGCCATTCTATTATTCAATCGAATTTGATTGAATTTGCTATTGAAATTCAGTAAAATTGGTTCACATATAAATAAGATGTATCCAACATTTCGAAAAAATCCATTTTTTTTTGCAATTTTGTACGAAATTTTTGGAAAAAAAGTTGTTTGTTTTTGTTTCAAACTTGAGATACTTATTGCGATGATTAAAAGGCAAAAACCGGTCCATATAAACCCGAGATATAGCCTAAACCGATTTCTCAATGAAAATGTCTTGTAAGCGAACTTAAACAACTTATTTGCTTTAACGCAGTTTTGGTAATAAAAGAAGGTTATATAAGTGTAGAAAATGAAAATTTTCAATATCGGTCCATATATACCAGAGAATAACCTAAACAGATTTTTCCATGGAAGATTACCTTTTCGGCTTGGCGATTACAAGGTAAAAAAATGTTTAATATCTAGCTCAAATTTGTAATATATACTATTTACTCGTATTTGCATGACTATTGTGAAGGGTATTTTAGATTCGGTCCAGCCGAATGTACTACACTCTTACCTGTTAATTATAGAATTAAAGAACTATTCGAAATTATCGAAATGATTTTTCCTTATGTGATGAGTAATTTATTTGGCTGATTCACACTACAGCGACTGACAAAAAATACCTTCTTTCAAGAAGTCCAAAATGGGGCAATCCAAATCAAATCAGACATTCGAAGAGACAATTTTTTTTTTATTTTTTATTTTTTACTGTATTGAGCAGCACATTTGAGGAAATTTTCAGATTTTTTTGGCTTATGATTTCAGGATGTCGCGAATGAGAAACCTGTGCCCGAATAAATACTCATAATATTTTCAATATTAGTCGAAACAGAATGTATATTTTTTGCATTCTTTTCCTTTTTCTGTCTACTATCTAATAAAAAATATAAAAAAAAATTGTGCACAGAGGGATTTAATATTTTAAATAAATTTTTCTCACAGTTTTCTTAAAATTTTTTTGTATTTTTTTTACATCTCTTAAGGCACGTTTGGTAGTGGGATAACAATAACTGCTATTTTTCCTGTTTTTTTTTTTAAATTTTCCACAAAAAACTTTTTACGTTAAGCCACTGTGCAAAAATTTTCTAGGACTTCGCAGGATATATTTGAAATACTAATACTACCCAGCGGTGTCCCATCCCCAATCCTGTTTCAACAATCCGGCGATTCCAAAAGACCTATTAGAATCCATTAAAATAGCGAATTTTGAACACATAAAAAACACGTTCCAACAGAAATTCCTAGAAAATTATAAATTAAAAAAAAAAAAAAATAATAATAATATTAAAAAAAAAGTATTTTAATTCTTAATTATTATTATTAACACAGAGCGACGGCCTCTGTAGCCAGTTACTTATTATTCTTTTTATAATATTAATTGTGTAAATTTATTTGCCATTACTAAATATAAACAAATAAATAAATAACTTTCCTTTTAAAATTCTGTTACCTCAGATATCTTATATACATACAATCACTACAGTATGCCAGCAACTTGTGGCATTCGGTGCCAGCGATTACTTCTAAGAAATCGTGCTATAGGAGTGTTTGTATGAAGAAGCCTCATCAAGAGGAGTCCGTGTTTTCCCTACTGAATTGAAGAGATATAAACAAAAACCAATTTCAAATGTTTTTCATAAATTCTTCTGCCTTCTGATTAGCTTAGGTTACGAAAAGTTAAACATAATTGTTATTGTTAAATTAAAAAAAAAACACGATTTTCCGGTGCTTTAACCGTGTTACGTTTTTGCATTTGCTACTTCTTTTTACTTCGTTTGCCAAAATTACTTCAATTTATATTTTAATATTATTAATTTTAGAATTTACAGCAGCTGAACATGTTTAAACGCTGTTCATCCAAATTGCTTTAACTCTGAAAGTTTTTGCCACAAAAATATTGAAAAGCAAAGAGGGTGAAACATATTGCAAGGAAAATATTGCTTAAAAAGCTTCAGTTGCAGAAAATTAATACACAATCATTTTGATGGCAAACAACATGTGCACGTAGCAAACATTTTAGCACGCTGCTCGGTAGGGGCATGAATATGCAAGCAATTTTTTACAGCAACACGCACGCACACACACGCACACACACACAGACATGAAAAATTAAACAGCAAGTTTTCTGAATGTATTAGTATATTCATAGCAATTATTTATTCGTTGCACATATTGTAATGCCACACACAAACTCTGTGGCAAACATTGATTGTTATAATGCTGAAGTGTGCGCACAAATACGAGTAGATTGGTCTGGATTGGCAAGACAATGTTTTCGTTGCATATTAAAAATTAAAGTAGCAAAAAATCCATTTAAGCTGGAAGCATAGACTAGCTCTTCAGTTCGCAGATAGCATAACAAGGGCTAAGCTAAAAACTTTTCAATTGCGATTAAAATTTAACAGTTGAAATTAAATTAATAGTCAATATCTATATAATTACAACGTGCCCAATAATTTCTTCTATTTCCTAAGGATGCTTTAGCGCAAATAATTTTCTATTAGCTCATTTACACCAAAGCAAAATCTGATAAATTTTTCACGCACAAAAAAATATCGATACGTTAAAATCATTTTCTGCCTTCCCTATAATAATAAAATTGTTTCTTTCTCCGCTATTTTTAGACAACTCCTAGCATGTTCACACGAAGGTTTATACCCAGCGGCCAGCACTGCCTACCACATTACATGTCTTCAATGGTGTGTGCAACACTTTGTGTTCAATGAATTTTTTTTAGCTTTTATTTATTTATTGAATCTTTACAATTTGATCTAACAATAAGTATTCAAATCTTAATACTAAACATAAATACCAAAAATAAACTAAATCCAGCCAATGCTAGACAAAAACTTTTCGCCGCTAGGTAGATTGAACACATTGTCGCTTATCTTTTCTTAAAATACGCCGAAAACCCCTAAATGAAAAATAACACATTTATATCGTAAAACATATTCATGTCGTTTAAATCTGCAACTCTTTTTCCAACTGGGTACGTACATACTTTCACACACATACTACGACTGTGCAAGTAAGAAGATCTGAAAAGAAAACAAACTGTTTCTCTTGAATACCCTTGAGGTAAAACAAAGCAAATTATTTTGTTATGATGTAAAAACAATTTAGGAACTTCTTTTCCCAGAAGGGGTTAAATCCATTTTTCAAAGAAAATATTGTCTCCAGGTTCTTATTTTTTATCTACACAGAAAAAAATTATTTTCCTGTTCAATAACGAAATTCATTGAATCAATTAATATATTATTTGAATGCGGACCTGTAAAGGAATTCGTGGATTCAAACAAAAGTTTAGTAAAAAAATTTATTGATCGAAAACAATAGTTTTTTGAAACAACAACAAAATACCATATCCAAGGTTATTTATTGATATTTTTCCAGACAAAAATTTTGTTGATTTTATTTTTATTATAATTTTTTCTGTGTAATGTGTGATTTATAACTTTATTTTTGCTTTTTTGCTTTCCATAAATTTTGTTTATGTATTTTAGATGTTCAAATTGTTTCGGTGACACAATTTTGAAAAACCACCATAAAGTGAAAATAAATTTCATGTTTTTGTGATTCTTTAAAAAGTTATATCGTACAATACCGCTTTCTATTAAGGAGAGAACAAAATGAATATAAAATTTTTTTAACCGTGTAAGCATATACTCGTACATACAAACAGGCACACATACAATCTAATACAACAGCTAGGACACAACTATGGAAACAAGAAAATTTTATGAAAATAAGAATATGAGAAAATAAGTTTGGGGTGACCAGTCGTGTTAGTGCTTAACAATTTTATGTATCCACTAATAAAAATTTATTTGTGCTCTATATCACATATAACAAAATTGTAGAATATAAATGAAAGAAAATTTAATATAATAATAAAAAAATTATATAATTCTACACCTCCCGCCGAAGAAAAACCTCTAGACAGATAAGGATTAGGAAAATTAATTTCTATTAATGTAAGTTTTCCAAATGGAAAGGAATTCGGTAAATTGCTACAGCTGGGAAAAATATGGGAACAACTAATCAGGATGTCGACGTCAATTTATTGAACTATCGATTCTGTATTTGAACACTGCATATTTCATTATATACATTGCTACACAGAAAAAATCAGAGTAAACATAAAATCATGAAAATTTTTGTCTGAAAAAAGAATTTGTATACATATACATATATATAAAAAACTAATATTGGATATCGTTAATTGTTGTTGTGTAAAAAAAAATGTTGTTTTCGATCAATAACTATTTTTACTAAACTTTTGTTTGAATCCACGAAATCCTTTACAGCTCCGCATTCAAACAATTTATTAATTGATTCAACGAGTTTCGTTATTGAACACGAAAAACATTTTTTCTATGTACTCGGCTACATAATAAATATAATGAACTGCGTATATAATGAACCATGCAGTGTACAAATACAGAATCCCTGCAGTGTTCGTTGTGTCAATAAGTTTGTAGTTTTAAAAGGTGTAATCCAATGCAAATGGCTTGGATAAATTGGATACTAGGTTTTTAAAGATCATCACACCCGTGCTGCTACCTTAGTCTATTCAGTCTATTTTATCTTTTTTTTTGTTTTTTTTTGTACGAAATGGAAACAATTTAAAATAACTCCTATTTTTAAGTTTAATAATGACCAAAGGCCGATTGCCATCTTGCCTTTTTTATCCAAGGTTATGAAGAACATTGTAGCCAAACAAATCAACCAATATTTGGATTGTAACAATTTACTTTCTGATCGACAATCTGGCTTTAGAAAAGCTAAAAGTTTCACTACAGCTTTATTCAACGTAATTGAGGATCTCAGATCTAATTTGTTTACTACTACCTTGAGGTATCTAGAGTCGCATAAATTACTTTGTGATGGTAAATGCGGGTTTCGTAAGAATTGCTTTACTGGCGATATTTTGGCATATATCTCGGAAAAATGGTGTCACTCAATCCATCATTTCGGTGAAAGTAATGTGGTGGCTCTAGATATCTCCAAAGCATTTAACAGATTGTGGTATGCTGCACTACTGGCAAATTTATTGCGTCGGTGATGACTTCTCTCAGGTTATAACGAGCTTTCTCAGAGACCGCACTATACGAGTTGTTATAGATGAGGTATCATCAAACGAGTTCTTTCTCCTTCCCTATTTCTTATTTTTCTCAATGAGCTTCTATATCAAACTTCCAACCCTATCCGCTCTTTCGTGGATGACAGCAGCATTTGCCATTCCTACTCTTTTAGTTATGGGCAAAGCCTATCCGAGATCGTTGTCAAGAGGCAAAATATGAATGACCCACTGAATAGTGATCGTTTATTAACCTCCGGGGTTGTAAAAACAGGGTCGCCTTTAACGCTCGCAAGACCCAATATTGCTTATTAACATACAAATACGCGACCTTAAATGCTGCTTTATCTGTGCTCATGGATGGTATAAATATTGAGGAATCGGATGATTTTGATGTCCTTGGAATGAAAATAAATTGTTATATTCATGTTTGTGAATTTTCCAATGTTTCTTGTAGGGATGATTACTGTACTTTTTTACACTGAGTGCATGTATATAAATAAAAGTTCCTTTGACTCTAGTATAATTGTTTCACTTCTTATTACAAGCATATAAACAGCCCTGGATGGAAGAACGGCTCTCGCGTCATCGTAATTATTTCTTAAGTGCGGTCAGCTTGTTGTTTAGCTGTTGGGCTATCGAGAGTTTTGCCTCTCGCAGTTTATCTCAACTAACTATCACTTTACAGTTTTTTGAGATATTCTTTAATTAGCCACTCGCAACTTCTTATGTGAAGGCATAAGTCGTTATAGTCAGTCACACCGCCGCTACAGATTAATCTTAATACTATCGTGGGCATAAGGTCTTCGTTACTCCGTCCTGTGCTGTGACAGGATGCACAGCAAGTGCATCCTGTAAATTATTTGTAGCTGTTTAATAAATAAATAAATAAAAATAAATACTTCTTATAAGGAAAAAGACATATAATAGAGTATATTGAAGTATACTTCTTGTCACGACACAAAAAAAAAAACGAAGAAAGAATGTCATGTGTATTGACAGCTACGTGTACGTGTTTATAATATAAGTATGCATGTGACTATGCTTTTCTGCCTACAAAGCATCACATAACTTGTAGTGCAAATTTTTACAAAAAATGACACGAGACCATAAATATTTATTTTGTATGAATAAGTTTAGTTTGATAGTTGATGCAAAGCAAAACGGCAGCATAATATACTATTTTTATTTCTGCAAAAAGTAATTCTTATCACCAAGGTTTAAATATTTTTGCAATACTACATGTTACTCTCTTGCACATGTTTAGTAAGCGCATAAGTTCGCAAACTATAAATTTGCACAATGGCCATTGTACGAGTTTAAATTGAAAAATGCTTTATAATTTTCAATTTTATTTATTATGCAGCACGGCAGAAAACAGATTACAAAAAGAAAGCACTTATGTGCGTTTATGAAAATAAGCAGTAATAATGATTTTAAATGCTTTACAAATTCTTCTTTATATCGATAAATTCTTAAAACTAAGTAAATAAGAACCGTTAAATTCAATAAGGTAAGTTACTCAAATTATATGTATGTAATAAATCGATTACATGAGAAGTAATTATAATGAGTGTAAATTAAATGAGAAAAAAAACGGTAGAACTGTGAATATTTATGTATGCATTGATGGTAATTATACGAGTAATATTTAAATGTGAGCAATTAGGTTTGCTCTTACAATGTATATATGTAAAATTCAAGTGATGCCCAGTAGAAACTAATAACTTCACAAATGTGTTAAAATAATTCAAAATTATTCTCGAACATTTTCCCCCACGAAGAACATTTGTTCTTTTATTTAGATGCCTTTTGTAATTTATCAAAATCTTCATCTGAAGGTAGAAATGCAATTTTTGATACAGGTCTTTTGAAAATCTTATCTTTTGACTGTAACGTAACTACTCGAATAATACCATCTTTACCAGGGTGTACTTCTTTAATGCGGGCTAGCGGCCACACTCCAGGCGAGCAACGTTCGTCCAGAGCAAGGACGAGGTCGCCTTCCTTTGCATTTTTTATCGGTTTAAGCCATTTAGGTCTTGACTGCATACGGCATAACCACTCATTTTGCCAACGTTGCCAGAAATGTTGTTTGAGCTTTTCTATGGCTTTCCATCTTGTGAGTCGATCAATATTGTAGTCAATTAAATCTTCATCTGGCAAGCAGTTTGTGGATTCACCAATAAGAAAATGTGAAGGTGTCAGCGCAACTGAATCTGTTGGGTCATTACTTAGAGGACATAAAGGCCGTGAGTTGAGGCAGCTTTCAATTTCCGCAAGAAGTGTACTAAGTTCTTCGTATGTCACCACTTTAGTGTCCAATAAACGTTTCAGGTGGTATTTTGTTGACTTTACACCGGCCTCCCAAAGGCCGCCAAAGTTAGGGGTTGCAGGTGGTATAAAGTGCCACGTGGTACCATCAGTAGCCAGTTTTTCCAAGAGGTTAATTGGTAAAGAAGATTTGTTGCGATTGTAAAGAATTTGTAATTCTTTGGAAGCACCAACAAAATTTGTGCCACAGTCAGAATACAAGTTTGTACACATACCTCGACGCGAAGAAAACCTTTTGAACGCAGCCAAAAATGATTCAGTTGAAAGACTTGTAACTGCTTCTAAGTGTATGGCCTTTGTAACCATGCAAATAAACAGACATATGTAACCCTTTGTAGTAACTGAGTTTCTCGAAGTTGACTGCTTAATGGTAATTGGACCTGCGTAATCGACGCCACTATGTTTGAATGGTCTAGTGGGGATTAAACGTACGCTAGGTAAACTGCCCATCATCTGTTGTGATGCCTTCGCATTGTACTTAAAACATCTCATGCAACAGCGGACAACCATTTTCGCTATGTTTCGACCGCTAAGTACCCAATAGTTTCTTGCCACGTACGATTGCATCTGTAAAAGAGAACCATGTAGAGTTTTTATGTGTGCTTCTGAAAATATAAGAGTTGACATTGGATTCTGTTTTTTAAGTAAAATGGGGTGTTTGGTAGAGTAAGCCAAATAAGAATTTTGTAATCGTCCACCCACTCTTAATATGTCATTGGAGTCAATGAATGGACACAATCGGGCAAGATGATTATTAACGGATAATCTCCCAAATTTTTGTAATTCTTGCATTTCATCTATAAAATCAATGTTTTGAGATATTTTTATAAGTTTTTGAAGCGAACGTTTTAATTCACTTGAAGTCAAGAAACCAGTCGTCTTACATTTACTTTGTGTTTGATTTTGTTTGCGTTGTTTATGAACCATGATATTACTTTGAAATCGCAGAAGTAGTGCCGTTATTCTGATTAGTCTTTCTAAAGAAGAGTAACGGTGAAATAAAAATGAATAACTTTTGTCGCTATTTGTGTGAATTGAAGAAGTGTTTACGGAAAAGAAGGATTTTGATATTTCTTGATTTGTCTCATAATTTTGTAGAGGTTGCATAGGCCAATAGCTGTTGTTTTCTTTAAGCCACTTAGGACCTTGCCACCACAGGTCGTGCTTAACAAGCTCAGCGGCCGGAATGCCCCTAGATGCACAATCGGCGGGGTTCTCGCTAGATGGTATGTATTTCCATTGATTGGGATCTGACGATCTTTGGATTTCGGCAACTCTGTTACCAACGTAGACAGTCCATTTTGAGGATTGGCCTCTTATCCAGCATAAAACGGTTGTGTTATCAGTCCAATAAAAAACTTTATCAATTTTGTGTTCAAATGCTAATTTAATCTTGTTGATTAATTTTATTAAAAGCGTAGCACCACATAACTCAAGCCTTGGTATCGAGACTCTTTTCAGAGGACTTACCTTCGTTTTGGCTTGTAATAGATTAACAACACCATTACCGTTATTGTCAATTATTTTTATGTAGGCTACCGCCGCATAAGCTGAAGTAGAAGCATCACTAAATCCATGTAACTCAAAGTGATAGGTTTTACATAACCCGATCCAGCGTGGTATTTTTATATCTCCTAAACATTTTAGCTGTTCAATGTAGTTTATCCATTCTGTGACCAAGTTTTGGGAGAGAGGATGATTCCAGTCTACTCCTAATAACCACAGTTTTTGTAGCATGACTTTTGCTTTCACTGTTGTTGGGGACAGCCATCCTAATGGATCATAAAGTTTTGCTGTGTCAGATAATATACTTCTCTTCGTTACTTCAATATTTTTCTCAAAATTTATTTCAAAGCAAAACGAATCAGTTTTAATATTCCATTTAAGACCCAGAGCTTTCACGCTATCAGTTTTCTCTATTTCGTATTCATCTTTTATTTCTCGTAATTCTTCAGGTATTGAGTTCATTAATTCATTACTGTTTGAAATCCACTTTCGCAACGTAAATCCGGCTTCCTGTAATAGTTTACATAACTGCTGCTGTACAGAAATCGCTTCCTCAGAATTATCAGCGCCAGAGATAATATCGTCTACATATGTGTCAGATATCAGAACTCTGCTTGCCAATGGGTACTTTATTTTTTCGTCTTGCGCTAATTGATGCAAAACTCTGATCGAAAGAAAAGGGGCCGATGTTGTTCCATAGGTCACTGTTGTAAGTTTGAAAATATTTATGTCATTATTGGTATTACTTCGCCACAATATTTGTTGATACTTTTGATCATTACTTACGACATTTATCTGACGGAACATTTTTTCTAAGTCAGATCTAAACCCTACCTTGAAACGTCTCCATCGAGTAATTACAGTGGGCAAATCATTTTGGAGAGC
The DNA here is from genome assembly GCA_914767995.1 of Thecocarcelia acutangulata. NCBI lineage: Eukaryota > Metazoa > Arthropoda > Insecta > Diptera > Tachinidae > Thecocarcelia > Thecocarcelia acutangulata. The sequence continues at coordinate 4,179,752 of OU612097.1, forward strand.
TGGCCCAGCAGCCAGTTCATCATTTAAAGAGGGTTGCGAAAAGGTTTTAAAACTCCCGTCAAAAACTACCCTTAATTTGGTGGTAGTACTACTTTCTCTCCACACTCCGTGATGCGGCAAGAAATAACAGTTTGGTTCCAAGTCATGAGGATATACACCAACCTTTTTCATGTGGTTCAGTTTTTCATATTCAGTCATAAAATCGTAATATGCCTTGCCAAATTTAGGGTTCCTTTTACATTTTGATTCAATATGTTTAAGTCTCGATAATGCGCCATAATCGGTCCTACTAAAAATTGTATTTGGATTACCTTTTATAATGTTCTTAAAAGGTAGAGCAACTGTGTAGCGGCCTTCAGTATCACGTATAGTTGTCGTTTTAAAATATAATTCACACAGCTGGTCTTCTTCTGATAATGCTCTTTTTTCTAAAAGTTCCTCTTGTAACCAGAAAGCCTTTAGGCGTTCATCTAATGAGCAAGTGTTTACAGTGATATTATTATTATTAATAAGTCTTGAGGTTGGCCCTGATACGATCCAACCAAAGTGCGTTAGTTGCAACAATACGCTGTTTTTAAATTTCTTTTGTTCAGGTAAAATAATTTCTCCATATACATCCCCTCCTAGTAATAAATCTATTTGCCCGGGTCTTAAAAATTCCGGATCGGCTAAGATAAAATCGTTGAAACTTGGTAGGTTTGTTTCATTTGCATGTAGCGGTTGGTACATTGTTATAGAAGGTATAACAAGTGCACTACATTTCAATTCAAAGTCAGGCTCAACTTTTGAATGAAGAACTAAATTTATACGTTTACGAGTAGTAATTGATTTGTCCTTTCCTACTCCATTTATTTGCGCAAACGTCTTGAAAGTCTGCAATCTTAAAGTTTGAATTGCATTTTCACTGATAAGAGAAGCTTGTGCGCATGGATCTAATATTGCCCTAAGAGAGAACGTTTTATTATTTGTCGCGATATGTACCCGCATTGTGGCTAGTAGAACTTGAGGCTTAGCAACTAAACCAAAGTTAACTGATAATTTTTCTGGTCTCTTTGCTGTGTTTTCAGTACTGAACATGGTTTCAACAGAGTTTCCGGAGGACATAAATTCGTTATGAATCGTCGTGTGATGTTTCTGTTGACATCTTTGACAACGTGATATTGAGCGACATTCTCGTGAAAAGTGGCCAGTATTTAAACAATTATGGCAAACCCTTTTTGTTTTAAGAAGTTCTCGCCTTTCATTGGACGGCATTGAAATAAACTTGAAACACTTGTATAACAAATGCCGTTTGTTACAGCATGGACAATTTTCGTCACTATTGGATGTAGATATATGAATACTTTTACGGAAATTACCTTTTTGATTTGGCTGGGTCTTTGTGCGTAAAGATGAATGACTTGGTTCAGCAATGGATTCAAGTGTTCTAAAAGAAGTTTCTAAAAAACTAAAAAGTTCGTTCAATGTTGGAATTTCCACTGATGCTTTAAGTGATTGTTCCCATTCCTTTCTACTTTGAATATCAAGTCGTTGGACTGTTATGTGTATTAAAATTGCATCATAAGTGTCCCTTGTGACACCTAATGTATTAAGTAATGCTAAGCAGTTTCTTGTAGTATCCAGAATAGTTTGAATACCTTCAGCAGTACCGTTTGAGTTCGGAATTGAGAACAATTTTGATAACAAAGTGCTTACAATTTTTCTACGATTGTGATATCGTTGATTTAAAGCATTCCATGCCAATTCATAATTCTCCTCTGAAGCCGGATATTCCTTGATGATGTCCAGTGGTGTACCGGAACAAGAGCTCTTAAGATAAAAGTATTTCTGGATTTTTGATAAATTAACGTTGTTGTGTACTAACGACACAAACATATCTCTATATGAGACCCATGCTAAATAGTCACCTGAGAAGTTAGGTAAATCAATCTTTGGTAGTCGTGTTTCAGCTGAGATAGTAGCATTTTGTCTGGATGTTGAAGCATGAAAAGTACTAGAGTATGGAATCGGTGACTGAGGTTGTTGCGACTCCGATATGACATCTAACAGTTTACCTTTTAACATTTGATAAACATCTTGAAATTGATCAAAAACGTCCTCATTAAAATACGGGACTTCGAAAGTTCTTATAGACTTGTCTCGAATAACATTAATAATTTGGTAGTGTGTGTCTGTAAACTGTTGCGACAAAGATTCTATAGCTTCTAAAATGCTTTGAGCATAACCTCGAGTCTTCAACTCGGTAGATTTTCCATCGAATCTATCCGAGGTGCGTATTAAATTACTCAGTAAATTACGTTGGTCTTCAATTACAAATGAGATCTCTTCCATGTTAAAAAAATAATTTTATACGTACGGTTCAGTGATACTAATTTTAAATCCACTTCCAACTTAGTGATTCAAAAAGGCAAACTCAAACAGAATATGTAAATGCAATGCTGGTATCTCTTCCTGTCTCAGCAAGTAGAAATCTTCACAAGTAATCTTCCAGGCAGTCAATGTTAATTGAGCTCTATTGTTCAATCACAATGTAGTTGGAAAACCAAAAATTAACCAGTTTTCGATATTCAGCAATGTCAGATTAAAAAATCCCGGGTTTCGGCACCAATTTATTATGTACGAGTTTAAATTGAAAAATGCTTTATAATTTTCAATTTTATTTATTATGCAGCACGGCAGAAAACAGATTACAAAAAGAAAGCACTTATGTGCGTTTATGAAAATAAGCAGTAATAATGATTTTAAATGCTTTACAAATTCTTCTTTATATCGATAAATTCTTAAAACTAAGTAAATAAGAACCGTTAAATTCAATAAGGTAAGTTACTCAAATTATATGTATGTAATAAATCGATTACATGAGAAGTAATTATAATGAGTGTAAATTAAATGAGAAAAAAAACGGTAGAACTGTGAATATTTATGTATGCATTGATGGTAATTATACGAGTAATATTTAAATGTGAGCAATTAGGTTTGCTCTTACAATGTATATATGTAAAATTCAAGTGATGCCCAGTAGAAACTAATAACTTCACAAATGTGTTAAAATAATTCAAAATTATTCTCGAACAGCCATTGTGAAAACCCTTAATGTAAAACATGAAAAAATGCAGCTGTGCTTTGAAAACCACGTTAAAGCACTCGATCTAGGAAGCCAGCTGACGCATTCAATTCAAAGAAGACAATGTTGTATAATAACTTTTCGAATTTGAACTGTGGCAGCCTTCCTATAGTTCTCTATACAGCACTAAAGCAGCAATCTTTTAATGAAGCAGCGGTGCTTCATTAATCCTGCAAAGCCAATGTGGTTATGGTTTCTTAAGTAAGTATGGTCAGCTTAGTCAGCATATTCCATCTTGTTGCCTATAAATTGCATGCTGGCCAACTAGCAATTAATTAATTGAAGTGCATGTAATCAAAACGTGAGTGTGCATATGCTACTTGTTTATTATATACATATGTAAATGCTGCTTATGTTCACATGTATGTATATAGTAGGACAAGAGCACTAGCTTCACAAACATTAGATTTTTGTTTATATATGCATATGTATGTGAAACTCAAGGTCATCCAATTAAAATGCAAAAACATGTCCGATAACATTATGGGGGAGATATATTTTCAAGCCATATTTAATAAATTTTTGTACGCAAAATATCTTTTAAAACCATAAAGAAAAATTCAAAAAGTATTTTCTAATATGGATAAAAATTTTCTCATATGAAGGATATGTTTTTAAGTTAAATTAAAAAAAAAAACTTTATATTTTGAAATGATGGCTCTGAGCCATTATTTTTTAACAATGACAAAAAGTAATATTGTACAAATAATCACGAACTTTTAGTTATTACATATGTACGATATTAACTAACTAGTTGTGAGTTCGAGTCCAACTCCAGTCAAGAAGAGGGATTATTTTCAGTTATATTAATAATTGCTGTGACACAATAAGACCAAAGAAGAACAGAAAAAATAATTGTATAGCATAGCTGGGGAATGGGGAACAAAACTAGCTGTTTTGTAGTCGCTACACTACTCATCAGCCCCCAACTGGTATTCGAACTCGGGATCATGTGAACATGATGTATTTTTAATACGTCCGCTTAACAAACTCAACTCAAAAAAGTAAGATTGGTTAAATATTTTTCATTTAGAGCACCAGCCCTTAATCAACTCACCCATCTAACTAACTGGTTAATTACATTACAGGCATCTTTTGTAAGACTACAACACCCCGGGGGTGTTGTTAGCAGCCGAAAAGAGGCATGCACCATAATTATCAGGAAAACTAATCCCCTTCATTCCCAGGACATTTCAACCATGATCAGCGTCGGGATGCTCAGCAAGCAGAACTTCCGGCGAGCATTGCCGATCAACCTTCTGCCAATTAACCATTGGTAAGGGTTTTGAAAATCCAGCACAACATAAGTTATCCGGTTTTCTAAAGAAACGAAGAACTCTTACCCATTGATGCCACAAATGGGGCCGGATATAGGTGGTATAAATAGTAAGGAGATCGGATGGAGTAAAGTACATATAACATCTAACATCAAAAGCCGAGGCACTTGAATGTTTCTTGAGACACATGATGATTGAGTTCATTCCAGCGAGAGACGCGCTATATTTTTACTTCCAGGATATCAAGAGTATCCGATTCCTCAATATTTATTCCATTCATGAGTGCAGATGACACAAACACATGACCACTGATGCGGTTAGAAAACAACACTGGGTCTTACGTGCATTTAACGCAACCCTGTTTTTACGACCCCATTCAGAGATTAGTAAAAGATCACTATTCAGTGAGTCATTAATATTTTGCCTCCTAGCAACGATTTCGGATAGGCTGCAGTTATAACTGAATAAGTACGAATGACAAATGCTACTATCATCCCAGAAAAAGTGGATATAGTGGGAAGTTTGATATAGAATGTCATTGATCAAAATAAGAAATATATATATATACTACTTTTACCGCAATAAAGCAATTTTGCTCTTTTCTATATAGTTGCTACTTTGAATAAAAATGGGCAAAGAAAAAAAAAAGCAACTAACAATGTAACTCGGATACCGCATTGTCTGATACACTGTCAATTAAGCCAAATAAGGTAAGTAAGTATAGTACGAGTAGGATACATCTGACAATGAGGACAATATGGCGTTGTCTGATGTAAGATTCCACCCACTTACGATGTATAAAAAGACCGAAAAATCACTTATAAGTGTCAAAGCTGCAATACTTACTACATATCTATCCTGAAATTATAGTTTTTTAAGCAGAATTTTTCCTATAATTTTATAAATATTAATTAGTCACAATAAAAATGTCAATTTTAATGCAGCACTCATAAAAAATAGGGGTTTATTATATTTAAGCTAGAGGAAGCATCCATTGTTGATCTCTTAATATGAAGTGTATTTTGTTTAAAAATAAAAACAAAGTTGGCTTCAATCTAAATTGTATATATTTGTTATAAATTTATTTATTTATTTATTTTAGCTAAATGATTACTAACAGCTGAGAAATCAGTATAACAAGGAAATAGATAGCATTAATATAAAAAAAATTTCATTAGAAAACTATAAACATAATATCTAAATAAGTGGAACATTATGACCACTTATTTATATATACGTGTGGTTAAAGTACACCATCCCGCCTTATCCCTGGCACCAAGTTAAGCTTTTTCCATTGAAAAAAATGCGATGAAAAGAAAAGTAATCACCTTTAAGTGTTGAAAACAGTATTACGTTTCTTTTTCCACGCTCGTTTACACATTCTTCCTTTCTGAGTATTTAAGTACAAACATTTTTTTGGTTTTTATTATTTGTCAAATACGATATAAATCGTATATCTCCCTTTTTATGAGTATTTCTTTACATCACATTTGCTTTTTTATTTTTCATTTCTCAAAATGTTTTATCATCCAGCCGTTCAAGAATAATTTGTATTTGCTTAATATTGAACTTTTTTTAAGCGATTATAGTATCTCATGTCCTATATTTCTCGTTAATTTATTTATAAACTTTTTTTTGGTTTTGAAATATCATACTGTACATACACACATACATACATATGGACATATTTCGACTGGGCAAATAAAGTAATAATTGTAATAAGGATTTTAAGAAAATTCTTACGCAGCTGATTTTGCTGAGGGGATTTGTATTAAATTAAAAACCAGCAAGGAAAACGATTTAAGTATGACGTGCAATAAATTTTATTTGAAAAGTTTAAGTACACAGCTACAACGGTAGAGCTTAATCAGGGGTATTTTACACGTTTTGTTGGGTTAATTGCTGCCTTGGTTGGAACAAAAGTAGGAACGGGTCTTTTAGAACTTAAAACATACTATAAAATTTAAACTTACTTTCGCTTTCCGATTGGCATACTGTTTAATCTCCTCTGGCATGATACAATCGTACTTGCAGAAAAAATCATGACAAAATCAATTGAAATAGGCATATAAAATATAGAAATATATAGGAACTTTTATTGAAGCTAAACGATGTCTATTTCGTATTAGCATGCAAATGTAAAAAACAAAAAACAAAAAGTTTTCCAAAGTTAACACAAGATTAGAATTTGTGCACACGTACGCAGTAAAGTTTTGGTAGCCCTAAAAAGTAATTTGGCAGCTGTTCCAACGAAGGTGCCTTTATTGTTGCAAAATTTTTTCAAGCTTGACTGACAATTATTCGGGCAAAATACTCCTTAGCGAGCAATTACGCTTTGACCTTGATGGCATTGTTAATCGCCAAAATTGCTGATTTTGGGGTTCTGGGAATTCATATATAACTGTTGAAAAATAAGCACATCCACAACGTGCGAGCTGGAGGCATAATTGGATCATACTTTTTTATAAATGAGGCTGGTCAAGTAGTGACTATTACTAGTGCTTGATATCGCGACAGCTAGTTTTGCCGCAATTAGATGATATAGATGTGGCCACCGTCAACAAGACGTTGCCCGTGAAACCGTCGGGTGTTCTTCCATTTCGGTGATCAGAGTTGGTCCCGCAGATGATGTATTTTAACACCAACAGAATTTATTTCTACGTCAATCACACCACAACTCTAGCTAAGGGAATTAAGGTGATTTTTCAAATAGTTGGAAAATAATCATATGCTGCTATATAAATTTAGTTTACTAACATGTTTTTACGCATTTTTATCATATCTTACTCATAAATGGACGAGCCGTTAATCTGCTTGTTATAAATTTATACGCACATCCTCACAAACAACATAAAAACGAAAAGCATAGTACATACACAATCAAAGATACAAGATTTCAAGAACGCAAAATTCCAAGAAAATCAGCCAACAAAGTACTACCGTTGTTTTTTTATTATTATTGCGTTCTTATTTTATTTTTCAGGCGTGTATTCGTACGCAATTATATTTGACAATTTGTGTCTAGAATTATCATTAGCAAATAATTAGAAAGTTGTAGAAGGTAAAAAATAAGTATAAATAGCAAGCACATGTTTGGCAGAGACACAGTTTAATTTTAAACGGTTTGTAAGACTGTCATAAGTCAGAAAAGTAAGCAAGTTTAGTGTTTTCATAAACAATGGCTAAGTGTAAACAAAGTTGTGAATTATTTAAATACATTAGAGAAAAAGTTTATTCAATCTTTTATCTAATTTAATATTAAAAATAATGACAAAGTTTATTCAACATTAAATGCAAAAATACAATTTACAAAAGGCAAAAGGTTAATGCGTTCTATGACCGTCTTCGCTCATGCTCGCTTACTGACTAACTGCTTCATCGTTATCGTTCTCATTTATTCCCTTACACGTGTCATCATTTCATTTGCATTTGAAAAATCCGCAGAATCGTTTTTAAAGGCAAATACGTAACAATATGAAATAGCTTTGGAAGTTTGCGATACATTATCTCAGGTGAAGGAATGAATGTTTAACAACATTTTTTATATATTAAATAAATCATGATGCAGATATACGTTGTATCAAAATTGGTTCAAGTTTGTAAGATTTGTAAAAAAAGGCGCAGAAACAGCTATTAAAATATTATGACCTAGTTGTAAACCCAAATTTTTCTTATCGAACTTCTGCCAGACGATGCTATTTATTTTAAGGCAAATATATGTTTGCGGCCAATAAAACAAATCAATTGAAAGCATTGAAGAGCGTTGTTGTTTATAAAAGAAACTTTTTATAAAAATTATTTGCAAAATATTTTTTTAGTTTCCTACTCTACTAAAAGTTTGTTCCAATCTATCATAAAGTTATAAATTTGTATAAGTATTTAAAAAAAGCTGAAAGAGTCTTAGCGTCTTCCATCGTCATTGCAATGAACAAATTGCAACAGTTTCCACCCACCGACTTGAAAAAGAAATCCAGAACAAGGAATTCAAGAATAATAAATATAAATAAAAAATCGATTTGAACAAGGCCAAGTTAACTGTACGGAAATAAAACAGGAAGGAAATACAAACAAAAAAGTAGAATGCCTTAAAATTACAAAACTGTATTTACAACGTAGTCAGGCCAACGGTTCAGAAAAACTTGTTGTTATGGCATCCAATTCAGAAATAAAAGAAAGCAAGAATTTAAAGAAACAATAATGAGTTTTGGAAAAGAACTCTGGATGAATGAATAGCTTTGTCATATTGTATAATGCCTAAGACCAAATATCAAAGTATCTAAATACTGTAGTTCAGCTTAAATAGAAAAAAATAACAGATTTATAATTCTGTTAAATCGTCTATGTAAAAGGGTGCAAATAACAATAATATCAATAGCAACACCTTTTTATATGAAAATATTAATACGCAATAAAATTTTATTAAACGATGATTAAGAATGTTAGGCACACATGGTAATAAAAGTTGTTAGATTTTTTTATAAATTTGGATGAAGAAGATCATATATAATGTGTATAAGCAATATTATTTTAGTAGGGAAGAAGTCCAAATACTGAATACAAAAAGCGGTTGCTATATTAGAATTTTCCAAACGATTTCAGAAAACTTTGTATACTCGTCGTACCAGAGTTGTATTTTTAAAGTTCAGTTAGACGTGGCTTATCCATAATGAATAGTCATATTTTGCAGAGAAAAACAGCTGCATATCCATAAACAGCTGATATATAAATTTATACAGACACATAGAAATAAATTAAAATGTTGCCGAACTACAAAAATTTGAGAAACTATAAAAAACACACTTTTACTTTTATAAATACAATATAGAGACATATAATAGTAAACGTCTGCATGATTACGCGTAAAAATCATTTGAATATATACGTCTCCTTTTTGAGTAAATAAAGGTTTTTACCACATATATTCTGTTTTAATTAAAACAAACGAATGAATATACAAACCGAGTGAATAATGACAATATCTCTCTACTCGTGGAAAAGGATACAACAGCGTTCAATTAAAACGAACTTATGTTCGTTATGAAGAAAAAGTTTCAAATGCACAAGTATTAGTATTCGAATGAATGTAAGTATGATTCGAATGTATTCATATTTTTGAAGTACTCTGTCAGTAATATGTTGGCTCATTTTGTATCTCAAATACCGTTTTCTTTTCTGAATAAGTTTGCCTTTTTTTCTTAAAATTCAAGTTTTAAAATTTAACTATAAATATCTGAAAAAAAGTTGAAAAAACTGTATACTTCTGTATTATTTGGCAAAACAATATTGAAAATGTTACACATTTTCTAGAAAAGAAACCGCCATAGGATTTTGAAAAATAAGTGCATGTGCACATACGAGTATGTAGGTCAATATATGTATGTATGCATATTAAAAAATATATGTACAATATAGTTCATTTATCACCTTCAACTTAACATTTACCGGCTTTATTCCGCATACTTTATGAATGAATTAAATGGCTATTCGAATTTCCTGCTTTAATCATAAAATATGAAGTTGCAACTCTCGTTATGTTTTCCGCCCATCAGTCTATCTATTACAATGCCCCCTTCTCCGAGCCTTAAACCATGCTGGACATTTTACAACAATATTTTACTGAGCTTATTCATTTGTATAAAAGTTAGTTAGTTAAAAGTAAAACCACAAAAAAGAGGAACTAAATGCTGTTTTTCTGTTTTAAATCTGATTATTTTAATTAAAATAATGGAAGATAGAGTTAAATTTTTGAAAATATTTTTCAAAAGCTTTCTAGTATTCCTGATGATTGGGATAGTTTTTATGAAATGTCGACATATAATCAGCTAGGAAACACAAAAAACAAACTGTTTATACTTTTGATTGGTATAAATATTAGTAGCGAATAGACTAAATAATCATACACAGAAAACATTTTTTTCGCATTCAATAACAAAATTCGTTGAATCAATTAATAAATTGTTTGAATCCGCACCTCTAAAGGAATTCGTGGATGCAAACAAAAGTTTAGTAAAAATAATTATTGATCGAAAACAACAATTTTTTTAAACAACAACAAAATACGATATCCAATGTTATTTTTTTTATAATTATGTATACGAGTATGCATACAAATTGTTTTTTCAGACAAAAATTTTGTTGATTTTACTTTTACTATAATTTTTTCTGTGTAGACTCGATTCTTTCAAAATAGTATGTGATTGTTATTAAATCTCTTGTTCAGCTTTTTTCAAGTAAGGATTCATGAATAAGTGTGTCTAAAATTAAATATTTATAGTCGGCTAGGAAATACAAAAGGCAAGCTGCATATTTATTAACTTAAAGTTAATTTAGTAACTAATTAAATAAATAATAATAAACTGTATTGTTTGCATGATTCATATTCTTAAGGTCATTCTTTCTGTTAGAACTTCTTTCCCCATTGCAAATGAATTAACTTCAATGCAAATTTGTTTTCTTGTTAGACATATAATTTAGTTTTCAATTTATGTTTACACACTCCTCTTTCTGGGCCAAATTCTTGTCATTTAGTTTGGCATGAAGTCTTTGTCAAGCAGTTTTAAGGGGCATTCATTATTCTGCTGCTTTTGAGATGTTTGTTGTGAGTGCTGTTGCTTGTCTAATTTTTGCTGTTGATGGTGCCCATGAATAACCAAATGTGATTTTATGAAAGCAAAAACAATTTCAACGTAACAACAAAACAACACCAACAATAACAAGAACCAGCTAAGCTATAAAGGATAAAATTAAGTACTACAACTGTACTCGCACTTACAAGCACACAAACACAAACGCCATCAGCCTTCTAATAATCTAAGGGAGCGAAAATTGTTGTTCTTGTTGTTTATTTGTTGCACTAGAACGGTGTCATAGGTTGTAGCATTACATGGAAATTGCCTTTTGTTAATGCAACACTGTTGCTGTTGTCTACCACATCATCATCAAGATCAAGACAAGCCAGTGCTGAAGATAACAAAAACATGGGCACTTATGTGCATAATGTAAATATGCGGAGATTCCTTCACAGGCAAACATTTTAATAGTTTGTCACAAGTGTCATGTTTTCTATTTTTATTGTTAATAACAAGAAAAATTAACTTAAAAGTCAAGAAATATTCTACATGCATTTTAAGCACAATACCTTTGTGTTCCATTATAGTCCTGTACGGAATGATGAATATAAATTCTTAGTAAAAGAAGGAAAATCAAAAAATTTACATACATGCGAGTTGTTTCATCATGTTGTTTAAATAAATTCAGCAGGCATATTTTTAATTGACTTTCAAAAGGAAACTGATTATAAACTAGCATTATTTTTTTTTTTGCCATTTCTTCCAGCATAACTTTTTGATTTGTGAATTGAGCCTGAACACTCTCATGTGGACAATTTGCTTGGCAGATTTATGAACCACACGAGCGAACGATTCCCGCATCTTTTATATTGTGTGGTTGTTGTTTTTGAAGTTTGGTTCCACAAAATTTGTTTACGAAATAATTCCATTATTAATTTAATTTTCAAAATCCTATTTGGGTTTCTCCTAAATATGAAAAAAAAATTTTTTTCTTTTTGAAATCGTGCCTCCATTTGTGAACTATATAATCAAACAGCGTAACCGTATTTTCAATATAAATCGATATGAAACTTTTCAGTGGAATATAATCGTGTAAAGGATCCTAATATTGTTAACGTTTTTTCTTATGCTGTAATGTATAGGCAATCATTTTCTTAATAACACTATCACAGTTCCATAAATTTTATGTGAGATTATATGAAGTTCTCATATGAAGTTCATCTTCTTGGATCTGAGATAAATGTAATGCGGTTACGTAAGAAAACAGAGTGAATTCCACCTCTAAATATGCGAAAAGAGAATGAAATTTGGAGAGAAACAAGTGATTGAGAAAAAGTGATCCAACCATAGTACATGATGTTAATTGTGAGTCACACCTTAACATAAAATTTTTTGTCCAACTTAATTTGACATTTCTTTATTTCAGTATATGAAATATTCAACCAGGGAGAGCTACACAGCTGAGCAGCGAGTTAAGATAATTGAAGCCGTTTACGGAAATTAGTGTTCAAATCAATATGCATTTCCAGCATATTTTAGTCAGCAGAATTGACCAAATGTGCGCACAATTGCATGCAAACTTCAGCAAATCGGGTCTGTAGGATATGTTAAAACATCTGTACATGATTGTTTTGTGGGGCTTTTGAGCTGGCAGCGTACTTCTTCGAAAATTATGTCTATCAAGTAGTTACCTTGAATGCTATTTGCTATTGCGAGATGATAACAGACTTCTTGTGGTCAGAAGCCTAGGATAAGGATCTGGTCGATGTGTGGTTTCAATAAAGGATGGTGCCACTAGCCACAAGACCAACGAAACAATGACAGTTTTACGCGAGAAATTCATAGAGCATCTTACCTCATGTAGTAACGATGCAAGTAAATTAAATACAAATCTAGCAAGATCTCCAAAGCTTTTCTGACTTAGGCCGTTTTCAACAGAATTAATGTGGTTTTAAAATAAACAAATATTTAAGTCTGCGGAAAGATCGATCCATTTCTCTTAAGCCCAAAAAGTTCCAGTGTGTAATAATGATATCAGGATCACAATCAAAAAGTTGGAAAATTCTAATATTGGGGAAGTTAAATTAAAAAAAAAAACCAAAATAATATTTAGCTGACCAACCGACCAAACGAATAATGTCCTACCGAATTTGGTCGGAAAAGACCAACAACGGCAACGCTGGATGAAACCTTTTCATATTGCAACCATAAAAATACACGTTCTATTACCAGTAATGTATCATGTTTTAGTGTTTTCTTCAGAACAATTATAACAACGTAAAATATTTTTAAAAAAATGTTACGCCAAACGCGAAAGGATATTAAACATATAGAACTATTTGTAAAATTAGTTTTTTTTCGTTCATACTTATTTTCTGTTTTTATGGAAGAGCAGGTGTTTTAATACCTTTTGTACAAAAGGATGCTGTAAATAAAAATCTTTCGCTGAATAAAAACTGTTAGTTGTTTGCAACTAAACAACAAAGGAAACCACTTTTGCAGCAAATTGGTAAAAATTCCTCTTTTCTATTCTTCTTACAAACTCCACTGGTGAACATTGCTATTTTTCAAAACTGAGGTCACATGGGTTGCTTTATGCAACTTCGTGTATTAAAGCTCTTTTGTATGTGCCTGTGTGTGTGTGTGCTTTTCGAGTCTTTTTGGCAGCATTGTTTTTATATATTTTATTGCAACATGGATTTTCTTTGAAAATATAACTTCTTTTGATAATGCTTAGCAAAAAAATAAACAAATAAGTAAAAGAAAAATATTGTTATTTTAAATTGGAATTTGTAGCTTTATGGCATACTTTACTTAAAAATAAATTTACAAATTCTTGGGTGAGTGTTTTTTACAGAATAAGCTACACAAAGGCTTTCTTAACAAGTTCTAAAGAATGTAATAACAGTTTTGAGTATTCGCAAATAATTTATACAGCAGAAAGTATTGAATTACCAAAAAATATATATAAAATTTAATAAAAAAAATCTTTTTTCTTTTAACTTATCAATTTAAAATTATTATTCCGGCTAAAGCTTAAGTATTGAATAATTCAACAGGAATTTGTTTCTTATGCATATCAATATTTTCATTTATGACATTTTATTTCTTAAAATAAGAATATGGTTTGTGAGCTAATATATGCAAAGTAGGAGGATTTTGCTTAAAGTTTTTGAAAAATTATGTATGTAATCCAGAAATGCTTGAAATACGGGTACATATTAAGGAAAGTAATGACTGAAAAGAAAAGAAAGGAAAGCAAGCAATGGCGGCACCCATTTCGCAAAAAGCGTTCTCATGTCTAAATATGCATGTAAAATATGATGACCCCGCTCTGTTGAGATGCCTTAGTATCAGCCACCTCACGTACTCTCTCCAAACTTTTTTTTTGCCATTCTGATGACACCTTGTCGGCAACTTAAACTTACAACGTAACTTTTTCTGTTACGACCACAAAAGACCGCCCTATTTAAACATTTAAATTGATGGTACAATATTCTTATACAGACCATCCGCCGGGAATGTATACTACTTTGTTCTGCCGCTATTTTGGTAAAAACTTGTCTTCACAGTTTGTACTTAGCAGTCGTGAAGTAGACACGTGTCAAATTTATTATGGAAAAATATTCGACGAAGCTACGTGTTAAGTGTAGTTGGTTCTGGGCAATGGAAAACACTCAAATTATTCATCGGTCACCTTTGCACCCATTAAAAGTGACAGTCTGGTGTGAACTTTGGTCAGGAGGAATCATTGAACCCAACTTCTTTGAAAATGAAAACGTCATAACGGCAACTGTGAATGGGAAACGATATCGCAATATGTTATGAAAACTTGTTAGCACCACAACTGCCTGATTCGGGCTTGAGTAACATGTGGTATTACAAGACTGTGCCATATCGCATACAGCCAGGATTACAATGGAATTACTAAGTGTACTATACCTTCTCGGCAGATACCCTGTAATATTTATCAATACTTTCCTCGGCTTTCAGTGAAGGTTTTTTGATACAAAAAACAATGATTAATTAATACACGAGTTTCACTTTTTTTCATTTTTGTCAAAATTTACGATGTTGTCTGCTTTTGATGGCTGTCAAACTTAAAACTAAAAAATGATAGAGGTTGCTGAAAATTCTACAGTAGCCTATTGGAAGATGATTTCATATGACGATAATTGTGTTGCTTTAACGCAGTGGTGCCCACAAGCTCTATATGGAAGAGTAAACAGCAATACATTTAAGGTAAATTTATTTTTATTTAATATTTTTTGTTGTAGGTTAGGTTATAATCTAGGTTGTCCAGCTCACTTGGATTCTGTAGTCGTTCCCTTTGTGATTGCCTGAAAAAATAAAATAGTGGAGTGAAGAGAAGAAGTTATAGGAAAATGATAGTGAGTGGAAGGGATGGGCGGGGATGGAAAGGAGATGCGGGAACCTTTTAGTGTAGCGTTACATGCTGCTATACTAGCCATCCGCTGCTTCTTATGAAAGAGGCTAGCGCGGTCTGTTTGACTTTTTTTTGTTGCAAAAAGCAAAAAATTTACAAAAAAAACAAAATTCACACTGATACTCGTAGTACCTGTCGTCAATGTTTACCAGCAAAACATGCAAAAGTGTTGTTGCTTTGCGCAGTGAAAAACGACAAAAAAATATATAAAACGAAGTTGTTTGTGTATTTTTCATTGCTAATGCTGAGCGCAGTATTTCTGTATTAAAGAGCACAGCCCTATAGCTAAGGGCGCCTCGATGGCTGATTTGGTAGAGTCTCGAGGTTGCAGGTTCGATTCCTTCCACAGACCCTGGGTGTTACTGCAGACAAGCAAAAAAAAGCTTCGCAGTTTTTGTGTTTATATAAAAAAAAGAGAAAAAAGCGCATTTAGAAAACCAATTGAGTATCAAGCGCATAGGGCTGGGCACACTTGCTTTAAAGCTTTGGTACGGGCAATGCAAAAGGTCACGTAGGTATTAAACTGCTCTCGTAAATACACAGGCTAATTTTTTTAAATGTAACAGCCACAGACTACTTGCGTTTGCAATCTCAGCGAAAGAAAATTGATTTGGGTTTGTCTAACTTTATTCTATATAAAAGATGTGTCAAAACTCAATTAAAGTACACAAGTACAAACGAACGTTTACTAGACAGTCCCAAATTGATTCGAAAATGAGTGACTAGCTTTCTTTCGCATTTATTTTATTTCGAGATTGGTAAACTAACTGTCAGTGTTTTTAAAGCACTTGAAAAGAGCTATCAATCAACTAACATTTTACATAAACTTTTTGTGCGTTTCCCTTTTTATTTTGCCTTTAATACTACTTTATTTTATCCCTTCTCATTCGTTTGCTTTAAACGAATTAAAAGTATTTACATGCGTGCAACTAAATATTTAGTTTACTTCTGGAGCGAAAAATATGATTCATCCTTTTTAGACTGTTTGATGTGTAAGTTGAATTACTTTAGCAACAAATTCATTTGCAATGTCAATATATGATTTTAGTATGTGTTTTTCTCTTATATTTTAAAGACAACATTAATTTAATGGCACTTTGAAGTTAATTTTCTGGGCAATTGAAATGTGTGTCAGAAAAAAGTATCTGAAAAATTATTTTATTAAGCAGACAATTTATGGCAACAAAAGAAAATTCCAAACGAAAGTTTTCTTTAACAAGGTATTGAGTAGTTTTTTCAGTCAAATGTTTGACACTTTTTATGTTTCCTGTGTGTTACTTCTTTTTTTTTTTTTGCTTTTTCAAACTCAAGATAAACAAAAAATTTCAAGAAATATTTTTTAGAAAAAATTCCCAATTTTCGTTAAGTTACATTTTGATCTTTCATTTTTGTTTTCCAAGAGGTTTTAAGCATTATCTTGTTTTCTTTTGAAAGCAAAAAGAAAAAAAAAACTTTTTGTATTATTGCATTTTTTTCTTTTTTCTGTGTCTTAGCAATGAATTTTATTTTAAAATATTCAACAGCTGCCAGTAACAATTTATATCCGGTCAAAATGATATTTTTTTGCCAAAAGAAAAAAAAAATAGAAAAAAATACCGTAAAAGCAAAGGTTTCTGCTTATTCTTCTTATTTTCTTTTTTTTATTAATTTTTCTCTTTACCGTTTATTAACGGTTTTCCCAGAAAAACTCGGAGGAATATCATAATTTTTATCCACTTCACTGAAGTATTAAATAAAAAACAGGGACAATGATGAAGAAAAAAAAAATTAAGATAAAAAACAGGCTTATCATAAATTCTTTAAACGTTTACTCAGTAAAATATTTAGTGAAATAATGGTGAGAGGGGGGATAAATAAAATGTTTGGAATATTAGTTAAGAGATGTTATTTAATTTAAACTTAAGGTGATTTTTTGTTTTGCTAAAGTCGACGCTTAATGTTAGTTTTAAGCAAATCAAAATGTATAGCGTTGTTGTCATAGAGACAGCTAGCTATTAACCATGTACAAGAGTGTTACAAAAAGTATTGCGAAAACAGTAAGGGGTTTCACGATGGGTAATGCAAACTGTGCAAACGATGCAAATATGAGCAAATGTACTTTATTTTTTTCACGCAATAACAAAATGTATGTATTTGTAGTTTGCTGCACTTCTTTTCATTTGCACTAAAAAAAATCTTGAGCAAAAATACTCAGTTGCAAACGAATGTAAACAATAACTACTGACAACAACAAAATTAGCGCCATATTGTTATTTGTGTATATATAAGTATGTAAAATGAAAATAAATTAGAAATAAATTAGAAATTTAATAAACTATTACAAAAAAAAAAAACAAAATCAAGTGAGTGAATAACTTTCAACAAGCAAAGACAGTAAGAAAAGTTCGAAATAGAAATCAAACTTAGCATATAGAGAACATTTTTTGCCTTTTCACTAGTTTGTGTATAATTGTAAGCAAATGCAGATTTTTGACGACGTCTGCTAGTGCAGCCACAAGTGTTTTGTGTTTCCAGAACAATTTTCTAGAAATAGGGAACATTTGCTCAAAAATAAACGGTTATGCTCACGATTAATCATAATATGTACTGCAAATTTACAAGTTGCAAATTTGCACAATAACCATCGTGAAAACCCGTAGATAACCCAAGTTGATAAGCATTACATATTGTATGCTGCTGTTTTTCATTCGTGTTAATTTTTGTTTAAGAAAATTAACCCTTTGTCAAATTTTACAGCACAAGTGTACTGATGCTTTGTAAATACACCACCTTAGACACATATGCATATGCACACGCATACGAAGTTCGTCAATGCACGTGGCACATTTTTCGCACTTTCTTTTTTGCTTAAGTCGTAACAAAACGTATACTTCAGTATACTGTATTGTATATATATTTATCATAAAAAATTAGAATCATTAGCATATTTGGAGAAATACTTAACAATTCACTATTTACATGTAAATAAGTCAAATATTAGGAAGACTAAAGTTTTCCAGTATAAATTAAATTATAATACGAGTAATTTAAAAGTTGTTAGTAGTAGTGTTTTGTCTTTTGTTACTGCTGTCCGTATTTTCTATGTATTGTACCGGAATAGGTAGCAAGATGTGAACACGTGTTTTTCACCTTTTTTCTCTCTCCTTTTTTCACCGTTGTCTGTGTTTCCTTTATATGTTCATTCATAATATCTTTTGAATGTACTTGAAGTACTTGTGTGGCCGGTGTTCTACTAAATCTTTTTATTTTGAACAGTGTTGAAGGTATATACACTGGACCCTGATCAGTTTTAATTCCAAACTTTAAATGCTGTAACAGGGTTTGTTTTGGCCATTCCTGTTGTTATTGTTCAAGTCAAACCTCCACAAACACTACTCCTCCTTTTCTCCTCCTCATAACTTATTTTCCCAGTTCCAGTACAATACACTGCATATGTAGGGGTCATCTCCTGAGGGAGATCTGGTCTAAGATAAAAAAAATGAAATTTCCAAAAATTTCATGTTTTGAATGTATCGGATATATACATGAAAAAATTGTTAAACTTTGAAACGGCATGCTGAAAATAAGTAAATTTATTTTATAACATTTTTCTTTAACGGACAAAAACATATTTGAATTTTTACCACGAAAAAGTTGAATGTTATTTTGCAGCAACTGTTTTCATGAAGTTTTTATTTTTAGTTTAAAATTATTCTTGTTGTATTTTTCATTATCAACACCTGTGTAAAAGTTGGATCATTTGCAGGCATGTCCATTTGCAGATACTTTCCTTAAAAAAAAAAAACTTTTTGTTTGTTTCAGAAAACATAAAACATCAGTATTTTTTTTTTTTTTTAGAAAATGAATAGCTTTTCACTAAAGTTATTCTCTCATTTGAATAGGAAATTAAATCCGGTCTGAGATTTTACAAGTGTGTATAAATAGGCATTGAAATGAATAAGTAAATGAAGCATTTAATAAAAGTTAAACATTTATATAGAGAAAAAGTTTCTAAGTTACTAAGGCGATTTTTTTAATGCTTTTAAACAAATTTGAAGGAATCTAAATATTAAGCAGATTTGAACTTTATATGTATAAAACGGATTTTCTATTAGCGCACAAATGTAAAATACTTCAATTTGAAATTTAAGAAATCAGCAATTTAAAACTTATTACTCACATAAGAAAAAAATAAAAAATTATACTATAAAATCAATACAATGTAAAAATTAGAAATGTCCGAAAATGAGTTTTTCTAAACTTAAAAAAATTTCCACAATATTGCTATACGAATATGTTGTATGTTAATTGCTTACGATTACTTACATACATGAGTGTACTAAAAATATAATCAAGGATATCAGATTTTGATATAGAAAAAAAAAATCAAGTCTGTCTAGTCGATATTAAATTTCTGAGCATATAACAACTCAGAAATAGGCAAGCGAAAGAAGATGAGCTGAGATGTCAAAACATTTAATGATAGAAAATTGCAAAAAGGAAAAAATCGCTACGGAATAATTTTTGTTTATCTTGTACTCAGTACTCAGGTTATAATCCCTTCATATGCAATGCATAGTACCAGAACTAGGCAAATAGGTTGTGAGGAGGCAAAAGAGGGTGTCTAGTGTCTAATTTGGGGTTACTTGACCGTGTGCAGGAGAGGGCGAAGAAGCTCGTTGGTGACTGTAGGGTAACCAACTCTATTAACTCACCGGAGTATTACCGTGTAGGGTGCGTTCTGGCATCGACGCAGTATGGTGTGCGTTACTCAGTTCTATCGTTACTACAATGGATTTTGATCTGACGAGATTAGGGATCTTGTTCCTATGTGTTACCCCAATATAAGCCGAAGGCATGTACTTGTTATCCATATACTAGCTAGCTATAAAAGAGATCTATTTACATAAAGGAATAGGACGTTGTAGAGCTGTATACAATCATTTCATAATACTAAGTCGAAGTTCCCACTTTCACCATATATACTATGATAAGTGTAGTAGACCACTGTTACCTTTCTGACCAAATGTTGCATTGCCTTTAGCGCTCATAATACCTATTGCCTCATCTGTGCTCATGGATGGTATAAATATTGAGGAATCGGATGTTTGTGAAGTTCTTAGAGTGAAGATACAGTGTGATGTTCGCTGGCCTGAACACAATTTTCAAATCTCATGTTTGGGCCAGTGCCTCATAGTCTATTTTGCGGTTACTCGACAGTGTGCAGGAGAGGGCGAAGTAGCTTATCAGTGACAGTAGGATATCCAACTCTATGAACTCATTGGAGCATCGACGCAGATTAGGGTGTGTACCTCTGTTCTATCGTTCCTTCAATGGAATTTGCTTTCACGAAATTAGGAATATTGTTCCCGAAACGCGCACATTTTTACATAGCACGCGTTCATCGTCCAGAGCTCATCCATTTGTGGTGGATTTCGCGGGGAATTGTACTACGCATTTGAGAGAAAGTTCGTTTTTCAGCCGCACGCTTCGCCTATGGAATAAATTGCCTATTAGATATTTACGGCAGATAGTATTTTTCTGTCAAAATTTCACCAAAACACACCATTCTTTTAATTAAAATTAAACTTTTGTAAAGTGAATCAAGTTTAAATGTAGATTTTTAGCGCAATTTATGAACCTTAAGAATTTTTTACTTTCGACAGGTTATTTTTACTTATTTGCCAGAGTGCATAATACTTAACATTATATAACAAGAAAATGCAAAGTCCTATAGAATAATGTACGGATCTGTTCTGGAATAAAAGTTATTGGCACATCCTTTGTTGGTATACTTTAATTAATTGTACAGCATGCGAGTATATACTCACTCTGCTTTACATCTGACTATAAGAAACTCTGTGTTATTTTAGTTTAAAATTGATTATAATAAAAAGTAAAAGGATTTTCATCCCTTTTAAGATTAAGGTCTTACCCAAACACAACTTCAGAAAAAGTTTCTGCTGTTGGCTCCAAAAAAAAAAAAAAAAAAAATAGAATCAAATTGCCGAAACATGCAACATTGTGTCTTGTTTGTGTGTGCATCCTTGTTGTTCGTTTCTTTTACAACATTTGTTATTTAAACAAGAAAGAGATACGATAACTTGTAAACTTATTCAAATCTTTTGCTTTAACGTTTCGCAACCTTTTTATTTCAGGATGCAAATTTGCATTTTTCAATATTTGAATGAAGTCAAAATATTGTTGCCTTTGTGGTTTTGGTTTTCCGTACTTACTCGTATTCAAGCAATTTGTTGAATAAGAAAAACAAGCGAACTTTTTTTATATAAAAAGAAGTATTCATATACTGATTTATTAAACTTTTAAGAAAAGGATTTTAAAGATACTTTTTTGGTTTTATTTTTCTGTAGAAGTTTTTATTGCTAGTTGGAATGTTGACAGGTAAAAAAGTTTGCAAATTTATGCGAAATGTTCAATTTTCCCCTGACGGCAAACAACAATGCTTTGTATTATAAACAAAAGAAAAGGTTATTTCTCGTTGTGGGGTGAACACATTAATCAAACCAAAGTGAAATTGTTTTAATATTTATTGATGACACAAAGCGAAGTACATTGCAGGCTGAAATAAATTTTTTTTCTTCATCATGTCCTGCTTTAAAATCAGATGCTGCAATTAAATTAATTTAATATTGCTTGAAGCATGAAATTTGCTTGATGGTATTGTCTGTCTAGGAAAACTTTTTAATGAATACATAATGTATCTATTATATGCCACACTTACGATCGAATCAATCAAATCAACAAATTTTACTTACGAGTAGATAAACACAAAAAATTAATTAATTTAAAAAATTATAAACAGCTTGTTTTCTATGTTTCCCAGCTATCTATATGTCGACATTTCATAGGAACTACCCTAAATATCAGTAGACTTTGGAAATTTTTGAAAGATATTCTCAAACATTCAACTTTATATCCCAACAATCTAAATAAATTGTTGAGAATTTAAAAAGAAAAATGCTCTAATAATATATGTCAAAACACAAAAAACAAGCTTTTTCATTTATACACCTCTCTGTTTATAACTTTTTATTGGTATAAATGTTAGAAGCTAGAATAGCGAATAAAAAACTTTAATTAATTAAATTATTAAAATGTTGTTTGTAAATAAATAAAAGTTCCCTTAAGGGACATTATTACAACTGACGAATAGTTAACATTAGGATTTTATCTTACAGATAATTTTTTGATGGCTATTACAAGTTAACATTAACCTGAAAAGTTACTGATAACTTAGCAGCAGGTTTATCCTCATGGTAAATTTCAAAGTTAGCTTTAAGCATTTGGAGCTGCCATACTTTCTGCTGAAAATATTTTAACTTCAGTTGTGGAAATCGGAAAAATTAATGGTGACTTTATCGGTCACGTTAACTAATGTTAAGGTTAACTATCAATAACTTTATCATTAGGTTGTAATAATGGCCCTAAAATATTTTTTGTTTATATATAAAAATCAAATGAAGAAAATGAAATTGCTTGTCTTAAAATTTACATATGGAACAAAAATGTACCGAATGATAGAATTCTAAATTTTTTTAGGAGCAACCTAGGGTTAATTGTAAAAGTTGAGAAAAAAGCTAAAAAAAATTAAAATTTGGGTGCCTCGAAAATCATTTTTGTGATGTGTCGTCGTGACACTTTTTCTCCTGCAAAAATACTATCGCAAAATCGATGGCGCAATATCGATAAATTTTGATTAACCAAATCGATCCACACAAACAAATGTACATACATACTGTAGCAGTATTTTGTTGTACATATGATGACTGTACTTCCATATCTACATGGAACCACACATACGTTTATATGTAATTATATATGCCTCTACTTTGTTTATAATAAAACTATACATACTTTTATATGTACCTGTATTTGCTTCTACACTGTTTATAATAATACACACATACCTATTTTATAATAACCTAACACATACAAACATGTACATACAATTACTTACTTTGTTCTTTGTTATTTTATATGGGGCGTCAGTATTATCTCATAAATACAACGGTCCTCACCTTTATTTGTATTTGTATAACCTTAGCATAAGCTTAACACTTTGTAAACGAGGAAATGAATAAAGAGTTAGTCTTATGAGAAACATTGACGAGTTAAGTTGTTTAATTTGATTGCGCATAGTGTTTAAAATACTTATGTCATTTTTAAGTATGTTGGAAATTCGCTCTGATAGCAATAAAAATGCCGAGAAAACAGAAAAATGAGCGTCACTTTCTGTTATATATTGCATTGTATTGTAACTACACAGTTGCAAATCAATTTACAAAGTATAGGATGCACAGCATGGGCGGAGTAACATATACCTTATGCCCACGATGGTATTAACAGCATTTTATACGGCGCTGTGACTAACTGCACCGACGTATGCCTTCGCATGGGAAGTTGCCGCGTGGTTAACAACGAAATACCTCACAAAAACTGTAAACTAATGCAGTTAGTTGGGGTAGACAGTTAACCAATGAGAGTGAGATGCAAAACTCTCGAAGGCCAAACAACAATGACAAGCCTGACCGCACTTAACAAATAATTACGACTGTTTCCGTTATGTAATTTTAGTGTTTGTAATAAATTATCATATTTCTAGTCCATTTTCACCACAAAAGGCAAATGACCTTATTAATTTGTATATTAATTCATTTCTTACCTATTTGCTTTTTCTTATAATAGCCTCAAAGTTCAAATACTTAATATTCATTAAGTGATTTTTCCTCAGAATCTGCCTTTCACGCGGGCCCAAGCAGACATACCAAATTAATAAATTCAAGTGTCAGAAAGCATTTCTTTTAGGCTACAACTAAAATGACACTTTTATTTAAAACTTTTATATAACATTCAGAGCAATTAGCATAATGTAGAAACATAATTATACAAAAAAAAAAAAAGAAAAAAACAAGAAATTTCTGTCGTTCTACATTCAGCGCACAGTCTCGCGTCTTCTTGTCTATTTAGAAATAAAGCAAATTTTAATTACGGTCGTTATTTTCTGCCAGTATTTTCATTTTCAGTTTTACTGTAGTCATTTAGTCACTCACTTTCTTATTTGTCTTTAGAATTTTAGCACATTTTTAAAACGTAACAAGCAAACAAAACGGGCCTTGAATTTTATATATTTCCATGTTTTCGAAAGTTCCTTTTCCGTTTGTTTCCACTTGCTCTCCAGCTTTGACATTTCGTACAATGGAAAAACTAAGAATCTGTGCATGTGTAGATTTGTATACTCGTATCTGTTTGTATCTTAATTTAAAAGAAGTGCAAATTTGTTAGAAAAAAAGTAAGCGCGACATAATAATAAAATTTGTCTGTCTGTCTAGTAGTGGGTAACGAAAACATTTATTTCGACTCAATGTAAAACAAGTGGCCTGTTGAGTGGCAGTGTTCGCTCGTTCGCTGGTAGAATTTACAATTTGAGTGGTTTGTAATTATGAAAAAATTATGTAAATTAATACACCAAATATGTAGATAAGCACTTAATAAATTACTTAACAAAATGAAATGAATATAATGAGACAAAAACAAATTAAATAATTAAAACAGAAAAGGAAAGAAGAGAAACTGCGTTGACAAAGTCAGAGCAGCCATTCGACTTTATAGTGCTTGTCAAAGCAGGCGTCGTATTCTTGTTGAAGCTGTTGCTTTTATTTTAAAGCTAATTAAATATGATTTATAGAACAAAGTGATGATAAAACATGTAAAATAAATATTTTTGGATAACTTAGGAATGGTAATGCTGTGCTATTGACGCTCAAAATTAATGGTTTGGTATACAATTTCTTTTTTACGTTTTGTTTGAAGAAGAAGTTTGGGTAATTGTTTCACTACTTTATAAAATTATAATTAAGTGAACTTCAATTTAAAATTCTTGTTCGCAAGACCTCATTCCTCAAAATGTCTTAGGAGTTATTTACTTAGAAGGTTTCCCTCAAAGTGCGGGAGTATAATTAATTAAGTTCAAGGTATTTTTGAACTTATTTAAGCTTAGCAATCATTTCTTTTGAAGACTACGCATTTAAGATTCATTTGTCTTGTCATATTTGAATCTAATTAAATTAGAGTTTGGCAAAATATATTTGAGATTACATACATATGAGTACACTGCCTGTAACTAAGTACATCTTCTTAACTTCAGTTCAGAAAAACATTATTTTTTGCCTAAACAAATTTCAAGATGTTGGCTTTAGTTTGCAGAAGAATTAAAAAATAAATATAAATTTCTAAACATAAAAATAGACAAGTTTTTCTGTATTATGTGGATATATAAAGATCCGATAAATCATTCCATAGGGGTTTGTATTTAGATTCTTTAATATATAATAATTTTACCTATAACCGACAACGAGAGAACAGCTGATTTTTGGATATGTATGTCTATAACAATATTATTATGAGAAAAGTTTACTTTTATTTAGCTGCTAATATTTATACCAATCTTAAACTATATGAGGCAATCCAAGTCAAATCGGACCGTTCGGAGGAAAAATTTTTTTGATTTACTTTATTTTTTTATTGTATTGATGTCCTTATTGAACAACACATTTCAGCAAATTTGCAGATTTTTTTGACGTATGATTTCATTGATATCGTGTTTTGAAAAAGCCGAATTATGGGAAAACCGTCCCTGAATAAATACTTATAAGCTTTTTCAATATTAATCCAACCAGAATAATTTTTTTCATTGTTTTTCTTTTTCTGTCTACTATCAAATAAAAAATAGAAAACAATTATGCACAGTGGGCTTGGATGCGATTTTCGGGATTTAATATTTTAAATCAATTTTTTTCACTGTTTGCACTCTTCGAATTTCTTGAATTTTTTTTTGTATTTAACTTTGAATTTTTCCACATCTTCTAAGACCCGTTTGGTAGTGGGATTCGAATAACTACTATTTTTCCTGATTTTTTAAAATTTTTCTAAAAATAA
This sequence comes from Thecocarcelia acutangulata, assembly GCA_914767995.1. Classification (NCBI taxonomy): domain Eukaryota; kingdom Metazoa; phylum Arthropoda; class Insecta; order Diptera; family Tachinidae; genus Thecocarcelia; species Thecocarcelia acutangulata. Next base: position 4,206,104 of record OU612097.1, read on the forward strand.
TTTTTTGCGTCAAGCCACTGTGCAAAAATTTTCTAGGACTTTGTAGAATATATTTTAAAAACTAGTCCATATATTTTTTTAACAATTTTTAATTTGTTATGTATAATGGTTATAGCATGGTAAACAAATTATTTTTCCTGGTCTCGCAGTTTTGTTTTTATATTTTTCTCTCTTCTGGTTTATTTTATTTTCAAGTTACCATTGTGTATAATGAATAAGTGTCATCAATATGATTAGCATGTGTAATATTATCCATCATATATATATTCTCATTAGAAGTGAGCTTATTTACTTGGGTGCCTCAATGGCGGATGTGGTAGAGTACTCGACCAACAGTCTCGAGGTCGTAGGTTCGATTCCTGCCTCAGACCCTGGGTCTTACTGCAGACAAGCAACAAAAAAAAAAAAAAGCTTTGCAGTTCTTGTGCTTGTTTTCAAAAAAAAAAAAAAAAAAAATCTGCTTCAAAAATATTTTGTATGATTACAAATTTACATCAATATGATGGATTTTTTTCATTTTCTAGAAAGTTTCTCTATAAATCGCAAATATTATAAGACTATAGATGTCACCGCAATTAGAACATTGATGTTACTCAATATATGAAGAAACTTTAATTTTCAATAACTTTTAATTTTCAATAACTTTTAATTTTCAATAACTTAATTTGCTGAATCAATTAATGTTGAATTGTTCAAATCCAGACCTGTAAAGAAATTTGTGGATTTTAACCAAAATTTCGTTTTTATAACTATTGTGGGAAAGCATCCATTTTGTCACAAAAACAAAATATGGTATCCAAGGCTATTATTGTACCGAGAAATTAAATTTCCAGACAAACATTTTATTGATTACATTTTTCCTATAATTTTTTCTGTGTTGAGCTTGAAGTCAGGTTTCACAGTACCGAAGACGATTTCTATAATACTGTGATGCCAGAGTTCTGATGATATATTATCATGAAAGTTGTTTTCAATGAATGTGGCTGTTGGCTTGCGACACACGCTTTAAAATTTTGCCTGTAATCCTGAAAGGTTTGATCTCCTCTTAGAAAGCGTATAGGGCAATAAGTTTGGCGTTGAAAGCCACATAGAAAATAATATAATAGGAGTAAGAACTGAGTCAGCCGACATTCTTAAATAAATCTTAACTTTTTTTAAAAGTCTCATCCACTATAACTAGTCGAATAGCTGGATTTAAGACAAATTCCATACAAATCCTAAGAAAATCCACCATCGACTTCAAAGCAAAAATTTAATATAAAAAATGATGTGCGTTGAAAACAGCAATTAAAGTTCTTCACCCACCTGGTGCATGCGCTCACCTTGAACCATATACTCGTTTACGAATACTTCCGTAACTTAATGTGTAAAATTGAGTGTGAAAAACTTCATCATAAATTAATAAAATTTCATATCAGTTGAAAGTTGCGACGGCTGTGAGCGTATAAATGTTATTTATTAGAATAAATTATTTTTCTCAAAAGTTTTTCACACTCTTCAAGCTCTCCACACACTAGCATTTTATTATAATTGCTATTAAAGTTTTTTTTTTTTAAAGTTTTTTCTCATTTCTAATTTTCTTAGTTGTTGCTTTCGAAACTTTATAGAAAGTAAAGTAAGAATTTTGTCCAACTTTTATTGTGCAGTTGTACGTGTAGTGGAGAACATTTTTCATTTATTTATTTAGTTTTGCCAGTTTGCACTTAACAAGGAAACCATTTTTTTTTCAACATAAACCAGTTTGACAACAATTCAAATTTTTCTTTTTTAATGTAAGTAATTCATTCAAAATTATATTCAACTAAAAACTGTACCAAAATTATGTTGCTGTACCGAGTTTATGCTGAACAAATTGTAGACCAAATGTTTATAATATATTCAAAAAAATTAGCTGCTGGTTTACTTATAACATTTAAAAAAATTTTTGTTTTCTGAATTGTTAATAACAGTATTTATTTTTTTTTTAAATACTGCATAATATTTCAATTCAGAAGTTCAGTTGTAAAAAACGATGTATTTTTACGCGCTGCTGAATAGACAAATTTTTCCTATCGCTTGTCAACACCTCAGAAATGAAAACTAAAGTAGATATGTTAGTTTTACGAGATCGAATTAATACTGAAGCTACATAGCGCTAGATGGCAGTAGAAGCAAAAACAATTTTTTTTTTTTTGAACTGGCGATCTGTCAAACGGCAGCTGTTAAAATTTCACCCAAATCCATCTTTTGTGTTTCTTGAAACATAGAAAAAAGTCAATTCCGTGCAGTGATTAAAAAGGAAAACGCCAAAAGTGGCAAAAGAAAAGCTCGATAGCAGTGAGCTTGCTCCGTCAGATTATTTGATAAAATATTGGATTGCTGAATTTAAACGCGGCCGAACGCGGCGCTGCAGCAATGTCATCAACCGGAAAGCCAAAAGGGGTGGTTACAAGTTACGTGAGATTATTGAAATGGTAAACATATCATATGAACGTGTGTTTAATATTTGGCATGAAAATTGGCATATGAAAAAGCTATTGGCAAGATGGGTGCCGCGTTTGCTCAGTGTCGAACAAAAACGAGTTCGACAGACCACTACACAGCGGTGTTTGAACATGATAAAGCGTAATCTTGTTGATTTTTGTCATCGATTAATAACTGTGAATGTAATGTGGGTCCTCCACAATACACCTGAAACCAAAACTCAATCGAAACAATGGGTGGAAGCTGGCGGAAGTGCTGCCAAGAAAACGAACACAGTGAAATCGGCTGACAAAGTAACGGCCACTGTATTTTGGGATGACCGCCGGAATATTGCTCTGTGATTATCTTGAAATAGGAACCACAATGGCAAAAAAGTATTATCGTGCATTAGTGGATGAATTAGTTGACGCAATCAAGAAGAAAAAAGTGCTTTCTGTTCAGCACAACACACCGCTTCACTTAACATTAGATATGACACTAAAATTACTTGAATACACTTCGAATTCGTTGATCCTTATTGTCCAAATTTAGCTCCTAGTGACTTTTTTCTGTTTCCAAACTTGATAAATTGGCTCGCAGGGAGCAAATTATTCATCTCAAACGAAAAAGTGATTACCGAAACTAACGCGTATTTTGAGGAGTTTCCAAAATCGTATTATTCGGATGGTATCAAAAAGTTTGAATATCGTCTTATTAAGTGTATTCAGCTATTTAGGTAGCTTCAATAAATGCGCTCTCGTAGTTAAATACAAAATTCGTATTCAAAATTGCAAACACCGTCACTTGTTTATTAAAGACAAGAGTTTCCAAGTTGTCTTAAGCTTTAAACACATAGACGACAGCAGACAGCAAGCAGCAATCTGTCAAAAATAAAACACATGTGTTTAGGTGTAGACGATGATTTTAACAACATCACAGCAGCACGATGTCGCAACAGCATTTGCTGCTGTTGCCAACTTAGACTAATTTCTATTTTCGTAAGCAGCAAAAAGTAAATGCAGTGCTGCCATTGTAAATATAAATTGGCAACAATATTTTTGTAATATTTAATAAAAAAAAGCATCAAAAAATTAAAATAAACAAATAAATTGTTGTGTTTTTACAGTTTATATGATATTATTACGTTTTCAGTCAGTAATTTTAATTTTATTCATGTAAAATATATTTGGGGCACCTCTGAAATTTGTATTGTTTAAATACACATAGTGTTGCTGCTGTCTTTAAAATAATTATGTTGCTGATAAGGCGGCAGCATTTGAAGTTAACTTCATTTATAATCGTGAAGTTGTGAAGTCTGGCGTTGTCTAAGTGTTTAAAGCTTTGCAAATTATGAATTTTGGCCGGGAAAGAACGGCAATTTCGGTAATTTTTAAATGCTTGGAATATTGCGTAATAGAATCTTACTAATAAGCGTTTACACTTATATCCAGACTTGGTCATTTTCAAGCATACGGGTGGTAGTGTTTTGTCTTCCATCCTGTGCACACGTATTTGATTACAGTGGTCTGTATTTTTTATATACATTATTATAGTTTTTTTTAAATCAAATTATACTGGAATAAATAGTGTTTTGTCTCTAATCCTATGTATCCGTCTGTGAAGGCCTGGGAATTTATAATGCGATAAGTGAAAGTGTTGCTAAGATACAAATAAACAGATTAACATAATTTTGTTTCTCTCTCTTTTTTTCAGGTCCTTATGCAAGCATTCAACAAATTAAGGTAAATTTGTATATTTGTGAATGTTTATATATCTATCTTATAAAGTTTTTATATCTATCTTATGACAATATTTTGTAAAACTTTCTGAACATCATATCAGTTCTACTGTTGTAATTGATGTGTAACGCATAATTCTGGCTTTAGCTATCATATTAGTAACTTTATAGGTAACAGAAAAGATAGTAGAAACTATGTTTGTAGCAATGTAACTTTTTTTTATAAATCTTTTTGTCGAGGTGTATTTGTGAGAAATGTTTTAGAGTCCCAAAAAAGCTCAAATTCGTAAAAAATGCGATCAACGATTTTAATATATTTTAACTGATGTCTCGATCTTGACGCAAAACTATGAACTGATAATAATCATCATAAAAAACTGAATAACTAAAAGTTTTGCCTCTAGGCTAAGCAGGCAATCATCCTCAATCTACACAAAAAAAAAAATCTGTTGCTTGTCTTAGCATCCCGAGTTCACATATCTAAATGTATATTCTGTGTGTTGCTTTTTATTTGTTTTTATGTAAATACTCGTACACTAATTAGATTTATTACATCTCTTAGATGAGTGGCATTGAACTTTTAGTTTCAGATGGGCTGATTAGTGGGTGGTTATAAGTCCTAGAAATCAAATTTTTAATATCGTCAATCCTTAGCGAGATTGCTATAATTGTTTCCCTATACTCCCAATTGTTACTTTTTATAGCCAAGTGATAAGAAATCTTTTAAATCCGAATAATCAATCTCATAATTTTCATCTTAATTTTTGCGATAAATCGTTCTTTTTTTTTACTTTTTGACCATAAATTTGCAGAGAAAAAGATTAAAACCGATATTTTGTATGCTTTTTTCAAGCAGATGTTCATTTGTACATACAGAGCAGCATGCATATGCATGTTTACATATCTAAACATGTTAAGGATGCTGTTAAGTAGCAATGCAAAGAGAGTATGAATAACAACAAAAAGAGAATATGTAAAAATTAAACAATTTCGGACGGACTGGTGTATATAAAGTTTTAATACATTTCATATAGAGAAATCAACAATAACAAATATCAACAAGATATTTTTCATTTTGTCTGGAATGGATGGATGACAATACTACCATAAACACACACATGATCAAATAAACACACAAGCATACACTAAAACACATGCATATATGCTCATGAAACTACTTACTTATGTGCATATTCATCCATATATAGATTTGAATAAATAATTGCACTTGTTCTGTGTATACTTGTGGGAAGTGTAGGAAAACTTGAGAGATTTATCACAAAATAATTTAAGTGCATTTGTTTGCTTTCATTCAAATAAGTTTGTGAATATGTATTTGTGCGTAAGTACGAGTAATGGCAATTGTATATGTGTATCTTGTAGCACTGCCATATGTTGTCCGTTTAGCTAAATCCTTTACTGAACATGTCTATTTGTTTTGAACTGTCTATCTGTCTGCTTGCCTTTCACTATTGTGAGATTTATACAGCTATCATAGTCACATATTTTAGCCAATGCTTAAAGTGGCAACAGTGGCGTATTACACACACACACACGCATACATATATGTATGTAAACTTTAAATTTAATTTCTTAATACAATAGAGCAATTAGAACTACAACTATCTGGTTGGAAACGCAGTAAAGTGGTTATCGCAATATTAATTAAAGTTGGTTTTAATTATTTAACTTTCAATGGAGTTGGGGAAAAATAAACAATGAAAATGTAATTCTGTATAAAGCACTTTCAATTAATGTGTCATTTGCATTTATTTTTGTTGTTCCCCTTGCAGTTTTCTCAGCACACAAACTCTAACTTAAACCAAATTAAAACCGCACATATAACATACATATGTAAAACAGTTCAGTAGCTGAGTGTCATGTTCGCAGACTTGGAAAATAAGAGAAAATGATTTTAGGAAATGTTATGAGTTACACAAGTAAACTTTGGCATTGCCCAGTTTTGTTAATTAAATGAGAAATTTAAATATACTCTGACACTAACCATCACCATTTTCTGCCTTTATAAGTATGTGTAAAAGATTATTTTAAAAACTACCCCATGCGCAGCTGGTCATCACTTCTGGTACGATAAGTAGTCGACACGACTTTGTGGTATTATCCACTTGATCGGTCAGGTCTACTGCCGCAATGATTACCTTTTGTAACCTAGTAACTAGATCGACTTCAGTCTATGCACGAGGGTGGATTGATATTGAAGCTACCTAAATAGGAAAAAATATATTTTTTCCAAATACGATTTATTTCTCTCAATACACTTAGTAAGACGATATTACAACTTTTTTATATCATCTGAATAAAACGAGTTTGCGAACCCCTGCAAATACGCGTTACTTTCGGTAATCACTTCTTCGTTTGAAATGAATATTTTTCCTGCGAGCCATTTTTTCGAATTTGGAAACAGGAAAAAGTTACTAGGAGCTAAATCTGGACTATAAGGTGGATGATCAACCAATTTGAAGAGTATTCCAAATCATCTAACGCTATGTGGACCGGTGTCTTGAAGAAAGAGCACTTTTTCCTCTTTAAATGTAATCGTTTTTCTGGATTGCAGCAATCAATTGATCCAATAATGCACGACAATACTTTTTTGTCAGCGTAACTCTTTTTTCAAGATAACCAAAGAGCAATATTCTGGCGTGCATCTCAAAATACAGTGGCCATAATCTTGCCAGCCGATTTCACTGTCTTCGCCTTCTTCAGAGCACTTCCAACAGCTTCCGCCCATTATTTCGATTGTTTTTTCATTTCATGTGTATAGTGGGGGACCCATGTCCCATCAGCACTTATTAGTCAACGCCAAAAATCAACAGGATTACGCTTTATCATGTCCAAATACCACTGTGAAATGGTCTGTTAAACTCGTTTTTGTTCGACAAAGATTTCATATGCAAATGTTCTACGTACGTTCATATAATATATTTACCATTTCAGCAATGTCACGGAACTTGGCTCGGCGATCGTTCATAACAATATCGAGGATTCTCTTGATATTTTCTGTAGTAACCGCCTCTATTGGCTTTCCTGTTAAAAGGTATTGTTGCAGTGCTTGTTCGGCCGCGTTTAAGTTCAGCAATGCAATATTTTACAATAAAATCTGTCGGAACAGACTCACTATAATGTTTATCGAGCTTTTCTTTTGTCTCTTTCCAGGTTTTCTCTTTCAAATAATTGTGTTTAATCACTGCACAAAATTCACTTTTTTCCATATTTGAAGAAACACAAAAGTTGTTTATTTCAAAAGATTACAAGAAATAAACTATTCGATGAACTTTAGGTGAAATTTTAACTGCTGACGGTTGACAGATCGCAGTTTCAAAAAAAAAATGTTTTTGTTTGTGCTGCCATCTAGTGCTAGGTAGCGTCAATACAATTTCGCCCTCGTCGAGATGTAAACGCGGGTCCGCGACCAGCGTCTCTAGCCGGGTGTCAATAATACGGAGAACCAAGTCCGCATGTGGCCATGCGAACAGTTAGTAGTTTTTAGATTTTTTCCCACACCCATTGTGTGGTTTGACCACTGATTAAGTCTCTGGAAATGACTTAACGTATGTGTGTGTTTTTCAGTGCTTGCTTATATACAATTCCTACAGGTTGCCTGAAATAAACATTATCTATTTGTATAAGAAATCAATTTTATTTCTTTCGTAAATAAATTTTCTAAGTGGATTAAAAATGTGTGATTTTAATTTGTTTCTTACAACTTCAAACCCCCGGAGGATTTACCAACTTCGCTTGTAATATATTGCATGAAGACAAAAATATGAAAAATATTCCGGGATTTGCATGTCTTATGAGTTAATAGTAACAAGCTGGATGACAGAGATTTTTCTTATTCGTATTTTTTGTTTATTTTGTTCATAATCTTACATGTTTCTTCAGCCAATCGAATCAGAATTGTTTGTTTTGCAGAGTGTCAATAGAAGAGGTTAGAAAAGGATAAGACTAGATTTTTGTTTTTCTTGCAACGCCATGTGAAAGACAGAAATCTTAAAATATAAAAAAAGCTACCGGTTGGTTTTTTAAGAGCAGAGTAGTAAAGGAGTCAAGAGCAAAGATCTTAAAAGTGGCCCACAAGGAAAATCGTTTTATTAATATACATCTTCGCCGCATTAAGCCTCTCTGTGATACAGACAGATATGGATATAATATGGAGATCGATGAAATTAAAGTATTCCCCACTATAAAAGAGATCTATTTATATAAAGGAATAGGACGTTGTAGAGCTGTATACAATCATTTCATAATACTAAGTCGAAGTTCCCACTTTCACGATATATCTATGATAAGTGTAGTAGACCACCGTTACCTTTCTGACCAAATTTTGCGTTGCCTTTAGCTCTCATAATACCTATTGCTGCATCTGTTCTCATGGATTATATAAATATTGATGTTTTTGAAGTTCTTGGAGTGAAGATACAGTGTGATGTTCGCTGGCCTGAACACAATTTTCAAATCTCATGTTTGGGCCGGTGCCTCATAGTCTATTTTGCGATTATTCGGCAGTATGCAGGAGAGGGCGAAGAAGCTTATCGGTAACGGAGTAGGATATCCAACTCTATGAACTCACTGGAGCATCGATGCAGATTAGGGTGTGTACCTCTGCTCTATTGTTCCTTCAATGGATTTTGCTTTCACGAAATTAGGAATCTTGTTCCCCAAACTCGCACGTTTTTACGTAACACGCGTTCATCGTCCAGAGCTCATCCATTTGTGTTCGATTGCAATGCACTGCAAGATAAAATAAAATATATATATTATAAAAAAGATTAGCACTATCCATCAAGGAGATTCAACAGTCCTTTAAACGTGGTAATCTGAAGTTTGGATTCATAGACTTTGTAGTGAATAGCAGCAGTTCGGTTTTGCCTGAGATTACTCCCAGACCGACCACTATCTGTAGCCCGCTAATATGACAAATTACATGAGAAATTATTTCCGATACTAAAACTAATCCTACTATGACTTTTCCTTTACTAGCTAGCAGCAAGTATTGAGTTACAGTGCAACCACCCGAATAATATATTGTGTTTTAATACTACTTATAACGCCGGCAGAATTAAGTCACCATATTCAATGGTGTACTTTTAAATGGCGAGTATTTACTCGTAAATATCTCAAAACATGTTTTATATAATTATAGTTAAAAATATGGTCTATATTTCAAGGTTGCGTGTGTTTCGACTAATTGTAATTGTTACATTTTTTATTCCTTTAAAAATTAGTAATTTAAATCCTTCAACATTTTTCCACTCCATTTCTTGTTTTTATTTTAATGAACTGAAAAATGTAAATAACAATTTAATTTTTGCTGTTGATGTAATCACTTTTGATAATTATTTGCAGTTTTTTATAAAAATTTGTATTTTTGTTTATTTCTTGAGGCATATTTTTGTATTAATGTTTATAAATATCGGTGATGATAACTGAATTTGACAGCTTGTGTTCAAAGATAATTGCTCAGCAATAACTTCTAGCAATTGTTGCTGAATGTGTGTTTGAACACATATTCGTCAGTCAGATTGCTTGTGTGCAATAACAACAATAATCCAAAGTAATCCCACTGCAACGTACCTTGACCAACTTCTTTGGATTATGTACTGTTGCCAAGACCGGTGTAATCATCAACATCAAAGAAAGGAGAAATTTTAAATTTAAGTAGCTCTAAAAAAATAAGTCTGATATTGAAGTGTTGCTTGTGCAGGATTTTCGTTTATTATTTTTTCTCCTATGTATTTTTTCTATGTTTAGTAGTACTTTATGCTCTTCTTGTTGATTAGAGAATATAACTTTTTTTCCGAATAACCGATTCCATGCATTCCCGTAAGAAATTATCTACTACTGGAGAAAGAAAGTTTCTTGATGTCCCACACAGCCCCATTTAAATTTACTGCACATACTCCTCAGACAGTCAAAATATTTTCCAGATTTTTTTTACTTGCGTACAAACTTCAATCTAAAAATTCTTTACAATGAACGAACCTACAACTTTTTTTGTTTAATTAAGATGGCAATGTCAACATTTCCCCATTTCAAAATGATTGAACGTAAAGCACGTTTTGATGGTTTTAACCTTTCAAAGTAACGTGTCATCAAAAAAACCAATTGTCTTGCAGTGCTTTTGTTCTAGTTTGCTCCCCCAAAAATACGAGCACTTTTTATGTTCTTTCTGTGGAATTTTAAAGGGTCAGATTCCTTTTATTATCTTTATGTTGGTGTTGTCATAACAAGAAATTATCTGTGTGTTGAACAAGAAGTAAAGAAAAGGAATAACTTAGTGCCATCCGTAAAATTAAATGACAGTCAAACTGTGATTAATTGCAGAGCCAGAGAATGTGGTGCGACCTCAACATAATAATCATTAAAATTTAACGTTGTTTCTTTTTTTTGCGTTCTGCACTGACAAACAACATCGACAACAATGTAACAAACTTTCGTGTGCTTTGAATTTCACATTTGCATACCACGAGGGTAGTTCTTGGAAAGACTGTGACACGAGAGAAGTGTTGATGTATTTAACAAAAGCCGGCCATCAAATTTGTAGTACGAAAAAACATAATGCTTAATTCTAAAAGCTTGAAATATATAGTTTAAAAAACTACAAAAACCTGCTTTTATGACAATGTATAGTAATCTCGAAAAATCTTAAATAATTTTTTGATAATATTATTTTAAAAAATGTGTTGGTTTATAAACAATCATATTATTTTTTAATTTATTGAATTTTTGTTGAACTTGATGTAATTTTTTGAATTAGATTTTTGGTTTTTGTACATTTGACAACAGAATACGTAACAGCTGTTAAATGGATTATCAAATAAAATTGTGTTCTTTACTGAAAGAAGTGAACGTCTGCAAAAACCACGCAATACTCACGATTTTTCGCAAACATTGTGCTTTCAACTAATGTTTTCGCTAGTTTGATTATTTTTTTAAGATATATAATGAACTAGCTGCCCAGGCAAACGTTGCTTTGCCTTCAAATTTTATTTACATGATATGAATGACTTTAAATTTTCACATTGTCATTGCGAATGCAAGCAGTATTGACAACTTCAAGTGCTTAAATTGGAATGTTATGTCTTTCGCAACCATTAGGACTCATGGTATCAAAACCTCCTCACCTTTAAACTTTCCTTTAAGTACTCTTTTGTTTTTTTAAACGCTGATCATAAAATTTTTCTCCAAAAGCCAAATGACGTTACAAAGACATGGTTGGTTTATACGTCATAATATTGTTGTTACCGATCTGATCTTAACATTTCATTCTAGCGAATTGAAAAACTGGGTTGTAGGGTTTGCGATCTTATCTTGGGAAGTAAAGAGAGTCACAAACTTCTACATCATCTATTCGCGAGCATTTTATCAAAATCATTGATATAAGCCTCATCATTGTTATCGCACCGAAGGGAGTCATTTAAAAGGTCATATTGTATTGTTGAATATGAGCCAAAAATGTTTGGAACGTGGTGACGTTCCAAAGCCCAATGAATGGAGTGGATTGGGTGGAGATTAAAATTGTGGACGTCTCAACTTCATTCTTCCGATACAGCCATGTAGACTGCAATCAATTTCGCACTCATAATTAAAAGCAGCATATTCATTGTCTTGTACAACACGATGTGGTAGTTGTGTTAATCGCCGCGATGTTCGATTTCTTGGACTTCTATCCGCAGATCTAGTTTGCCATCGGGCATCACATTGCAATTGATTTGAAGGTACTCGTTCAGCTTGTGATCTTCTTTAAATTTTGATCGAGCAGCTCATAGCGGTACTTTTGATACAATAACTGTATATAGCAAGTGAAATATCGAATGATCAGCGTAGAAATAATATGACAATCGAAACAACGCCCGAAAAGATTCAGCTCAGGAGTCCGAATGTCGTTGTATAGATAAGACATTACGATACATGGTTTGATATTTATTTCAAGTGACAATAAAAAATCATAATATGGAAGATGGAAGGCATTTTGTTGGTATTTGTATGGGAATCTATAGGATAATCTAAACGCCATATTCCTGGAACCACTAAACCGATTTTGTGCAAACTTCACATAAACCATCTACAGTTTAACGCCAAGATACCTTTAAATTTCGGTCGAAATCAGTCGACCCGTTTGGCCAGTTAGTGGTGACATTGAAGTGTACACTCATATTTATATATATAGATATATATTAAAAAACTTATTGGATTCCTTAAACCTTTGCTTAACTAAGTCCATGAAATTGAATAATTTTTTGCTAGAAATTTACCTTTCAATTCCGGTGTGAACCTCGTTTGTTTCTGTGTGGCAACACAATTTGAAAAACCAAATAAATGGACTTGGTGGTTGGTTAGTGGAAAATGTGCTGAGTTGAAAATTTTAGTGGTTTTAATTCTTTTGTTGCTTTAGAATTTTATTAATTTTATTTTAGTGTTAAAAGTATGTGTATATGAAAAAAGAAACGTAAAAATTGACGTTTGCTTAGATTGTCAGCCGCTGATGGTAAACCAACAGTTAAAATATAACAAAAAAATGCAAGCAAAATAAAGCAGCATTTAAATATATTTCAATTTGGGTTTTTTGTCCTCTTGACCACATAATAATTCTCCACAAAACAAACAAATAAAGGTTTATGAAAAGTAATTACCACATCGTATGTAATTTGTAAAAACATGTGAATTTCTGTTTTTTGTTCATTTGAATTCAATCTTCATTTGTAAGTGATATTTTGTTATAAATTTTTGTGTTTTAATTGATGTGTGTCCTACAACCGGTATTCATAAAAACTCTACCTAATTCGAAATTAAAATATTTAATACGCAAAACTTCTAGAGGCAGTAACGTCGTCACATCAGGACAACATCAAGAAACTCTTGATTTTACACTCGTCTTTGATGTCAATTATCAATTCTTTGACAGGCCTTTGATATTTCATAGACTCAAGCTATAGATAGATACTGTCGACAACATGCAATACTTGTTAAGTAAAGAAATGCTAAATTTTTATATTGGCTCCATATTACTATGATGTTTCTTGGAAAAAGGGGGATTTATTTAAAATAACTACTTTTGCAACTCTCCCTTAAAAGCGATAACGACCACGAACTTCTTTTACGAGTCTCCCCAACTACTCTCTTGAAATATAGATTTTCTGTGGCGAAAATTGATGTAGTAAATGCAATGCAAACAAAATAGATGTTTAGTGTTTTTAAACGATTACAAAAAAAAAAAATACCACCAATATTTTAATACTGGAACTTTTATGTGTACAAACTTACTCCTGCCGCACTTATTATTTCTCTCAACGATCTTCTATATCAAACTTCCAAATCTATTCACTTTTTCGCGGATGACAGCTGCATTTGTCATTCGGTTAGATCGTTGCCAAGAGGCAAGATACTACAGTGGACTTTGCTCAGAAGAGAATAGGGATCTAGTTCCCGAAACTCGCACACTTCTAGATGCGTTCACCGTCCAGAGCTCATCCAGTTTTGATTGATTGCCCGTACAACGCATAACAAAGAGAATTACAGCCAGTTTATCAATCTCGACAGCGTGCTGGCGTTCGCAGTCTAAGCGAAAGAAAATTGATTTTAGCTCGTCTAACTTTTTTTATGCGAACGACCTGTCAAAACTCAATGAAAATACATAAGTATATGTGAACGAATAATAGTGAGATAGACAAACCGAAATTGATTCGAATGTGAGTGACTAGCTTTCTTTCGCATTCATTTTCATTCGAAATTGGTAAACTGCCTGTTAGTTTTTCAGTCATACGCTTCGCCTGTAAAATAAGTTGCCTGCAGACGTGTTTCCTGTCTGTTATAGCGTCTGAAGGTTCAAGCCAAATGATCACAAACACTACTCCCTCTTTCCCCTCCTCACATCCTTTTTTCCCCTCATCCCCCGAGTACTGGTTCAAGATAAAGAACACTTTATAACTTTGTTCAAACTAAGTGAAATATACAGCCATGTCACAGAGCTTAATTGCGTTCGGAAACGGAATTGAATTCTTTTTTTTACTTCTTTAAAAAACAACCTTTTCGGAATGAAATTATTTCAAATTGCAAGAATGAAACTAGTATTATCTTACAGAATTGATTTCATGCCGAAAAAGTTTTAAGTTTTCGTTTTTTGAAGAATTAAAAAACCGATTCAATTCCATTTCCGAACGGAAGTGAATTCTGTGACATGGCCGATAGCTTAATATTTTTGTGCTAATTGATGCTGACCCGAAAAGTTGAATTGAAGTAGATATTAATTTGCTTTTAAAGAGCCAACTTCATAGTTCATTTAAAGTAACTTCAACTCGTGCAATAAAATTAAATATTTAATAACTGGAAAAATTGCCACTTTGATTTAAGATTTAATAATTTTATGCATAAAGCATTCACATATTTTTTTTTCATTTATTTCTGCTGCATTTAAATAATCGTGTCCTTTTGTTCAGTCACTTTTTTTTTTTCTTTATTTGATGCAGCAGTGATAAATACGTTAACATGCACATACTTTACAACACTTAAGTGCATTTTTATTAAACATAATTGATTCCATTATAAATTTCTGCTGTCAATTTCATCATCCTCGATTATGCGAGTACGAGAACTTCGCAGGCACATGAACATAAAATAGCGAAAACGAGAGAGAAGATGATTGCGCTAAACTTCACTGAACAACAACTTCTTTATCAAGTAGTTCTAAATACAAATATATACATATATCTAGAGTCATATACATATGTATGTAAGTTTGTGAATACAAATCAATTTAAACATAAACATGACGTCAATGCGAAAATTTATGTACGGAAACAAGGCGACGCATTCACGGTTTATACTAAATTGATGCTGGCCATAAATCGATCATAAAATTTTAAATTTGATTAGTTTTTATTGTGATGGGGTTTCTATAAATATAAAATATATGTTAATAAATTCAGGATTTTAAGCATGTGACCTCGAGATTATTGCAACCACGCTGGGTTCATTCAAGACGCTCGCAGAACAATTTTTTCTACAAAAAAAAATTTCAATTTTGCCTATATAAAAAAAAAGCAAATTTCATATATAAAAAAATTTCTATACAGCTTGTTTTTATGTTTTTATGATTGGCATAAACATTAGTAGCTAACAGATATTCCAAGCAATTGTGTGAGTGGAATACAAAGTTAAATATTTGAATGATGATTGGGTTAGAAGCTACGAAAAGTGTGCCTGTAGACAGCTAGAAAACACAAAAACGAGCAAGAATATTATTTTGCTGATATAAATATTAGTAGCTAATAGAGTAAATAATAATAAATTCAGTTCAAAAAATTTATGTTTAAATTTAAGAGAATGATAAATGAACTCAAACCTTCAATGCAACAAAATGACATTATTTATTCAATAAAGTCATATTGATTGGATAGAGAATTTTATGACATTAATATTTAAATATATTTTCATTCATGCGACCGCTACTGTAGGCGGATTCTGGAATAGCAATTCCAGAATGATTCTTGTTTAATTTAGTTTGATATTTTATTATGAAGAACTTATACCAGAGCAAAGTTTTTTATTAAAATAGTTTTTTTCATCACTTGCTGTTAAATTTCCATTCAATTCAGCGATAGAACTCACCGTAAATGAGCAGACTATTGCCGCAAACTTTTGTAGAAACACCATTACAAACTAAAACAAGAAAAAAATTATCTAACGTTTAAAATTTAATCTAAAAATCCGGTGTACAAATGTACAAAAATCTAATTAAAAAAAAAAAAATCAATAAAAAAAAATTATTTGCTGCGCTTTATGGACCAGCAGTCATTAATTCACATCTTTTAAAAAACGAGAATGGCCACAATGTCGTTATTGGCGATTAAATGGCCAACCCACCACGGGAAATATGTTTTTCCTTAACTCGAGCACTCTACTTTCTTATAAAGGAGTTACAGTTCCTCATTTAATAAAATTCTAAGAAATCTTAACAAGACAAGAAGCTTGTGATTGGGTTTCCGAAAATTGCCACCAAGGAAAAATTGGCAGAACGTGGATCAGCAAAGTCTGCAAGATGACTCTGTTTTGCAGATTATTCTGGTGCTTATAGTGTTTGCAGTGCCTGGATCTTAGCTGCAACAGTGTAGGATTGGTTAGCCCCTAAAATCTGACGAAGGTTTATTAACCTTGCCTTATAATTATGGTGCCAGGCGATTTTTGGGGAAATAATTGCAGAGGTCCTGTTGTCCTGCAACAGATAATTGCAATGTTAGGAACCAAAAGTGGTGAAGCTGATGTTCTTTAAGGACTTCAGGACACTATCTCACTCGTGAAGCCTAGTCTTCCTCTGACTGTCTGGAGGTATCTGTAGAACCGATCTTTTCACCAGTAGTTAGTGATTTACATCAGCAATTGTCTCGACGGCTATATTTAATGATAGACCAACTCCATGGGTTGATCTATCATCCCATGGAGTTGAACCCAGTGCCATACTGGGGCACTGGATTCACCAGTGCCCCAGTATGGCTTACGTTGTTAATATAGGTCGCTACTCTGCCATAAGTTTATAGACATGTGGGCCAACCCTTTGCTGAAGCGCCCGGGCCTTTTTCTCCTTTCTGAATGCAATTTCTCACACTGTGAACGGAAGATAGAGCTTATGAGTTGGTAGGCTGAAGCCCTTAACCAAACCATTGGCTAACCATCACTACTGACTCCTTACATTTTTGGTATCTGTTGCAAGGCAACAGTACCTCGGGGGATTATTATCTCCCAAAACCGACATATGACAAAGCTATCAGTGAAACATATGACAAGAATATATATGACATATGCTATTTGTGTCAGCAAACCATCGTGGTCGCTTGTGAACCGTAAGATATCTCTCTCCATAAAATTGGTCCTCCATTGGACTAGGAAGGTACGGGAAGGTCCTGACATAAATTAATTACATATCTCTATGAACAGATAAAAATCAACATAAAGTAATTCTGCTCTTCGTAGACTCCTTACTAAAACTGATTTTTTCAAGAACCAATATGTCTAACACACGACTTTGGCGGCGGCCGTTTACCTTCAGCTTTTGTTCAAGTGCAGATCGCACTGAATTCAGCAAGCTGCCACCTGCGAAAATAGGATTTTTGACGATTTTATTCACTTCAAGAATGGACTGCCTCAAGTTGCCCAGCTCATTTTTACGAACGTAGTGATATTGGTTCACAGAAAAGTTAATTGTATCACATTGATAACTAGGAAACTGAATTGAATAGATTATAACTTCTATAGAGGTGACCTTAACAGCTTTCAAATTTTAAAAGCTCCTATTTGTTGTTACTATATTAAACAATATTTTAAACTTTATTTTTCCTTCATATTGAAATTTTCTTCATTCACACTCACAAACAAACAAAACAAAAGGACATTTTTCTAGTGCGTATACATATACAGACCATGTTATGCCTTCAGTTAGTTTCGTATTGAATAACACTGAGAACAAAAACACCACAACCAAACAGGAGCTTGTTATTTTATGAATACGTGTGCTCAAAACAGTAAACGAATATAAAACAAAAATTTCTATAAAGACATGGGAAACGTTAAAATGTCTGCCGTACAAAAGTAAATAAAAAATTTTCATATTTTGGCAACTCACTAACTTTTGATAGAATTTGTTTGTTTTTTAACTATACCTGACTAACAGAAACTTAAATGATTTGTTAGAAGTACTCGAAATAATTGGTCGCAGCAAGTAAAATAATAAAAACCTCATTAAAACTGATCTTTTGTGCAAATGGCTGCGTTTGGTTTAGAAAAGAAAATAGTTTACAACAAACACGGTGTCAATTTATCTAAGCGGCGAAATTTGTAGAATACACTGAACTGCCTTTTTACATGATGAGTACGATACGTCCATTTGCCAACCCTACAAAAATGCCTCTATTGGCAGCCGAAAATATAATATTTACATTCTTTCATTACACAGTACCTAAATACCTCACAACTTTATTTGTACTTAGTATTACTGTGCATTAACGCACTGGACTTGCTTACTTTTCTTACTTAACGTTTAAAATTAAACTCTATTTTGCCGAACAGCTGCCTGCTCTTTACATTTCTTTATTAGAATCTATACTGTTGCAGATATTTCCAGAATCAGATAACCAAATTTAATTGATATGTATACACACCCACTCACATACCCACACACAAAACTATAAGAATGCAATAACAGCAATAATATCATTGATGTGTGATTTACTTGGAGTTTTGCGTTGTTCAGATCATGTATACTTGTTTTTTTTATGTATTAGATTGTTAGTTTTATATTGTATGTGTGGATGTGCGTATATTTATAACAGGAAGACCAGTGGCTGCACAATGGAAATTTGTTACATAAATTTTTGGTATTGTTAAATATACCTAGATATGTATTTATGTGACAAAAATACGCTTAATTTATATATGGCATTGAGTTACCTGCTAAACAGTTTTCGGTATAATCATGTTATGTGATAATAAAATACAATGATTGCTTAGATTGCCCATTCGTAATTAGCCAACTTATATTTAAGTTTTTACCTTTCAAAAAAATTTGCGGCTTTTTCAATTACAAATGACATAGACATTTGATTGTTACATAGTACATTAATACCTCAAACTTTTTTTTGTTACTCTTAATATACTAGAATGAATTAGGCTTACATTTCTTACTTATGATAGGCTTGCATAACTTTTAAAAGTAAACTCTGCCTCTACCGAACATCTTCTGCCTGATAGTTATATTTCTTTATTATCTTCTTCCTATATTCTTCTTGCAGATTCCAGTTAATGATAATTCCAAACTCAAATGTAGAAATGTAATTGATATGCACTTGCACACAACAATAATAATGCAACAACAACAATAGCATCATTTAGATCATAATTGCTTCCTTGCTTGTTTGTTTATTATGTTTTTAGGTTTATGTTGTTTGTGTGGATGTGCATGTACATTAATAATACACAGCGGCTCGCACAGTGGGTTCGGTGTGATTAAAATTCCTAACAATATATTGAAAAGAATATAGTATATAAGAATTAATTCCTGCCAAAGAAACTATTATTTTTTTTTTCTGGGATTTATTAATAAATGAAATTTTTTGTGGAAATTTTAGTCACTTGTTTATAGGCTTATCGTAATCATTGGAATTCGAAGAATATGTATAAGGTGACTGGCATCAGGCTCAGGGATGATTGTAGCCAAACTTAAATTATTTTTTACTTCTTCGGCCTTGTCCAATTCAATATGTTAACTCCAAAAATTAATGAATATTGGAAAGTCCAATGGTGTAAGCTTCTGAAGAGGATAAATTCCCCATACGAGAGAAAAATTCATAAACTTCTTTTTAGACGATAATTGCTGTTAAGCATTTACTGCCTTATTTATAATTTTTTTTTTTCATGTTTATTAAGCTATTATTGCACTGATTTCTATACAACATTTGTATAAGAACTTAATAATCCTGCAAAATTTTTTTTAAATAAGGCCGTTACTCAACAAATCAATAAACGAAATTGATTCTTCTTCTGGACCTTTTTGTTTAAAATTTATTACAAAAATTACTTACCCAATTTCTTTTATTACAATAGTGCTATTATTACGAGTATGTTTGTATGGTGTATTATTTTGCCAAAGCAAGCAGCAGCTTTTGTTGATGAAAGTGCAGTATGAAAAAGCGTACATTTGGTGAAATAAGTTTTGTTTGTATATTATGCTTGTTATACGAGTATACCGTTTTATTATTTATACAACCTATTTACTCAATTTTAATGAAGTACCAGAATTTCAGTTTGCACTGTGTTTTTATTAAGGAGGAATGTATGTTTCAAACATTGTTGTAACATTATCTCGAGGTAAATCATAAAACAAAAAACAAAAATTCTGGCTAAGTTATCCAATATTAAATGTTAAAATTCCATCCTGACTTAATTTTGATTTTCATGTTTTCAATTCCGCCTTAATGTATGGCAGCGTTAATATGAACAATTTTTTGAAAAGATACAAAATTCTATAAATATGTGTATATACATTTTCGAACAATACTATTTTGTCTTTGTATTTTATATCTAGTGAAACAGAGTAAAAAATTGTGCTGCAAGTCCGTCATGTGTATATGTTTATGCTGGTGCATAAATATACCAGAATCCTAATACAAAACAAAATTTATAATTATCCTAATAGGTAAAATGAAACAGGTTACATATTTTGCTTTATTATTAAATTCCCATATCGTTGTTTGCCAACTGCTACAGCCTTTTTACCTCTCAATTTAAAATTTTCATGTCTGAAGTAAATCAGCTAAAAATAGAATAGAAATGAAACTAAAATTCATTTCCTATTGTATTTATAACATAGTTTTTTGAAGATGATTTTAACAACAAAAAATAATCATTAAAATTCCAGTATAAATGGCCCATGATTTTCAATTTCAAAAAAATAATCACAGCGGCAAAAATATCGATTACAGGCGCACACCTGTAAGACAGTCATGCACACCGATTCGTAGTATGAACCTAGTACACAATTTCAATTACATTTATACATTTGGATGTAAGATACTGAAGTGTTCCTTCAACCAACACAGAGGCTTATCACTTCCTAACTTACAGTTTGTGAAAAAAGTCTTTTCATTAAATTGAAATTATTAGAAAATAATGGGTGATTTTATAAGAACTATCGGAAATTTAAAAAAAGCACATAAAATTCAGAAAAATGCATGAAATATTTATTTGGATCGATAGTTGGGTCGATATAATTTAATGTTTGAAGATTATTTCATACAAATGTTGGCCGCGGCTGCGCCTCGAATTGTCCATCCGCTTAGTCCAATTTTGGCATACTCTTTCCAAAATTTCGGCCGGTATCTCACGAATAATGTTGGCAATGTTGGCTTCGAGTGCGTTAATCGAAGCGGGCTTGTCGCTATAGACATTAGCCTTAACATAGCCCCACAAAAAATAGTCTAGAGGCGTTAAATTGTACGATCTGGGCGGCCAATTGACTGGTCCCAAGCGTGAAATAAACTGTTCACCGAACTCGCCTCTCAATTGGTCCATTGTTTCGCGTGCTGTGTGGCATGTGGCACCGTCTTGTTGAAACCACATGTCATGCAAGTCAAACTCTTCCATTTTGGGCAAAAAAAAGTTTGTTATCATCGCACGGTAGCGCTCACCATTCACAGTAACGTTGTGATTCGCATCATCTTTGAAGAAATACGGCCCAATGATGCCGCCAGCCCATAATCCGTACCAAACGGTTGTTTTTTTTGGATGCATTGGTAGGTCTTGCAATGCTTCTGGCTGCTCTTCACTCCAAATACGGCAGTTTTGCTTGTTCACGTATCCATTCAACCAGAAATGAGCCTCGTCGCTGAACACAATTCTTCGATAAAAAAGTGGATCTTCATCTAACTTTTCAAGAGCCCATTCACCAAAAATTTGGCGTTATGGTAGGTCGTTTGGCTTCAATTCTTGCACCAGCTGTATCTTATAAGGCTTCACACCCAAATCCTTCCGCAAAATTTTCCACGTAGTGGAGTAACAGAGGCCCAATTGCTGCGAACGGCGGCGAATCGATAATTCACGGTCATCACCAACACTGGCCGATACGGCTGCGATATTTTCTTCAGTTCGCACTCTACGTAAGCGTGTTGGTGGTTTAATGTCCAACAATGTAAATTTGGTGCGAAATTTTTGTACAATAGCCCGAATAGAAACCTCAGTAGGTCGATTAAACTGATCATAAAATGGAAGAAGCGCGCGATGAACTTTCTTAACAGAGCACGCATTTTGGTAATAAAATTCAATAATTTGCAAGCGTTGTTCGTTTGTAAGACGATTCATGATAAAATTATAGACCAAACTGAAGATGTTTGACAGTGACACAAGATACAAAACGTGCGTGAGCTCGCAAAACTATAATAGCAAAAAGATAATAGCAAAAAAATCACTCGTTATTTGTTTTGAAATTTTTCTTTTAGATACTGTATATCGTAAGCAACAAGTTGCTCGAATATAATAGCTGCGTAATTGATTTACGTCAGCAATCGCTATCAATGGATACAACCCTCCGAAGTTCATACAGAGCATCAGTCCACTTCCAACTTACCCGTTAATCTATTACTGCTGGATCCTTACATTACAGACAACAGCACTTTGGGAGCTATAGTTAATCGCTGAAAACTGGTAAACACCCCTCCTGAGATTTTAGGGCTAAACTACAGCTAGAACAATTAAGCCAAGATGCAGACCACGATTAGCGCCAGGATGGTCTGTTAACAGAACCTCCCGGGATCTTGTTCATTACCGTTCTGCCAATTTGGCTCATATTTTAGGCTGGTGCCCTAAAGTCTATTTTGAAGTTACGTCATCGCGTGCAGTAGAGATCGGTGACAGTAGGGTATCCAAGCCCATTGACTCGCTGGAGCACCGGCGCAGTGTGAGATGCGTTTCCCTGTTTTATCTATACTACAATGAATTTTGCTGTCACGAGATTAGGTATCTTGTTACCGAAACTCACATATTTTTACGCAGCACACTTTCATCGTTCAGGGCTCATCCATTTCTGGTCGTTTGCCCAATCAATCGCACAACACATTACAGATAGAATTCGTTTCTTAACCGAACGGTCCAGCCGTAGAACAAGTTGCCAGCAGAAGTATAACGTAGGAAAGTTAAATGTCAAAGGTTCATGAACACTACTCCCTTCTCCCTCCTCCTCACAATAGATTTTCCTAGTTCTGCCTATATAAAGGATGACCCCTGAGTACTGGACAAAGATAAAAAAAAAAAAATCATATTATCCCTAGGCAAACCTACGGACCTAAATTGCACCCAACTGCTAAACCGAAAAATTTACCCCGAAAAGATTCAAAATCTTACCTACTTTCAAAAACCAGTATGCTATACTATGAACAAATTCTATTTTTTTTTTCTTGCTGCAATAAATTTCGTTTTGGTTTAACTTTTTTTACCATTACAGGATTTTGCCGCATTAAAAAAAAAAAGCTCTGTAATGCAAATATTTATCTCCATTATAAATCTCTGTTTTACATAGAAAAAAAAACTAATACGTTTTTAAACTTTATCTTTGCTATAAACACAAATAAGCATACAAATTTTGTTCGCCTAAAATGCCAACAATTATTCAAAATATTTCTCAAAATCACACTTGCCAAATTTAATTTTTTTTTTCGTGTTTTTTTTTCTATTAAATTTCCAATTTATCTTTCTTACTTATTTTATAAAGGTTTGCCAATATTTTTGCTTAATTTATTTATTCTTAAAATAAAAAATCAAACCAAAAGCAAGAATTCAAAATACGCAAATAAAACAAAAAAAGAGATATGACTTTTTTCCAACAACCAAGTCTATTAACCCAAAACTATGCTGCATAATAAACCAGCAAATCATAGGTTAACCACTTTATGGAGAATGCTTTTATGTCATATAAAAACTAAATAATTTGTTAATGTGTGGGTGTGTGCATGTGTAATAAGTATATACACTCATGCATATCCATGTAAGGCAGATTCTCTTTGTGCATTAAACATGGAGGAGTGTTTGCAAAATAATGCATGACTGCTGCTGCTGCTGCTATTGAAGGTTTTTTTTTTAACAAGCAAAAATTATACAAAACCCTACACAATTTCGTTATATTCATATGTGCACTTGTATGCCTATCAGCCAGCAGAGAGTTGTGTGCTGTTTCAAAACTCGTTTATGTGTCTATCTTCTTATATGGGTTTGTATATGTGTGTGTGTGTTGGAAATTTTTTGGCACATCTAATTTTAATATGATAACAAAAAGTTGAATAAAAAAAGAATGTAGAATGAATGCAAACGTACTTAAATTAAACATTTGCACTTTTCACTTTAAACACATACAGACAGCTGCTAAACGAAATGTGCAGATTTTTAAACAAATATATTTTTAGGAGAAAAACAATTGGGGAAGTTGGCAGCGCTTTAAGATTATAACTATTTGTGTACTTTAAAAATGTGCAAATGATGGCTTGCTTAACGGAGGGACTTTTTCTGTTTAATTTGATCACACTCGTTGATGGTTGCCGTTGTAAATATTATATGTTGACAGAAGCGGTATGTTCGACGTATTTATCGACCCAAAAGGATCATGCACAAAGCAAAATAAACTGTGCAGCTTTAGCTACCAACGAAGCCATAACTGACTTTGTTAAACTAAAATGGCTAAAAATAAGGACGAGTTTATTCTCCCTTAAATCTATTGTGGAAAAGAATCCCTTCTCCATCATGAAAATGAGGGTAACTGCTAATAATTTTGCATATATGAGGTCTGATAAAAAAATAACCATTTTTTTTTTTACATTTCGTGAGGTTTGATTTTCGCATTTTCTTTTTGTTGGTACACATGTCTGTTATTTATGTTGGCAATATCAGTCATTTTGGTTTGTCAGTTTACTAAATTTTGAGCAAAACCGACGTTGATTGGACTTCGCTCAGGAGCTGTTGAACATCGTCAACGACGATCCAGATTTCTTCAAAAAGGTTATAGCTGGTGCAAACTTACAACGGCAAATAAGTGAACTGAAGCAGATGATGGAAAATGCAATGGCTCTTTTCCAAAGGGGTATGACAAAAAGTAATGCAGAGGAAGATGTTATTTCAGATCAAGAACAACAACAGGTATTACCAGAAGCGCATAAACAGGATATAAATAAAATTCAGTGCGATAATGGATATATACATGTGAGTAATAAGCCGCATATTATTTATGCTACACGTTCTTTTAATAATTATTCTTAAAAATCTAATATAGGGTGTTTTTTTAAGCTAGATAGAACTTTAAATTGTAAAAAGTAACACAAAAAATTAAATTTTGATGAAACATTTTTTTTATTTGTTTCAGTATACTCTGACAAATCATCATGAATAGACTCACGCTTGAACAACGCTACGAAATTATCCAAATTTACTTTGAAAATCAGTCGTCGATTCGCGCAACTTTTATCGCAAAATTGTGTTCAGCGATGAGGCGCATTTTTGGCTTAACGGGTTTGTTAATAAGCAAAATTGCCGCATATGGAGTGAGACCAATCCACAAGAGACCCTACAGACTCCATTACATCCAGAAAAATGCACTGTTTGGTGCGGTTTTCATGCTGGTGGCATCATCGGACCTTATTTTTTCAAAAATGAGGCCGGAGCTCGCGTTACGGTCAATGGAGATCGTTACCGCACCATGATCAATGATTTTTTGTTTGAAAATATGGATGACATTGATCCGGAGGAGATGTGGTTTCAACAGGATGGCGCTACGTGCCATACGGCGAACGCAACCATCGACTTACTGAAATCAAAATTTGGCGATAAGTTGATTTCGAGAAATGGACCTGTCAATTGGCCTCCAAGGTCGTGCGATTTGACACCTCTCGATTATTTCCTGTGGGGCTACGTGAAGTCACTGGTTTATGCTGATAAACCAGCAACAATTGACGCCTTGGAGGCCAGCATTGTTCGTGTTGTTCGTGACATACGGCCAGCAGTGCTCGAAAAAGTGGCCCAAAATTGGACGTCCAGAATGCGCTTCGTCAAGAACAGCCGCGGTGCCCATATGCCCGAAATCATTTTCAAATGTTAATGTCACGTATTGATCTTTCGAATAAAAAAAAATTTTGATTACAATTAAATTTTTTTGTGTTATTTTTTACAATTTCAAGTTCTATCGGGCTTAAAAAAACACCCTTTATAAAAAATTATAAAAGTTCAACAGAAAAAAATGCGAAAATCGAACGTAAATACGTAACTCACGAAATTTGAAAATAACGTTTGTTTTTTTATCAGACCATGTATATATTTAAAAATGTTACCATTACATTATTTCGACTCGTCGTGATAATAGTGTTTAAGAATTTTTAATTAAAAAGGGTGGCAATGACAATATTATATGTTTGGCTATAAGAGAAATTACTATACCTTTTACCAAATATATGGTTAAATGATATGATATTGGTTCTTGGATTTACTTAGTTCATCAAATAACTTTTTGACTGAAAACATTTTCTGTGGTTGTTCATAACCATATAATGCAACAATAGTATGTTGCTCTTAGGACCATTATTACAACTGACGAATAATTAACATTAGGATTTTATCTTACAGATAACTTTATTTATTTATTTATTATTATTTTTTTATTATTATAAGTTAACATTAACCTGAAAAGTTTATCCTCATGGTAAATTTTAAAGTTAACTTTAAGTATATTGTAATTTAAGTTTAGAAAAGGGAACCATTTAATGGTAACTTTACCGTTCACGCTAACTGATGCTAACGTTAACTATTAAGAAGTTTATCGCTTGGTTGTAATAATGAATACTGTTATATCTAACATAATGCGTGTGTATTGTATGTAGTACTTTAAGCACTTTTGAAGCGGGTATCCGCCGGGATACCACGTTGTCAATTAAATATTAATCTGACCATATGGTGGAATGCCCTAAGTTTGGGAACTTATAATTATTTTATTAATGTAATTAAATTTTCAATCAAATTCTGTTCTACATACTTGATTTCGAGCAAAATCTTGTTGATTTTGGAGAGAATTTCTTAAATAGTGAAAGTTTCGCTGAGGGAAAAAGTGCCACTGAAAAATATATAGCAATACCGTTTTGTTGTTGATGAAGATTCGATGGGATAGAAAGAGAGAGTCCGAAATTTCTCTAAAACTTTTTTTTGTGAAATAGCAGAAACCTTGTGCAGTTCAACAAACAAAACTAAAATTGTTTATCTTTTGTCAACCCAGATATTTGCAACGCAGCAAATAACTTTCTATGCAAAATATTGTATATGGAATAATACTTAACGTTGGTTTCTTTTGAAACAATTTTAAAAGTAATTATTAGCCTAGAATATGTCTTTTGTTATAATTACAAACACAAGTTGTTTGCATTTATATAAGTATTTTACTTAAATTTTTGTTATCCATTCATATGTAACTATATTACACCATTCAGTTTTATTGTAATTACAACTATTTACATCTTTTTTTTTTTTGAACTAAATCACAACCAAATTTAATGACCTCTCTTAGCAAGCATAGATAAAGATCAAAACCAATATTCATGGTTCATTGAAGCAATTAAAAGTTTTAAAACAAAATACAAATAAATCAATGAAGCATATAATTTAATGTGTCTCCAGTAAAGTTTTTGTCGCAGTGATAGCAAAGAAAATACCATGAAATGAAAGTAAGATAATAACATACATAGACACACAACCCGCATATTTTCAACTTGAAGCCAAATGCGAGTACATTTATGTTTAATAATAAAAAATAAACTTTGTTTGTACAGAAAACTTCAAACTGACCAGTACCTTAAATATTTATTCCGTTTAGATAAAATAAAAAAAGTTTGACTGACATTATTATGAGATTCTTTAAACAAATTGACCAACCCTTGAAACTATTTTACAAGAAGAAGACAATACTTCTCTTTGAGCAACTCCTTTACGATTACAAGAATTTCTAATCGAATTGCATATTTTCTTGGCAGAAAGTTATGTGCCATACTTCAAGTAGTTTTATTCCGTTTATACATATGTTGTAGTAGTATTCTGATGCTGTATAGAAAGTGAGTAGACGGTTGAGTATCACAGTTGATAACAAATCTAAGAAAATGTTATTTTTATTTATTTCTTTGTGAGAAAAAACTGACCATTTGTTTTTAAATTGGACATTTACAAAATTTTTTACATATTTTTCGAAATATTAAAAATAAATTCTTTACTAATTTAAATGATTTTGAATTCACGATGTTGGCTTAACCAGGTGGTGATAAAGGCTCTGGCGAGCATAAAAACCCCTCGTTGAAGCGCTTTTGGAGCCCTCCTAGCAGAAAAAACAAAGGCATGTGAGCTTCTGCACATGCCTTGGTTGAAGTTTTGGAAATTGTGTTTAAGGGAGACAGTTACCTATAAACCTAAAAACCTAAAACTAAAACGTTACTTGGACATGTAGTTCCAGTTCAGCCAATTGCTCTTTGGTGAAGGTTTTGAGAATTCCTAAACATTACTATTTTAATAGTTTAAGGATAGAACTTTCTTATTTCAGTAACACTACAAGAGTAAACGAGATACTCAAATATATTAAATGAATTTACTTCTGCTCTGTAACTCCCGGTTACATGCTAAACGAATGTAAATAAACTGTATTGTATCGAAACTCTTTAGTATACTATTGCATTATACAGATTTTTTTTTTTTATAATTCAATTATTTATTGTATCTTCGGAAAGAGCGAACAATAAGTATGCAAATCTTAATACCAAAAATTAATTAAATGATAATTTTTAAATATGCCAGAAAAAGAGAAAAAACTGACTACTATTAAATAACTGGAAACTTAACAACACATCGCGAATTGAATGGTTGGACCTAAGGACATCTTGCAAAGTCTTTTATATAAAGGATTTTGTTATATTATTTATTATGATGACCATTACTAGACTTTTGCTTAAGATGTAGCATTGGTTTTCAAAAAATCGCATCCAGACTCAACAAACACTTATTCCTTAATAGTAAGTTTCTTAATGTGTAGTCATTTCTGCTGTAACACTTTTGCGCATTACTGTATTAGCAAGTAAAACAACAACGACCACCCAGTTGGCCACGAACTTAAGTCATTTTAAAATACCGGTACAAGACAACAGAAAATCTTGGGATATGTGTTGACGAAAGCGCAAACTAATCGTTGGCGAAATGTTCGAATAAATGGCCACTACATCACGCACCAGAAAATATTCGTTTGTATGGCACAAGCGAAAATTTGTCACTATTGTGCTGTTCATAGAACACAGACGAGCACTCGTCTACAAAATTTTATATGGAAATCACTCAAAAAATTTAGTAACTTTCATATACATTTTCTAGTAGCACGTATGTGTTGTTAATGGTTATGTAAATGATATTGCTGACGAATGTTAAAAATCAGCTGGATAAAGATGTATATTCCAATTTTATATACTTTTGTTTGTTTGCTCGGTGCATCATTATACATGAACGATATGATGGCTGAATTGAATATATTGCTGTCCATGTAATCTTCAACTTATATTCTCTCTCTTTTTAAGTTGTGCTTTTGTTTTTGTATTGTAAAAATTTGTAATTTGTCGCTAATTTGTTACTTACAGCAGAGCGGTAGATTAAAGTTACTGTCACCCATCTTCCTTTAAATTATCCTTAGAAATGCTAGACGAAAGAGAAAAAATCATTCATATGTCGTCAACTGGGTATGTGTTCTGTAAACATTCTTATATCTTACGTTTTCTTGTATACACACATTCTATTATTATACATACATTCATACATACATGCATCCTTGTGGTATAATTATAAAACAGTGCCTCAAGTAGCTAGTGAAGTGGTCTGCGGTTTTTCTTTATGCACTAAAAGTGCTGTATCAATTGCTGCCCGCTATTTGATAGCTAATTTGCTATCACTATGTAATATATAGCCAATGGAAGCAAGAATAGTTAAAAATTATGTTAAAATGTAATATATAATTCAAGCATACTCATATGTCATTTGTTTTAGTTTTTCTTCACATTTTTGTTTAAATGAATTTTCTCGCCACCTCTAATAACAACTTCATGTCATATACGCTGCTCAATTGAAGTAAATTAAAGCTGGTCTGTAGGCACGGTTGTCATATTCGATGATTTATCGTCAAAGTAGACAAAATAGCTAGCGAATTTACAAGTGTGGAGCTAGTCTCTTATACCACTGGGACTGGGTGTGAACATACTCACATACTTTTGTGTTATGCAGTTATTCAAAACACAGCAACTATTCAAGCAAAATATGTAAACAAATTTCTAACTTTATATGCATATAAATAAATTAGAAGAAAAAATTATTTTCACAAAATGAAATGTCAATTTAAAATATTTTATTTTCCAAGTGTAAACTTTCTTAAACTTTGTTCATGAAACACCACTATTTAACAGCTACAAATAATACGAACAACTACATTTCAGTTGAATATTTATGGTTGCCTTTAAAACAGTTCATATCTGGATTCTTTATAAAGTTTTAAACTAATTTTTAAAGGGATTATATTTGAGATATTTTAAGGACTATAAAGTAGTTTCACGATGTTGCCAGTAACACAATAAAAAATTAAAAAATAATTATTCTTTGAAAGTCATGAAAAAGAAAATAAACAAAATTTTTCCTTAAAACAAAATAAAAATATGTAATAATGCACTCACACATAAAGAAAAATATTTAAAAAATAAAAGCTAATCGTTTAAAATTATCACTTTCGCTTTAAAAAAGCCAAATTGGATTACTGATAAACCTATGATGCAAGAAGCATGATTTTGCGATTTGAAATCGCCAATAAATGTTCTGGTAAACGCATATCGCTTAAAATTGGAAACCAACTTGCCAATATTGATTGAATTCACTTAACGTAAAGGTTTAAAAGAAAACTAAAATCGAATAATCTAATATCTTTTTATTTCGATAAAAGTTTTAAGGAATTTTACACATTTTCAATTGCAAGTACCAAATTAGATAATTGCTCTATTTACTGTCAATTTGTTTTCGCTTTATATAACTATCACACTTCACTTTATATATATATTGTTACGTTTTTGCCCTTAAATACGATGTGCACATTCTTCAATTAAAAATTACATAATTACGCTAATAGTTGTACGTTATATAAATCATTTACAACTTTATTTACACATTACATAACAGGCTTACTTTTCTGTTTTATGATATAATGTTTAAAGAGAAATTCTGCTCCTGTCTGATATTTATTATTTCTTTATTATTACCTTCTACATTGTTTGTAAGGCTTATAGTTATTCATAGTTCTGGACTCAAATATACAAATATAGCTGCAATAACAAGAATGAAATCATTGGTAGTTGTTTTACTTGCGTTCTCTAAATCACGTGTATTTTTTGGTGTGTTATGTTATTTGTGTGGATCTGCATGTACATATGTAACCAGCAGGTTAACGGTTGCACAATAGGTTAGAACTTATGCAAATTTGTATCAAATATGTACATACATAGTTAACACATCCATGTGTATTTTCTCCGAAACGTAAAAAATTAATTTAGTTTTTTTAGATCGCGCACTTCTCACATACGCTGCATGGGGAACTAATTGGGATCTGGCTGGTATTCATACTAACAAAACTGGCCAATACTAGCTCTCTTCTATTGAATTCTACCTGAATAAATTTTAGTATTTTTCATGTTCTGGTATTCGGCTAAACTTCCCGCTTTATCTAGCAAAATAGTCATGTCGTTTATGGCGGGTTATTATAGGTCAAATCTTTTTAAAAGCAAAAGGGTATCAATGGATAATTAAAATTATTTTGATGGGTATTTTATTACCGGTATTAAGATATTAACACTCAAGTATAAAAAAATGAAACATTAGCTTAAAACGAAATCACACTTAATCTCTTGAAAAGTAAAAAACTTCCCACCAAATATACTGAACATTCCATAATATATTGTCCAAGGTGGGGGCAGTTATGAGGCTGAAATAAATAAAATTAATGTAATACCATTCTGGTATATTAATAATATCATAATAAAGACTACTCAAAAAATGTTCAAGTATCCCATCGAACAGTAAACTGACAGTTCAGCTAATTTATTACAACTATTTATGAAGGCAAAAAAAGATTTTGTTATTTGATTTTATACGAAATTTACCCGAGAAGGTGATTTTTTGCATTTGGAATTATAACACTCGTTGTTGAGTAAGTCGTACCAAAATTGCTGCTGATAAAATTCGTTAGCAAGTTTAAATGCAAGTTTAAAATTAATTTCAAGTAAAAAATCGGTCTCAAATATGATGTCAAAGTTTGGTTTAAAAATATAAGCTCTATATTAGATATGTTTTTTCTTTTTTCAAACAACTAAGTTTCATCAATTATTTGAATCAACGAATAATAGTGTTTTCGTTTCTACACAACAAATGCCGCCTTATTCAAAGGTAAAAACATATTAGTCCGATTCACAATCTTGTGCATTTGAGATAGGAAATATATGCAATTGCAAGTGACATTTTTGGGTGTATTTTGTTAGTGTAAAGCAAGAATATACTCCATTATTGTGCAAATGCAATGGTGTAAGGCCATTTGCACAATATTGTGAATAGGACAATTGTGCATTCATTGCAAAAATGCAATTTGTTATTTGCAACAGAGCCTGCATTAAGCAAAAAGAGAAAATTACTTTTTTTAAACCGCTGACAGCGCTCATTCAATAAGAAAAGTGTTGAAGAAAAGAAGAGCTTTAAATAAAATGACACATTTTTTGTAAAACCAAAAACACCCTTAGTTTCTGATAAAAATGCATTTTTGCTGAGTTTATGTCTGAAGACAGTAATTTGTGAAAAGGCATTCTACCAACCGTTTGTTAAAGAATAACTACGGTTAATCATAAAATCTTTTTAAATGAAGTCAATTTCATTAATACTAAAAATATATTTCTTTGTTTGTGTTAATATGTTAAATAGTCGAACTTTATTTTAATATTTCTAATATTATATGATGATGATGGGTTGGTATTATTCGTCTAGCTTGAGTTCAATCCTGGCCAAAGCCAAGAAATATTTTTATTTATAATTATAACAATAATTGCCGCGATCAATAACTCTTGATCAAAGAAGACAGGAACAAATAATTGAATACACTAAAGCTGGGGGACACAACTAGCTGTTTTACAGTCGCTACACTGTTCATCAGCACCCACTAGGATTCGAACTCAGTACCATATAAACATGATGTATTTTTAATACGGTCGCTTAACCAACTCAGCCACTGAGCCCTTATATATTTTTTCGTCTATATTTGTTTTATATTGATCACATATGCAATTTGTTATAATCGCAGTTGTTTGTACTGCAGTTTGCTGTCACTGAACAACCAGTTATTTTTTATTATTTACCAACGTACGTATGTATGTATGTTGACAGTCTCTGTGCTGTGAGATATATGTATGTATTAATATGTTAAATAGTCGAACTTTATTTTAATATTTCTAATGTTATATGATGATGATGGGTTGGTATCATTCGTCTAGCTCGAGTTCAATCCTTCTTTGTTTGCTATGACTTTAACTTGTGTAGCCCTAAAAAAACACCCTCCTAAACTTACAAAACATAATTCTCTGAATATGTTTTAAATTAATTTAAATATTATTATATACAAAAATATTTTTTTACGGTAGAGTAGTGGCTGCATAGAGTTTTGCATATTTTCGGTCACTACGTTGTGATCGCTTCGCTATAGTAAATATTTGAAGTCAAGCTGTGTAGTTAGCTTTGAAATTCAGGATAGCCAAAACGAAAATTTGTTTATTTCCCATGTCGTTTTTTAATTAAATTTCTTTTGGTACTTCAATTGTTTGATGGTTAGAAAATGGTTGTAAAGAATCCGACAAAAGTTCCAAATCTCGTTTATCTCTCTTCCATTTGTTAGCAATCGTTCTTGAGAATTTCACAAACAGAATTTTTTTTTGCTTCCAAATGATGCTTCAAACAAACAACAACTTCGTATTTTCAGTGCTTGTATCATTTACAATATTTGTTTCTTGACCACTGGCATTACTGCCAATGCTCGTTAGTTGCAAGTGGTATTGCCAATAACCAATACATTGTAGATGAAGTGTTCTGTGCAACATTTTGCTTTTTAATGAACAAATACACATATACATACATATTACGTATGTATGTAGTTTCTTTTTTTTTTAAATTATTGTGGTTGACTTCTAATTGTTGTTCTACAACAAATTCAGTTTTATTGCCCAACTTTTGTACCACTGCGAGTCTTTTATTTGTTTGTTTGTTTATTTTATTTTCTGTTTTATACATATTAATATATTTGTGTACTTGGCATAGTATCAAAGTCCTTTTACATTTTTAAGTACTTTTAACTAGCTAAAAGTGGGAGAGGGAGTAGGGATTGCAGAGGGGGTATTGTAATGAAGAGACTTTGGCAAGAATTTTAAATTGTTGAGGATTTTGTTGTTGCTGAGCTTGAAGTATAGTTGAACAACTTTGTTGCTACAGTACTATAACGTTAAGAAAAAAACTTTTATATTTTTTTTTTATTAATTTTTATTTTTTGCTTTGCATTCCAATTCACTCCCCTTCTTAATTTAACTTCGTTACTTGTGTAAAGTTTTATATTTCAATGGGGTGAATGTTTTAAGATTTTTCCATGTAGTTTCCGGTGGCATATAATAGAAAGTTCTTTTTTTTAAGTTTATTTTATAACACATTTAATAATTTTCAATTTGTAATAAGATCCTGATCAATAAAGTAAATACTTTATTAGCGCAATTAATGGTAGTATTTTTTAAAAATATTTCAATTGAAAAAACGTCAGTGCGTAGATAAAATGATTCTTTTTTGAGAAATATGGGCAATTGTTTTTTTTTTGTTTTTAATTAAACAAATACGCAATTTAAAATTTTCAAGGAAAGTATATCTTAATCAAAAATAAACAAAAAATTCCTATGTACTATTTATCCACATATAAAGGTAATTAGAAGGTTATTATTTACCCGGACTTACCAGTGCTTTGTTGTTATTGAGAACGGGGTTTTAAAAACGTATATTTTTCGAAAAAAAAAACGGAATAAATTAGAATAAACAGGTTTTTTTATATTTTGACTTTAATTACAAAATTTTACGGAAGTAGTATATGTGTTATTGAAATTCTTCAGTTATAATTATAATTGTTTATTTATTGATAAATATGACACAGTTAGATTTGATTAAAAGGCTTAATTGCGATGATTGTGAGCAAAATTTAGAAAATGAAAAAGGCACTTGTGCTGATCATAAAGAAAGAGTTGCGGAAAAATTAGGTTTAGTACTTTATATTGAATAAGTCCAACACGCAAGCTAGGAGAATGGTGTAACGATCAAAGTCAGAGGCCTCGCTTTGGAGTAAAACACATGAAGTCGAGTATTCTTAAAGGTATGTTTAACTTTTAACTCTATATAATTTTTGCATTTCACTTCAATCGGTTCCAAGAGGGATTATATGAATGATTCCTTATAATGTCCAGGTCGTAAACACATAGTCGCTTCAACATTTAAAATATCCAGTGTTTTTTTATCAACACACAACGCCTGACTGGTGTGATGCTGCTTCATGTATAATCAAGAATGGTATAAAGATTGAATAATCGAATGGTCCTAAGTTGTTGGAATAAAAATTAAGCAAGATGTTCGGTGGTCTGATAGAACTTTTAATGCCTCAAAAGAAGTTTTCAAGTATCTCTATCTTGGATGACGGCGTAGAGTATCGTTGACTCTATACCATCTCCTTACTATTTATACCACCGAAGATGGAATACAACTCTCACGTATTTGGGCTGGGGCCTCAAAGCCGATTTTAAAGTTTCTCAACCATATGCAAAAACAAGCAGATGTGAGGTGCATTCTTCTGTTTTACAGTACCTACAATATAATTGGCTTTGGCAAGTTTAGAGGTCTAGTTCCCGAAACCTATATATTTTTTAGAACGACCATGGGTGGACATTTTAACTATTTATCGTTTTCCAGTACCTATAATACCTATTTTTATCAAAATATAACACCAAACAAAAAAAGCTTTAAATTCTTTGCCTCTCAAACGCACACGACAAAAATGCACATTCATACTAGTACCGGGTAAATAGAAAACAAATAAGTATACATACATACATACACATATACATACATACATACACATATACTTAATGTGTGTGTGTGTGGAAGACTTGAAAAAATCTCTTGAGAAAAATTAAAAGATAAACAAACAACGATAACAGTTGTAATGTACTCGGTGCAGCATTTGCACACATGTTAACCATTTAAAATTCTTTGGTTTTTATTGTTTAAAACGATGGAAGACATCCAACCAGTCAGGCACATGAATGGTGAAGCTTTTTGTTTTTGTTTTCCTTTTAAAATTTCTACACAAGCGCCCTACATTTATTGTTCATTTTAGTTAACTTTTCTAGTTCCAAGTGTACATATTGCAGTTGGATTCTTTATTATTTGTGTTCGATGGCATATTTGGTCTGGAGTTATATGCAGAAATAATCAATATATATAAAGTAGTTGCACATAATATGTCCCAATAAAGCTAGATATTGAGCAATAATGATTTCATCATATATTATTTGAGGAGTGATTTAATATTAAGCAAAACACAAAAAATTTGCATTATTGCACTATAAACAAATATATACTGAAAAGGTTATGTAATAAAATTATAAATAAAAAACCAAAAATTATACTCAGCATGTTTCTTACCTTTCATAGGAGCCGCCTTAATCATTAGCAGATTCAGCAACCTTTGAAAAATGTTTTCAATAATTTAACTATAATACACACTACATCATTTTAAATACAATAATGAGAATTGAAAAAGCAAAATGTTGTAATAATAACAACAAGTAGAGGCTTTGAAGTATTTTTAACTTTTAAACAAATGCAAAACTGTTACTTAAATAGCAAAATTTAAGTTGTATTTGGTCTCATTTAGAAAGGCCCTAACAAAAATAAATGCAATTTTACAGGAGAAGGAAAAATCGCAATGGAAACTGTATAAACCGGTACATTTAAAAGTAACTTTTTCTGCTCAATTGCTTGTAAGAACGATATGTATGTAATTATATAATTAAATCTTTGTGACACTGTGTACTTGTGTGAAACGTAGTATAATTCCTAAAAGAGCTCAATTCATGGAAAATGCGAGTTAGGGCCTTTCTACGTGAGACTAACGATTTATTCCTTTATATCAAATTTCTCTCTTTTCAAATGTTCAGTACTTTTGCTCATTCATGATTCATTAAAACTGAGTAAATATATTACTCATACGTACGGCGTAGTCCCAGTTTACACACATCACAAAACGTTAAAAAGTTATGTGGGGTACTGCGACTTTCAGGAATCTACTTTCATGCCTTAGCATATACATATGTTCATGTCTAGGTGGACTATAGAAGTAAAAGTTCTAAATAAAATGTTCTACAGAAAAAGTTTAATACTAGAGTTACTGCAATTATGCATTGAAAGTATTCAGCTGCCTGCCTTCATAATTTCAACTTATTGCCAACAATTTGTATGATGGGAGGATTTCTAGAAATACTATTTTCACAAAAACATATTCAGATTCACATCAACAACTTGTGAAATAGCCGTGTGCAACCATTTATTACACAATTTTAATTGTGGTTCGTATTTTAAATAATGCTTACCGCTATTTGTTTAAATCATTTTTTATATCGGTAGATTTTTAAATGATTATTTTGTTTGTATTATGTTGGAGTTGTCGGTGGTGACGTTTTTTTTCTGCCTTTTATGTCCTCAAAACTCGTCTCTTTGTGAAATACACCATATGACGACTACAGGGAGCGTGATATACTACGAATGTTGTCATCATCGTCAACATGTGCTGGTATATGTGCTATCTCCTGCAATGATAGAGAGGAGAATGGAAAGTGGCTTTACCGTCATCAGTACCAAAGGCAACAACAGCAAACAACAATCATACTCGTATATTTTATTGTTGTTTTGTTTTAAGGCAGATTGTTTAGAAAATGTTTGTCATTTTGTTCATTTGTTTGTTCATTTTTGTCGCGGCTTGTTGGGCGCCATATGAGGCACATCATAAATTCTGTATGATATTTTTTCTTTTGCAAATTGATATTACAATCCTTTGGATTTCTGGCAAACGAATGAGCAAAAAAAAAAAAAAAAAAAAGTACATATAAACGATAACGTTTCTCTTTTTTTATGGTTACTTATTTTCCTTTGTCTTTCAAAGGTTTATGGGAATCATGCTTTCATTCCACGAAGCAAAATTCAGTCAGTCACCAATAGGCTTGCATATGTGTTGTTATACACACATGGCTGGACGTCTGCGTATGTATGTGAAACTGTGTATTGTTGTTGCTTTTCTATTATTGTACCTATACCGTTTTTCATTCAGTTGCTGTTTTTACTGTAAGTGATTGTTGCAAACAGCTTTGCTTGTTTTAACGTTTATTAAGAAAATGAACATGTTGT
The DNA here is from genome assembly GCA_914767995.1 of Thecocarcelia acutangulata. Lineage (NCBI taxonomy): Eukaryota > Metazoa > Arthropoda > Insecta > Diptera > Tachinidae > Thecocarcelia > Thecocarcelia acutangulata. Next base: position 4,244,388 of record OU612097.1, read on the forward strand.
GCCTGTTAAGCATGAATGTTAATGCTTTTGTTTTTGTTGCTTTAGAAGTTTTTGGTTTTCAGTATAATCGGTGTAAACCTGACGAGACATATGTGTCCTGAATACATTAGAGAAATTGAATCTTCTTTAAATTAGAAACTGTTTTGCAATCTGTTGCTTTATTTTTGTTAATGATGCTCTGAAAAAATTTCTTATGACATTTTAGACAAATATTTTCGTTCTTCCAAATAAGCATAAACATCAAATGAAATAATACAAAATATTATATAAGTTATCACTTAGTTTTGTACCGCCTTCGGGTATTTTGCAATGGGCTTAAAATTTATTTACTCATAGTATTACAACGATTCTATTTGTTTTATTTTTCTTCAGTTTAAAGGCCCACAAAAATCGCTAATCGAATGCATATAGCCCAAAATCTTCCAAATCAATTTTTACAGATTTAAAAATTTTAGTTTTTTTTTGTCGTAAGTTTTACTCGTACTAAATAATAGTTAATGATAATAAAAGTAAAGAGTTTTTTCTGTAAACTTACAACTTTTGCAGATGAGCGGGCTTGATAAAAAAAAGCTCTTATGGAGATTTTTGTTATTGTGTGTGAAAAGGATTAATGTTTTCTTACAGATAAGCTTATGAATGTGCGGCTAAACATTTAACTAAAGTTCTTAAATGTTGAAATAGGAATTATTTGATGTATTTGCTTATTGCTCATGATTATGAAAAACTAGGAGCGAGCTGATCAGTCACTTTTATTCATCTTTTCGATGCCTTGTGCAAATTATGAAAAAACCTAATTATGTATATGTCATTGCATAATCTGGGGAAAAACATGAAACTTAATATTAAGTATTATATGTTGATGCAAAGTTTTAAAAATAAACTTTCCATATGAATTTACTTGCAAGTCAATAATTTTTCATCTTTGTTGGCACTCACAACATTGGCTCCGCATATAATAGTTGTGGAATTTATGTGATATCGTGTGAGTCTAAGGAATGTAAAGTTAAAAAGAAAATGTGCCAACCAAACGCTCTTTAGCACATATTACATTGGCACTACACACACCAACAACAAAACGTGAACAAAATCACTCCCACTTTGTTTCACTAAAAAAACATGTCACTGCAGTTAATCTTATACAAACTCCGAACGAGTACACATTCAAATGCAAAAAACGTACTGTGCAACAATGTCTGGAAGAAAAATGTGTCACTATGGAGAAAGTTACTTAAAAAAAAAACGAACGCCTACAATGTGGTATTGACATTGTCAGAGTTTTTAAATGAATAAAGTTTTTTCGAAGGGGAAAGGAAAGCCATAACAACAAGTATGTGTATGTGTATACATTTATGTGTATGCACAATAATTGGTTTTTAACTTTTTCATTAATTAGCTTATTCTGAAAGGGAGTTCGGAGAAAAGAGTGAATTTTGTGCTCTCACGCGTGATAGTAATTAACGGATATACATTATCCGTTTTGGATTTAAGAGTGGACGGCACATATATATATCTGTACTAAGCGTGGCGTTGCCAGAATGCTTTGGCGATCGTGTTTTGAAGAAAGTATATACACATATATTATTTAAACATATTTAGTACGAAACCGGTTAAAAAAATAGAGTTTTTTTTGTAGCTCATTTTCATCAAGTTTCTTTTATTTTATGTTCCTTCATTTACAATAATTTTTATTTCTTGGTTTTATAGACATACATATAAGCAATTGCGGAAAAAATTTTGTTTGAATTGAATATTCCTTTCAAAATCTTTAGCAAAAACAATCTTAAAATCATCATTCAGTATGCTACTTTCAAAATCGTCAAGATGGTTGTAATTTATTAGATTTTTCAGCCGCGATTTCAGTTAATGTTAAATAAGAGCTGACGCATATACACAACAAAAGAATTTGTCGAGAGTGTTGTTTTTACTAATTGACGGCGTATGTACTATTAAGAAAACGATTAGAAACGAAAATAGAAAATACTCAAAATAATTCTCTTACTAAGTGCTAGCAAGTAGTAGCAACACTCGTTTTTGGTGGTCGTTTCTTTTACTCTTAAACAAATACACAAGATACGAAACTGATTGGACACATTTTTGATGTATCAAGTTTTCATAAACGAAAGACAGGTATAAATACCACCGCATTAATTTTTAAGAGTATTTAAAATACTTGGATGTGAAAATGATTGGGCAAATAACCGGTGTACTTATTGTTGCGGTGCAATGCTGCAGATCTCTGGTTTTTACTCTGTTAGGGAATTCTGCTTTATACTCATTTTAAGACATCGGCGGATTGGTTTCTTTTAACAATCCCGTTTTCGGCTTGTTGCGGTGCACTGGTGCAGATCTCTGGTTGCCAGTCTTTTAAGAAACATGAATACAAGAACACTTGTTAGTGTGCGCTAAGTAATATCTGAAAAAATTGTGTTCCACTTCATGGTTTATTTTTCCGCGAGGACTTTTTCCAATTAAATAAACGGGAATGTGCATTTATGTGCATGCTTATTAATCCGGCGAATGTGATTGTGTTAATGACCCAAATAATTAAGTTTACTCATCTGTTTTGTGTATTACTAACCCAACTACTGGATACACGCTTAGGTGAACTTACAGACCTATGTGTAGTGTCCACGCTTTTGCGCTTTTGACTCAATATAAACCATTACGTTGCCCATATTTGGGAAATATAATTCTTAAAATATGATTACATATATTTGTTTTTTAGCTTTTAGTATAAGACAAATTTGTTATATTTTGTTTCCACGGGAATGATTTTGGGACAAGTCCAACTAAAGTCATAGTAAAATTATTAATAGAGCCAAATCATCAAACTTGAAACAAAGTTTGCATTACATATTGTCATTAGATATAATCGTAGTAGCATCTCTGTGCGCATTCATCAGTGGTTAAGTGGATTAGCAATATGCTGAATCAAAGATTGGTTAGAGCCTCCCTTGGCTTCATAGTTCTTTGTGTTATACCGGCTAGAGTATCCAAAATTGATTTATAAATAACTCGTCATAATTTTGTTTTCTTAAGACTTTGCTTTCTATCCTCAAAAACTCAATCATTCTGAAAACCCTGGACAAATATTTATTTTTGTGCACATTTTTTGAAAATCTTATGAAAAAACAAGCAAGTAAATATTTTGCGTTTCTCCTCAATATGATATCAAGCCCCAGCAATGTGCTGGAATAATTTACCTGTAGCCTTCATTCAATTGTCATCATAAAGTTTCAATAATTTTCGAATGTCCACTCGTGCATCAGTCTTTTTAAGTTGAAAAGTATTTTTATTTTGTCTTCTTCTGTTCTTCGTTTTAATTCCTGAGTGTAATTTTTACTGCAACCTTAATTTTATGGAAATAGCAAATTTTACCTCTTTTGAAAAATGTGTCTGCTTTCTTCAGTGTTCATTTTACTTTTTTGTTCTTCTTTCTCTATGTGACAGTTGTAGTGGGTTGACCCATTGAAGTGTTTACTGAAAATTATTCAAGTGTTTTTCTGTTCAAGTTGGACTGGAAAGTGCTTCCTTTTATTTTACAATTTTATAGGCTTTTCTTTTGTTTATTAAAGGTACCAAACCAATACTTAATACACATTTGTTGTTTGTTCTTGTTGATGTTGTCTTTGACGTCCTTGTTGTTTGTCTTACTGTATTGAAATAACATTACAGAGAAAATGTTTGTGTTGAAACGAAAGAAAAACGAGTAAAAAGAACTGAAACGGAATAATGAAGTCATATATTAAGTGTACTTTTATTTGCATGTAAATAATAAAACAAATTTTGTTTGCATTAACAACATTAATTTAATTAAATGTACATAGTGTGGGCCTTAAATGAGAAGCACAGAGTATCTGGTGGCAAATTAATATTTTTAAATAGGATTTTTTCAAACAGTAGAAACCAGTGCGGGCGGAGGATGGCGTCATTGAAATTACTGATTGTGCAGAGTAATCAGTCGTTCTAAAATCGAAAGTTCACACTGTAAATCCAATTTTCTTAAGCGATAAGACTTATTTCCACTTAAATCGACACGTCAATAAGCAACACTACCATAACTGGTCTGCAAGAACTTGCAATCCTCGATTGAAATAGCTAAAACCATTGCATTGCCCCAGAGCAATTCTTTGTGGGGCCTTATCCGCGCATGAGATGATTGGACCAATTTTTTTGGCGAAAATTCTCAGAATACATGGCTCCATGCTCCGTTGAACAGTGTATTCAATTCGACAAAAAATATTGGGAACGAAACTTCAAATCCGCGTTTCTATTATACATTGAACGATAGAACTTTGTGTCAACTATTACGTTTTTTATTTAAGTTTGAAAATATAAATCTGCTACTAGGCATTATTATTTTTTTCTTTAATATTATTTGAGCGGAATCTGTTTCGTATCTGGTTAAATCATGTGCTTTTATTATTTTGAGTTTATTTAATAGTACAAAAGAATGAAATTCAACAACCGATGCAAGGTGCATTAACGTCTACACGGTGGCAGCACTAGAGAAAGATTACAACAATACAACAAAAACAGGCATGTGGTAAGCTATGTTTGCCAAAAATATTTGTATATTTTTTTTTTGCAATTATAAACTATGAATGTATCTTTTCATAATCATAAATTATTTTTATTTGAATTATTCTTATGTTCACAAAATAATTCTTAAATATTTAATTCAGAATAAAACACTAAATTCACTTCAAAAAATGTAAACAATACACTTGACGTAAATGGCTTACTATATTGCCAGTAGCAAAAAATTGACACATGCCATAGCGCTGCCACCATGTAGAAGTTAACGCACCTTGGACCGACGCGTTAAGAAATTAAAGTGGTGTTTATTTCATTAATGATGACTTAAGACTGTTGATACACATAACTACGAAAACGAAATTAAGAATTAAAAAAAGTATGCAAAAGATGAGAAGCAGTGTTATATGTAATAGTGTTACCATACAGTTTAAATTAATGTTGTGTTGCAAGACTTTCAACAATTCAACTTTTAAACTTGAATCGTCCAAAATCTCGCTCGATTTGCATGGTTTAATATCGTTTATTTCAAAAAATATTAAATTATTTTATATTAAAATTTTATTTTAAAACTTCAAAATTAATATGAAATTTAACTGCAAATAAAATTTTTTGGTGCTATCAACCAGGTTAAAGAAATGTCTAATATTTTGTATGGTCTTAAAATGGAATAATCTTAAAAATATAATCTATTCTTGTAGTATGGAGATATATTGACTGCATTCATATGTACAGAAAAACTTCTCCAAAATGACACTTCTCATAAACGGAAAAGTATTATTGAAACGATATTTTCCTATATTTTTCCATACAAGACTTTTTCCCTTAGCAGGACACTTTAATAAGCGGACGCTGTAATTTGCGGTAGTATTTAACTTAATTAAACTGTTCGGTCAATCAAATGGGTTTGACGAGTTTTTAAAAGCCATTATAGTGTCTACATTGTGATATGTATTTGTATTTATATACATATTAAAAAATAAATGAATTTATAGTTTAGCCTGCTTTTAGCTGTTGTAGCTGTGCTTTTTTATTAGCAATTGCTTTAATATTAATTTAGTAGTTGAAATTATATTTTTTATTTAGAATTTATAAAAAAATAATATTGAAATATTTGTAATTGGAATTTTAATTTTGTTAGCTGCTAAAAAGTGCTCAAATTCCTTTTTCTTATTAATTACATAAGCGACTCTCCAAATTGAAGATGACTATATTAAAACATTAAAGTCAAGAGCTATTGTGGGGCTGAGTCTGTCTGAAGACTCTTAAGAAGAGGTAAATGTAGAAATACCTTATTCCATACATTTTTATTATTTACGCATTAAAACATATTTTCATAAAGCACGACTTTGTCACATTCCAACACATCAAAAACATTGAAAGTCATTTTGAAACTGAATAGCTCAATTTGACCGATTCAACTGGCGTTGACTTCTCTAGCATTGTTTCATTTAAATGTAGCATTATATAATGAAATATTTGAAAAAAATAAATCTATATTTCATATAAGGGGATACCTATCTTATAATTGGACAAAAATTCTGCCTTGATGAGTGTTCGGTTATGAGAGGTTTTACTGTATGTAAGAAAAAATTAACCAAAATGAAGAATATATTAGCATCTCCACATCGAAGAAATATGTTACCAAGTTTGGTTAAAATTACCCAACACGGCAGTTCTTGATCACACCACAATATTACAGCTGGGCTAAGCAGAAAAATAGCACAATCTTCGCCATCATTTTCTTAATTTTTAAGGAAAAAAAAGCAAAAAAATCTCATTTTGTCTCCCTTCAATTTTCACATATTTTTATTTTCATTACAGAAAAAAATTTAATCCCTTTTATGTTGTGGTTTTCATACCTCAGTATTTAAGTTGGATTTGCAGTAGCAAACACATAAAAAATAAAAACAATTAAAGTTTCGGTTATAGTGTTAATGAAAGTAATAAAAGCAATGTCAACCACAGGATCGGTGTAAAAGTAAAATAAATAAAAAATTGTTTTAACAGTTAATAAAAATAAACTATTAAAAAATAGTAAACGGCGTAACGACAGAGACAGCGGAAATGCATTTTGGTTATAGTTAAAGGAATTGAAAATTATTTGTAATAATTGCCAGATCGGCTTTCTTTTAATAAACATGATAAACACTGGCATAAAAAATTGGCAAAAATAAGCTAATAAAACTCAGACATAATGTCCATACAAATAGCGGACATATTTTTAATAGAGACTGCAATATTTTTTGATAAATAAGTTTTTTAAACTTTAAGCGATCCTAAAGCGAGATTTAGCTTATTTAAATTTAAAAACCAAATCAAATTTTATCTGAAAGAGGCATTATATTTTTAATTTTTTGTTTTAGCACAACATTTTCATTAATTTTTTAATGAAAAATTTAAACTGCTGTGTGTTAGCCACAAATTTAAACTATTTTTATGTGGCCTGAGTCTCCTTAGTCAACCCGTATTGTATACTAAACTGCAAAGCCTACAGTTCACAGTTTTTAAATTAACTCTGGTTCTCGATATTTCTTGCGTAATGTAAAACTGGAAGTTGTGCTATACAATTTTCTTTGATAATTCTTTTTGGAACAAGTGATGAGTGTAAAATATACATTTCGAGAAGAAAAACCATAAATAATATATGGAGAAGCAATTATTATTATTGGATGAAAAGTGGCCCTCATCGGCCACTTGTAATGCGGCCAGTGTTGATCTATTGTGCGTCCCTTAGCCCCATTATGGGTTAAGTATGTCAAGAAAACGGCCAAGTGCCTTCATTGGAAGTGAAATTAAGTCACATTTGCTTAACATATTAACTTGTAGCAACCGGTATCTCCTATGTCCCAATGCTCCACAGTGGGTGATCAAGTGCTCCAAGTGGAGAAGAAATAATAAAGCATATGAAGACTGTACAGCATGCTGTGGTGTTGGGAATCTTGTATTTATAGATAGCGCTATGAATAGCATTGATTACCTTAATTTTGTAAAAGCAAATTTACAGAGTGTTGAAAAATTATGGTTCGTCTAGCAAAACAACGATCATTGCCATTTGAGAAAACTGTTAACAAAAAATATATCGCACTGATTCCTCTAAAGAGCGTCAACTCAAAATTTACAAAATTTTCAGTAGAGTATTACTTCTATATCAAGATGGGGGCTACAACTATATTTTTTTGGAAAAAGAATCACGAAAATTATCCCACCCACCACCTCGCCAGCCACTTGCGGCAACAATATTTGCTGCTTACAAAACAGCGTTTGGTTACACACATGAATGTGTTCATAATGAAATGGCGTTCATTCAAATGTCTTTTAAATGTTTTCAACATTTCTGACATTTGTAAAATGAATTTTCTTTCGGATATTCTTGAAATCGCATTTACATTAAAATCCAAACAAGCAAGAAAATTTTGCTATTTATAAACATTTTTTCTTCTCATGGCACACATTTTGCATATTTTTTGTATATCTTTTTTATATATATAAATATTTTTTTAACTTTAATAGTATCTTGTTAAATTGGCTCTTTTTTAAATTGTCAATTTTCCATTATAATTGTTCAATATAAATGACTGAATTTAAATTGAATTGTGATAAGAATACAAAAAAAGCAAAATACAATACTAAAGAAAAACAGATTTTTTCAATGAACACAAACATGAATGAAAAAGTTTCATAACACAGTAACAAAGAAATAAAATTTGTGTAATGGAATATAAAATTTGTGAATAATACTCGAATTAAAGACAATTTAATTAAAAACAATGTGTTAAAAGAAAAAATTAACTAATTAAAAGCATGAGAATGAGAAAACAGATAACTGATTGGGTAAAAACAAATAGTTATATGTCTGCAAACTTGCGAAGAGGAACGATATTGAAGCTACCTAAGTAGGAAAAAGAATTTTTTTTTTCAAAACAATTTAGTTTAGTAAGACTTAGTAAAACGATATTCCAACTTTTTTATACCATCAGAATGATACGATTTTGGGACCTCCTCAAAATACGGCTTAGTTTCGGGAATCACTTCTTCGCTTAAGATGAATAATCTGCTGCTTGCGAGCCATTTTATCAAGTTGGGAAACAGGAAAAAGTCACTAGGAGCTAAAGTTGCACTATAAGGATCAACGAATTAGAAGTGTGTTCACGTAGTTTTAGTATCGTATCTAATGCTGCGTGAAGCGGAGTGTTGTGCTGAAGAGAAAGCACTTTTTTCTTCTTTAAATATTGGAGTTTGTTTTTGATTGCGTCAACTAATTCTTCCAATAATGCACGATAATACTTTTTTGTCATTGTGTTTCCTATTTCAAGATAAGCAAAGAGCAATATTCAGGCGTGCATCCCAAAATACAGTGGCCATAACCATGCCAGCCGATTTCACTGTGTTCGTCTTCTTGGCACCACTTCAGCCAGCTTCGACCTATTGTTTCGATTGAGTTTTGGTTTCAGGTGTGTTGTGGTGGACCCAGATTTCAACAACAGTTATTAGTGGACGCCAAAAATCAACAGGATTACGCTTTATCATGTCCAAACACCGCTGTGAAGTCGTCTATCAAACTCGATTTTCTTGGACAATGAGCAAACGCGGCACTCATCTTGCCGATAGCTTCTTCATATTCAAATGTTAACGCAAAATGTTGAACACGCGTTCATATGACATCTTTATGTTTCTTTAAGACAACGCAATGGTTCACACAGTAGAAGATACGAAGCAAAAATTACGTGAAGTACGTGAACAGTGCTATCTCCTCAAGATACCGGTCCACACAGCGTTAGATACGATGCTAAAATTACGTGAAATACACTTTAAATTGGTTAATCATCCACCTTATAGTCCACATTTGGCTCCTAGTGACTTTTGCTTCCTTTTTCCAAACTTAAAAAAATGGCTCACAGAAAAACGATTCCTATCAAACGAAGACGTGATTGCCGAAACTAACGCGTATTTTGAGGTGTTCCCAAAATGCTATTATTCAGATGGTATGAAAAGTTCGAATAACGTCTCATTAACTGTACTGAGCTAAGAGGAAGTTTTGTTGAGAAATAAATGCTGTTTGAAAAAAACACACACTTTTTTCCTGCTTAGGTAGCATCAGCAATAATCCGCCCTCGTTTATATATACAAAGGTCGTACAAAACGCAATCTTCTTTTCTGATAGAGAGAATTAATATGTCTTGCAAATTACTGGATCCATACAAATGATAACTTAATTCCTACGCTGTAGTCGTTTTTCATCTTTATAAATTGGCTTAGGCCAAAATATTCAGCTGAAATACTAAAGTATGTGTCAAAGAAATATTCGACAAGAGTAAGTTTGAAGAGTAATTGCCATATAGCAAAAACTTGCAATTTTGATTGTTTTAGAAGCCTAAGGAATAGATAAAAAAAACATCAAATTATTAGGAAATAGCTTCAGGAAATATTGTTTATGTAGATAATCATATCGAAACCAATTCTCAAGTGCTACAAAGTTTGCAAACACCAAAAACTTAAGGCAAATCGAGAAACAAATCATACCACAAATTAAACAACAACACAAAAAATGGAATGAGCTACACAAATAACAACAACAAAAATTTGCGATATACAAACGCATACATATGCTGACTTTGAAAACCAAATAAGCAAAGAACGATAATCAAATTTTTATGGAAAATGAAATACAATACTCACACAAAAAGTTTATAGAAACTGAACTGCAAAAAAAAAAAGCAAACAACATTTTGTATAAACACTACCGACTACTCGTACTCGAAGCCTTAGGTTCAAACTCACACTTACACCAGAGCAAATAGAATAACAAATACATAAGCAAATAGTGCAAATTGTGCAAAAAACAGCATTTTGTTTGAACATCACTGAGGCGTGGATGGAATTCCAGTTTTTAAACTAATAATAGTAAAAAAATTCACAAATTAAAAAAAAAGAGAAATTGAAATTTAAAATAAAAATTACTAGTCGACAATAAACATACCTTATTCGAAAAATTTTAAAATGCAAATAATCAAGGATTATAGTGCCTTGTTCTACACCTAAACAGAACACTCAGCTTTCTGGCGTATAAACGGGTAGGAGTCCATCATTTGTTGTAATAAATAAAACTCTCTATGACTTATGTTGTGTTGGACTTGCAAAACCCTAATTAGGAGTTAATTGGCAGAACGGGGATCAGCATGGCCCCCGGACGGTTTTGTTTGCAGTTCAACCCAGGCTGATCATAGTTAAGGTGCCTACCTTTACCGAAACATTCTCGCTGTGGTTGAAGCCTAAAACGCAGGAAGGGGGAGTTGGTATCCCTGATAATTGTTTGGTGTATGGCTTTTTTCTGGGACTAACAGAGGGTCTATTGCCTTTACAACAGATAGCTGTACTGTAAAGAACCTGTGGTGGTGGTTGACGGTTGAGTTGGTTTAAGGGCTGATGCTGCTAGTGGGCTTCGGCCTACCAACTCATTAAGCCTTGTCTTCCATTAATTGCCGGAAATTTTATACAGGAGTGATTAGAAAGCCCGAACTCCTCAACAAGATGTTGTTCATATGGCTACAAACACATGGCTAACTGTGTGAGTCTAGAAAGACCCACGGGGGCGCTGGTGAATCGTGAATAATTCACTCCGTGGAATTGGTCCATGATCAGATCGTCAAGGCCGGTGCTAATCTTTTTCAATAGTGTATAGTTACTTTAATAAATAATTTCTTTTTTTGAGGGTGATTTTGTTTGTTCAATATCTGGAAATTTTTGTTTTTTTCAGGCCGTTGACAGACCAATTCAAAACAAGAAATCATTTTTAAAATTGGCTCATAAGTGGCAGACTTATTTCAATATTCTTTTGTGGAATGATATCTTGCTGCCTCTTCTTCCTCTTATGGAGCAACTTTTCAAATAGAAACTATTCTATAATATTTCGTTCGCGGAGAGTGAAATATCTGCACACCGAATGCCAGACAGCGTAACTTTCACATATAGAATATTATTTAGGGCTACTTGGGGATATTTTAAAACCGATTGTTACTTTGCTAAGCAATAAGTTTTGTGCGGTTATTGATTATTTTAAATGGAAGTATTGTTATTTCCTCCAACTCTATTATACTTATATGTGAGGAAATGCAAACAAAATGAAAAGAAAGTAATTTTAGTGCCGGCGTAATACATAAAAGTTTTCATAATAAAGCAATAAAAAAATCCAATGGAAATTCTTTAAATTCATGCTGCCCGGTCGATAGAAATTTTGGAAAATGGGCAAATATATCTTGTGCCAAATGGTATCATATCGTACAGTTATCGGCCTGTAGTGCAGCAAAAGAGGATTATTTGAAGGTAATTTTACTTAAATTTTTCGATAGGCACATTTTATTTCAGTTTAAAATAAAATTTGAAAACTTTACTCAATGGAAACGGCCTACAAAAGATTACTCCTATTCACCATGTCGCACTTTGCCATGCAGTACAAATACAATCATCTTTTTATTTCCTTACAATTCACAAACAAGTTGAATTAGATTTATATTCTCTTTAAGAGCAAAAAAAAAAAACACACACACAAAAAGGAAAAAACATCAAGTTAAAATATACACATGACAGCTTTTTCCATTTCCATCGTCTGTTTTTTTTTTACTTTTGCTTGCACCCAATTTTGTTTTTCTATTCAAATTTAAAATGATTTAGTAAAGTGTAAATTTACTTTACACTTTTACGCTTACGTTAGCAAAACAATACTGCCAGTGTGAGGGGAAAAGAGAAAACACTGAACATGACGACAGATACAAACTTTTTTAAAACATCCAACAATAACCATCACCTATAGAAACAGAACTATGGTTGGCACAGCAAGGTGCTTTTCAAATGAAGAAAATAAATGAAAGGAAGAAAACGGACCATACAATCTGGAAAATGACAAGTGGCCTATTTATAAAAAAGTTTTTTTTTTTTTTCGTTTCATGTGAACAAATACACACTTAAATGATGTGCGGTAAAATATCTTCTAAATAAATATACACACTTCTTTGTTATGTATTGTATGTTATGTATTCTATGAGAAATGTAAAGTATGAACACACCCGTAGTATATACATACGAACATTTGTACATCGGTATGGTAGGCAGTGCAAGCTATCTAAAATAAATAGAGAAAACTTAAAGTAATGAATCAAAATCAGGATATATGCATGCACCTATATACACAAAACGAGATAAATTTTGCATGTCAGTATGAACGAAGAAACATTGCAACTTTTTGTCGATACTTCCTACACTACAACTTTCTACATGTCAGATAGCGGAAGTACGACCTATCAACGATGCGCCATTACTAACATTACTTTAGTTTGGGTCCTTGTGCACATGGATTTCTATCTTACTGAACGGACTAGTCGCAGTCCGTATATATATCCATCGCAGGATTAGTCTGAGTTCCGATGGGGCTTATTAAAAGTGGTATCCATATATTCTCTCTGCAGAAGGCTACAAGCAGATGGTGAAGTATGTACGCATGTAAAGTGGCCAGCTTAATGTGATCAATTCTTGATGAAAACTAAAGTAGAAAACTTGCAAACCATAGAAGGAGGGATATATCGACGTTTCTGGCAGTGATAACTGAACTCTGTACAGAAAGAAAAAGCTCGTACTAAATATAAGTATTTTTTACTTGATTTTAGCACGAGTCGTACTCAAAAATTTAAGAGCGAATAACACACAAGTGTACTTAAAATAAGCCGAAAACGAGATTGTTCCAGAAAATCAATCCAGAAAAAAAATAAGATAAATACAAAATTCTTGAATCAAGTGCAGAATCCTTGAACCAAGCAAAAAAACCAAAACAAAGACAAATACAAATACAAATACAAATACATAAAGGGTGTTTTTTTAAGCTAGATAGAACTTTAAATTGTAAAAAGTAACACAAAAAATTAAATTTTGATGAAACATTTTTTTTATTTGTTTCAGTATACTCTGACAAATCATCATGAATAGACTCACGCTTGAACAACGTTACGAAATTATCCAAATTTACTTTGAAAATCAGTCGTCGATTCGCGCAACTTATAGACGACTTCGTCATTTGTATGGCGTACATAATCGTCCATCTGAACAAGCCATTGTGGATAGATTTCGTACCACATACTCTCTAGAGGATGCAATAACACCAGCACGTCGAAGAAATGTTCGTACTGAAGAGAATATCGCCGCTGTAAACGAAAGTGTGGAAGAAGATCCAAATTTATCGATTCGTCGTCGGTCGCATGAATTGGGGCTCTGTCCGTCCACTACGTGGAAAATTTTGCGCAAAGATCTCGGCCTACACCCGTATAAGATCCAGCTGGTGCAGGAATTGAAGCCACGAGACCATTGTATGCGTCGTTCTTTCGCCGATTGGGCTCTAGAGCAGTTGGCAACTGACCCGTTGTTTTATCGCAAAATTGTGTTCAGCGATGAGGCGCATTTTTGGCTTAACGGGTTTGTTAATAAGCAAAATTGCCGCATATGGAGTGAGACCAATCCACAAGAGACCCTACAGACTCCATTACATCCAGAAAAATGCACTGTTTGGTGCGGTTTTCATGCTGGTGGCATCATCGGACCTTATTTCTTCAAAAATGAGGCCGGAGCTCGCGTTACGGTCAATGGAGATCGTTACCGCACCTTGATCAATGATTTTTTGTTTGAAAATATGGATGACATTGATCCGGAGGAGATGTGGTTTCAACAGGATGGCGCTACGTGCCATACGGCGAACGCAACCATCGACTTACTGAAATCAAAATTTGGCGATAAGTTGATTTCGAGAAATGGACCTGTCAATTGGCCTCCAAGGTCGTGCGATTTGACACCTCTCGATTATTTCCTGTGGGGCTACGTGAAGTCACTGGTTTATGCTGATAAACCAGCAACAATTGACGCCTTGGAGGCCAGCATTGTTCGTGTTGTTCGTGACATACGGCCAGCAGTGCTCGAAAAAGTGGCCCAAAATTGGACGTCCAGAATGCGCTTCGTCAAGAACAGCCGCGGTGCCCATATGCCCGAAATCATTTTCAAATGTTAATGTCACGTATTGATCTTTCGAATAAAAAAAAATTTTGATTACAATTTAATTTTTTGTGTTATTTTTTACAATTTCAAGTTCTATCGGGCTTAAAAAAACACCCTTTACATATGAATGAACGAGAAGTAAAAGAATCTCTAAGAAGAAGAGCTATTTTTTTTAGTTTTAAAATATTACATAAGCATCTTTCTTTTTGAATTCTCATTCATTTCATGGTTGATAGCAATTTCCGTGCAAATCGCCGACTTTCCATAGGGAAAAAAGTAGCCTGACTAAACCTTCAAGAGCGATTATTCATGAAGTTTTAGAACAGGATCTAAAATTACCTCCTTTTAAAATTTAAACCATTTCAGAACTGAAGGAAAAAAAATTTTATTTACGCAAATAAAAAAATTAAACGATGTTGAAGCGTTTTTTACTTTAAATCCCATTTTTTGGAGCAACAATGCTCATTTTAACTTAAACGGCCACGTCAAAATAGCAACGCTGTCTCTGGTCTGCCAGAAGCCATAAGCCTCGGTTTAAATATCAAAAGTCATTCCATTGCCCTAGGGTACCTGTTTCATCATTCTTTTTTTTCGCAAATTCCTGAGACCAGGCGACGAATTTCAAGGGTGAAAGGTATCGATGTATGACTACAGAATTCTTTTTGCCAAACTTATATGCTCATCTGTCATACTCTTCACATGCACAGTTCCACCAGAATAGGGTGACTAGGTGTACAGCCAGAGCTTCGATGATTTTGCTTCGGAGATAATTTATTTTTATAATTTAGCAAGTCTCTCTTTCAATACTTCAAAATTTCTTAATTGTCAAAACTTCCTTGCTGTGATAATGAACTCTTAAAAGAAACTACAATAAACTCGATTTGTGTATCGAAAATACTCGTCTTGATGTAAATCAATTAAGTTTGTTAACTTGATAGTATTATACAAAACACCGTAAAGTGTTTAAGCAGAAGTTTGACAAGTTACAATGACAAAGTTCCTTAAGGTTATATATATAATATACACCTTATCAAATAACAACAAAGTTAAAACAAAAAGAAATTAGATATTTTTTCAACTTTTAAAAATAAACAAGCATTAATGGAGCCAAGAGAATTTACAAGTATATTCAATTTAAATTTATAAAATACTAAGAGGGACATAAATATTGAACAGAACATTTAATAGCTTGTCTATGGTATCTGGGAAATTTAATACCAATGACGCCACGTTTTTTTCTGTTTTTGTTAAAACTAATATTTGTTTAACAGAGAAGAGGTTCAATATTGTCTATAAGTTTTTAAAATTTAAATGAATATTTATCATTGGCATATCTAAAATAACTAAAAGGCTTTTGCATGTTTACAGGGCATGCCTTTATTTGAAAGGGGTTTTGCGTTATTATTCTTCAAGAGTATGTAGGTGGCTCTTGCTTTTATTTAAAGAGTGGCCTAACATATTACTCCTGGTTCCTTACCAAAACAGACGTAGACCATCACTTCAATTATATTAGTTTTCTTTAGAGCTATGACTTTTGTGTCACCTTTTATAGCTGAAAGTCCTTTTATTACGACAAAACCCTTTTTGAAGACAACGATATTCAGCTTATAATAAGCAGACGGCTACTTGTTGGTCTTAGGTAAAGGCGCCAACTCCTTTTTATTCGAATTGGAATTTTTAGTGTTTCTAATACGTTTCAACAAAACAGAAAAAAACCCAAATTTATTTCAGTAGACTCAAGAGTAATAGATTTACAAGCAGTTGCCCAAAAAAATTTATTATGGTGATGAATACATTTATAGAATAAATTTCTTTCTCCAGTAAAGTTACAAGTATGTTAGTTAGGTCCTTTCTACACGAGATCAACGATATATTACTATTACATAATTACTTTTGTCACCACTTGCAGTGTTTTTGTAAAGCGGTTGACGGAATAATTCCATGCCAGTCATGTGTTTTTTTTTCTTTCTTGCAATAGAATGCTTGTGTGCCACTTACATACTTACATATGCTTAAAAAGTTTAGTTAATGTAAAAAGAAGAACTAAATGTGTTGAAAGTTCTTAAGACTTTTTCATTAAAAATTTTAACGAACACATATAAGGAGAGAATTTCATTTACATATTTTGTAATAAGCGAGAAAAGGCTGCGAAAAAAATACTGGCATAATCTGCCAACAAAACTAAAGAAGTATTCCAACTCAACCTGGGTCTTAATCGAGAAAGTTAAAGAAGAAATCTTCATTAATTTTATATATTTATTTTATATACAATATATTCCACATATATTTTATATCAGATAAAATGACTTCTTTTAGTTTGGAATATTTTATGAAATGAACCCATGAGTAAGAAAAGAACTTCCCTATTTTACAACAGGTTTTCCTGTTAAATTGGAAAATGGTTAAATCTCAAATACAATCTAGAATTTAAAAAAAATGTATCAGAAAGCTTTTTTCTGAAAGAATACGGTTGATTCATGGAATACAACGTAAAAGCTTAAAAACCTTTCGTTACAAAAAATCAAAAATGTTCAAAAGTTAGTTTTAATACAAGTCTTAAAACTATAATAATAATAATGACAGTGCTTAAGCTGAACTCTGATAACTTTATCTCAAAAAGATATTGTTCATTATTGAAGAGTTATTCTTAAATACAACATATGAAAATTACTGGTACAAATATACAGAATGTTTGCGAGACACACATCGACAGTAATATCATGACAAGACGTCAGGTTTATTTTTGATTCTTAGGGGGTAACAAAGCTGGCATTGCACCGTAGCCAGGGAAACTAATGCTTCTTCCTGCAATTTTAGGTTTAAACCACAGCAAGAACGTTACAGCCAAGGTAGGTTCAACCATGATCAGCACCACGATGGTTTACCATCAGAATCTCCCGGGGACTATTAACCCTTGATGAGGGGTTTGGAAGTTCACCACAGCATTAGCCATGCGGCTTCCTAGAGCTTAATTTGCTACAACATATGAGAAGCTTCTACCTCTCTATGCTCCAAAAGGCAGAGTGCCCTGGTTTAGTATACGCCAAAATAAAGCCTGTCCCCTTTGTATGTTTCCTATGTATCGGCAATTCATAGGTGCTTAACGAATTATTAGTAGATTTTGAAAACTTTGAAAAATATTTACGATATTAGCTAATTAGTTGTGAATTCGAGTCCAAATTTAGTCAAGAAGAGGGATTATTTTTAATTATAAAAAGATGTCAAGCTTGGAGATCATTACATCTTAATTTAAGAAAAAGGTCGAAAAATTAGGATAAAGAAAACTCTAATTATAACAATAATTGCTCTGAAACAATAAAACAAAAGAAGAACAGAAAAAATAATTAAATAACATATTATTAATTATTTGGTTATTCCAGTATTTCAACACAAATTTCTAGCATTTATTCATAGCCAATAATAATTGCAGTCTCCTGTGACGTCACAGGTAGTAGAAAACAATTTTGTCAGCTTTATGATATTATCTTAGTTATTTGCTTCATGCACTTGCAGAAACTTAATCTTCTTCCTTTGCATACTTATATGCTAATAAAATCTTTAGAAAAATTGCAAAAAGTATTTTAATGTTACACATATATAAAAATCAGCGTGTCTTTCTCTTTATAGAATATTAATACAGGTTATTAAGCTTGGGAAATTTTTAAAAAAATATGCCTTTTTATTTATAGTTATAGTCGTAATATATTAAGTTTAAACCTTTGATCTAATGCTGCTCTTTCATTTTTTCAGGTGAGTGTACGAGTGTAAAAGTGAAGATGAAACAAGGCACGAAGACTTGGTGAGTTGTAAAGTATATGTGTATACTTATGTTTGGAAGAGAGTTTAAAGTGCTGTGTAAACAAATAAAATTCCAGAATTCAAAAAAGCATCACCAAAAATTATTTTCCACTTTCAGCAGCTGCTTTGTCGTATGTCAAAAGTGCTTGAAATCAAGTTTGTTTAAAAATATTGTATAAAAGAAAGAAACAACAAAAAACGACTACAAACAAAACTCATTAAACTTAAACTTTGAGAAAAAAATCTTGAACCCAACTCCATTTTGACCTATATGAATTTTTAATGATACAGGGAGGCGCAAAATTAATCAACCTATCATAAGTTGTAATAGCTTTTGGCAATGACAGCTAACGTTAATCACATTTGGCACTGGGGAACTAGACATCTGCAGAGCACAAACAGACAAACAATGGAGCGCTATACTCCGCAAGAGCGTGGAATAATTGTGTCGATTTTTTTAGTCGACAATCGGTCGGTGATGTTAGCTTACCGTGATTCCCTAATCGTGGTATTCCAACTGGGCAAGCACTGAAAATCTGCGTGTGATGCATGAAGAGCTATTGCATCCATTCAAGGTGTAGGTCCGCGTTCTTGTGAAAGGAATGATTGGACTGTACTTTTTTAAGCCCGCCTTTGGCAATATAGGTACTTTAATGGCGAAAGCTTCAGGATAGTGATTAGCGACTTTTAACTGCCAAAATTGGATTAGAGAGGAAAATGTGGTTTCAACATCACGGTACAACCACACAGGAAAAGCTACAATAAATATTGTGAAAGAAGCAAATCCTGATCGCGTAATCTTCCGCTTAGGCGATTTGGCATATACAACAATATTGCCCGATTTAAAAATTTGAAGTTGCTGGCTTATGCCAACAAGCCCCAAACAACCACTGCCGTTAAGAATAATATTCGACAGAAATGTGAAGAGTTATCACCAGAAATATAGTGGAATGTTATGAAAAATGCGTAAAACGGGCACAATTGTGCATTAACACTGGTGAAACCCGCTCGGCTTATATCATGTTTTCACATTAACAAAAACTAATTATATAGATCCAAGTAAATATTTTCAATAATAAAAATATTTTTTTATATTTTGTAAAAATTTATGCATAAACTAAATTGAATGACTAACTTTGCGCCACCTTGTACAAATAAGAACACTCCAGCAACTATGCAGTAACTTCGTTCCAGCAATTAAAATGTCTTCTCGTCACTCTTGTCTCTGTAAACTTTTGAGTTTTACGCTCAGATGCGTACATACACACAACACATGTGTATTCGTATCTATCTATAACGTAGTACATGTATATCGAGCCCTTTTCACCAAAAGCACTTAAATGCCAAAAGCCAACGTACTTCCCAATATATTTTTAATTTTATGGTGACGACTTAAGTTTTTATGTAAAGGCGGTCGGGCCCTTAAATAATTTATAAACTGAGTTTTTGTAAAGAGAGTAATAATACATAATTGATATTAGTAAGAAGTACATAAGATTACTGTAAATATTTAGTAGCTCATTTAATGGCTCTAATAAGGTTTAAAGTTTATAATTAAACAAATGAGTAGATAAGTTTTAGCTTGAGGTCCTTTTCAATAAATTTGAATACGTTAATTTTAAATATGTTTTTCTCCCATCTCTATGACATTCGTACTGTCCGATGTTAACCATTGCAATTCTATTTAATTATATTCTTCGTCTTGTGGTTTGCAAACAAATTCTGCTATTTTTGCCAAAACAATAGACACTCCCTCCTGTTTTGATGAATAGAAGAAATGAAATATGATGAAATATTTTCTGCATTTAAATTACTCTAGTTAATTAAAATTTACTTTACTTTAATTTAATGGTATACAAATTAAATTATATATACAGTAGGGTTTTGTAATTCCAAACAGTCTATATGTTGCCATTCGAAAGTATAACGACGATAACTTGTCTTGTTTTCTCCATATCATCTATTATCTCTATATCTATGCTCGAGTGCTTAATTCTATACGGTGATAGATAGACTTCCGAAAGGAAGCATGGCTTGTTTTTTCAATGCTTCAGCCTAAGTCAGTTTACAGCTTGGCAAGTGTATTTTCTTGTGGAGGATTTGTAAAAAGTCATTCCTTGCGGTACTTTTCTTTTGTTCCATTAAATCTTTCACTAATTCACCTCGGGGGTTTCTCTGGCTTCCACCGCATTTACCGGTGTATATTTTTGCACTTATTTCACATCATTGCTTTATGGCATATATAGCGAGCTTGTATGAGCTTGCATGCATTTTGAGGATGTAGGGATGTCATAGATGTATTTAACTTGGCTTTTATTTACCACAAAAAATTTACGTATTTTCGAGTATGCTCGTAAATAGTGACCCAATTCACAGAAAAAAGCTGATGCCCAAATTGCGATTAACACTATGATTATTTTTTGGGTTGCACCTAAAAATTTGCATTGCAGATAAAAACTTAATCACTCTAACGAGTATTTATTGTGTTCAAGGTAATAAATAAACATAAGGCAGAAAATTTTAATAAAAGAAAGGGGTAAATAATGTAATATATCTTGACAATTTGCAAATAGTTTAGAAAATAAAGAATAATTTAAAGATTTTTATGGGATTTTGTACAATCATCTGAGAAGCTTTGACTTTCTATTTCTTGTTGACTAGATTTCAAATTCTTTTGTTGTCGTCATTGAACAAAGTTAGAGCAAACACTCTCAAAAACTTCTGTAATGACAGTATGCTTTAAGTTCTGATTTAATTTGTATGATTCTAACTCCAGCGGTATGTTAAGATAACATCCAGAGAAATTAGCTATTAATTTGGTATTACAGTTATTGATGTGCGACTCTCATTACTTGTGGCCCTTTAAATCACGCTGTTATAATATTCCCGCAGCCCTGGATATAATCGAATTAAGAATTGGAATCAAGGTAATAAATAATATCATTTTATCACTCAGCAACCAGCTTATAAATGAGCCTATCATTTTTATTGCTGGGTATATTACCACATGTACGCTACACATATGTATATGTGTACGCATTTGTATGCATATATGAGTATGTGTGCAAACATGCGTATGAACAGAAAGTTATCTTCAGATAATACTCATTTTCATAGAAGTTTTTATAAATTTTTTCTTAAAGAAGTTGTTAAGAAGTTTTTTTATAAACATAATTTTTTTACTTTAAAAAAATTTTACATTTATACCATCAAATAAATTAAAACTGCACTTTTTTACACATTTATTTTTTTTATCATTTAAATTAGTTGATATCATAAACAAACTTAGGCAGTCTTGGAGACGAGAAAACATGTCCGCAAGAAAATTGAAGGCATGCAATTTATATATTTAATTGAAAAGTTTGTTCTTATTATACGATTTAATTTTATGTTTTGGAAAACACTGTGTTATATCAGACAAAGAAATTTATTAATTTTTTATTATTAATACGAATTCACCTCGATTCAATATATAAACTAGTAAACCACTTTTTACTAATAACATGTAACATGAAAATGAAAATTTCCGATATCGGTATACAAATTCCCGAGATATAGTCTCAACCGGGTGTTTCGTGAAAATATCGCGTAAGAGAACTTAAACAACTTTTTTTCGTTTTGTGCTGAAAATGTATTGAAAACTAAACAAAACACGCTTTTAAATGATAGCGAACTAAAAAAAGGAAATTTTGCACGAATGATTAAAATCCAATAGTTTTAAATTTTTGTTTAATATTTATTTAATGCTGTTTTTTATAACCACAAGAGCAGGAAAAATAAAATAAAAAATTTTTCCAAGAGATTTAAAAAAGGATTTAATCTTTAATTATTTCTTCAATTAAAAATATATAATAAATCTGCATTTAAAAAATTAGGAGGAATAGTTCATAAAACAGCAATTGGCAGAATAAAATTAATTATTGACTCCTTGTTAATACATTTTGAAACTCTGAACTAATTTAGTCACTCATTAGACAATGATTCCACTTTGGGTTTCTTCATATATTCACATTGAAATCGCATATCAAAGCAAGAAGATAAGCAAATACCATTCATTTTTTTCACTCTTTGTTATTTTAAAAGTAATTTTTCAGTACTACTCATTGAATACAAACAAAAAAAAAATTAAAAATAAATTGAGTTCCTGCAGTTGCGAGTAATACTTCTGAAATGCCCCATTTATTTGCACTCGCTGGTTCAAAAAGTTAACTATCTTGGCTTTCAGCTGATTTTTCAATAAGTTAGACGAGGGCTTTGTAAGAACTCCCATTTAGAAGGAATGTTTTCCCTTCGCCAATGGCAGCATGCACTGTCGTCTGCGAAAGTTTTATTATAATGCGCATATCTTGCATTTTATCATCTTTCAATTTCAATTTTCTTGGGAAGAAAAAATATTAGACCGGCGTCATTTGATAAAAAGAACTACCCCAAAGCATGATGGACCCACCATCATGTTTCAAACTCTTTTTGCTATAATTCAGCATGTGGTCCATACTTATGCAATGCCGTATGTAAGTTTTGCCATCACAATTAAATAAATTTATTATTTATTTTGCTATAAAGAAGTACGAATTTATAAATTGTATACAAAATTGAAATCTGCTGCGCATGTTAGTCAAATGACGCACACACAGCCCTAGATGATTTGGAAATACATACTCTTGCATGCGTTAAACTAAATACATCATCTAACGGGAAATCATGCACCAAGCGTAATCTCTAGTCCTATCGTTCTTGCTAATGGGTCGTAAATTCTTGACATATAACCCCTCCGAACTTTTTCCCGCACACATTAATAATTTAAAAGAAAGTTTTAAAAAAGCAAAATCCGTACATCATGTTAGCTCACTTGGCTGAAGCCGAAACTAGTAGAGCGCATGGAAGCTACACATGGCTCTACACATGCCCTTAAAGCTTGTTGAACTTAACTAATGCAAAACTTTTCTAAAATTTGTATATGAAGACAAACAGTTTACACCATACATTTTCTTATGTTTTGTCACCCTGAAAACATTGTCGTGCATATCTTATATTTTAATGAAAAATGTCACTGTTTTTTTCTTTTCCCATTTTTTTTTTCTGAAGAAAAAAATCACTACTTTACAAACAAAAATGTTTAAAGTATGTTGTGAAACATTATTCTTTTTTTATACATTATTTTGAGTTCAAATTGAAAACTTTTGCATTTAATACGAATACGAAACGAAGAAGTTTTGTTTTCCAACATTTTGCCAAGAGATGTTGATAAATTGACAAAAATTGTAAAAAATGCATTACGAATATACAACGAATATTTAACAACAAAAGTTAAGGAAGTGTAAATATGAACGCTGTTTGAAAGTAACTTAAATCGCAATTACATTTGAACACAAGTTTGCTAGAAGTTATACAGGGTATTTTTTTCTAGAGTTAAACAAGCAAACAATCATAAAAAACAGAGATATATATTTTTATTATCAATAAAACGGAATTTATTGGATGGAAATTTTTTTTATAAATATAATTTTTATACCTGACAAAATCTGGTACATGAATTTTGACAGACTTTTCGAAGCATTTGGGGCGGTACATTTAAAAACGGGTTCACAATTAGAAGAGTAAAGCGAATTTAACAAAACTTTCTCCGGTAGATGTTATCAATTAAAAATTCGTTGTATAATGACTGAATTTGCTTTGTCTACTCGATTTAACAATATATAAGTTCAAGGCATCTAAATTGCAAGCAAATCACTTTTAGTGGAAGAATAAAAGAAAAATTTATCCACTAATTGTTAAAAAGGAAAACAGAGTACACTGTATTTTGTAATTAACATTCAGCTTAAATGATTGTTTTTGCAAACAACTGAGCAATAATTGGCATCTACATTTACTTCATGCGGTATTCATTGTGCCATTCTGGTTTTATGTTTCTTTATTTTTACTAGATGTTCTACTAAATACTTCAAAAGCGTTCATCACTTAAAATGTTTTCATTGGATCACTTTATGAACAAGTCTTTTCTATTCCTCTTCGGCGCAGCCAAATTCGCCCTTGGTAAACGTACTGTAACATATTTTGGTATTTTATATATATAGTAAATTAAAAAAAAAAATAAGTGCTTATATTAACTGAAAGCAAAAACCAAAAATCTGTTCTCATCCACAACAAATAAGTATTATTCACTTCTATTTGCTGCTGTAAAATAAATTCTTGCAAACACGAAAGCTTCCACAACCACAACGATAGCAAAACTATAAAATAATATGTAAAATATTATGTATAAAATATAATATAGTATTTATTCTGCACATACATAAGAATTATTTTTTTTTTATTAGAAAACTGTTTTATTTTCCATTTTTAACACAAATTAAAACATTTATGTTTCAACAGCTCAAAATTTAATTCAGTTAAAAAAGCAATTTATTTATATTATTATGAATTATTGCTTAATATGAACCAAAAAATAATTTATTCTATGGCAAAAGGTTTTCCATCTAAAAAAAACTCTATCTTATGTATAAATATATATATAAATATATATAAATATATATATATATATATATATATATATATATATATATATATATATATATATATATATATATATATATATATATATATATATATATATATATATATATATATATATATATATATATATATATATATATATATATATATATATAGATATATATAATATATATATATAAATTTTATATGAAAGCTCAATTCGATTAAAATTGAATGCCATCATCAAGTAACTCGGTGGGTGTCGACTTTATTATTATTATTATTATTTTTTTTTTTTTGTTCAATAGCTCATGCAATATCATAAGAGGTAATTAGACCCCTGCTTTGGGTAAAAAATATTAAGAACAAATAGTTCCGAAAACTCGTAAAAGCATTTATATAACACATGCATTGTACATACACTTCCTCATTCATTTACATTATTTTTATGAGAAATATTTCATACTGGGTTTTCATTGTGCTTTCAAGTTTAGATTTATTTATTTTTTAATAAAGTTAAGACGGAAAACTGTTTAGCTTATTTGCTTTTGATTAACAGATTTATTCACGAAGATTTGAATATATCGCACCTTAAATACAAAAGTGTCAAAACTTAAAATACTAAAATTTTGGCAGAGACAAATACCTGTTTATGTAAGAATTATTGTTATATTTAAAACAATATTATTCCATTCTGAAGAAATTCAATATTGAAGAAGGTCCTGCGATACTTTTTTTCAATTTTATATTATGTTTGCGAGAACATAAAAAACTGACTTATGGAAAAAATCAATTATGCAAAAATTTTGAGTTGTGACCCTTTTGTATTTAGGGTGCGATATGTTTGCTTGGCATAGTACCACCCATAGAATATACGCACGTGTGAATAAAAATGTGTATATATTATTGATTATTCAAATGATTTTAAATTTTTATTCAAATATGGCTTTTAAATTTTGAGCTGTTGACTCTTAAAACCAAATCGTATGAAAGCTACTCTATTGTCGCAGAAGCCCACGCTTCTGCTTAAAGTTATACTCGTAAACCATAATGAACTGCAAATCACAATCGCTATTTATGTATTTTTTATGTCATAACAGGCCCTGTTCTCATTACTGGAATAGATATAATATTGTTAACGATAAAATAAATACATCTTACAATAAGTTCTGCTGGTAGACAAACATTGCAAACTAAAAAAACAACGATTATGTCCTTTGAAAAACGTATGTATGTATAGTGTGCATGCATGTGAATGTATGTATATGTATGTGTAACACACAGAAATATAACTCTTACCATACCAAGCAATTTATTTTTCTGAGTACGCGTTTTATTTTACATTGTCTAGACGTGCCCAAAATAAATCGAATCACAAATGAGAAAAAAAAAGCATTAAAATCAATGGCACAGATTTTTTTATATTTTTTTTTTTTGCTACTAAAGTTATTAAGTTTACAATAAATAAGCAAATGCAAGTAGAAAAATATAAGCACAAAAAAAATTGTTTGTTTTTAAAGAGGCGTAAGATTTAATACGATAGCAGCAATATAATATATGCACGTCGTCAGTTTCGTGTAGAAAGGCTGTAGTTAATATGATTAAGCAAGAAAAAACAAAACTTAAATTTTAAATCTAATATTACTCGTATATGATGGTACTATTTAGCTGGCTCAAGTTCAAACCTGGCTTTCGTCAACAATTATTTTTAATTATAACATCAATGGCCGCGAGCAATAACTCAGGAGCAAAACAGATAGGAAAAATTAATTGCATATACTAAGCTGGGGGCAACTAAATATTTTTATTGGTGAAACAAATCTTTAGTCGGGGGACAGCTAGCTTCTTCGCAGTCGCTACACTGCTCATCAGCACCCACTAGGATTCGAACTTAGCACCATATAAACATTATGTATTTTTAATACGGCCGCTTAACGAACTCAGCCAATAAAATCATCATGTAAAATTTTTTTATATAATTGTTTGTTAAACCTTTGATCATAAAAATGTTCAACTAAATCTCTGTAACGAGGTGTATATATATGCAATTTATTGGCATCACTAGAAGAAATTTCCTAAGGCCTTTTTACATGACACCAAGCGATATATATGTATGTGTGTATGTGCGTTACTCAGCGCATTTGTGAAGATTTCAAACTTAGTTTGGTTTGTGAGTTATAGAGCCTGTAATTTTTTTTTTTTTTTTTTTTTTTTTTTAAGCATTTTTTTATTTATTGAATCTTCAAAATGAACTAACAATAAGTATTCAAATCTTAATACTAAATTTAAAATTAAAAAATGTGATTCTTAAGTCCGGCCAATGCTAGACAAAAAGTTTTATTATGCGGGAGCTATTTCGGCAAAATCACCTATTGAGCAATCTGATGGTGGCAACGGTATCCCTTCTTTTAAGCCGAGTGTGGCCGACAAAATTAAGTATATTGCGCCCAAGAGGGTTTGGGTGAAGTTCCAGTTTACTGACATACCTTGTCGCGTACTTAGAAAACTCCTCTTTTACCAGCGGAACACTCAGATCTTTATGAATTCGTGAATTTTTTACATACCATGGAGCTGCAGTAATCGTTCGTAGAATTTTGTTTTGTCGCCTTTGGATTTTTTCAATGCTTGACGCTGAGGCGGTGCCCCATAACTGAATTCCGTAGCACCATATAGGCTTTAGTATTGCGTTGTATAAGAAAAGTTTGCAATCTAGTTTCAGTGTCGAATTTCTGCCAATAAGCCAATTTAGCTGCGCTGCTTTTAGTTTTAACTGAATGACCTTTGCTTCAATGTGAGACTTCCATGTTAGCCTACGGTCCAGGTGAATACCAAGGTACTTGACTTCGTTGTGCTGCGGAATAGGTGAGTTGTTAATTTGGATAGGCGCACATGTTTGCCTACACAGTGTGAATGTAACATGAGTACATTTCTGTTCATTAACTTTGATTTTCCAAAATTTTAGCCATTTCTCTAATATTAAAGTATATTCCTGTAAATTTCGTGATGCTAAATGGTGGTTTTCATGAACACTCAAAAACGCTGTGTCATCTGCAAAGGTAGAAGTGTGGATTCCGGATGTTGTTGGCATGTCAGAGGCGTAAATCAAATATAAAGTAGGCCCCAGTATGCTGCCTTGGGGAACTCCTGCCTTGATTGGCTGAGTTGGGCTAATAAAGTCGCCTTCTCTGATAACAAACTTCCGCCCGTATAAGTAGCTTTCCAGAAGCTTGTGTGTATTTGCAGGCAAGTTTAGCTTTATTTTGTGCATCAAGCCGTCGTGCCACACTTTATCAAACGCTTGAGAAATATCAATGAAAAGAGCTGAGCACTACTTCTTCGCCTCAAAGGTTTGTCTTATGACATTGACTAGTCTGTGCGTTTGTTCTATGGTGCTATGTTTAGCCCGAAAGCCAAATTGATGATCAGGGATACATCCCACATTGTTCAATATTGGACTCAACTTCGCCATTAACAATTTTTCTAATAGTTTTGAAATTGTTGGTAAAAGACTTATTGGTCTATATGATTCTACCTTAGTCAGATCCTTCCCTGGCTTGGGTATCATAGTAATCATTGAGACCTTCCACTCTGCAGGATAATACTCAAGGCGTAAAATGGCGTTAAAAATAAAAAGTAGAACCCTTCTAGCTACACGAGGTAACTGTTCAAGCATTTTACCAGTAATTTGATCAATGCCTGGAGCTTTCCTGGGGTTTGTATTACCGATAACGTTTTCGACATCTTGAAAATTAAATCTTAAAGACACAGGAGGTCTAACAACATATGGTGGTAATTCCTCTGTATTATTCTCTGAATCATTTGTAATAAAAACGTTTCGCAAATGACCGACATACAACATTCCCTTTTCAGAGTCGCTTCTTGCCCAGTCGCCAGTTGAATTTCGCAAAGGTGGCTTACCTATTACGGGTCTTTTTAAACCTTTTGTCGCTTTCCACAAGGAATAATCAGATTGACGGGTACCATCAAGGCTTTCCAAATATGTTTTAAGGGAAGCCATTCTATGGATTTCGAGCAGATTTCTTAGCTGAGTTATACATTCCCCTAGCCTAGTTTTAAGCTGGGGCGACCTGCGAAGTTGCCACTCTCTTCTGACTCTTCTTTTTTCTGACAGAAGTTGCTCAATTTCAGATGAATAAGTTCTATTGCTCTCATTTCTTGGTCTTAAATGCCTAGTGGTAGCATGCTGTACGGCCAGTTTGAGGTTTTCAGAAAAATTGTTAATTGACACATCAATATCCTCAGGCGTTCTCAAGGCGATATTTTCAGTACAATGTGTGCTCAAAAATTTTTTGTATTTTAACCAATTAACTCTATTGACAGTCAACGGTGAGCCAATCTCTTGGGGGAACGAAACAGAGATTATAGTGGGAGAGTGATCTGATGACATATCTAATGAAGGCTCCACTTGCATCCACTCTAAAGGAAAATTTTTCGCAACTCCAAAATCGATAACGTCTGGGATCTTTCGTCGGTCTGTCGGCCAGTAAGTGGGGTGTCCGCTTGAAACCACATCTAAGCCCATTTTGGAAATGGTGTCAAAAAGCACACGGCCTTTCGAGGTAATTAAACGTGATCCCCAAAAAGTGTGTTTAGCGTTATAGTCGCCAGCCGCTAGAAATCGAGGCCCAAGTGATTTGAAAAAATTTGAATATTGGCTTTCTGTTATTGAAAATCGGGGCGGTGAGTAAATCGAGGAAATAACGATTTTTTCATGAAAATACTCAATGCATATATTAGTTGCTTGGAGATACTCCTCACGTGTCTCGTTCATTAAATAGTGCTTAATTCTGGATTTTATTAGAATTGCCGATCCTCCGCAAGATCTTCCACGGGGATCTTTTGTGTCGTACAGTGTGTAGCCATTAATTTTGAAAAAACTGTTGGTTGTCAAATGAGTTTCAGCAATCAACATTATATCGATTTGTTTTTCCATAAGGAAGTGCTCAAGTTCATTTTTGTGATGGCGGATGCCGTTTGCGTTCCAGAAACATATTTTTAACCAATTCATTTGTTTAAAATTGCCTGTAAAATAGTGGATTGCATTTTTAGCATTTCCTGCATCATGTTTGTCATAGAAACGGTAAAAGTGTTTATGGACTGAACAAGAGTCTGCAGAGTTGCCTCAAGATTGCTAAAGTTTTGGTCGGATTTTGGAGGCTTGTGCTCCTGATCCAAGTTTGGTTTATCGGATTTTACCACATTTGCATAAGAAATTTGTTTGGGGGTTTGCAAGTTTACATGGCTGGTTGACTGGCGTACCTGGTGAAAATTGTTTGTAGAAGTGGTGTTTGACTGCTGGGGTGGCATATTTGAAATTGGTGACCTATTTGTCATTGACCTCTTGAAGTGAGTGTAGACAGGGCAACCCCTGTAGTTTGCAGTATGGTTACCCCCACAGTTACTGCATTTCTTAACGCTCGCGTCAGTCTTAGGTTTTTTGCACTGTGATGTACCGTGAAGTTCACCACACACAACGCAAACTGCGGGCAGCTTACAATAGGCCTTAGTATGGCCAAATTCTTGGCAGTTTAGGCACTGAACGGGCCCTAAACGCTTATGAGGCTCCTCAACGGTAACCTTACGATGCAAAAGATACTTGAGCTTATAAATGGGATGCACTTCATTCTTTTTTAAGGCAACATCTCTAGGTTCCAATTCAACCCTAAACATGGGTTGAGGAATTTTTTCACGGTTTCTAATATTAACCACATTTTTAATTTTGAAGCCATTGTCTTTTAGTCCGGTTTTGACCTCATTCGTGTCAACAAAAGGGTCAATCCCTTTTATAACGACCTGAATACCTTTGGCACTTTTAAGCTGATATGTGTAAAATGATCGCTTCTCCTTCTCTAGAACGTCAGACAGCTTTCGGTATTCATTTTCACTGTTTACCTGGATTTTCGTTTCATTGATGCCGCCGTGCTTAACCGATGTTACGTTAAAAGTGTCTTTGCCAATTGCCGCAATAAGTTGTTTTACCAGCTCACTAGAGGTAGGTTCTCGCAAATATATTGGTGGCGGCTTAAAGTTTTTTTAGAAATTGTTGGCTCATCTGTTTGCAGTATAGCAAACCTATTGCTATCGGTTGCCGAAGTCCTATTATCGTCTTTAGAAAATTTCGGTTGAGATGATATTTGAGCTGATTTGGGGCTTCGCTGCCTTTTAACCACGGTTATGTACCTGTCCATGCCTACTTGGATTTTTGGCTTATCATCAACAATTAAACTGGAAGATGTTTTGTCTTCAGTTGTAACAACAATATTTGGCGAACACGATCGCGGGCGTTTTCTATCTCTTAGAGACAGGAAATTTTCCAATGATTTTTTCACCGATTCTTCTTCAGAAATCCAAAGGTTTTTTCTACCGGAGCTAAGCTCTTTTTCAGAATTACATCTGATAGGTACACTCATGCAATTAATTGTTTCTATTTTTTATTTACAATTTAAAATGGTATTTAAAAAAAATGTCACAAAGTTTTTCTTTTAAACAAAAACACTCTGTTCACCTATTACGGTTTTTACTTAATCCCGTTTTTTTTTTTTTTTTTTTTTTTTTGCTTTGCGATCAAAAAACAAACACGTCCGTTCACTATCGAAGCTAAACAACGACTCAGAGCCTGTAATGCAGTGAAAATTGTAAAAAAAAATTTTTGCTCTTTCTAAAGTACGTCTATAAAATTATGAAGGTGAAACAATAATGCAACTGACAGATTTAGAAGTTTAGCAGCTAGTCAACGTAGTTTGTTACTTATTAAAAACACAGTACTTGATTTTTTATCGATGCATAGAGTTATACCGATTATAGATTTACAAATACTTTTTTAACGTATTTCGAACATATTATTACATCTTTGGCTTTAAAAATGCTTTGCGAATTTTGCAATTGCAAATGAAATAATGTTACATAGTACTAAAATATTTTAGAAGTTTATTTACATTTAACAACATTGTGTATTAAAACACTAGACTTGCCTGCTATTTTTTATAAAACAGAAACAAGTCAATATCTTTAGCTGAAAAATTTTGGAATGAAAAAAATTTTACTTCTTTAATACTTTCTACAATCATCACGACCTTTCTAGTTATTGATCATTTCAGAATCAAATGTACAAATAGAATTCTTACGCATAAACACACTCACGCCAGTGCTTGCGAAGCCATAGGAACGCTTTATTAAGAATTTAGCGTTCTTAAATTAATGTATATTTGTTTGTTTGTGTATTATGTTTTTGCTTTTTTGCTTATCAACGGCTGCACAATGGGGTTAGAAATGATACAAATTCATAATCATATTTTATTTGTTTTCTTTTCTTT
The DNA here is from genome assembly GCA_914767995.1 of Thecocarcelia acutangulata. Taxonomy (NCBI): domain Eukaryota; kingdom Metazoa; phylum Arthropoda; class Insecta; order Diptera; family Tachinidae; genus Thecocarcelia; species Thecocarcelia acutangulata. The sequence goes on from OU612097.1 coordinate 4,276,580, forward strand.
TTCCCAAAAATTAATAAAGTATGTCGATAATTGTATTTTCGGAAGTGCAGACACGGGGTCAATTCAATACAAAAAAACGAAAAGTTGAAAAAACGGATTTCATTCTGTATATTCTATTTCTATGTGTATATTCTATTTCTATAGCCTGTAAAAGCAAAAGTGATACATGTATAGTCCCTATAGCGTTGAGCAGCGTCGGTTTTTGTTGCTTTCTCCCTTCTATATAAACATCATATACAGACAAAAATCAAGCCTTTACTCGTTAAATAAAATAATTCAGTAGATTAATTATTTCTCTTAATAAAACGAGTTATGGTTTAATGTTGCCAAGTACAGTTGCAGAGTTGTGTAATTCAATTAATTTGCAAGATTACGTAAACGCTTGTATTTTTCTTTTAATTTTCAAACATTTTTCATGTGAAAAATGGCCGTTATACGAGTACATGCATGTGTTTTAATAAATACTTGAATTTTCATTTTCTCTGTTTAAGTCACAGATAGTGACTTCAAAATAAAACAAGAGAGAAATAAAATGATTGAATTTTTGTGTTTTCATATGCTTGAAAGTAGGAGGAAATATTATCAGCCAGCACAACTTTGTCTACATTATTGGCATATCTTTCCCTGGGCGGGAGAAAATAAAGAACATCAGCAAAAACCATTGTATTTTATTAATAATAGACTCTGTGGATTTTCTTGTTCTTTTTTATTATTATTATTTTATTTTGTGTTTTTAATAGTTTGTGCTCATTAAGAAAAAACATTACGTAAGGACGTTTAAGCGTGTTTGTTCACACAGATCAGCAATTAAAAAACCAGGCAATTCATTAACTTATATCCGGCTGGTATACAGAAGGAATAAGAGAACTTAAAAAAATAACTACACACTTCACAAATTCCATCAGAGATATTAATTTTCTACCTGCGAATTATCACCAAAAAATGTTTTCATATTGGATATAACATAATTTCCTTAAATATTTAAATACAAACCCAACAAGAAATTATTGGATTCAAAGAAAAGTTTAGTAAAAATTTGTGCTTCCTAGCTGTCTATATCTGGACATTTTATAAATGTTAACCTTATAATCAGTAGACTTAGGAGCCCTTATAAAATATTGTTATGCTGTTGCCTTTCAAAAGGGTTTTGCGAATTCTTAATTGCAAAGGACACTAACTCTTATTCATTACACACTACTTATATATTTCACAACTTTATACGCACTTAATACCACGGTGTATTAAAATAATAGAAAAGTTTACTTTTATGACTTTTATGACTGTCCTGCCAAACAACTGCCTACTTCTATAGGGTGTTTTTTTAAGCTAGATAGAACTTTAAATTGTAAAAAGTAACACAAAAAATTAAATTTTGATGAAACATTTTTTTTATTTGTTTCAGTATACTCTGACAAATCATCATGAATAGACTCACGCTTGAACAACGCTACGAAATTATCCAAATTTACTTTGAAAATCAGTCGTCGATTCTGACTGTTGTTTTATCGCAAAATTGTGTTCAGCGATGAGGCGCATTTTTGGCTTAACGGGTTTGTTAATAAGCAAAATTGCCGCATATGGAGTGAGACCAATCCACAAGAGACCCTACAGACTCCATTACATCCAGAAAAATGCACTGTTTGGTGCGGTTTTCATGCTGGTGGCATCATCGGACCTTATTTCTTCAAAAATGAGGCCGGAGCTCGCGTTACGGTCAATGGAGATCGTTACCGCACCATGATCAATGATTTTTTGTTTGAAAATATGGATGACATTGATCCGGAGGAGATGTGGTTTCAACAGGATGGCGCTACGTGCCATACGGCGAACGCAACCATCGACTTACTGAAATCAAAATTTGGCGATAAGTTGATTTCGAGAAATGGACCTGTCAATTGGCCTCCAAGGTCGTGCGATTTGACACCTCTCGATTATTTCCTGTGGGGCTACGTGAAGTCACTGGTTTATGCTGATAAACCAGCAACAATTGACGCCTTGGAGGCCAGCATTGTTCGTGTTGTTCGTGACATACGGCCAGCAGTGCTCGAAAAAGTGGCCCAAAATTGGACGTCCAGAATGCGCTTCGTCAAGAACAGCCGCGGTGCCCATATGCCCGAAATCATTTTCAAATGTTAATGTCACGTATTGATCTTTCGAATAAAAAAAAATTTTGATTACAATTTCATTTTTTGTGTTATTTTTTACAATTTCAAGTTCTATCGGGCTTAAAAAAACACCCTATAGTTAACGAGAGTTTCAAACTCAAATGTACAAATATAATTGCCAATCACAAATAAACAAAACACACACACACACATGCTTGCGAAACGATAAGAAAGCAAGAACAATAAAAAACATCGTTGCTCTCTCTACATCATGTTTGTTTATGTTTTGTGTCTTAGCTTTATGTTTTTTATGTAGATGTTTGTATACATTTCTTACAACCAGATCAATGGCTCCACAATGGGTTAGAAGTAACGGAAATTCGCAACAATATTTTTAAATATTTTGCATTTAATATAGAGCCACTAAACCAGATAATCAATAATTAGAAAAAAACGCCAGATATAAAAATTAATTCATGAAATTTGTAAAACCCAGTGTTATTTAAACTACAAAGTAAGATATATCTCATGATCTATCATAAATTTGTTTACAGGGAACATATCTTACCCTGTAAGAGCAATAAGCATTTAGTAGGAGAGAGTGATTAAAAATAAAATTTAACGGACGGTCGGCAAACTTTTAAACTCTAATCAATTGCAGAAACTCTGTACTCTCGTCAAACGTGAGTTATATTTTTAACTTATACAAAATTGAAATGCTTGTGTTGCTAAACATGTGCTGCTAAACGGCAACTTACTTCTGATTCAGAAGTATCAATAAAAATTTATATGAAACTGAAATTTGAGCTTGGATAAAAACTATTTAAACCAATTTAATGGAATTTAAGTTCAAAAGCACACCTTTCTCTTTATTCTAGCAAATAATCTTTAACCCCCACTATATAAATTTAGTTTGAGTTTCTTCAACCGTTTACAAGCATGAGTATGTTATGAAAGTCAATGCATTTAACTTTTGGGTTCCCATCAAACTTAATAATTGCTTATTTAAGGCTTTCGTTCTACATGTCATTCATTAAATAATTTTAATTCACAGTTTATTTATGTAGTGAGAAAAAAACTAAAATTTTTGCGAGGGTTGAATTTGCCTGTCACTGTTGTCAAACCCAATCATGATTCCCATTATCGGATCCCATATGTATATGCAGTGCAGAGCCGATGGCTTATCTCCATTACTGCAACTACAGGGTCTTCCACATACACACCAGGCCACAAAAGCTCAGCTGCTCATTCATTAACGTACAAGCAGAAATTTTTCTGTTCATGCATTCAAACCGTTAAATGAACATCTGTGTAAATGAGTGCATGCATGTTAAATTTATGTACAACATGTTTGTTCACATCATGCTTTAAAAAATAATTGAAATTATATTTTATACTTATTGGCTGTTATTACGTCTTTCGTCTCTTGCAACATGTATAATATTCGGAATTCTTTAATTATTCTCATTATGTTAACAAACATACTCGTATATGTACATAGATTTGTATGTTGTACTGCTTATATCGGCACATGCATGTTATTGTTATCTACACCGGTATTATAAAGAGGAAACGTTTGAGTAGTTTTTTTTTCACAAGTGCTGTTCCTGTTAGATAATCTCAAAAAACACCTGTTAATACAGCTGTTTACTATTTTAGGTTTTTTAAACGACTTTTGTTAAAAAGTAACAGCCGTTTTCATAAAATATATTATATGTTTATTAAACACTTACTTGACAAATTTCCTATAGAAATTTGTCAAATAACAGTTTAATAAATACACAATATTTTTTATGAATAAGGCCATTAGTCTGTACTACAAGATACTACTATGACAACATTTTACGGACCATTATCGCTCTAAACTAACACAATTCCACAATTTGAAACAAATATATTTACATCAAAAGTGAAGATGTTTACTGTTGATGTTAAACAATTACCGTCTTATGTATAATCAAAATCCTTATGCTAACTAAGTCTTTTGTGTATAAATTCTTACAAGGTTTTTTATTATACATAAGGCCATTAGTGTCTAGATTTTTTTCTTTAGATTAATATTTAGCTTTCGCCAGCTCTAGATTGAATTGGGAATTTCAGACTTTATTAAGGAATCGGTATTGCAAAAATTTATTTATAACAACAATATTTGGACCAATTCACAAATTTAAAATCGACGCGAGCGTTGAGCGTGGTCGTATGTTTAATTAAAAACTTATTTGCTTTACTAATAAAAACATATTTGCTTTATTAATAATGCATATTTATTTTCAATTAATTTGTGTTAAATTAAATATAAACGTTAACTAAGAGCCAGCTTTTTCAGCATTTTGTTATTAATTGCTTTCTGTTGATTTTAATGTGAGAAACATTTGTTTGGGATATTGTAATTATGTAAGTACTTTTGTATAATTTTTTTAATTAGTTTGCTTGTATATCCAATTCGCACTTAAAAAAAATTACTGTTCTCATTTATTGCGCTTCACCCTTTTGTCCTCATCATTCGGACTTAAAGTAAGAAAGAAGAAAAGCTCAAAATTAACAGAGAATAAACGAGGTTAATATATGTTTGTTTTCATCAAAACTCAATTTGGAAAAATATTTTGCATAAAAAGGAAATTATTCACAATTATATTATTATAATATAACTAATAGTGAAAGGCCAGTGTAAGCAGCTTGCGGCAACAAGCGGCAACCAACTGTTCTATTGGCGGCTTGAGTTTATTTTTTGCAGGCAAATGAACGCGGCTAATTGAAGAAAAATTTGTGCTTCGAAGATTAAACAAAAAAACATTTTCATTTTTTTTAAAGCCAAAATAAATAAACAAATTAAATTGTTGAAATTTCAAAAGCGAAAATTAATTTCTGTCTTCTATTTTTTTCCTTTACTTTTTGATTTGACAAATTGAAGCGGCAAAACAAAAAGTTAAACTGAATTCAATATTGCTGCTCGGCCGCCTTTAACGGCATTGCCAAATTAAATTAAATTCAATATGTTGAAATTTATGTACGAATATTTTTATAAAACATATAATTTTTTGTAAATGGGCCGCTGCCGCATGCCGCTTTCATTGGCCTTTCACTATAAAAGTTTATATTGTACGGTATACACATGTTGAAATCACAATTCGTAACCAAGTATGTTCGGCTATCCAAATTAAGAATTCATCCATTCCGCAGCACAATGAATTGAAGCCTCACATTGATGCGAAAGTCACTCAGTTGAAATTAAAAGCGGCATAACTACTCGTAAATTGGCTTATGGACAGAAATTCGGCATTGAAATTGGATTGCAAACTTTTGTTATACAAATTCAATTATGGGGCACCGCCTTGACGTCTAACATTGAAAAAATTCAAAGGCAACAAAATCAGATTCTTCGAACGATTACTGCAGAAACTCATTATGGGGCACCGCCTTGACGTCTAACATTGAAAAAATTCAAAGGCAACAAAATCAGATTCTTCGAACGATTACTGCAGAAACTCACCTACTCACAAGGATCGGGGTGTTATGCTGGTAGAAGAGGAGTTCTCAAATCCTCTTGCACGCAACATGCTTAATTTTGGCGGCCATACTCGGTTGAGAAGAAGAGATACCTGTGCCACCATCAGAACGTTAAATGGGCGATTTTATAGATGTTGTTCGCACAAAATAAAATTTTTTTGTTAGCATTGGTTGGACTTAAGTAATTCGTTGTGTTTCGTATTAAGATGTGAATACTTTTTGTTAGTTCATTTTTTTAAGATTCAATAAATAACTGAATGAAGAAAAAAAAACATATTACACGTATTTTCTTGTTGTGTTTACTCAGAAAGAGTAAACACAACAATTATACATGAAAAACTGAATTGAGATCGCAAATACAAATTTTCATCCTGCAAAACAGGAGAAGGCAGTTTTCAACAAACTGTGCAACAACTAAACATTTAAATAAGAAGTACTAATTAGGACTTTTTAGTGTATACTTAGTCTTTGGGCATTGACGGCCAACCACTGATTATAGTCTCAAATATTAAACGCTGATATTGTTGCTTAAAGAGAACTAGTCTAATACGTAGGTTGGCATAATTTTGCGAGAAACATGAAGAAAAAAATAGAAGGAAAATAATTAGATTGAAGCTAAGAAGCTAATAAAGGACAACCTGATACTTGATAAAGGATATGAATGAAAAACAGTGTGATAAGTCTCGCAATAATTAAGCATAATTACGAGCACAAGGCTCTTATAACAAGTCGAATGTGTAACACTAAAGGATAAATTATGTTTTACTTGCTTATCTCACTTATTCTTCTTTCCCTCTTTTTTTCAAGGTATTAAGTGTTTTTCACCTACTTTTAACTCAGAATAATAGTTGTTGGCTAAACACAAAAGCAATTCAATGCACCGCAACAAAACTATTACTCATACGTAAGTGTGGTCATTTAAACACACATACACATTAATAATGTCAACTACCCAACAAACCAACTTGACCCAGTTGGTTAAAGTATAATAAGTAAAATCTAAAAATCTTGTGCTTTAAATACCAATTCTATTCAGAAGAAGATAATTTAATTTCTCGCTATAGAATGCATGCTCACTATCGTTCGTGTTTTCTTTATATTAATTTCTTTTAAATATTATTGCTATTTAACTCATTACCTTGCGTGTAGGGAGTGTGGCAGAAAATAAATAAAAAAATTCCAAAATCATTTAAATATTGTAGGGAAGTATGCTGATGATTGGAAAATTAATTTCACTTACTCTTCTGTCGTCCTGTTCGAAAGTGCAAGGTAACGACACCAAAAATTTTTCTTAAAAAAAATCTGAAAATGTTCTTGTCACACAATATCCACTTTAATTTTAAGCCAAAATTCTAAACTTCATCAAGGTCTTGCCGAACTATTGATAACAACACATCCTCCTACCATGTGCAAATAATCAGTTTTATGTGTACTGGGTATACGAATTTGCACACAGTTATATAAAACCTTTTTGTTTTCTTTCGTTATGTGCTAGTTTTTATTTCAAACATAAACTATCTTAACGACCGGCCATTAACAAAGCTGTTGTGATTTCAAAAGAACAGGAAAACTTTTTGCAGTTCTTGCTCAAGGGATTCTTAATGCAATAAGTTGAACAACATTTTTCAAATGTAGTTTTAGTGAAATATCAGACATAATAAGAATGGCAAAAGTACACAGCCGCCTAACTTTAATAGATAACAAATCTCCAGAGAACTCGTGCAACATAACTTTAAATTGGGAAAAATTAAGATGGACTAGATGCATCAGTATTAAAACAGCAAGTAGTTTTGTTTAGTATTTAAAAGCAAGTTTGCAGAAAACAAGAGTTCTCGGATATATATAGGATATCCAACTCTATTGGCTCACTGGAGCATCGATGCTGTGTGGGGTGCATTTCTCTGTTGCTTCGATACTAATGTGAATGGAGATTTTGTTACGAAAACCATTATAAATTTTTAGTTCAAGTTTTTCTTTCTTAAGTTTTTTCTTAAAAATGATTTTTTATAATATAAATTTGCTTTGATCAATAATTTTTGATTGAAGAAAACAAAAAAATAATAATTAAATCTTTAGCTGTTTCGTAGTCGCTTCGCATTATCGTTCAAAGCTCATCCAGTTGTGTATCCAACAAATCATACAACACATAACAAAAAAATTCAAACAATTCTTATTTTGATGCTTTTAAATATGCAAATTGTAGAGACTAAATATTGTTCATTTGTGTAAAAGTTGTTCAGAAACTTGAAAACATTTGAAAAGAATGCATTTTTATATTTTTTATGCGTTAAAGGTATTATTACATATTTTGCTTTTAAGTTTTATATAAAATAATGAAAAATATATTCGATTTTTGGTTGTTGTACAATTGTACATCAGGTTTCAGTTTAAGTTTTTCTTTCTTAAGTTTCTTAAGAAGTATTCTTTTACAATAAAAATTTGCTGTGATCAAGAATTGTTGACTGAAGAAGACCAGCAAAAATAATCAAACATTTTTAGCTGGGGGACAACTAGCTGTTTCTTCACCGCTACACTACTAATCAGTACCCATTTTCAGATTTTAATATAATTAAATATTTGAAAATATTTTTCAAAGTCTTCTAAGTCTACTGATGACTAGGGCAGCTCCTATGAAACAGGCTGTATATATTTTTTGATTGATTGATTGATCATGTGATGTTTATATGAAAAAATTTTAAAGTATTGAACGATTTGCATATAAATATTCTTGTTAAACAGACTGCTTGTGAAAATATTACATAAGTAACAAATTAAAACATAAAAGAATTTAGCACCGTGCCAACATATTGGAGCTTAATACTAACACACTGATTTTGGTTTCAAATGCTCTGCCGAATAGTCATCGACTCCACGCTTAGCTGGTATTTCTTGTCGGCACAGAATTAATTTGGTGTATTCTTAAATTACAGTAAGTATTTTTATTTAAAAATTGAGAGCCCTGCGACTTTTTCAAAATATTGAATTTTAGGATAGTTTCTGGCTGCCATGATATAAAACCAAAATACCAATCTTACGGCCTGGTAACAAACAAAAAGCAATGACATCTAAATTGGTGATTTTGGCTTCATAAGCATACTTTAGTCATATTCTCAATGACTTAAAAGAGAAATATAAACTTCTATTATGTTTGTAATCAGCAAGATAAGATACCACATCACTTCTAGCTCATTACCCAGCCTTCTTGGCGCTTTGATTGAATCCTTTAGATTTTTATTTGCACTAGAGTTCGTTGATACTACAAAAACCCCGAAATAAAGCAAACTACAGCGCTAATAGTCTAAACGCTGACGTTGTTCGTTGTTCAGTTTAAGCTAATATGAACTCATAAGCAGCACTCACATATGAGAAATTGCTTCCTACATTTCATTTGGAAAACCCACTATATTCCAAAGAAGTTGAGTTAATTTAATTTTAAAAATTTTTTTGTATTTCGTGCTCTGCATAAGAAAAAACAATTTTATAAAAACATTTAAGTTCATGGAAACAAAAGTAAATGCGGATATATTAAATGTTTTTTTTTACATTTTTGGCTATACTGGTGTTACCACCATGTTACCTTTAATTACGAAAACAATTTATTTTATCTACCATCATAAAACTGCATATTTCGTAAACATGGTACTTAAAAATATCCCAGTAAACATAAAGGTTTGAAATGAGACACTGCTTTTTATGAGTTTCAAAACTAGATTGCCGAAGCTGTTGTCTTCTGATGCTAATCCAAAAAAATTTTATTTAGATCAAATATTACGCATAATATGATTTTTCATTGTATTCTTTTTCTAGTTTTTTATTTATTTGTGTGTCGGTCTGCAGAAAGTAAACAGTGGCTAGCGAAATATTGGAAGAAAATTAATAGTAAAACAAAAAAATTTCTCTCGATGATTTCTTATTGCCTGTGGCATTGAAAGTGAAAGCATACAAAAAATATATACATATGATTAAATTTCGTGCACCAAACGGGAGCAACTCATCGTTTATTTTACCTGAAGTCATCCACTGGAACACAATTAATTAGTAGAAAATTTTCATTAATCTTAGATACTACGTACCTGTTTGTTGGGTTATTGTAATTTATTATTATTTTCCACATTTTCGTGTAGCAACTACACAACAACTGCTGTTTGTAATTACAGCAATCATTACTTACTTGCAAACTTAAACACTTAATTTTAAAAGATTTTTTTACTTACTCCGAATTTTTTTGCTGTCGAAACTTTAAAGCAAGTTCTTTCCGACTTTATTTTATTTTGTTTCAATAATATATAAACGATATCTAAATTAAAAACTAACTCAAGTTGAAAAGCGTTAGGTACTACACTGATGTATGCAAAAAAAGTGGCCCAACCACAATGGACGATATTAGTAAAGAGTCACGTCTTAACGTCAAGTTTTTTGTGCAACGTTTCTTTGTTTAATTGTCTGACAGTCTCATCGTGTTACAAGTAAAATTGCTGAGTTCTTTTACGTTCAAATCAAAATGCATTTCATGCATTCTATGTTCAGCCATAAGGCATATTTTCACCTCAGCAGACTTACGACATTTTGGCAAATGAGAATATACTAGAGTTTGAAGTGCCGTGGTATCTGCAAAGATCTAGGGGCGATTTATGGGCTGGCGGCGTCATCGGACCGTACTTCCTCGAAAATGATGGTGGCCAAGCAGTTACCCTGAGTATTGATCGCAATTGCGAGATAACTTCTATTTATTTATTAAATCTTCACAATGTAAACTAACAATAAGTATTCAAATCTTAATACTAAATTAACTAAGTCCAGAGATATGATGAGATTATTAGACACATTAGTCATATTGAAACTCAATTATATCCAATTCATTGCAAATATCCAGCATCAGATGCCAGAATAGCCATGGCGAAACTGTGGCCTATATTTCCTTCCATCGTAATAAAAAAAATATTAAAATAAATCTATGGACATTTTTTGTTTTATTTACAATAAACATAGTGCATATCAGCTGAACCGTCCTTTTGTATTTTTCCATAACATTAAAAAAATTTAAGAAAATTGCCTTAACCGACAAACATTTTACTGAAGCTTAAAACATCGTTTTTAACAATTTTATTTTTTTTTTTACCATACTAAGGTTGTTCTTGATGATTTGTAAAAGGCCAAACATTAAAGATAATACGGGCATAATTATAGACACTGGGTTGCTATTAAAATCAACAGAATTTCACACATTTAAACTTAAATATCCCAGTTGGCTATGTCATGCACGAATCATCAAGGGCAGCTATAAGATATGTCATATATATACTCTATGACAAAATGGCCAATTACTGAAAAATTGTTCGAAGAAAGGGAACCTTACATATGCACGACAATATGAAAATCCCTGTCATGTATACGGTTCAGTTTAATGACGAAGTTGTAGTTAACAGCAGTGGTAGAGGCATCGTTCTCTTAATTGACGTCAACATCCAATTGATTACAATTAATGGATCGATGGGTTTTTTTTTATCAAAATCAAACTAAAGCTTTTTTGTTTTCTTTTTGTTTATTAGAAAATTGTGTTTGCAGTTTTTTACTTTATTTCTGAAATTTTATTTTTGAAATTTATGTAATGTACATGTTGTATAACATGTGTTCAATATTCCTGTTATTCTTTAAAAAGTAGTAAATTCTATTAAAATTTTACTAAAGGTGTCAAAAGATATGCGACAACTATATGATAATTTTGGTGTCATCGACACTAACCTGGACAACTGGGACATATGGGGACACATTTGTACATGTAAAAAATCCAGAAATAACATGTATGCGTATTAGACCGACTCATATTGTAAAAATGTATTTTCGTTTTTATTTTAATATTAATGTAACAAAAGAGAACCGCTTTTAATATAAAGTAGCTCCATATTATTGCCATCTCTTTTCGTAATATAATTCTTGTCTAGCTGAGTTTGAGATCAGTTATTAATATAAAAAGTACCCAACGGCAAACAACAACAACAACACTTGTGTTCAATGATTTCTAGTGAAAAAGAAATTCCCAAAAATGAACTCTGTTCATCTTTCGTATCACGTGTATATCTGTGGTGTTTTATCATAACAACTTAAGTCAAATTTTAAAAATTTTATAATTTTTTATATATAAAATTGTTATTTGTTAAAATATTTTTTCGTATTATTGTTATAATTTTGGATTATTTTCATTAGTTCTTAAAGATAGCTTTTTATTGAAATTTCTCCTAAGAAGTTTTTTTTAGTAGTATCTCGACTTAAGGTGTTATGATATAATGCCACAGATATGTATGTACTACATTTTTTTAGCTATAAACCAAACGCCTTGGCTTTTGTCAAATTTACTTATTTTATGATTATGGTTAAAGCCTAAAACAACAAGAACATCTTATACATTAAAGTGTTAGTAAACAAATCAGAAATGTGCTCAAAAACTGGTTTATTTCAAATTATTTAAAATTAAAATTCTATAAAGTAGACTCTACCATTATGATGCAAACACTTTTAATAACTCTTTTTATAGACGCGTCTACATTACCCAGGTTTTGAATATTGTTCGGTAAGGCATAAAGTGTAAAAATTTTAATCGACAAAGTTCGTGTGAAAGAATGCCTAGAACAAACTATAAAATATAGTTTAAACTTTTAAAAAATACGCTTGGATATCAAACTAAACAAATTATTCATAAAACTTAACAAATTATTGCAAGCTTTTTTTTTTTGGAACTCCCAAAATCAACTTCATAAAACGCCAAAATCCTCCACTTCCCCGGAAACAACATGACAACTTCAATTTTTGCACTACATCGAAAGATTGTTAATAGTCCAGACTACACGTTCTACGGCCAAAACGCGTACACAACATGAAAACTCATTTCCAATTCGATTAGCGAAGCGGTGACAAGATTTTTTGGAATTACCAAAGTCGGCTTCAGGACGCAATACGGCAACCATAATTTTTGCACTAAAGCAAATGCCTGTTTATAGTTCAGACGCATGTTGCACGGCAAATACGCGCACCAAATATGAAAAACCGTTTCCATTTTGGTTGGCGAAGTCATTCCAATTTTTTATGGGAATTCGCAAAAACGGCTTCGTGAATCTCCCAAACGGATCCTCGCTTCTGTAATCGGAACTTTGATCGCTGTTTAATAATGTATAACTTGTTATGATAAATTGACCTTAACCTCAATTAGACAAACATTTTACTTTAAAAAGCTCGAAGAACTAGTATTTAGTATCATATTATAATAAAAACCTTGCGGCTTTATGTATAATAAAAATCCGTATGCTAACTAACTAGCTGCTAAGTTTTTTGTGTGTAAATTCCCAATAAGGAAAAGATAGCAGCAAGTTAGTTAGCACAAGGTTTTTTATTATACATAACGCCGTTAGTTTTTTAGCACAATTCCCTCTTTAAATTTTAGAAATTTGGATAAACTTACATCATTTGAGCAGACACGAAGGAAGTTAATCTTTAATCGTAGATGGCGACTTCAACTACCATAAGTGGAAACTGAAAGAACAGCTTTAGCATGACATCACAATGTTTAATTCATTACTTTTGTTGCTATATTTGAAGTGAAAACATACTTTGTTTTTAAACTTCTACGCAAGCGTCACTTATAATAAATTATAAAAAGTAAAATTTGAGATTTCCACTTATTGATCCAGATGTCCTGTTTGATTTTAAGCTGAAGGTAGAAAATTTTTCATATCACATTAAAGATAAAGAAAGAGCAAACTGTTGCTTTTAAAATGTTTGCTGCATTTCCGAATGGTTTGAAGGAATGATACTAATAACTAACTAAGCCCCATGTTCTCAGTTTCATTTCTCAAGTGTAGGAACTCTGTTTCTTCCGTATCAGATAATATATGCGCAACCGTTTTTTTTTTTTTTTTCATAATTCCATTGAGGCGCGAAAGTTGGGAAAACGGTTAAAGAGCAAATAAATAAACAGTTGATTTGCTTATTTTTAAATTTTATTTTTAAGTATGTTTAATTAGTAGGCAAGTACATAGGAACAATATTTTCTCATCTTTATTTATTCAGTTATTTTATTTCACTTATAGGAAAATTGGAGATATTAGGAGGAGTGGTCTGTTTACAAAGTGTGTAAAAATTTCGCATTACATATATGAGGCAAACATCCTTTTTATTCAGCGAATCGTTGTAATGCCAGAGAAATGTATGTATCATTGTAAGCGACTGTGTGAGTACTTGACTCATTATCTTTCTGTGTATAATCGCATTTAATTGTTGTTAATTTTAATAGTACCATATGATGATGGTAATATAAACATACAAAAGACCAAGTATGGGGTTAACAATCATTTTGTTTAATGTATTTAAGCTTAATTAAATTTACTTCTTTAGCTATATACATACAAGTTTATGTACATTTCTACTTAAACGATTAATAACACAAATAAACTTACGCACAATAACATTAATGTTTTATTGCTATTCACATTAAGTTTTTTTTTTCAACTTTATATTTGAATCAGAGCAAATACATTAAATAGAATTACTATATAACATAAGCCATTCTTCTTCCTGCAAATGAAATTTGATATTAAATTCAATTTTAGATATGTAATCTTAAATATATTTACATATGCTCTTAATATCATCCAGCTACTTCTAAAACGTAAATTTGAATTATTGTTGTAAATATTATTGTCCGACTTTTTAATATAATGCTTATTATGACTATAACAGAATCACTGCTTTAACAAACTGTATTTAAATACAAACTATTGCTGAAATTTCACAAGCAAATTATTGAAAAACTTTCTTGAGCACGAACATAAATTAATGCTGCTTTTAATTGTTAATGAGTTGTAACATATTTTGTCTCATTTTGCATTCATAAAGGTACAAGTTCTTTAACACAAATTATTAAAAATTTAAAAACAGGTTAAAAACAAAATTTATATTAATATTTGTATATAACATTTGCAATAAACTATACAACAGAAAACAAAAATATATTTCTTGGTATTAGTACTCCGTTTTTTTTAAATATATTGCTTTATAGATTGTATCTGCTCACAAATGTTCTCCATCTTTGTTGTGTTGAAGGATTCAACCATCGTTATCCATGAACTGGCACATAGTTTACGTGTTTAACACCTTATACACACTGGGCTATAACTATAGTCAGCCACTAAAGTCGTTTCTTTTTAAAAACATTTTAATTTTTAACATCTGCTGCTAACTTTTTTTCAACTGTAGGCAAAACTAAAGTTGAACTGGCTCTAAATAGGTGGCAAGTTAATATTCATTAAACATTTGCATACAATCTAGTATAAAATATAAACGAGTGGCATCTCTAATCAGCTGACAGGCATAAAAAGAAAGAAATTTGTAAAAACTATTATAAATTAGGTGCAATGGAAAAATGGTTCTGTGTATCATAAACTATTTTGGCTCTATAAATTTGCGCTTTCATTGACAGCATCAACATAAAAGGGAACGGGAAGTTGACAGGAGCACCTTTTCCGGGCTGTATCGAAAAAAAAAACAAAACAGATCAAATCTTTGCTAATATATTTTGGCTCTTATGTCGACGTCAATGTCTTCAATGTAGACATTTTATATATATACTAGTAGATATATATTTTTAATTTGTATTTTTATACCAATTTTTACTTAATTTTCACAAAACTAATTTCTTTTTTTACATTTTATCATTTGTTGGCGAACAGCTTATGTATTTAGAGCAAGTGTGCCCAGCCATATGCGCTTGATACTCAATTGTTTTTGTAAATGCGCTTAGCTATAGGGCTGTGCTTTTTAATACACAAATACTGCGCTCAACACTAGCAATGAAAAATACACAAACAACTTCGTTTTATATATTTTTTGTCGTTCTTCACTGAGCACACACAAAAGCAAAGCAACAACACTTTCGCATGTTTTGCTGGTAAACATTGACGACAGCGATTATCAGTGTAAATTTTGTTTTTGTAAATGTTTTGCTTTTTACAACAAAAAATATTAAAAAAATATAGTGTTTCCTTAAATGTATTGCTTGCTGTTTACTCTTCCATATAGAACTTGTGGGCACCACAGATTTAGAGTTATGTTAATATACTTAAGAACGGCTTTTTCTCTGTTTAACTTTAGAACCGGCTTTTGAAAGTAAAGTAAGCTTTTTTTTGTTTATAGTAGACGAAAAGTAAATTTTTTGTTAAACATTACTTTATATTTTTTAAAGTATACTTTTTTAATGATTATAGCTATAGCCCACTATTTTTAAATTTCGAAAAACTCATTTATATTTTCATAAAGTGACAAAATTAAATTTCCTTGTTTATAAACTTCAATGTCATTCGACACATGACAAAAGAGCACATGACAGGAAAATTAAACCCAATTGCTGCTGAAACGCATAGAAATAACCACGATAAAGCTGTAAAATTTGTTTTATATTGAAGTTTTGAAGACTTTTCATTCGCCCTGGGATAATATCCATTACGTACTTGACAAAAAAACTTACTAACTAAAGAGAAGCAGGCATATTTAATTGCTATTTTATTTCTAAAGCCTCATATATATTCTTTTATTAAGAAAAAATTCAACTTAAACTATAGACATAACAATGGCCTTGTTATAAGTAAAAGTTTGCAGGAACTATATACCACAACTAAGGTCTTTATGTATTAACTTTAAATTTATCTCTTACAAATATGTGTATAAATTAAAAACAACAATAACCACAGATCCATATCCCCACGTTTGAATCTTCCATTTAAATAATCTCAATGATGATATTACACATAAAGGAGTCTTGACCGCATGCTGCGACGAAGTGTAAATGAACACTATTTTATAAATTATTTCATTGAATGGGAAGAAGTTTGGGTCAAATAATTTTTTGTGTTGAAAATTTATTAACACACCAAAAAGGCGCCAATTATATGAGCCGTTCATATATTTGTTTCGTTTTGTAAAAGTGTGCTTTAGAATAATAAGAATGTTGTCGTCATATACACAATACAAAGCACACATCGGACAACCATATTATTACTTAAAACATGTTTTAATGCTTTAACCCCAATAGTAAATCGGATTGCTTGAATTATTGGGCTTTGATTTTAGGAACGTTAGCAAAGAAATCGTATTAACCCAACGATACTCGTTGTATGAAAACTGCAAAAGCCAAATTAGTACATACATCTTACTGTGCAACCTAAATTAGCGCGTCAAGCGTAATTTATCTGTCAAAAATCTTCATGTACGAGTACATGCAAAATGTATGAAACCAACCCAAAAAGCGTGGCGTGACCACATTGCAATTGCAAAATCCAATTTTGACAGACCGTAAGGAGGAAAGCTTTACTGTCTCTCGGTACAGTACGCTTCAAAATCAAAGTTACTAATTTTTTGCTGCCATTACGTCTAATTACACTTTCGGTGCTTTCAGACTCATTTAGCAATTTTATTACTTTTTATTATCTCTATTCAGAGATTTTTATGGCACAACTTCAACGCGTAAAACCGAAGCGTTAAATTACGTTGCGCCTTACGCCCTTTTTTAGGTTGCACTGTTACTAAATTAACACGTAAAGCGCAATTGGCTAGAGAATAATGCGTTACACAATGTTTGATATAAATTTTCGTACCTTTAGGTAGCGAAAGTTTGATAAGTTATTATCATAAAAATGGAGTTTTGGAGACGACTTTATTGAGTATAGGGTAAAGTTTACTTTCTTGCGCGATTTCCAAATATGATTTCCCAGTCAAAAAGCGTTGAAAAGGGTGATCTCATATATTTTCTATCTGTTCTTGTATGTGTACGGTGAAAAACGACAAAAACTATATAAGGACAAAGTTGTTTGTGTATTTTTCATTGCTAGTGCTGAGTGCAGTATATGTGTGTTAAAGACCACAGCACAGTAAGCGCTGCGAACATAGCTAAGCGCTTTTACAAAAACAATTGAGCATCAAGCGCATAGGACTGGGCACTCCTGGTTCTGTAGTCATTATGTTTGTGTATTGTGCGTTGTGAAATTATTTTGAGTAGTAGTAGTTTTAATGTAATGAGAAGAAAAAAACTAAAAAATCAAGTTCAATTTAACTAACGGTTACCTGTATTTACACTCATACATTTGTATTTGTACGAGTATATGTGGGCGCTTGTGGTTTAGTTTTATTTTCATTATTCTATTGATTTAAAGTGCCATAACCATAAACAAAACTGTAAATGTAGCGCTGAAACCACAAACTTACAAGATTTGTGGTCACTCATTAAATGCCAGAAGTTTTTGCAGAGTTTGGAATTAAATTGCTGAACCACTAATGCAAAGTAGATGAGTATATAAATGTTAATACGGGAAATATAATTTTAACGATTGAAACATTTTTTAAGTGTACAGTTCAACTTATTTCTGGAATAATTTTTTCGTGGATTTTCCTATACATAGCAAGATGATAATAAATACATTTCTGCACACTTTTTCAGGATAATTTCAAACTATATTAATGAAATTTTAATAAAGTGTTAATTGGGTTATTCTGGAGAATAGTCTATTTAAATAAAAGCAATATGTGCACATGCAGAGAACTTTCCTATTCAAATAATGTTTAATAACTTTTTACTTATTATTTTCTGTTTTATAATGGTGCCCCAAATGTCTGAAGCCATTGTAAAAAATACCGTCTATGAAGAACAATATTCCACAAGCACATATTTGGGTGTATACACAGAAAGAAAAAGGTCGTACAAAATTTATACATTTTCTACTTTCTTTTAATACGAGTTGTACACAAAGTTTAATCACGAATAATACACAAATGTACTTGAAACAAAACGAAAACGAGATTGTTAAAGGAAACCAAAGAATTCCCTAACTGAGTAAAAACCAGAGATCTGCACCGGTGCACCGCAACCATAAGTACACCGGTTGTTTACCCAATCATTTTCACATGCAACTACTTTAAACACTCTTAAAAATTGATATATACCTGTCATTCGTTTGCGAAATCTTGATACATCAAAAATGTTTCGTATCTTGTGTACTGTTTTCAGAGTAAAAGAAACGACCACAAAAAAAATTTTGTTGTTGTTACTAGTAAGAGAAACATGTCGATAATTTTCTATTTTCGTTTCTAATCGTTTTCTTAATAATACATTCGTCACAAAATCAACTTGTAAAAACAACACTCTCGACAAATTCTTTTGTTATGTATATGCGTCACCTTTTATTTAACATTAACTAAAATCGCGAATACCAGATTTAATAATTAACAACCATGTTGATGATTTTGAAAGTAGCATACTGAATGATGATATTAAGATTATATTTATTTGCAGAAAATTTTTAAACGAAAATTCAATTAAAACAAAATTTTTCCCACAAATGCTTATATGTATGTGTAACTGTGCATTAATTGTGGTTATGGATTAAGTTTAGTTCGAATACGTTTTACGAATGTGAGTGAGTGAGACTCCAATGGGTAAGGTAAATGGGTGACTGCAAATTCTTACATACAAATATTGTTTTCGTTGTTAAAAAGAAGTACGAGTTCGATTGCCGAATGTGGATTTAAGACGGGTGTAATTAGATCATTAAAAAATGCACCGGTTGCAGATCGCTGGTAATAACTCCAAAGCAGAGCACAAATACACTTATATATTTATATGAATGAACTACTGAGAGATAAGAATATAAGGTTATCCACGAAAAACTTTTGTTTTTTATGGTTGAGAAATATAATATTATTACAAGCTGCAAACGGTTTTTGATTGGAATAGATTAAATAATCATAGACTCATTTATTATTTGAGAATAATGTGTGAGCTATAGTAAAGATCTTATTCAGCTTATTTCAAGTGTGAGTTCTGGATAAATATGTGCAAAACTAAATATTTAGCGCATGAAGAATACGTATTTAAATCAACCACACCGTGCGAGTACTTGATTTAAGAAAATCCATGCTTACCGTACATTTGACACCGCTTGGGATCGTTTAAATACGGATGAATGGAATTTTCTTCTCCTTGCCCATAATTAAGATAAAACGTGACAGATCACATATCTCATAAATCTTATGCGTGTTTCACAACCTTTTTCCAATTTCGTTTTGAATTTTAAGATTTAAATCTGAAATGCTTACACTTCGAGGTTTTTTTCTATAAGATGGCCAAGTGGAACGAAGAAACTGTGGCTTGTTCGAAAGAACTAAATGAGTTTACAATTTCCTTGAAATTAGAAATCGGCATCTGTCTAAATTCACATAGTAAAGTTGTTATTTCTTCACATAAAAACTTCCACACAATGAATTTTCTTATTGTATTTTTTCACTTAATGATTTTTACATAAAGAATGTGCGCTTTCTTTGTACCCCTTAGGGTTTACATCCATATTTAGTTAATGGAATTTAATATGTTTCTGCTACGAACGCAGCAGCAAAAATTGTAAGGTAATGTAAATATTCAGTAGGGTGTGTCATCGTGAGGTTGGATTAATAATATAAAACAAAACTATTATGTTTAGATGTGAACTTGAAATTTTTATTGCCGGTTAGAGAAAGAATTTATGCCATTTAGTGCTTAAAAATATAAATATCGGCTCATTTGAGCAAAGCGTCTGGTACGTCGCGAATAGTAACAGTAATGCTAGCTTCCAAAGCATCAACTGTGGACTCGGTTATTCCTGAAGTTCAAAGATCACATAATCTAGGTGGCCAATTTACCGTGGTAGAAGGTAAGACTAAGTGCCCACCAAAATAAAGTCTTAACTGGTCTATTGTTTAGTGCGCTGTGTGGATCGTAGCCGAGTTCTCTTAAAACCAGAAGCTCTTGCCTCTACTGCTTGCATTTCGGAAAGCGCTAATCAGTTAATATGGTACGATAATGGTTACCATTGACGGTACCATTCTGAGTTGCCTCATTTTGGAAGATATATTGACCAATAATTTCACCAGCCAGAAATAAAAATAGCTTTTGGCACTCTCTGGTTAGCTCATATATGCAAATACAGCAACTTTGTGTATTACACGTATCTATTGAGCCAAAATTATGCTTCGCCAGTGCACAAAATTGCTGAACTCTGTTTTTCATAATACGACTGATGAAACATAGCAAAGCAGTTGGATATAAGTCATTCGTGAGCTGTCAAATATAGTGTATTGGAAATCAGACCTCATGATCAATATACTCATACACTATATATGAAGAGATATTGATTTTTTGCATTATCATTATCCGTAAAACTTATTGTTTTCAATTTTAAAAAACCTGTCATGGCAAACCGGATAACTTTACAAATAATGAAAATCAAGATGGAAAATATACAATAAACTCTCTACTCTATTATAATGCATTTTGCTTTTCATGATTGTTCTTATGCTTTCCTAGATTTTTTGCATGATACAATTTTTTACAATTTTTTTTATTTTTCCCTATTTAGTTGACGTTGCTGCTTGAAACCGCATTTTAATGCTGCAAAAAAATTATAGTATATAACAAAAACTCTTTAAGTTTGTCTCTGACAAACGGATATAGTTATGTTAGCTTCCGCTGTTTGTGTACTACGAGTATTATTATTGTAGTTATCATTGTTATACTTTTTTTCTGCACTCTTATTTTAAAACTTAAAAAAAAAATAATAATAATAAACATATATAACATATGTGTGTATACAGAGAAGCATAAATACTTAAAAGAGTGGATAAATTTATTTGGGACTGGAACATTTACAAAAATATTAAGTTATGCAGAATATTGAAAAATATTACTATTTCGCTGCTACATATCAGTTTAAATTTGAATTCATTAAATCAACATATTAACTTAATCGGTCACAAATTTTTACTTAATTCATAGATTGTGAATTTTTTTAAAGAGGAAAAACTAAACATTATCTTATTTTTATAATGTTAAAGCCTTGAAGCGATTTCAAAGAAATTTTTTAGAAAAATAATAACATACGAAAAAGCTCCACTCTACTTTATATAACAGGCTAGAGGTAAAAAATTCAAACATCAACTTCGGTATACTATATTAAATATATTTTCTCACTGTGGTCCGAATTTGCTCATTTCAGAAAATTGACGCGTTTTATTACGCACACTTAAGTCGAAAAGTGTGGTTAAGCTAAATGAGCCAAAAAGGCGCTTAATTTTAAGGCCTTAATAACCGTAGTATGCTTACGTTTTTGCCTCTCAAAAACGTGTCACTTGTAAATGAAATATAACATACAGACATGTTCTGCAAATTGATATTTATGAAATTAATTTATATAACAAAAAAGTTGTTCTGCATATAAAACTTTTTCAAGCTTTGTGATTTGAATCCCCTCAGCTTACTCGTAATGCTTGCCAATTAAAAATTATTCCCTTATGCTTCCACTTTTTATTCTCTTCAGATATACTGTTTGGCAATTGGCTAATAGAAATCTGTCTTTTAAATAATTATGCAAAAAATGTACAAGACTGAACACTACTAGCCAACTGGAAAACAATCATTTGGTCGTGAATATTCCTCGCCAAAAATAAAACACATTGGTGTATATGAAACTGCACACAAATCGTGGTGTCGGTCGAAATGCAAGTACGTCATGCACAGCAAAAGTTGAAATAGATTTATATCTAATGGTTTTATCAGCTAGCAGGTCCAGATTTTTTATATAAAAAAGTTTTTTTTTCACAAAAGAATGATTTTTATACATAAAATTACCCATGTAGTTAAAAATGTATGAATATGTTCTAAGTACAATATAAAGTGCCTCAGATGATTACTTCAAAAGTCCCTCTTTCGTACAAAAGCATACACTATGGTATATTAATACAATATACGCAGTATACACGGATACAAGGAGTGAATTAGTCAATTATTCTTTATACATATTGTCGTTGCACTCAATATACATACATACATATATCAGAGAATGCATTCTACAATATGTGTTGATATAATAATATACTCATATTGTGTTCCCATACTTTATATAAGGCACAATTTTGTTGCATGGATTTATAAAATACCATAAAGAGGCCTGCTAAGTTCCTCTCGCTTATTACCATTTTACTTATCGCTCGTATGTATATCACCAGTGTATGAGCCTTTGCGACTTTGTTGCAGATATGTATTTGTTGTTGAATAGATTTTCCATAAATATTTTTCATGAATAAAATATTTTTACTGTAAAAAGAGAACAGGCCAAGCAAATAGTATTGTCTCTCCTTCTCTCTCTCTCTCTCTCTTTCTGGGTATGTAAAATAATTTTATGTCGCGTCACGATTCAATGGAACAAATGTTGATGGCGGGAAAAGTAATTTCCTTGTGTCTTGCGAAATTGTAAAAAACATAAATGTGGACGAACACAGAATCCACTCTAATCCAAGATTTTTGGTGCCCACCAAGAGGTTATAGCTTTTTATATAATTCATGTCATGGGATATGAAAGTAAAAAAATAATTAATAATGTTTCAATTCAATTACAAAATCACATATCAAATCCATATTGCACAATTATATATAGTACATACATGTTTATGTATTCAAACTTTTTTAATTACTTATTCCTCAAACTAATAATTGTACATGTTTTTGCTTTTAGCTGTTTTTCAAACAACTAAAGCTTTTGTGTTGTTCTGTATTCTATTTGTTTCTTTGCTAAGTGTGTTTTGTCTGCTTGCTTTCTTTTATTTACCGCATTTAGTAGAGCGTAAAAATATTGAAAATTATTTTTCCTTTGTTTTCTTTAAATGCAACTGAAAAACAATGAACAATGAATGTCTTAATGTATCTTTCAAACTTTTTTAATCAATTTAAGAATTTTAGAAATATTTTTTTGGTTTAAAAGATTATAAAAAATTAAAAATAGTACAAAATAAAATTTAAATTTAATAGTACAAAATAAAATTTAAAATACAATATACAAAATATTTCTGAAACTATCATATACATGTTTGAGCCATATTTAAGCGAAATGAATTTTTAAAAGTTATTCTTTTTGTTGTCGAGTGTTATACTCGTATACTGTCCTTTTCGCACAAGTGAGACAGTACGCGTTCTGAGTTGCAGCCTGTTTGCTGGATAAGCGAAAAAAGTTGAAGCCAACTGCAATATGTGTTGCTGCCGTGCTCAAAATAATTGAGGAGTTGACTACACAACGATAATTACTGGATGGAGCTTTTGCTGGCGTAAATTCTGCTGTGATCTAATGTTTAATCTTATGACGAATGCGTAACTACCTGGGATTGCAAGTCACGATTCTATTTTCTCTCTCTAATTATTCCCCCCGGAAAGCCGGGTACCTGATGTACACCTAACCAGGGCACTCTGTTCTCTGGGGGTATATAGAAATAGAAGTTGCTCGTTTGGTGTTACGATTAAATCCTTAGAAAGCCGCATTTAAACATTCAGACGATAAAGATAGTTCTGAGCCACGCGCAACATAAAAATTGTACCAAAGGTAAAAATATAGGAAAGTAAATGTTAGTCTTTCAAGTGCAACTAATTATTCCCTAGCCGAGAGGTATGTTTTAGATATGTTTACCTGGAGGTATATACTCATATCTATCCGTATTGTTGAGCACAGTTACTGATCTCAGCAATTATTGTTATAATGAATACTATTCATAATTTGAGAAAGCAAAAATCTAACTCAAATTTAACATATAACAACCAGTTTATTGTATTGTACTTGCGCTTCAACTGCTTAAATATTAATTAATACTCCACTACAATGCGCCGGAGTGAACATAAATATTTCAGCAAACATATGAAATGTATTATTATATGTATACTAAACTATTTAATACGGTTTAATAAAATTTAAAATATTTAAACATATTTTCTTGGGCTTTTCCCTTATACCAACAGCCTCTAACGATTTTGTATACCAATAGCCTCTAAGGAGGATTGGGTGAAAGATGTCGAAAAATTCTTGGAATCTAGTTTTAAAGACAAAAAATTTCCAGCTCTTATAAAAGAAGTCGCAACTGTATCCATTATTAATTTTATTAAAAACATTGGTGTATTTACTATGCAGCCTCTTAACAGATTTCTGCTCTAGGACAAAACGAAAGTTGGTTAAACTTGCATGAAATTCCTCTTAGTGCAATATGTCTACTAAATTAATAAGCCGAAAGGCGTTTTCTACTGTTTCAGAATCGTATAGTTTGTGCTAAATACGAAGAAGTGAAACTCAAATAATTCCTATTATAAAAGACAAAACTAATTTCCCTAATTATAATTTTTGTACAAGATTCAAATTCCTTTGAGAGAAATAGAATAGAACAAATAAAATAAGGCAATAAACGAAACAGTCCTCTGATGTTTGCTTTCACAAAAAATCTGGTTTTTAATTGGCAAAATGAAAGAAATTACTCGTACTTTTTTTCTTTATATAATAGGAATAAGAAGGACATTAATGAGAATTAATTTCGTAACACAAATTTTAATCTTGTATTTTAATTTTCGTTTTTCTCTCTTTACTTTTCTATTTTAGTGTTACTTTGCTACTATTTTTAATGTTTTTCGTAAACTAAAATAGAATAAGTTCATGTTTTACAAAAACTAAAAGTTTAAACTAGAACTCTTAACTAGTATACAAAAGATATACAGTGAAAATCGAAACGTTCTGGAGAGAGAAAGAATTGAATTAATTGGATAAATAGAGCCAAACTCTTGTAAGAATTATTTTAAAATGTAGATTTTCGAATAGCGAATAAATCGTTTAATTAATCTCAATCAGTTGTTTCGTACAAAACATATTTTGGCTATAGCCTTGACTGTATTTTAAAAGTATAAGCGAATTAACTTGCACTGTTTGTTTCGATTCATCAAAATGTTGCACATTCCCTGTTACCAGAACATTGGCTTCATATAAACTATTTGATTTACATCTTGAAAGACAGTTTTGCTTTAAATATTTTACTACCATGAATATAAAATAGTTTTAAAAATCTTTTTTAAGTTCACTCATAAAAAAAGCTAATACTTCATCAAATTAATAAAATCGAAAGCCAATTTAATAGCCAAAATTTTTCCCAATCGACCATAATAATAAAAAATGTTTATGAATATTACGAGTATATCACTTCCTGCTATACTTATGTTTGTAAAGCATCATTAAATTCACTTTAACCATAATAGCAAAATTGAAATTGATTATTTTGGCGATTTGCAAGAGCAGCAGAGTGGGAATTGTACATAATGCAAATGATTTATACTACGATTTTCAATTACTCGCCTTTTTTTGTCTGGGACCAGTACTCTTCCCACGTGGAACAGATTTTACCTTGGCGTAGACCACACCTGGGTACTTCTGGGGCATAGACTCCCAGAAGAAGGAGTTGTAGCAAACAAATCTCCAGGAAACCGCTTGATTTATGTTGTGTTAAGGACTTCCGAAACGTACGGGGAACTGCAAAGACCCGGGAGATTTTGCCTTATAGATCTCTCCCTGCTGATCGTGGTTGAGGTGACTGCGTTGGCTGAAACGTTCTGGCTGTGGTTTAAGCCTAAAATCGCAGGAAGGGGAATTAGTATTCCTGAAAACTATGATGAATGACCGGTTTTCAGGGGCTAACCACCCCCCCGGGGTGCTGGCAATAGATGCCTAGCCGGACGAGTCAGTTAAAGGCTGATGCTCTTAATGGGCTTCCGCCAACCAACTTATATTGATGCAACAATAATTGATGCAGCACCTCTCACGCACTGCAAGTTGGTTAATTCCATAACAAGAATATTCTAACAAGACTATTCATTTAGGTTTCACGCGCAAGAAAATTTTGCGTTCCTTTAACAAGACAAATTTGTAGAAATGCAAGGATTAATTCAGACATGCACATCCTCGCTCATGGTTTTACCATGCATCTTTTTTTTTTTCTTTGCTAAAGTCGTCAATAGTAGTAGAAGTACTGGACTTTCTGGTTTTTCCCCTATTTTAAAAAGTTATGTTACTCTCATTATCTCTATTACTTATTGGCACTCAGCGTGCTCATATATCAAAGACTAGCACTAACAAACCATACACGAAGCATTGAAAAACTCACAAATACCCACAAGTAGCTTAGATTTCAGATTTTCTGTCTTTTACGTGAAACCGTAAAATGTTTTGTTTCCTTTGGCAAAAATTGTAAGCTTTTCATGCCACATTTCACATGCCATGTTAAAAGGTGTAACTATAATATGTAGTCAAAGTACTATCGTCCAAGATATCCAACATAGCATACTCGTACAGTTCTTCTCATCATATTAACGTGGTTAGTCAAGATGTCTTTAACTGCACACAACTCCATATGAGTATGTGCTAAAAATATTTTAAAAAAAATTGATATATTAACGACAGTTGCAAAATATGTTTACTACTTCATGTAAGAAAAAAATTGGGAATATGATATAAACTTGTTTTATTTATTTTTCATTACAGCTTAATTGCAACAATTAGTGGTCGAAAGAAAACTAAATGAACACCTTCTGCAATACAGCGAATTTGGAAGAAAGCAAAAAATCCGTAATTAAAGAAAACCTTTCACAAGTAGTTAAAGAAAGTTCGGAGAAAGTAGAAAAAGAAGAGACAGAACATAAGCGCTGTACAAAATATAAAAAAGGAATAAACTGCTTAACACCAAATTGAAGTAATCAAGACAAGAATAAGACAACAAAGAGAGAAACACGATAAGAAGCAGCAAACAAAAAACTATGTGTCTGCAATTTCAACAGCAGAAATAAAGTAATTAAGAAAAATCTACAATCTACAGCTGATTGAAATAAAAAAAATATTTTAAAACGCCAAATAAATCCTACGAAGAGAAAGAAAAGTTTTCCTAAACTTTTCAACAATCAATATTTAAGTCAAATACAACTTTCCAGCCGGTGAAAATTGAGAAAATCCTGTTGCTTTTTTTCAATAAAATTTTCCTCAATGGCAAAACTATTAAAAATTATTGTATAATATTGATAAACTAAAATTTCAAATGAACGTCGATTAAAACTTAACACATGCAAATGCAGCAGTTTGGTTTGTAATTTGATATGAAGCTGCACACACCTTTCGTCTGTTAGCGATGATATGATTTTAATATTTATAATAAAATTATATTGAATGAATGCTTTGTGGTGTTGGATCAAAAACAGCAAACGAACAGAGATAAGAGCAGATTATTTTTCCATGAAATTTGATTTTCACTTTGAATGGACCCAACAGCTTTCAATATTCAAATGCATATTTGGAAATTTCTATTAATTGGTAAGTACGTAGAGAACTATGTACATATCGCTCCTTTATTGCAACATAGTCATATCGCAAAAAAGCTCGTTTCGAGAAAAACGCATTTAAAATTTTTAGTATCCATACAAGTCTTAGCAAATTTTTTGAGGAAATATCTCCTAAAGGAAACCGTTTAAAAACAATTTGAATAAATTTTTGGCACAATATAAATGGTAGTACTGTTAACAATTCTGCATTGTTAACTCGAAAAGCTCATTTTTTGAGATATGACTATGTTGCAATAAAGGAGCGATATATATATGCTGTATATAGGATAAATAATTTGCAAACCATTTTAAAGCACTTGACTTTAGTATATTAAAAATATAAAATTTTTATGTGAGTTTGTAACGAAAGAAGGCCGTTTATTAGTTATTAAGCAGCAGCTTATAAGTTATTAAAGTGCAAACTAAAAACTACTGGCCTTAAGAGCTTTTGGGTTAAATAAATATAATTTTAATTAATTTTCTTGCATATATAATTAAATCGACAGTTAATAGTAGAGTTTTCATAAAACTATGCAAAAGTTTTCTCTTTTAATTATCCATTAGCAACTTGTGCTCCGTTCCTTGGCGCATAGAAAATTATTTCACTTGAGACCAGACAATTGAAAGAAAACTGATGTAAATTAAGACAAAAACCCGATTCTTTAATACATTTTATGTGAATTAAGTAAAAAAATCGTCTCTCACATATAAGTATTTCTGCAATTATTTTTTGTAGTCTGTCACTTGAGCTTTTCGATGTTATTTAATTACTGCCTGGCCCACGATGTCATTCGCCATCGCTCGCTCGCATAAATGCGTTTGAAACAAAAACAAATTTTAAAATGTTGTTTTTAGTTTGCATGTATTTATGCGAGCGAGCGATATCGAGCAACATCGTGGGCCAGGCAGTTAAAGTTGAACGTTATTCTGGCCGAAAGGTTTTTGACAAATAGCTGTCAGAATATGTTCCAAATAAATTTATTGGTGGGTGGGTACAATAATAATAAAAATACAAGGTAGTTGCATTCTCTCAATTTTCTTTGACCGTATTAATTTATAAAGGGTTGCTTAATTTTAAGGGCCGTTATTGATTTTGAATAAAACACATCTTATTTAGAAACAGTGGGTTTTCCACGGGCTAATTTTGGTCAGTCCTAAAACGAATAAAATAATATAAAACTATTTAATTTCGCTCGTTTTTTACAAGTTTCTTCAGGGGTATGTGTTTATTTGGAATAATTTTTGTTGGTTAACTTAATAAAAACACATCTTATTTAGGAATTATCCTCTTTTATTACTCTAATGATAATATTGGTATGGTTCAATTAAAAATGGCACCAAATATCGAGCAAATAGCCAGTGACCTCTCGGCATCATACCTCCATCCGTTGGTCCAAATTTCCAATGCCGCTAAGGCATAATTCAAGTGTCGATATTTTAGCTCTTGAAATGTTGCTGGCTTACCGACGTAAACCTTTTCTTTCCAGTATACCTTAAGAAAGCAGTTCAAGGGTGTTGAATCACATGATCTTGGCGGACGTTTAATATCCCCATCACGTGATTATCGCACGTGGGCGACATTTGGTAAATCAATATCCCAATGAGCTTTGGAGCAGGGACTCGCAAAACTATTCTAAAACATCGTTTTAAAAAGTCTAAGGAACCTTTGTTCAGCTATGCAATTTCATATGCAAATAGTTTCAACTACCCGCGCCTGGTGGAACCATCCATTATTATAAACTAAATTAATACATAAACAACCCATACTATCACTTAAATACCTACGAGTATATGTGTTTCTACACTCTTTACTGCCAATTGATATGTTTTCTTTTTCAGCGATTTCAATGCACTCTACGCAATTTATTTTTTTCTATGAAAGAAAATATACACAATCTTGATTATGAGAGGCAAAACCTCAACATTTGACACTTAAATTTGAATTATGTTGTGAGTTCGAGTCCAACTTCAGTCAACTAATTAGTTAATATCGTACATATGTAATAACTAAAAGTTTGCTTATTAATGATTTATATATGTAAACAGTAGCAGTTTTCATTTTCACTTTCATTAGATACCGGTTTATATGGCTTAGCTACAAGATATTAAAATAATCAGTAGATGAATTGTTAAACTTTGCTAGTTAATTCCTCAAGAAATGAACCACTGGCCTATTAAGGGTTAAGACTTTCTGTTGGAATTTGTGAAGTGTAGTGGGATATGCTGCTCTTTTAAAAAAATCTAACGCTTGAGTACATATTGTTTTTGCTCTCACACCTCAAATAGTATGAGATATATGAATAGAAAACCAAGAGTTTAATTTGTCAATTTGATCAACAGCTGGTCTTAACATTTCTATTATTATGATTCTTTTTTTTCTAAGCATTAACTAGCATTTTCTTAACACTTACTACACTTGTACGTATTATAAGAGTGTTTGACGTGTAGTAATACAAAGTATAACAGTTGGAAATATCCTTAAAGGCCCAATCAGACTATTATACAAGTATAAATACTTTCATTAGATTTTGTGAGATAAAAGTCTAAACACATTTCTTGCAACTGTCAAAAAGTCTAACGTAAATTAGATTTTGCATTCACACCATCACACTTGATATATACCAACATAGATGTGCCATCATAAAACTTTTCACGGCGGCAAGTGCTCTATTCGTCGTAGGCGATAGACGTGCCGGCGCGTGAAATTCTTCAACAGTTAAAATAATAATTATGTATAACACATCCAAATTCAATAGCACAAACATATTTTCTGTTCTAAATATAGCATGAGCAAAATACATTTATAAATGACAGCTAAATTCCAAATTTCGAGCTTTTTTATAACGACAAAAAATACTATCAGTGACGGCACCCCATCGGCTACGAAATAGCCGACTACTCAATTTTTAATTAGCTGGTTTGCTAAAAAATACAACCCTGATCCAATGTAAAGTATTATTGTTTTGAAAAGTTTCAAAAAACAACAAAGTCGTATGGGATGTAAAATTTTTATCGTATTATTTTTCGTATGTATGACGGATTACATTGAGACTATCAGACTTGCACGTATTATTTGAATTTTTGACAAGTATTAATACAAAGTATAATAGTCTTAATTGGGCTTAAGCAATATTAAATAAATTAAGATTTGTAGCCTTTGTTTTCATTACAAGATTCCAATTGTTATATATTGCATACCCAATTTATAAACTTTACGAAGTAAAGCTCAAATTTGAATAGTAAAAAAATTAGTCAGTTTCATACAATTTTGTTAGGTTTTATAGACAATTTTGATGAGCCAGAAAATTTTTCAGTTACAAAGTAACATGCAGGATGTCATACAAAACACGAGGTCAGTAAAATGGTGTTTGATCACTAAATTTAAATTGTTCCATATTTTTTAGCGGCTATTTACCGCGAAATTTGGTTTCCTTTATTTTGCATGTGCAAATATATCTAAGTATAAATAATCGAACCATAAGGGTTTAGCCTCTCAGCATGCAGTCTTACACTTAACGAGTGTCCTTTTGTATTCCTATGATAGATATTGATACATAATACTGTATCAATAAGGCTTAATTCTTCTGCTTGCTCCTATTTTTAAATATTTGTATTAATTTTCAAAGAAACATTTTATATAAACTGCTTTATTTCTTATCTACTTCAAGTCATACATTTGTGCTCTTTGAAATAATGTTAAAATATATGACCTCCTGAAGGTTCATTTTTGTAAAATACTTTATTTTCTACTTAAATGTAACATATTCATATCGGCTGTCATAAATAGCCATACAAAGTACCAAACTTAAATACTTGAAGGCATTAATTTCCGATGCAATTTATTGTTGCATCCTTATGAAGGTAAAACTTATTCTAGTGGGATTAGACATACAACTGAATTTCAATGATAAAATAAAGATATTGATGAAGTTATTCAGATGCTGGGTGTGGAATAATCCTCTCTACAAATGAAGTGGTTAATGGTTTATTATTTAAATAATGCATTTTAAAGGCAAAACAATTAACTTATCAATTTAGTGTGAATTTTCCGATAATATTGTAGACAGAATAAAAGCTGTCACTGTTATATTTTCTACAAGTTTATTTGATTTAATACATATTAAATATGACTGTGAAAATAACATAATATAAAATTGTATAAAATAATTATTAATTGAGTGGTGTAGTAAGAGAAAAATTATTAATATTGCTCTGCATTATGTTAAAATTCGTGTTGTTATTATTTTTGAATTGATATAAAATTGCCGAAACCTTGCGCACTAGCGAAAAGATTTTTAAGGCTTTGAGATTTAGGTGGATATAACTAGACCTCATTCTCCATTTTTTCCTGTGCACTGTAACTCTTCCGTTATTAATGCGGAAGCTTTCAATCGCATTCCAACTGAACTCTCAACTTGCTTAAAATACATTATTATACAAAACTAAAATTGAAATAAGCACAAAACAGCTCTAAACGTTCCTAACATTAGCTCTTCAGTGGTGAAAATCTTATACGTGAACAGTGAAAGTTGTAGCATCAATTCTTTTTATCAAAAATCTAATGCTTTTGTTTTTTTTTTTTTTGCCTTCCGATAAAAGGTTTAAAGTTGTACTTAAATCCAGTAATCATAATTGGCAATTAAGTTATTTACAATTTTGTATGGGTAAATAAAATCAATTAAGGCATTAATTGCATAATTTTAATTAAAAGTGTATGTATGAACAGCATATAAGGGCCGATACTCGGATGAGTACCCAACATATGCAGTGCCTTCTACTAGAACTAGGAAAATAGGTTACGAGGAGGAGGGGAAAAAGAACAGTTTGGACTTGAACTTTTAAACATTATAACAGAGACCAAAACACGTCAGCAGGCAACTTGTTCCACAGACGAAGCAGACAGTTGACCAGTTTGCTCTTCTGCGAAATATAAATTTTTTTAATTCCTTTATTTTTAACCTTTATATTCTTAACTTATAGCGGCCTCACCATAAGTATTTGAGAG
Organism: Thecocarcelia acutangulata; assembly: GCA_914767995.1. Lineage (NCBI taxonomy): Eukaryota > Metazoa > Arthropoda > Insecta > Diptera > Tachinidae > Thecocarcelia > Thecocarcelia acutangulata. The sequence continues at coordinate 4,309,425 of OU612097.1, forward strand.
CATTCGGTAAGCCTCAGCCACAAATTTCTTTATATAAAAGCGGAAAATTAATGAAAAGAGCAACTTTATACTGCTAAAATATACTTATATTTCAATAGCGTTATATTTACAAATACTTAAAATTATTTTATGATATCTACGATCTATTTGTTTCAACTATCACTTACCGCTGAAGCTATCTATTGCAAGACGGTAGATACAAATTTGTACGCCTATTACTAAGATTTGAAAAAAAAACTATTGAATTAGCCAAATCATTTTACTGGTTCACGAAAATTCAAAATTATTTATATGAAATATGTCAAAATATCTAACAAAAATCAGCAAAGCCATAAAGCTTAAACAAGCAACCAATAGAATTTTTGTGGGAAAAGCTTGATAGGTAAGATACGCCTTGAATGTAAAATAAATCTATTATACAGGTCCTGCCATTAAAAGTACTGTTTCAATATTATGATTTCATTCCCAAAATTCAATAAGTTTCAATAGATATCTTTCAGCACAAATAAAATAATATTTTTCATCACATTTATTATTCTAAACCAAAGCTTCTTTATATAATTTATTATCATTAATTTCTGGTAAAACCATAAGTCTGACATAAATGTGTAGAAGTTTTGTTTCGAAATAATATTTTAGCAGATGACGCAAAAATAAATAAAACCTTATATCTGCTGCTGCTTGACTCCCTAAGAGATATCAAATTTCTGTTTGCTTCATCTACCATTATACGAGTATATGATAAGTCTTGTTGTAAGAAAGGGGCAAACCAAACAAGATGCTGTATTTGAAATAACTCTTGCCACACAGTGATTTATAATCATATAAATGATGTTTGTCTTAAAACTCTAGCACCAGCAATTGAAAGATTTTGCAATTTGTTTAATGTTCTGTACAAAGCAGTAAATAATTTTAACAAAATATTCTGCACTTATAAGATATCTATTAATATAAAAGAAGTTCTGATAAATGAAAAAGTTATTGAAAAAAAGGTAACAATGTCAAAAGCGGCAAAATATCGGCTGTGCAAAAATTTCTTGAAACATTCTTGTTTCTAAGCAAGTTCGCACAATAATTATTGTAATAGGAAACAAGCTCATGTGACTTTTACTAAGTGGGCACAATTTTAAACATTAATTTTGAGATTCCACATCTGTCAAACAATTCAGAAGATTCTTTTCTTGACATCTGACCTTGTTAAAAAATGTTTTTTATTTTATAATTTTTTTTTTATAACTTTTTCTTTTGTTACAGACACTTGGCCCATTTTACCAACCATTAAAGACTCTATATTCTAAACATATTTCTTGGCCCAAACTTCTTTATTTTAACAAATGTATAACAAAGAAAAAAGAAAAAAATGATAAAAGCAGAAAAATGTCTTTTTCCCTTTAATCCTATTATATATATTTGGGTTGCTTACATACATGAAGGAAAAGATTTGCACTGAAGCACTTACGAACGAACACACACAGTTCTATACAAGTGATTGATGACATCGATAAGTTGTTATAAATTACACATGATTTTCTTCAACTTCATATTATGAGACACAAATACAGTTGCATTTTTGTTTTGTCTATCGTATGTTCTTTATCTGTTCAAGTTGGGGTATATGTTTACATTTGTTGGTAGAATATTTGATTTATATTAAGTCGTTAGAGTGTACATACATATTTATGTAGTGACATGTGTTCTTGTCGTTGTACAAAGTGTAAGATAGCAATATACATCTTGAACTTCTTGCAGAATTATTTGTAGAAAAGATTGCTGGTATATTAAGTTTATCCAAAGGTTGGCATGAACTAATTTCTGTGACCTTTTTAGCTTAACATTTTGATGATTACTGATAATAAAATAAACAATGTTATTTCTATCACATACGAGGGCGGATTGATATTGCAGCTACCTGGCGTTTGATGGCAGCACAAACACAATTTTTTTTTTATCGCAATCTGTCAAACATCGGCCCAAATTCATCGATTAGTTTGTTTGTTGTAGTCGTTGGAAGTCGTTTCTTGGAAAATGGAAAAAAGTGAATTTCGTGCAGTGATTAAACACTATTATTTAAAAGGGAAACCCGCAAAAGAAAAGCTCGATAAAACTTAGGGTGAGTGTGTTGGAGGCCGAACAAGTACTGCAGCAATATCATCAACAGGAAAGCCAAAAGCGGTGATTACTAAAAAAATATCAAGAAAGTCCTCGATCTCATTATGAATGGTCGCCGAGTCAAGTTACGTGAGATGTTGAAATGGTAAACATTTCATATAAAAGTGTATTCAAAGTTTTTCATTAACATTTGCATATGAAGACTCTACCGACAAGATGGGTGCCGCGTTTGCGCAGTGTCGAACAAAAACGAGTTCGATGGACCACTTCACAGCGGTGTTTGGACATGTTGAAGCGTAATCCCATTGATTTTTGGCGTCAAGTAATAACTGTTGATAAAACGTGGGTCCACCACACCAAAAATCAAACGAAACAATGGGTGTAAGCTAGTAAAAATACTTCGAAGAAAGCGAAGACAGTGAAATCGGTTAGCATGGCTAAGTGCACTGTATTTTGGGATGCACAGGGTGTGTTGCCCATCCATTATCTTGGAAAAGGATCCGCAAACACACGAAAGTACTATCGTACATTATCGGATCAGTTATAATATCATAAGGAGTCTTTTAGATTATCGATGAGAACACAGTAGTATTGTTACATAAGCTGTTTTTTCTAAAAGATTCTTACATAACAAAGCTAAAGATAGATATATTCGTATATAGTCTAACGTGCAGATATTATCTTACAAGTTGTGAAAAACTCAGTCATTTCATCCGTAGGCCTATTTCTATGACATTAGTTGTAACATGTAGAGAGAAAAAATGAAGGATACTCTCTGTAGTCTCTATGTTGCAATAAAAAGAAAATACAACTAAGCTGAAGGCTTACCTCCAAAAGTCTCTTTATGAGATACCATTCGTAGGGATTTGAAATTTCAAATTTGAAATTTTGATTCAGATATGTTGATATTCATATGTTCTAATCTTACAGTGAACTTTAGTGTTGATATATTTTATAAAACATTGTTAATTGTACACATATGTTCCAAATCTTCAGCCTAAAAGGTGCGTTTGCCACTCAGCATTTCATTTAAGGGTAAATTTTTTTCTTGGCTACTTAAGAATGTCAACTCGTTCCTTATTTGTATACAGAAAACATTAAATAAATAATGGTCGCAATGCAAAAATAGGCGAATGCAAGAGTTTACAACGCTATCCCTCTTCTATTTGGCAACCGATTTTGTTCATTATTACTTAAATCTCTTCAATATTCAAGTTAATTTTTATACATACCAAAAACATACCTGTGGAGATTAGAATTGATGTATACAGGAAGTGATGACTCTTTAAGAGGTTTTGTCTGTTAGCTAATTTGTAAAAAAATTAAAGCTATTTCGAGAAATTTTGAATTATTTTTAGAGGTTTATAATTTAGTGTATGACATGATTATGTACTTTATTTAATTAAAGATTTGATCAATTTTCGTTCACATGAGCAACATATTATATGTAAACTGAGATGTATCTAGCATAACTCTATTCCATGAGCGTCTTAAATGCTACACCTGAAAAGTATAACGAACTCAGAGGTCGGCAAAGCCCATCCAGTCATATTAAATAAGTCTAAGTCATATTGTTGAGTTCACCTTCAATATGACTTTTATTTACAATAAAAGCAAAGAAATGATTTATTCCCAGCAACACGTCATGTTTCTTACCAACATGAATTATTGTTTGCATGAAGTGTAACGAGCGTTCTCTTCAATATAAAAGCGAAAATAATAGGAAACCAATTCGTTAAGAAAATTAAAAAAAAAATATGTTTTTCCCAGTTTATGTAAGAACATTATGTAGATATAATGTGAACTGTCTCCATAAAATTGAAATCGATTAATTATTTACAAAAAAATCAAACGGTTATTATAAATACAAAAATATATAATTTGAATGTAACGCTTTCATCGCTGTAATAAACCCTTCTGAGTACAATGCTGAAATGTTTTCAATGGTGTTCACCAGGCATTGGCTCCTGCCGATGCCGTTAAATAATAACTATCAAAATTCATATAGAGGGAAATATATACAAGTAACATTATAATTAGTTTAAAGCATTACTTTTAAATTTTTAAATTGATTTAACGTTAATGTTTATTAAAACTCAAATTATACTTTGGAAATCTGATCACATTAAATTATCCGTTCGGAAACGGAATTAAATTCTTATTTAAGTTCATGAAAAAACGATAAACTAAAAAACTTTTCAGAATAAAATTATTCCTAATACCAAGAATGAAACTAGTATTATCTTATTAAAATTATATCATTCCTACAAAATGTTTATATTTTTGTTTTTGGCAGAATCAAAAAACGAGCTCCCTCCGTTTCCTCCGAAAGTGAATTATGTGACGTGGCCGTATATTTCAAAGATAATATTGTTACGTTTTTATTTTATTTAGAAATTCTATTAGTTTTAAATGACGTTACAGCCACCGTTTGAAAATACTGCCTTTACTTTTAACTAATTTCACCAGAGTTTCTGTTTATTAAAGATATTAAATGGCGTTTCCTTTTCTAACAATAATGTTACAATTATTCTAATATTCTAACCTTTGCCTGTTTTTATGTTCGTTGCCAAAAAGTAGGCAACCGTATAAATAAAAACGTGTTCTTCTCCAAATATGCTGCACGAAAAAGTGCAATATATGCAGCCTATTTTGCCCTCAAGTCTAGTGCGAGACCACCATTTATGTTTTATGTGAAAATAATTATTCTAGTTTTCATAATGTATTGATAATTATTTAAAAACCTTTTAAAAAAGCTGTAAAATTATTAATGTGCATGTGTTTTGTATTAGTAATGCCAACGTTTTTCTTTTCTATGCCGCAAGTTTTGGCATAAAATCACTTTAAAATTAAAACGCTAATTGTACTTTATTGTTTTTTACAATAATTTGTATTCTTTTGTAGAAACGAAATATGAAACACTTCTTAAAAATCAGTTTTGCATTTTAAAATGTTGCCTAATCATTTGCAAAATTTTTTTTTTTAGAAACGAAAACATCACAAATTAAACACTTGTTAGTATCTCGAGAAACGATGATCCAGTGCACACTTGTAAGCCATCTCATACACAAATCTAGTATACATTTTCAAATACATTGACGCATTTGTAGAGTGAACTCCTACCACCGGCACGCAAAGTAGGCGAGATAGTGAAGTGTGTATCTAACGAACACAAAAGCTCATTACATCCTAGCATACGTTGTGAGTCGGCAGTGGACAGCTCAAACACAATTTCGCCTGCTTTCGTCGGCAGTTGGCAGTTCAAGTAAAATCTCGTTTACTTTGTAAGTAGCTCAAAGACGTATTTCCCATCTCAGAGTTTTTCGAGAATATACCAATTACTTAATTTGTTTATATTTCTAGCACTAAGTCCATTTTTAAAATTTTTTCTAGGCAGTTCTACCACTGAATTAAAACAATGTAAAATTTTTGATAAAAAAAAGTCCTTTAATCTCTGTTCGGTAACAGAAGCGTAGTCAGTTCTGTAATCGTGGCCAAAGCCACTTTTTCTCAATATATTTTTTCTTGTCTTCAGCACATCTGCAAGTTTTTCTAGAGAACAAGCAATCTTATTTTTCATATACTTCAAAAGGATTACGGAATTCTTGATGATATTTATTTGTAAGTATTTGTGAATTGCTTTCACATGCTTCCTGCATGCAAAGAAGAGCACATATAAGACTTTAGCTAAAAATAAAGTTTATCTTATTACACATTTATTACTGAAGCCATTGTGGAAAATTGTTGGAAAATGGAATATAAGTACTTGATATGAAATTAACTTGCAGTATTTTCTTTAAAGTTTCAATGCAGTTAAAGGTCAAATGACTTAAATAAATAACAGAAATATGTTTGTCTATATTATCTAGTCAAAACTTAAATACAAAATGTTCACTTTATCTTTTATGTTCACTTATTTAATATCATTGATTTGTTTGAACACAATTAAAGTTTTGTTTGTTTAGTAAGATAAGGTTTTAATAAAACGAACCAAATTGTTTCATATATTTTATACATATACATATATAGGGTGTCCCAGAACTCAACGTCCAATCGTAACGGGGTGACAGAATTTATTGAAAAATCTGGAAAAAAGAGTATCCCATGCAGTGTGAAGATTGTGGGTATTTAAGCAAAGTGTTAAGATTTTGTCAAACTGTAACCATTTTTCGGTTATTGTGGGTAATTTTCATAATTTTTGCTCAATTAAGTTTTGGAGCCGTAACGCTAAATAACAATTCTAGAGCCACAGTAAAAAATTAATGACAAAATTGCTCCAAGTTTTCTAGAATTAAGATTATTTGTTAAAATTTAAAATTTTCAAAACTTGTCGACTTTGAGGAGGGCGACCTTAACAAAAATGTACTTCAGTACTTTGGCTATTAATACTAAAAAAAAACCAAGTAAAAATTTGAAACTTCAGTAACCCGATTTTCGTCTACTATTATGTTTTATTTGATTAATTTATTGAATTTTTGTTGAACTTTATAGTATTTTAAATTAGATTTTTTTTGTACATCGAGTTTTAGTTAAAATTTTTCCTTTCTTAAATTTCTTAAGATGGATTGCTGGCAATACAAATTTGCTGTGATCAATAATTTTTTATTGAAGAAGACAAGAAAAATAATAATCAAATCTTTAACTGGGGGACAACTAGCGGTTTTGTAGTCGCTACACTACTCATCAGCACACATTCGAATTCGAACTCGGGTATCATGAACGGCCGCCTTAATCGCTCAGCCATTAAATTATTCTCTGTCTATGTTCATCCCCCCAGGGAACAGACTTTGCCTTGGCGTATTCCTAACCAGGACATTCTGTTTTTGGTGTAAATAGGGGAAGGAGTTCCTTGTTTGCTGTAGCAAATAAAACTCTTGGAAGGTACATGACTTATGTTGTGTTGGCTTCCGAAACCATTACCAAGAGTTGGTTCTGCTTGCAGTTCTACTCGGGCTGATCATGGTTTAAGTGTCTACCTTGGCTTAAACGTTCTGGTTGTAGTTGAAACCTAAAACGAAGGAAGAGGCTGTTAGTATCCTTGATAATTGTTTGGTGTATACCTTTTTTCGGGGACTAACAGCCTCCCGAGGGTCTGTTGCCTTTACAGTAGATACCTGTACTGTGAGGAACCAGTGTTGATGGTTGATGGGTGAGATGATTTAAGGGCTGATGCTACTAGTGGGCTTGGTGTACCAACTTATTAAACTTTGTCACGCATTGATTGCTGGGAAATTGCATACAGGAGGGATTAGAAGGTCCGAACTCCTCAACAAGAAGTTGCTCATATGGTTACAAACATACGGCAAAAATTGCTACCTGTGTGAGCCTAGAAGCCTAGTGAATAGTGAATAATTCACTCCGTGAAACTGGTCCATCATCAGATAAGGCCGTAAAGGCAGGTACTGATGTAAATCTTTTTCACAACTGTCTGTATTCATCTTCTATTTTGGGAATTGCCCGCGCTGTTTGTACAGCATTTGCTGTCTGCTTTTACTCAAGAATTTTGTATTAAATTTTCAAGATTTGAGGATTGCTGTTGTGGAATAATGTCATATTAGGCTTATTTTAGTGATTTGTCTTCTATCCAGTACACACGTGTATTTTTTTTAATTAACTTATTAATTCCTTTGCAATGTAATTCATTACTTTGCACTGTAAGAAGCGTTGGACTAATTTTTGTTAATCTGAGCATTGTCAAAGGTATTCGCACTGAACACTGATCAGTTTTAACACTTTTTTTTTGCCTTTCCGTGTTGTTATTGATAGGTTCAAGTCCAACATCCCCAAACCGTACTCCCTTTTTGCTCTTCCTTATAACTTCATGTCCTAGTTCCAGCACAATGCATTGCATATGTAGGCGTGATCCCTTCAGTACTGGCCCAATATAAAAAAGTAACCTGTATATAAATTTATTAAATTTTTGTTGAACTTTTTATAATTTTTTTAATCAGATTTTTGTTTTGCACATTTGTACATCGGGTTTCAGTTCAAGTTTTTTCCTTTCTTAAGTTTTTTCCTAAGAAGGATTTTTTACAACACCTGTATATTAGTCATGCTTAAATTTTCAACCTAACAAGTAGAAAAAACTTAAATTTAGCTTGAGCTTTTCTTTCTGTGTACTTGTGAAAATATCCCTGTGATAATTCTTTGTGCCGTGCTCCATTTGCACAAACTAATTTGAGACCAGGATATGAGCATTTCAACAAATGTATGTTGACCAAACTCATTAATTTGTCTAAGTTGCAAGGGATATCTAAGTTTTAAGACAAGGTTTAATTGCTGTGGTTGCTCAACTTGACACAAAATGAGATGGGAACAACATGCAATTTAATATTATTTCCATTAGATTCTTCTCAGCTTACAGATGCTGTCAGTTTTTATAAATATGTAAGCACATATACATTTCTAAATCCCTTCTAAATTGGCGTAGTAAAACAAATGTTATTTTAAGGATTTCAAAATAAATAAGTCGTTATTGATGTGAGTAGCAAACGCAAAAGTTTAAACAACGACAAATGAGACAAACAATTCTTTAGTTTAACTATTCTCAGAATTTGTTCCTTCTTTTAAGAGGGTTGTTTAATAAATTCTCTAAATCAAATTAGATGACTATGTAAACTAGCAAATTAAGTTTAGCTTTCTTTAATTCCAAAAACTTATTTTAAATATTAAATGCAGACCTTCGTTCATAACTCAAGCATTTGAAGTTAAAACCATAAACATTAAACTGTCGGTATGTGTCAATAGCTTATGTGACCATATCTTAGTGGCAAACGTATATCAAGCCAAAGGAATTGTGGTTTGCTGGACCAGCACACTAGAACAAAACAAAACAAAACTTGAGTTGTGTTTGCAAAAAGAAGAGTTTTAAAGCATGATACATAATTCAGCAAACAACAACTCATTAACAGTTGATGTATATTTTTTCTATTTTCCCATCTCTCTCTCTTGTGTGTTTCAGTACAATTACTAAGATAGATAAATTAAAAAAAAAAAAAAATAAGGAAAAAAAAGCAGAAAATCTAATTTACTTACTTGTTCAACATAAAAGACATTATTTACTGATAAGTTGTGAACGAGATTGCAATTTTTATCTGACTGTTGGTTTTAATTATGGAGAAGATGATACAAAAACTATTTTCAAAATTATACCATGACAAGAATTGCAAGATGTTTGCTTTTGTTGTTCTTGTGGTCTGTTCTTAAGAAAGCATTAAGCAAATGCAGTTGAGTGTTTTAACCCTAGAAAGATAATGTTATTTCTTTTTGGTATGCTGAAGATAACACTACGTCTGCTCACTTAAAAAATTTCATGATGGAAGTGACCAATTGTATTTAGAAACTGTTCTGTGAAAGAATTAGGCCATAAGTGGGCACATTTTTGGTTGCCACTTAATGAGACTATATGGACCTTAAAGAAAGCTCGGTTCAATTGAGTGACAATCATAAACATGCCCTATATACGAGTATAATAAAATTCTTTTACAGATTACTGATTTTCTACTAAGTTAAATATAATTGAGACCTGCCACTTATATCAGTACATAGAGCTCAATCTTAGTGTCCTTTAACATATTTTTTTATTTGAATACTATACCCTTAGGAACAGAAGAGGAGCAAAATGTTTTACTTACTAGTTTTTATATAGCTCCGTCATTTGTGAACCGATTTCCAATACTCTTTCTTTTATCAAAGGGTTTGTCAAAGACCTAACCCATGCCATAGACTATTCGACCGTCGCTACAACACATTGGCTTGCGGAGTTGTGTGGTTTGCTCACAAACTGTGCAACATTAATTCACAATTTCATTTCTTAAAAAATTTTGCTGAGCAAAGATGACCGCAGATGCAGCAATTGTATATACAAAATATTAGCAAATCAAAATTTTACAACCAGTTGATTGATATCAGTACCGAAAAAATCAAAACTTTTTAATCTTTCGTAAAACCGAGACACAACTTCATACGACGACCCCACAGACTTTACAATCTAATAACCAACATCGTCATATTGTATAACTACGGGTAGTCTCATAATCTGTTGCTTGCACAAAAAAAAGTTCTTGGACATTTCAATATCGGTTTATGCTTTTTCGTGCTTAGTAAGTTGCCGGAAAATCATTTGGCTTCATAAGAAAAATTATAATACGTCTGATTCCTATACGAGTCGTATGGAATAGTAGCATTTATATTTATTAAATCAGCAGCAAAATAACATAACAGTTTCTTTAGTTTAACCCAAAATTCTTTTTTAACTTTTATTTTGCTGTTACCTCTTATAAGATTCCAGCAACAAGTCTCCAAAAAGATAAATTAAAGCTCAAATCAATTCTGTTAAAGAATTTTTAGTATTCGAACAACAGAAGCAGTTATTTAACAGAATTATGTTGTTTAATCTGCTGTTGAATTACAGAATTCTAAAAAGCTTCCAAATGGTTTTAGTACTCCGAATCCAACTGTAAACTATTGCTGCAAAAACGTTATTAAAAGCTTTTGATGTTTTGCAGTGCTGTTAAAAAGTTTTGTTTTTATAACAAATATGTTTAGAAATTAGCCCAAAATGTACTAATAACTGCTACTGGAAGTTATTACAATTAACGTTCTTAACAGAAAAAGCTTAATGAGCTGCTAGTATACTGAGTTGTACATAACTTTCATGCAACTATTAGCTAAATACGTTTTACACGCAGATAAGATTAACAGGCAATATTCTCGTAACGAAATTTAATATATAATGGATGTATGACGCAAGTACTAAGCTTATAGTTATAGAGAATTTTATAGATAATTTTATAGATTTATGTTCACATGTCAAGTACGAGAAAACTAAACATGATAACAATTTATTTTGCTATAAATTGTAATTTTAATTTTGATTATTTTGAGAACGGGTTGTTTTTTTAGAATAACAAAAACTAAAATCGCAATAAAACAAAGAAATATATTTTTAATATCAATAAAATCGACTCTATTGGAAAATTTTTTTAAATATGTAGTCGTCAAGGGTGCTGTGCACAAAGCGCACTCTGGCACACCGAGTTCATAATTTTTGCAAACTTTTCGCACCATTTGTAACTGTATTCTGCCCATAACATTCTAAATGCTGATTTCCAGGTAATAAATTGTTTATGATTTATCGGTGCACATAAGTGACTTTCCACAACTCCAACAAAAATAGTCCAATAAAGTTTAGTCCCACGATATTGGTGGCCAACTAGTTGGCCCATTATGTGAAATTATTCATTCATCAAAAGTTTCTTGGAGTAAATCAATTGTAGGATGTTCGCTGACTTCGTGCGAACCACATGTCAGGAGGATTAATGCCAGTTAATTGAGGTACGAAAAAATATTTAAACATATTCCTATAATCTCTACTGATAATACATATAATACTGACTGACGATGAGCTTTTCGAGATATATATGATTTGGCCACCTCATAAAACGCACCAAACAATAATTTTCTGTAGATACAATAGTGTTCCGACAATAGCTTGTGTATTATCCCCACTACAAATTTAGAAATTCTGCTTATTTATGCACCCACTCAAACAGAAATGGGTTTCATTGTAAGAAAAACTTTTTAAATGGAACCATTATGTTACCAAAAGCATTATTTTAATAAAGTATTACAAGTGTAAGTCCCATTCATAGCGAAATATCATATGAAACTAAACAAAAAAAATGAACTATCAGCAATTAAATAGTTTGTCTTACTGCCAACCTTGAGTTAAGAATCTCAAAAACAAACACCTCATATCAAACTTTTTTATATTGGGTTTGAAATTGATAAGCGAAATTTGGCAAAATTAAAGTTCTAGTAAAAATTAAGTTTATAGCATAATTTTGTAGCCTATTTTGAATCTCGTTTTGCTCTTTTATAGTATTATCGCCTGGGCTAAAATTTATTGTTGTTAAACGAATTCAACGTGTTTTTGGTTATAATAAAAGCTTTTTGCCGTGTCGTTTTAAAGTTCAGCCGTTTTTGTCTAATTGTATTAGACAATTTTTAGAGATTATATAACACATAGCATAAAATTAAATTTTGGATTCTAGTTCAAAATTATAAGTAACATAATAAATAATAATAGTAAAACATTGTCCCAACCTTCCAAATAGTAATTGAGATTCGAAAAGCTTATTTATTACTCAATTTTGCAATGTTGATGGCTCCAGCTAAAGAAAAAGCACCGAAAGGTGTTCGAAAAAGAGTAAAAAAGCGCAATTTTTTTCTTCTTTAAGTATTTATACTCGTATATGTTAAAAAACATTAAGCTATTTCCAAACCTGTAAGTTGGGGTTAAATCAAATGTAAAAAAATCGGTATAATAAAACACTTATATGATAAATTGCTATACAATGTTTGCCAAGTAAGCCTTTAATAAACTGATATATTTTGATAAAAAAAAACCTTATCAAATAATGTCAATAACCGAAAAATATGTGGTCACCATTTCATATTAGCGTATTAAAAAGACTTGCATTTTCAGGACTTCTGTGGGTTCTATTAGTTTAAAGGAAAGCTCTAGTCTGGCTGTATCACAAAGCTTTTACTTGGTTGAAGTGCTATTTCTTGCTCTTTTGTTCAGTTGTGACCAGTGTTGTCATATTTTTTTTTTTATCAAGAAATCTTCCATTTTCTCAGCAAACAAATTTTTTCGACCAAAAAACTTTTTTGTTTGTGCTTTTAGTTCCCTTTTTTTTCAAAAAAATATAAAAAAACATTTGCCCTAATTTCATAGAAAAAGATTAAAAAAAAAATATTTTCGACGCAATAAATCGTCTTAATCTATTTTGGAAGAAGGATTTGTCTTCTAAGTCTTCCTGCAGTTTTGTATTTCTATCTAAAGAAAATAAAATATTTGTGTAAATTTTTTTCACACTTTTGAATACTTGAACTATTTTTTTTAAACTACTTTCGGTTACTACTTGTTATTAAGAAAAATATTGCAACCGTTTTGTCGTTAAAATATTTTGCAAGGCTTAAGCCAAAAGAAAATATGAAAAAAACAATTGGATGCTGAAAAAGAGTTAGTTGAATTTTGTAATTAATAAAAATTTCTAACAGCGCAGCCTTAATTAGGGAGCAAAGCGCAATGTAATTTAACGCTTTGATATAGTGAGCAACTTAAATACGAGTGTTAAAGCTGAAAGTTTTTACGAGCTTCACACTTTTTACGCGGTCTAGTTCTAACTTCAAATTACATGAAAAGTTTTTTAATCGCCAAAATTTTTTTCGTGGTTTATTAACAACTTTTTTTTAACAAACAAATTTAAAAAAATCTACTACATAAATATTCTTATTTACAACACTGCAAATAAAGTATACATTGTCATCTTTAGCTATCAAAACTCATTGATAGGTTTCCATGACGTTTGCAAAGCATGCAAAAGTAGAAAGTATATCTATTTTTTCCGCTATATGCGTCTATGCGTCCTCGGCTTTGTGAAGTGTAACTTATCTCATACACTTGCACTGATTCTGAACCTTCAGCTTAACGTTAGTATTGTTCACTGATGTTGTTTAATAAAAATCCCTAAGCAGAATTAATAAATAGTGATAAAGTCGCTCAATCAGTATGAAAACACCTAAAGTGTGATTACTAATTGCCGTTAAGAAGAGTAGCATTTGCTTTAAACCTTAGCGCTTTTTACAATCAGCAACTTAGTTGCTGAATGTAAAAGGCTCTAAGCTTTTATCTGAAGTTTCTCTTTATAATTTGCTGATGCTCTTTTGAAACAAACTTAGGAAGGGTTTATACATCGTTGTTTATGTTTTTGTTAATTATATTATTCCCGCAGACTAAAATAATAGTACAACAACAACCAAGTAAATACTTGGCATACTAATAACACTGTACTACAAAAAAACAATTTCTGTGGACTAAATTGAAAACACTATTGTTTAACTCATACGAACAAAATAAAACCAAAACTAAATAGAGCAATTAACGATTTTCTCTTAAAGAAACATTATACTTTCCAATGTTAGAAAATGCTGGAATTTTTTAAATACTTTGACCAGATATTAATTTAAAAAATTAATTCACTTAACTTAAAAAAGTGATTTATATTTTAACACGCTGGTAACGAGAAAACTCATACATACAAAAATAAATGGAAAACTTGTAACATTTCGCTTCAGAACATGGCAAGAAAAGAAACCGAACTGGTTAATAGCAGCCGTTACAACAACAAAATACATGTTTCGTATAAAGAAAGGCAAAGATTTTGCAATATGTTGCATTTGCTGTATCTTGTATCGCGTTCGAGTATCGCAAAAGTCAATTAATTAAAGGCAACAACAAAAGAAAGAAAAATTATATAAAACGTTACGAAGAAAACTTTAATTAACTGCAGACAAAAACTGGCAACTTTTTCAGCTAGCAACAACTTTTCAAGAACTTTAACAAATACTTGTTTAACAATTGCTTCTCCTCTTAAGATTTTACAATAAAATAATTTCTTTTTAGTCTATTTGGAGTAAAGGTTTCGGCGCTATAACAATTTCACTGAGTAGAAAAAACACTTTTTCTATTTACTAAAACCACTTACATACCTGAGAAAATGTGCAAACAATAACACAGCACACATATACATACATACATATGTATATACGAGTATGCATGTGGTGGAGATTTTAGTGGAATTTCGGTAAACAATGTTGGAATTTTTAAAGTTGGCGTCTCCAGCAGGCTTAGATCACACAACATCGTTCACAAATGCCACTGCATATTTATTTGCTGGTTTTAAAAGCCAATAACACAATGTTCGCACAGTTAAACATGAGAGAAGGGTATTATAATAAGGATTATTCTACATTAAATTCTTGTGTAAATATTTCATAAATTGGTTTTGCTTAACAATATAAGTTGTTCAATGTGTTACGAATTATTATATTATAAACGACGCTTTACAGTATACAATAAATGTAATTTATTGGTTTTATTTCACACTTTGTTATCAACATATACCTATAGCAAATACAAATTTCGAAAATCGGTTTCCAACTACTGAAAGTATATACAAAATGTGTGAATTTTGGGAACAAGATCTCTAACCTCGTCAGAGCATTAAACAATATAGTAACGATAAAACAAAGTAACGCACTAATGTGTAGGATGGATAAGCTTCTTCTCTCTCTCTTGACAGCCGAGTCATCCTGAAATAGACTTTGACACAACGACCCAAACTCAAGAGTCTTAGTCCATTTTAGGCCGGCTATTGGTGTTATAAGTAGTAAAAAGACTGGATGCAGTAAATTAGAGCTTAAACTCTTTCAAAAAACGAAAACTTCTTTAAAGACTGCATGTAGGAATATACTTAGCCTTTATGAATGCTTCAGTACCTCGCTTGCTTTATGTACTAGAGGAAGGCATCCACTCTAAAAATATATAACAATGCATTTGAAAATGTGAGTATTTTGCAGGTTAAGATTTGTAGGGTAAGTAAAATAAATGTGCAATAAAATTACTACAACTCTTCAATATTTTTGATTTGTAACTTGATGGTTTTGTAAATTTTGTAACTCCTCTAAGTAATACTCAAAGTGCTGCCAATATTAACTTAAAAATACAACTCTGATGTGATGAGAATACAGAGTTTTCTGAAATGGTTTTTCGTGTTCAATAACGAAATTCGTTGAATCAATTAATAAATTGTTTGAATGCGGACCTGTAAAGGAATTCGTGGACTCAAGCAAAAGTTTAGTAAAACAAATTATTGATCTAAAACAAAAATTTTTTTAAGCAACATCAAAATACGATATGCAAGTTTACTTTTTTTGATATTTTTGTTTATGCATACAAATTATTTGTTCAGACAAAAATTTTGTTGGTTTTATTTTTACTATAATTTTTTCTGTGTAAGAATTTACCGTTTGCTTGTCAAATTTTGCATTGTTTTGCTTTTACACGGTAATAGTTAATTCATTATTCCAAAATTTTGTCAGATCTACACACTTGTATTACCACGTAAACATGCCCTAAACAATATGGAGTAAAGCTAAAAAAGTAATGAAATGAAATATGCTAAAGTTCGCACGACTCAATTATTTAAAACCACTTACTTTTCAAAACAATCGAGTTTCATTCACATAAATCTAAAAACGCCGGAGTATACACAATTTACGTAGTTCATAGATCAAAGGTTTAACTTGAAGCCGTTGCTTGAAGCAGTGTTTTGGTAAATTCCAAAATACACACCTTAGCACTCTTTATTATTTCATTAGTTCTGTACGCAAAGCGACCTTTAACGAGAAATTCTTATGTTTGCGTATAAAAATCCTCATATAAATACCTACATGTGCAAGTATGTGGTATGTGGTATGTGGTATGTATGTCGTTGAGTTTTCTATAGCTTTGGTTTCTTGCGGTCATAAATAAATTCACGGAATTACTAGGATTTATTTGAAATGCACAACGCGTATATATTTTTAGCAGATGAAAAAAGCAGAGATTTTTCAATTTATGTGCCTTTAATTTACACACACACACACACACACACACACACACACATATATACACATACACCTAAAAGTGCTCTTTCTTTCCCTTTTAAGCCAAACAATTCCACCAGAAGAAACCAACACAAATAATTTCAATTTATCCACAAAAGAAACAAAATTACATACATACATACTCGTACAATAGTTAGAATGCTTGCGCGTAAACGTTTCGAGAATTTCAGGTATCCAAAATGATGAATTCCCATCGACCATAATGCTTGTGTTGCGGTTGTGTGTACGCGTATTTACCCTCACTATCGTTATCCTTTGCTTGAAAGGACTTGAAGTAAAAAACGATTTTGTGTCTAAGAACAGGGCTACAAGTTAAACCTTTGATTTTTGCTGCTGTCTGAGATTAATTAGGAGGAAATTTAAAATTTGTGCAAACAACCCACAAAATAATTAAATGGTTTGCTTTCAGCGACTTTCAACAACAGCAGTGATTTTCTGCCACGGCGATAAAACCGAAACTCTAATAAAATTGCCATCATTCTTATTTTAATGAGTATTCTTTTATTTTGCACATGTGTGGATTTTTTATGGGTCGCTCATTTAAAGTGATGAATTTTCTGTTTGAGATTTCTCATATTGTATAATTTTGTTTCCTTTCACTTTCACATATTTTTTTTCTAGCTCTTTTTTTTTTTTTTGTCAAATTTGTCAACTTTAAATTTTCTTACAAATGACGTACGAGTATGTACATGTAAATGTATGTACATGCATACATTCGAATATGCTCGTACACACTCTGTGTTAAAACTCATATATGACTTAATGTGAAAGTGAGGAAACTGGGTTTATTCCATTTTATATTTTTCACTTTGTTGCTTTTGTGATGAGCAGAAACATTTTTGTGTGTCAAAGTCAAATACCAAGAGACAAAAGCAAAATTTTATCATGTAAAAATGAATACGTGTCAAATGTATGTGTTGTGTGTGTACAAATCCTGTACATTTTTCACTTTTTAGTTCACATTACTTTAATCCTGCGGGTACAGTAGTGGTTTATATTATGCCATAGAGTTTTTCGACAAAAGAATTTATAACAAATTCGCACTGTGCATGGCAGAAAATTTTTGCTCAAAAATATTTAAAATTATATTTTGTCAAGCACGTATAGATTGATATTACACAGCGTAACAATGAAATTATTTTTAATACAACTTAAGAAGGTGAATTTACACGATAATACTAGTGCATGTGACATATACTGTGCTTGGTTGTAGCTTAGTTAATTTCAACACAGCGAAAATATTTCGAAAAGATAGACTTGAAATATTAATATAGTTTTCCTTACAAATGGTTTTATATTTGGCTAACTGCAGCATAATTTTGTATTTGCCTTTTATGACAAGCTTTCGCTACCCATCCCTAATCTAACCCCTCTACCTCTTGTCAAATCGTTTACTTCCCGGATTTCATTACTTTCTTCGTTATGTAAGTCATCTAGAACTCATCGTAAACAACTTTTGTACTCTAAACTTATAGTCTCTGCACAACGCTGGTCGTTACCAGTAGGAATATACAAGTATCTATAGACAGATAGATGTAGAAAAGTTATCGTTTGTACATGAATTCTTCCACTATTGAATTGAGTACATTTATATTTAAAGTAGGACAACTGTAAAAGTGTGGCAGATCATTTCTTTCTCTACTATTTTATAACTAAAAATTATTTATTTTTTTATTTTCACTTCCAATACAACAAGACACTAAAGGCTGGGGCACATAGAATCTGTCGTACTTTGTCCATCTCGTTTTTCAAGTGACATCAACGTATACGAAGTATAAAGTTGGCACAATCAGTACTTTGTTAACGTTTGCTTTAATCTGATTGAAATCCTGGGATTTATATTTCAGACATACCACCAAAAATCTCACACAATTTGTTTTTAAAATATTTTATTTTTGAACTCCAAAATTATTCAAAATATACAAAAAATATAAATTGATACTTGTCAAAGTTCTCAACGTACGTTAAAAGTTAAAAGTTGTTCAACTTTAATACTTTGTATATATAAAATTAATACCGCTAGTTCAGAGACAGCATACGCTGTACAAACAATGCGGGCAATTAACAAAAATGTATATGTGATTCAATATGAGATGAATATAGATAGAAAATAATTAAATACTCGGTGGCTGAGTGGTTAAAGCAGTAGATCATGATACGTCATGACCCGAGTTCAAATCCCAGTGAGTGCTGATGAGTAGTGTACCGACTACGAAACAGCTAGTTGTCCCCCAGCTAAAGATTTGATTATTATTTTTCTTGTCTTCTTCAATCAATAATTATTGATCACAGCAAATTTTTATTGTAAAAAATCCTTCTTAAGAAAAAAACTTGAGAAAGGAAAAACTTGAACTAAAACTTGATGTACATACATATGTACAAACCAAACAATTTTTAATTTAAAAATTATAAAATTTCAACAAAAATTTAACAAATTTAATACTTTGTGTTGACGGAAAAGTACGGAATGTGACAAAGCTGATAAGAATAAATGCATTTTAACTCAGTTGTCAGTTGAAAAAGGCAACGTATAACGTACGACGGATTCTTTAAAATATGACATTGTTAATAGAATCAAAAATAATAACAATAATAAAAAAAGAATTATTTAACGAATTTAAATAAAAATGTTTTAAAACTATTAGCATTGCTATTAAGTTGCTGATTTGGTGGAAGATTGCTGCAAAGAGGAGCGGCGTGTACATGAAATTGCCATTCAGAAACTAGGCCTCAAAGTCTATTTTGGGGTTACTCGACCGTGTGCAGGAGAGGGCGAAGAAGCTCATCGGTGACAGTAGGGTATCCAACTCTATTGACTCACTGGAGCATCGACGCAGTGTGGGGTGCGTTACTCTGTTCTATCGTTACTACAATGGTTTTTGCTCTGACGAGATTAGGGATCTTATTCCCGAAACGCGCACATTTTTACGTAGCACGCGTTCATCGTCTAGAGCTCACCCATTTGTGGTCGATTGCCCGAAGAATCGCACTACGCATTACAGAGTTAATTCGTTTTTCAGCCGTTCGCTTCGTCTATGGAATAAGTTGCCTGCAGACGTGTTTCCTGTCTGTTATAACGTTGGAAAGTTCAAGTCAAATGTCCACAAACACTACTCCCTCTTTCCCCCTCCTCACAACCTATTTTCCTAGTTCTGGTACAATGCACTGCATATGTAGGGGTCATCCCCTGAGTACTGGTTCAATATAAAAAAAAAGGCAATGACGTCGAGATATTACGATATTTCGGTTTTGTTGTGACTGGAAAAAAAGCATTTTATCAAATATGCAAAAAAGTCAGAGTACGAATTTTTAGCAAGCTTTCAAAAGAGACTCCATAAAGAATGTTGCAAGTGTAGGACACATGATCAAATCACCTTAATGTATTCACTTATCTAATAATGTTGTTATATAACTAAAAATTATTGTTTTCAAAATAAAAAAATAATTGCTTGCTTCTAATTTTACGACCCTTTTTTATTTAAAACATGAAAACGAAAACAGGAGTAGATAGGTATTTTGCCTAAAATTGTTTAAAAACTTTTTCGTTTCTTTTTAAAAAACTATTATGTAATATGTTTAATGTTATAAGAATGTAAAATATGTTTCTTTATTGTAAATGTTAATGTAGTTGAATATTTTGTTTTTGTTATTTCAATATGAGTTTTCAAATTTATTATTTTGCATACACAATTTTTCAAAAAACAAAAATTTTCCTGAACAAGACACACAACGGAGTGTCGAAATATTGAAAAATAAAAACCATACTTTTTACCGAAACAAGAAGACCACTAGCTCAACAGCAAATAATAATTTATATAAAAAAATAATGTAATAAAGTAAAAAAAGGAAGGTCTATGATTATATCTTCATACTAATGTTATAACAGTTAAACTGTTCTGAGTCCATTTTGTGACAGATTTTTAACTACATAAGTATATCCTTTTGATATAAAAATGCAGGAAAACATAGTAACTTTCAAAATTCTAAAACTGTTGCTAAATGTTTGACACCAAACAGATGAGTGAGTACAACAGCGCCAAATGGGTTAATATGATGAAAAAAAAAATATTTGTTTGATTAAACAATATACATTTATAAATTTAAACAAATCGCTTATATTATTTGAACACTTAACTCCCACTTATACATACATACATTATTCATAAATCTCTTTTTTTTTACCACAACTTCAGCTGATATTCAATAAAAACAACTTTGTCTCTGAACTGTTTGCTTCTCCGATATGAGTTCAAAACTATTAAAAAAATCAAACTTTTGCAAAAGTTTGTGTGTACATATTTACGCACGTTGACAAGTTTCAAGCCAATAAACAGTCGTTATTTGTCCCTGTCTTTGTTTTGAAGAAAGTAAAGGATAATAAATTGCCTGGCATTTGTCTGAGCTAAAAGGAAAATGAAGCACTTGCCTTCCGAAATGTAAGTACTCGTAGATGTGATGTCGAACAAAATTTGAAATTCAAAACAAGAATTACTGCCAAAACTGTTATGAATATTTGTTTCATTTTGATTGCACTTATTTTGCAAATTTAAAGTCAAGAATAAATTTGTTAGCAAAGTTTGATATTTTTTTTTGTTGCTATGGTGGCACAAAGTTTAGTCAGAGGCTGGAAATATTTTTAGGTGGTTAAGCAATTGAAAACTTGCTCTTATTATTATTTTGTTAAGGTATTTAAAAAGATACTCCAATTATAATAAAAATTTGGTTATTTTGCGTCGAGAGGTTGTGGAAAAATGTCCGTTATTTTAGTATATTTTTTAAAAAAATATATTTTCTAATTAAACTATAAAAGAAATCCATTAAAATTACTTGCTTACTACTTTTCCGAAAACGTTCCTAATAACGCTCAGAACAATGTGAAAAACAAACGCTCAATCCAAAGCTGTTGGTACACACTCGTATGTATAAAAAGGTCCCTGCTATAATTCTACATTTGCTTTTACCTCAGATACGACTTTGGTAGGTTATAAAGCCAAGTGTAGAATTGTCATGATAACAATCCATTTGGAATTTCAAGTATCCGATGCCCAAAATAATACTCCTTATTCGAATAACTGTCATCGTAGTGACATCAAGCTGTTGCCAAAAATTGTCATTTAGTTACTTATTGTCAACAGCAATTCAATGTTGTTAACAACCTCTACATATAACTTAGATCTTAGATCTGGGAGCTATCGAAAGTCTATAAAATAATAGATAATTGCTGTCGTAGTTGAATGTACAACCGAGTGGTTTTTGATGTTGTCGTTATGTGACGAAGATTACACCTGTTGAAATATGGAGGAATATTGTTTTACAGCTCTACAAAAAGTGGATTTGACAACGTTGACAAATGTTAAGCGCCGGGAAGTTATACTAATTTGTTTTGCCGCTATTTTAGTAAAAATTTGTCTTGACAGTTCATATCGTATATAGTCGTAAAGTAGACACGTTGTAAATTTATTATGGAAAAATATACGATAAACCAAGGTGCTTTAAGGCAGAATTAGTTTGTACGCTCATTTCTGTTCTGAATCAGCTGTTTTGTTTCTGTTTAATTGAAACTATATGTGCTTGGTTAGTTTTTACTTTTTCGTTCAGTTCTGTTGCGGACTAATCTGTTGAAAATAGAATTCAACGTTAAGTGACTGCCAGATATGTGTATGCCTTACTTCTTTCTGGTATGGAAAAGCTAATTTTTTATTCAAAAGCAAATAATTTTTTTTATCAAAAGCTAAAAAATTTGTTTCAATTAAATATTTTTAAAAGTTAATACATTTTTATCAATTAAGCAACAATGGATGATCAAGAGAATATTATTTTAGCGGGAAAAAAATTTATTTATGAAGTTCATAAACTCTGCAGATTGTTTAAAAGAAGTGGGCTGGTTGGTCACTATATCTAAATTATTAGTTTATTTCGTTTTTTTGTTTTTTTTTCACACAATATAATTTTTATGTAGATATTTTATTATTCATTCTAATGTTTTTCTTTTAATTATGCTGTACTGTAAAAACAGCTGAATATTTTCACGGAAAAAGTACTTGTAAAATATTTGCTACAGAAAAGAACGTCACAGAACGGCAACAGAAAGTAAAAACTAATGAGGCCTTTAGACGTTAAAACACCAATTTATCAAAATCAATCATCGATTTTTATGAAAAAATCATAATGAGTGACGAATTACATTTTTTTTTTTGCATATATATCGCCAGTTCTGGGCAATGAAAAACCCTCAAAGTATTCATCAGTCACCTTTGCTTCCATTAAAGATAACAATCCAGTGTGCAATTTCGGCAGTAGATATCATTATTTTACTTCTCTGGAAATTAAAATGGTGTAATGGTAACTGCGATATCGTGATAAGACTAAAAACTTTTTAATTCCACAACTGAATGCTTTGGGCGTGATTAACATGTGGTATCAACAAGACGGTGCCACATCACATACAGCTAGGATTACAATGGAGTCACTGCGAATAGTATACCTTCCCGCTGGACATACTGTATTTGTAAACTCAAAAACAATCGATTGACGCTGACGTCATTGATACGTATGTAAGTATTGATTGCCTCGATTTTGTTGTATATTACAATACAACGAAGTCGATGTTAAGTGAAAAGAGAACCGGAAAAATACAAAGCAGAAATGTTTCTTCATGAGTTGGCAATATCCCTATCAAAAGTCCGAATGGGAAAGCATGAAATGTGTGCGGGAAAAGAGCTTTGTTCTAGGTCATAATTTTTCTGTTTGAGTAATGATATACATACGAGTACTAAAATATTTGCTAAGATTGTATTAGTATTTCTTCTAATTAAACCTTAAATTTTATTTCCTAATCATGTTAATATAACAAATATTATTTAAACTTACTATTATAGAATTGGGGGACTCAAACGGTGTCATATCACGCATAATGTCATAATATGTTATACTATGCTTCGAACAAAAAAGTCAAAAAGTACTCGTAATAAAAATTTTTTAACGGAATTTGCCGTAACTAAACCATAAATATCTCAGCTGACTTAAATTTAAAATAATTTATGTCAGCATGCTCACAGTAATTTTTCATACTAATATTTTAAGACTTATGACTTTATCACAGCTCTTTGAATACCGTAAATGTTTATATAAATGTTTATAAAATGTAATTTAACCTTCACGCTTTCAAGTATGTCACAAAATTGATACATACGAGCTCGATCTACGAATCATGATGACTTTTGGGCGAGTCTCTAAGCTAGCCCAGATTTTTTAGATCACTTTTTCTCTAGAATATGTACAGCCGAATGATTTTTGAGCAGAAATTAATGCCCACAAATATCCATTGAAAGTTTTAATTAAATTTTGTTTCATTTTATATTATAAAACATTAAAACTTCACAAAATAATATTTCCTAGTTAAAATGACCATAATCCAGAAAAACGTCTACGTGCTTCGTCACCAATATTATAACAGAACTGCAAACCACACTGTCAGTTATTAAACTGGTTATTTTTCGAACTGCAACCAAAAACTTTTTATTTCAATGTGTTTGATTTAATATTGAAATTTTTCCAAATACAGCATTTCATCCAAAAACACATATTTATGAATTTTAAATTTTCATTACTATTTTTGTATTTTGTTTTTGGTATACAACACTCTGTTAAATTTGAACAAATTGAGCATGCAACAACTCGTACTCTTGTTGTTGCTACAAAAGTATTTGTTCGATTTGCAGTACAACTTTTGTTTGTGGCTGTGGAGTATTAATTGTGTCAATGGTTGGCAGAGGTGGGGCTTGCAGTTTAGCAATTTGAGTTTTATTTATGTAACTGTGCGGTTGAACGTTTCCGTAACATATTTTTTGCCTCTTCATTTAATATATTTTGTTTAATGGAAAAGTACAGCTTGTTAAAATACTGCGCGTAACAACCAGTAATACTATTCAATGAAATATGTTTACAATTTTTAATACATACGAGTACTTATATAAATATTTTGTGATTCAACAATTGTTGCTGTAACTTTGTTGGTTGCATTCTAAGATTAAACTACTAATTTATTATGGTAAGCAATACAAAGGGTGGCCCAAGCAAAATTATGAATAAAACAAATAGTAGTCAAAGAATTATCTAAATATATTTTGCTAAGACAAGGTGATAGAATGGGTTTAAAAATGTTTACAAATAGGAAAATGTAGTAAGCCAATATTTGCTTTTATAAATTTTGTTGTTGGGGCAGTTTTACTATTCCCGTAGTTTGTTTTACAGTCATTACGGTTTACAGGTTATGAATACCCAGTGTAAACGTCATGTTAACATTACATATGCACTGGCAGGCTCGTTCAAATGTATTAACTACAAATTTTTAAAATGCTACAATGAAAAAGCACAGTGTTAAAAAAACAGTTCCATGACGTTAAAAATAAATTTTTATGGAAAAGGTTTTTAAGAATAACATTGTATATAAATGGTACTTTATTTCAAAATAGCTTTTTTAAAAAGGACGCGTACTTTTGTAAGGCCTTTTTCCAGAGATATTGTTTACAAGAATGTATTTATAAAGGTGACATTTATACCATGATTTAAAGTCATGCGTTTTTATATTGTGTAAAATTATTGATTACAGTTTATGCATTTATACAAAACTTCTTTTTTGTAATGACATTTTCAAATAGTTATATATAGTTACGCGAGAATGACATCGCTATGTTAAAATAATGACTTAAAATGCCAAAGTACAAGTAGTGAAAAGTATGTTCATGAACATTTTAACACATTACTTTGCAATAAAAGTTTCCGCTGGGAGGCTTCAAAAATCGTAACGTGGTGCTCAATTGCTGAATTTTTCAAACGCTGAAACCAATAAATATTAAATTAAGTCGAGCAAAAAGTTGACGTTTTGACGTTTGACATATGTGAATCACAATTAACAACGTGCATTATGGTTGGACCACCATTTACATGTGATCACTAAAACCGGTAGGTTTTTAAATTACTTTTAAAAAAACTTCGTTGGACACTAAATATTTTTTATGAATTTTTTGTTATAAATGTAAAGCTGGTAACACTGTGGAAAGTGTAGAGTTTCCAATTGTTAAAATTTATAACATGAAATAATTTTCTGTATTTTTTATATTCTTGAATTTTCAGTTAGTAGTAAGTATGCTCTACTAACTCTCCACGTAAGGTAATTTTTGCGAATTTCCATAACGGTCTTCTCATTTTCTTCAACCCCCAAATTATAATTACGATACCGAGTAATTATAACTGTAATCTGCAATTTAGATACTTTTCACCGTTTTCTAATTGCAAATTGGTGATTAGCTAAACATCAATTTGTTCAAATATCGTGAATGATATTTTTGTGTTTTCTTCTAAGGTTACAACATTTTTAAGTAAATGTGATTTCTTATTCAAGCGGTACACAGAGTACGCTTACATTTTCCGTAACAACTGTTAAGCAAATGAACAGCCATTGGTTGCTACGATTTCTGTAGACAATCGCGGTTGATCAAATCCCCAACTTATTCGTTTATTCTCTTTCACTTTATCAACATGATTTATTATAATATTGTTTGTAGTTCTTCTATGGTTTCTACGGCAATTATAGTATTTTGTTTTATTTTTTTTACCTTAATGTATTCCATAAAAATTGTATTCAGAATTTGACTGGTAATTTTTTTCAATCTAAGTCATTTTTCGCACAAAATTTTTTATTCAAATAGCTTAGTCAATTGCAGAAATATATTTTTCCATAATCTTATCTTACTTCGTTCTGTTATTACAGCTTTTTAATTAACTTATTATCAGAGATTTTCAAACTCCTGCCAATTCTTATAATCCACTTTTAACTATCTTTGGAAAACAGCCTCCTATTGGCAACCATGTAAAAAAAAACAGGAAATTCAGTATAATTATATAAATCGTCCTTTTGAAAAATTAAAAAATTTTTTGAATACTCAGTTTTGAAACTCAATATCCCAATCTAGCCTTCTCAGCTGAAAAATGTCTTAAATTTTATTAAACACAAACTTTCCTCCTTTTGACAAATCTTGACCATGACCTGTTTACAATTGTTTTGGTTGCTGATTTCATTTAAACCATTGTCCTTTTTCTCCCACAGTTTGGAGAAAAGTGCCGCAAAAATTCATGCAAAATAGTTTCCTCTACTTTTGTAATTTTTATTGCAGATTGTTTGTGTTTATTTATGCGTTTATCTGGCATTTAAAGCGCTTTTTTATACACTTTTATTTCAAAACATTATAGCATTTGATTGCAATAGCCACTATGATGGATTGTGCGGTGCTTTGAGTCCTTTTATTTTACTCGTTTTGGTTTGTTGGCTCTTTGCCATTTACAACAAGTTAAGATGTTTTTTTTTTTTTTGTTTTATTATATTTCAAATAACTTTTTCCTTTTTTAAAGTTATGTCAACCATGGTGAATCAACAGATTAAATTCTGCTTTCCGTAGAGTGGAGAGCTTTTTGGTTTCTTTAATATAAAGAAATGTGTGCTGGTTAATTAACGAGGGCAAATTTTGTGTTTAATAGAGAAATAATTTTTTTCGAACTCAATAAACCAATTTGTTAACTCAGTTAATAAATTGTTTGAACAAAAGTTTAGCAAAAATGGACATTGAACGATAGCAGGTATTATTTTGCTATCAATTTATATATCAACTATTTCATGGGTGCTCACTTAAAAATCAGTAGACTTGGACACCTCTGAAAAATATGTAAAAACATTTAACTTTAAAACAATTTGTTGATTGATTAAGAGAATTTTGTTATTGCTCCATGCCCATGGAAAAATTAATTTGCTTGCTAAATGTACACCCGCTATTTTTAGCGTTTGTCCTTTATTCATTGTCACTGCGAATGCTGCTTTCAGGGGAAACTGGGGTCTTTTACACTGCAAAGACAAATCATTGGACTACGTTGAATATTTCGCCCCCTTTCCTATCTCTTGTAGAGTAACTTCCAGAATAAGTACTATACCATGTTGATTCCCAAACTTCAAAAGATTTGTATACCGGATTGATGCTAAATCGGTTAGTGGCTTTGGCATGAAAAGGTAACAGATAGAAGGATTTTTTATTTTTTTTTTTAATTCCATTGCTTTTATTAGAGAAATTTTTATTTACTTTATCATCTTATTCATCAGGAAGAATTTGCTCGGCACCTTTTTTTGTTGCCAAACATTCGTAGAATAAATCAGATATTATTAAAAAAGTTGTCATTTTTATCACGGGCAAAATAGTTTTGAAACATTTATTTATTTTCCTTAAAATGAATACTATTTTTCATTTATCTCCAAACATATATTAAACAATATTTTCTTCTTAAAAAATATATGCAGATATATATTGAATGTGTGCATATATTTTATATTCCTTTAACCATTTGTCATGAACGGGATTCCTTTGCGAATTGTATTTTTTTTTTTTTTTTCATATTTATTACATCGTTGAAGAAAATATAAATGGTCACAAATTTTAACCCAGTTTCACAAACAAAATCTGCAATTTGTCAGCTATTTCATAAATCTCTTTATTTGCAAACTTTTTTATATAGAAATCAAATATATCTATACGTATGGAACATACATACACATATGCATAAGTATTTCAGTATTTCCATTTATTTTTTTATGTACAAAAAAAAAAAACTTAAATACTGCACAGATGCATGCCCAAACATGCATACGAGTACTTCAACCGATTTGAAAAAATTTGTTGCTTCGTGTATGATGAATTTGTTGACCCTATTTTAATACACAATTTTTATGTCAATAGTTTCTGTTCTTATTTATTCCACATGGTATTGGATATATCAGTATTGTATTGTTGTTGTTCGAAGTTCAATAGTGAAATTTAAAAGGAAGAGTTGCATGCAAAAATATATTTTGCTCTTGACCTTTTCAGGACTGATTAGTTTTAGATTGGTAATTAAAAAAATGAATTCTCTTGTTTCTGAAACTCAAAGAATATTTAATAGATGCAAAAAGCATTGATCTGCTGCTCTGGTAGGTTATGGTTGTTCACAATTGGAGTGAAATACTTGTTGTGAATATTTTCGAATCAAATATATGTACTTACATTAAGTTTTTTGTTTTTTCACCATGTATTGAAACGAAATATATTTATGTTTTACATAAAAGCTGAAGCTGAAGCAGAACAGAATGTCTGTGATTGACACCTAAAACCGTTAATAACTTTTCATGACGAAGGTGGCCATAAAATTGTTTTAGGGAGTTAAAAAGGTTTTACTAAGTGGACCGCAAAGTGCTGGATATATCAACTTACATAAGTATCAACACGATTACGCTTTATCATGCCCAAACACTGCTTTAGATTGGTATGTCGAACTCGTTTTTGTTCGACACTGAGCAAATGCGGCAACCATGTTGCCGATAGTTTTTTCAATATTGAGCACACGTTTATATGATATGTTTACTATTTCAAGAATCTCACATAACTCGACTCAAAGATCATTCTTAACGATATCGAGGATTTTCTTGATATTTTCTTCAGTAACCACTCTTCTGGCCTTCATGTTGATGGTATTGTTGCAGTGCTTGTTCGGCAGCATTTAAATTCAGCAGTCCAGTGTTTTACCATGTACTCTGACAGAGCAGATTCACCTTAATGTTTATCGAGCTTTTCTTTTGTCTCTTTTGCATTTTTCCCTTTCAAATAATAAAGTTAAATCACTGCACGAAATTAATTTATTTTCCATGTTGCTTACTTCAATCGACTGCAACAAATAAAGTAATAGTGTAATTTGGGTGAAATTTAAGAGATAACGTTTGACAGACCGCAGTTTCAAAAACAAAAAACAACATATTTGGTATTTGTGCTGCTATCTAGCACTAGGTAGATTTAATATCAATCCCTCCTGGCATTATTTTTTAGCAATACTCAGGGGATGACCCCTATATATGCAGTGCATTGTAGTGGAACTAGGAAAATAGGTTATGATGAGAAGGAAAGAGGGAGTAGTGTTTCTGGCTTAACTTTAACAATAACAACACGAAAGATTAAAACTATTACAGCATTTAAAATGTTGGAATTAAATTAGTTAAAACTGAGCAGTGCCCAGTGTATATACCTGCGACACTGCTCAGATAGCAAAAAATTTTGTCGAATACCTTCCACACTACAAGGTAATGAAAAAAAAAAAAAAAACAAAGCCCTTGCGTTTTGAAGAGAACTAAATAGAAACTGATAAAATAAATTCTTCATCACGTTATTAGCTGAGTATAGTATTTCTATATTCTTTGTCGGTCATTTTAATTTGCTATATATTTCGTCAAAGCTCCCACTAATTCAATTCATTATGGCCCATTAAAAGAGAGGCGTACGTCAGTGCACTGTAATCTTGTGTGGAATAAAAGAATTTTATGTGGCCGTTTAGAAAAATTTTAGTTAGAAATATTATTGGTTTTAAATAAAAAATGCTGCCTAGAAAATCTAGAACCAATCTGCCCAAAAGATCCGTTTAAAAAACTTAACTATTTATTTATTGAATTCATATTTTTTGCAAAAAAGAAAACTAGCTGCAGAAGTTAAACTGTTGGTGGAACAACTAAACGCAGAATACAATTAACAAATAGAAAGTAAACAAACCACCTGTAGAAAATTAGATAACTGTTTCAACATGCACAACACTAACTAAAGGGTGTTTTTTTAAGCCCGATAGAACTTGAAATTGTAAAAAATAACACAAAAAATTAAATTGTAATCAAAATTTTTTTTTTTATTCGAAAGATCAATACGTGACATTAACATTTGAAAATGATTTCGGGCATATGGGCACCGCGGCTGTTCTTGACGAAGCGCATTCTGGACGTCCAATTTTGGGCCACTTTTTCGAGCACTGCTGGCCGTATGTCACGAACAACACGAACAATGCTGGCCTCCAAGGCGTCAATTGTTGCTGGTTTATCAGCATAAACCAGTGACTTCACGTAGCCCCACAGGAAATAATCGAGAGGTGTCAAATCGCACGACCTTGGAGGCCAATTGACAGGTCCATTTCTCGAAATCAACTTATCGCCAAATTTTGATTTCAGTAAGTCGATGGTTGCGTTCGCCGTATGGCACGTAGCGCCATCCTGTTGAAACCACATCTCCTCCGGATCAATGTCATCCATATTTTCAAACAAAAAATCATTGATCATGGTGCGGTAACGATCTCCATTGACCGTAACGCGAGCTCCGGCCTCATTTTTGAAAAAATAAGGTCCGATGATGCCACCAGCATGAAAACCGCACCAAACAGTGCATTTTTCTGGATGTAATGGAGTCTGTAGGGTCTCTTGTGGATTGGTCTCACTCCATATGCGGCAATTTTGCTTATTAACAAACCCGTTAAGCCAAAAATGCGCCTCATCGCTGAACACAATTTTGTGATAAAACAACGGGTCAGTTGCCAACTGCTCTAGAGCCCAATCGGCGAAAGAACGACGCATACAATGGTCTCGTAGCTTCAATTCCTGCACCAGCTGGATCTTATACGGGTGTAGGCCGAGATCTTTGCGCAAAATTTTCCACGTAGTGGACGGACAGAGCCCCAATTCATGCGACCGACGACGAATCGATAAATTTGGATCTTCTTCCACACTTTCGTTTACAGCGGCGATATTCTCTTCAGTACGCACATTCCTTCGACGTGCTGGTGTTATTGCATCCTCTAGAGAGTATGTGGTACGAAATCTATCCACAGTTCGACGAATGGCTTGTTCAGATGGACGATTATGTACGCCATACAAATGACGAAGTCGTCTATAAGTTGCGCGAATCGACGACTAATTTTCAAAGTAAATTTGGATAATTTCGTAGCGTTGTTCAAGCGTGAGTCTATTCATGATGATTTGTCAGAGTATACTGAAACAAATAAAAAAAATGTTTCATCAAAATTTAATTTTTTGTGTTACTTTTTACAATTTAAAGTTCTATCTAGCTTAAAAAAACACCCTTTACAAAAACTACGAGCATCAATATCAGTTAACAAAATTAAATTTTTCTTTGCAATATTTTTTGCTTAATATTTTCTGTTACAAATGTTATAACCAAAAAGGAATAAAATTCATAAACCTATTGCCAGGCATATTGTCTTACATAAACTGAAATGTATATTTTTGCCAAAATGAAAACCAGTGAAACCACAACAAAGTTAACACCAAAATTCAAGGCAAAATGGCAAATAAAAACAGAAAACATTGTGGTGTATTCGTTGATCAAAATAGGTGGAAATGTCAGTAGCAAAAATTTTTGAATTTCTTGTAAATCGTTTTTTAACATGTTGTTTCCTTTTTAGTTTTGGCTCATTAAAAACAAACCATTCAAAACAGATTTTTTTTTGTAAAACGAGCATAAAATTGCTCAATGAATTGTTTGCATAAAAATGTTTGTTTAAATTTTGTATTCAATCTGCTATATTAAAGGGTAACTCAATGAAGCACAATTGTCTTAAGCCAAGCAAAAATAATGGGAAAAATACAAAAGGAATAATTTTCCAATTATTTCTTTAAACATTTCGTTTATTTATTCAACTAGCTCCAGTATATTAATTTCAAGTACATGCAAGAGCCCAGGTGACTCACATTGTTTACAAGTTCTTTATGTCATAATATGTTTTAGAAATACGAGTACATACATATCAACCTAAAATGATGAAAACACATTTTGCAGGCCAGTGATTACATATTTCCTTATTATTTCTGAAAGCTGCATCAAATGTTTTTCAAATGGGCTGTCTATGGAATATTTGAGTTCATGTACTATCAATTATATAGAAATGTATATCAGAACTTGTATTATTTGTTGAGTTTCTTCCATTTCTATTCCGCTCTTGATATCACTTTATGTAAACTTTTTTATTGTTGTTGCCAATTATTTCTGACACAAGTACTTTTTGGCATAAGTGTTTTTGTGTTGTTACCAAGTTGTATATATTTGCTATAGATATGAGCAAAGTAAATTCATAACAGGGGAAATTGAAAGTGCAGCTGATAACTTTTTTATGTGTGTTTGTCATTGCCGGATGTCAATGGCATAATTAAAAGAAATTTAAAACTTGTTGTAGCTTAACAGCCTCCGCAATCCAACTGGCCATTTCCACATTTCCAAGCTCCGATCATACAGACTTTGATTTTCATGAAATAATTAAAAGTTTGCTACGAGATGAAGGCTTGCTTGCTCGTCTTTCTGCAGAAGTTGCGAAGACAAGCAAGAGGAGGAGACAATCGTTCATCTCCTTGGAACATGTCGGGCATTGGAGCATCACCAGCTAAGATATCTAGTCGAGAGGAGCTTCAATACGTCTGGCCTCGGTCAATCCGATCGCGCTAGCTTCTTTTATAAAGAGCAGCAGATGACTAGTGCATCAGCAAGCATTGCTACACTAAGCAGTTTCCCACCTTTCCTTTCCCTCTCCCTCACTTCCACTATAACCCTCAAACTTCTACTTTTCTCCTCTATTATTCCACTTTTCAGGCAATAACAAAAGGAACGATCTTCAGGACCAAAGTCTTTTCTTTTTTTTTTTTTAAGAATCCAGCGGCCTGTCTAAATAACTTAATCTATTTTTACCCTAACATTTCGCAAAGCTTTTTTTTTTTTTGAAATATTGTGTTTATTGTTCTACAGCATTTACCTGTTATGAGTTGGCCTTGGATACGAGTACATTTTGGCACCAACAATAAGTATCTATACAAATCTTAAAACTACAATGTTAAAATTTTTTTTTCTTCAAGCCCAGCCATTGCTAACATAATGACCTTTCTAATGCTCTGATCCAGTTGTAAAGCAGCTCTGGACTGGGGAACAGCTCCCGCAATTATTTCTTAAGTACAGTTAGGCTTGTCGTTGTTGTCTGGCCTTCGAGAGTTTTGCGTTTCATTCTCTCATTGGTTAACTGTCTAACTCAACAAACTGTATTAGTTTACAGTTTTTTTTTTTTTTTTTTTTTTTTTTTTTTTGAGGTATTTCGTTGCTAGCACGCGTACTGTACCGACCTATGCCTTCGCAAAAAGAACCTTGAGATGAAAGGATTTATTGCAAATATTGGATTAAATTACTTAAAGCGTTTTCATCTCGAAAATTAAGTGTTAAAGGCACCGGAAGTAACAGCGTATGTTGGAAGTTCAGCTGTATCGATTTGCTGATCTCGAGTATAGCATTTCATTTTCGGAATCGCTTCTAGTCCAGTTCTTAGTTCAATTCGTGAGATGTACTCAGCTCTAATGGGGTTTTCCTCAAAACTCTGTCCCTTTTTCAGTAAGAATAAAGAAATTGGGGAATACCATCAAGGCTTTCTTTGTTTTAAGGGGTGTCATTCTTTGGATCTCAAGCAGATTTGCTGACTTTTTAAATATGAAAAAAATAGTGTAGACTTGAATTTTGTTTGGGATTTTATTTTAATTTAAACTTTTTGAATTTTTTAGTTTGTAAAGGATTACCCTTAATGTAAAATCTGCTGTTCTTTGTCTTTCTTGCAATTTTTCCCTCGTTATGATACTTTTTTTTTGAACTGTAATTTAATTCTAATTTAATACTTTGGTTGCTTGAAAATAGAATTTGTTTTCTGGCAAAAGTGAACAACTATTGTTAAACATCAACAACATTTGTAATAATTTTTGTGCAGGCATTCTAGAATATTATGCAACAACGTGTATAACGTTCATAAAAATATTAAAATTCTGATTTCAGTTTAATGTAAAAAAAGGGGAAAGCATTTTGCTGTTTAATCTTTTTTAATCTGGTTTTTCTCTCAAAATGAAGGCGTGTTTTTTCTACCTAAAATAAAGTTTTTAAAAATATTATTTTATATTTTATTTAATGCTAAAAGCAATACAGTTTTTAAAGCTGTTGTCATAATATGATTTTCATTATTTCAATATTTAAAAAAGAACACTTTTCAAGAGAATTGTATTTTACTTTAAATATCTAACAAAAAACTGCTTTCTAGATTGTTTGTGTATGCAGCAATTAAAGACAAAACAGTTCTAATCAAAACCACAATAAGCCAGCATCATTCTGCTGGCAATAAACATGCCAGGGAAGTCAGTGCCAGTGTATTGAAATAATGTAAGTAAATACTACAAGCAAAATTGCAAGCAAGTTTGACAAGAACGAAAATGTTCCACTTAACAAAATATACACATAATTACTGAAAATCAGTGGCGTCGAAAATTATGTAAATATGAAAGTATATAAATGTAAGTTGCTTACAACTAAAGTGAAAACTTTATAAGTTTGTAGCAACAGAACACAACTTTTGCTAAATTGTCGGACAAAGTTGACTACACTTTTACTCAATAAGTTTAATTTTGAAAAGATTCTTTAAGTAAATAGTAAGGAGCAAAATATGTTTGTCCTTATGTCAATGCGATTGTGATAAGTTTTTTATGCGATTTTGTAATTTTGCCAACCCACTTTAGTTTCTATCAAAGCCATATGCTTCGATGGGCAGAAGTGTTGTTAAAACGATGCGTTCGTGATAATAAAAAGAGGGTGCTTATATATACAAAAATTTTTCCACATATTAGGTGTTTTTCAAAGCCCAAAGCAAAGGATATTGCTTCGGCTATGATTTCTACATTCGATCCATATCTCTTACCAACCAGCCTTCAGGTCTGGAATAAGAAAATAGTCACATGAAGCTAAATCTGGAGGCTAAACTGGATAGGGTAGCAATTCGTAGCCACGTATGCACTTGCGCATTGTCTTGATGGAAGAGTCAAATTTTCCACAATTTCACTTTAAATCAATAACAAATCTATCTAAAAGCTAGAAATAAAATACCGGTCATTCACACAGCCAAATGTTTATATAAATGTCAGCACGTGCATCGCAAAACATTGAGACTATGACCTTCTTGACTGACCAGCCCTGCTCTACCTTCTTTGGTGCAAGTACAACCAGCGATTTAAAGAAATGTTAAAACATATAAAGAAATTTGTTATGACTATGTCCTGCATCCTTAATTAGATTTAATTTTATTCTGCTCAAAACTTAGGATTGTATTGTATTGTAAGTGTAACTGTACGGTTGCAAATAAATTTGAAAAGTATACGATGTACAGCATGGGCGGAGTAATGTGGACTTTATGCCCACGATGGTATTAACAGTAGTTTTTTGCGGCGCTGTGACTTAACTACTGTACCGACCTATGCCTTCGCATAGGAAACTAACGCGTGGCTAACAACGAAATACCTCAAAAAACTGTTGAGGTTGAGAATTAACCAATGAGAGTGCAATGCAAAACTCTCGAAGGCTAAACAACAACGACAAGCCTGACCGCACTTAAGAAACAAGTTACGATGACGCGAAACTGGTTGCCCAGCCCAGAGCTACTTTACGACTGAATTTAAGATTTTGTATGCTGATGGTTCAAAAAATAAAACTTTTAAGATTATTATTTTTTTTTTAATTAATATTTCATTTACTAATGTAAAGCTGAAGTATTGTTGTTATATATTTGGATTTTTATTCAAAAATATCCTCCGAGAGCCGACAACTCTGTTCAAAAAATAAGTTTGTACCTTATATGCTCGCACACACAGTAAATATAAACATTACCACCCACCCCTTCACCGAATGATATTTAATATTTGCTAGGACATAAAATATCAATACGGCATCCAAGCCAAACGCTACGATATTTAACTAAAAACCTACACGTAGAAAAACATTTTTGAGTTAATTTAAACAAAGAAGAGACACTATTTCCAGCCATAAGGAAGCGCAGCATTTAAATGAATCTTCTGATTCTTCAAAACAGTCAAGGGCAGTGTAGGGAACTAAGTGATTTTTAACTATTTTTGCTTTTAGAGCAACACAGTTAGTTACTTTTAGCCTTCGAATAGGCTCATAGTGAAACATTATATTATTATAATTTTATATACTAATACATACCAGTGCAGCCCGATGTGTTTTAAGTACGTTGGGGCAGATGGCGGCCACTCACATGCGTTCATAGCTATACGCTTGTTTTAGTAGCAGCAGAAACCAAATGTATATTTTTGAAAATCTACACTGTAAAGAAAAATGTTTACTGTGTAAGGTAAGCGTATTGCAGCAGCTGAATATTGTGTCTTATACTCGCGGGCATAAGAAATTGAGTTTTGGGGCAACGTTGTCAGTATTGTTTGAACCATTAAAAATACTTGAACGATTAGAAGGAAGCCTAGGTATATCTTATTCAATTAGCTATCAGGAATACTAATTCCATTTTCTGCGATTTTAGCTTTAAACCACCGCCAAGATAGGCACCTCAACCATGAGCCCTACCGAGAGATCTGCAAAGCAGAAACTCCCGGGGGCTCTGCCAATTTTAACCTTTGGTACGGTTAGTTCCTAGAATTTTGTTTGCTATAGTAAACGAGGGACTTTTTTCCCTTTATGCCCCAGAAAACAGAGTGACCTGGTATGGACCACGCCAAAGCAAAACCTATTCTTCGGGGAGTTGACGCTTCTATAATGAATTTAACTCTTGGGAGACCAATTATCTCGCTCCCGAATCCCATGTTTTTCAAAGTAATAGCTGTTCATCGTCGAGAGCTCGGCAGTTCGTGCAGTATTAGCTAGGGAACTGCACAACGTATTAAGAGGAGAATTGGCTCTTCAGTCCTATGGTTCGTTTGTTGAACGGAAACAGTTTTTTTCTAATTAATTAAAGCAACATTCTAAAAGTGTAAGAAAAATTCCGAAACTTTGATACTGGATTTTCGAAAAAAAAAATTATTTTTGTATCAGCAAAAATATTTGTTGAAAAAAAAAATTTTTTTTTTCGGACAATAATACTAATGATGTTTTTTATATTTTCTTTTTTTAATGGAACCAATTTAGCTTTGCGCTAAAGAAAAATGTTAAGTTAACACGAACAACCTTTAGAATTGATATTGTTTCATTTTAATTCCATTCATTTAAAATCTAACTGCTGTAGTATAAACGAACATTTTCCCTTCAAAATATTTTCCGTTCTGTGCACTGAGTACGAAACTCTGAATGCGAAATGCGACTGCAGCTCATGCATGTGTTCATTCGTAACTTTATATTTGTTACTTTTTTTTCTAGTTTGTTTCTGGTCATGTAGCTGTTTGTTAGTTTACATCAAGTTGTTTGCAAAGTAAGTGGTCGTGGTGTTGAGAATGATTGTGGGCGTTTGGCAGTGGTAACTGAAAGTTAGCTGATTTTGAAGTTGTCTAGAAATACAAACATAAGTACGCAAACAAACCCTATATGAATGGTTTACGAAAAACACACCAATAAAATGTTTTATATATAAATTTGTATTTGTAATGTTCTTTGCATTAACCAAACTTTATATGTGACTCATTTTGTGTTGGCTTGTGAAAACTGTGTTGACAGTTTCAAACATAGATAAAATTTACACATCTCATATGAAAATTTAAACGAAGAACATGTGCTCAGATATATTTTAGTTTACTCTAACAAAAAAAAAAAAATATCTTTTGTAAATGGCTGCTAAATTTACTTGATAAAATATCGCCATCATACTGCGATTAGTTGTATCTGTGCATGTTATTTACTTTTTTTTAATTTTTTCATTTTTTAAGTTAATATACTTCACTTTATAAACACTTTTACTTTAATATAAATCGATTAACTGTCTTCAGCAAATTCGTTATGTTTTTTTGTATAATTAATATAAAAGGATATGCACATCAAATCAAAAACATTTTAAAGTCAACCAGCTTTCCTATTTATTTTACATAGCAAATTTTCTCTTGTTGTAACGACAACCAGTGTTACGTCTGCCGGAAAAATGTATGTTTGCACGAAAAATTTCGAAGTCCTTGAGTTTTCTAAAGATTCAACTGTATTATGCTGAGTCTAACTTTAGGCATTATTTGCTATGGAAAACATTTGCAAAGCAATTGGTTCCGGATTAGTTCTTTTGGATATACTCGTATGCCCAAATAGTCAGGCCTACGACTCTACTGTACGGTTAAAATAAAATACATTAAAACAGTAACAAAATACATATGTGATTCAATATGTGATGAATATAGATAGAAAATAATTAAATGCTCGGTGGCTGAGTGGTTAAAGCAGCAGATCATGATACGTCATGACCCGAGTTCAAATGTCCCCCAGCTAAAGATTTGATTTTACTTGTCTTCTTCAATCAAAAATTATTGATCACAGCAAATTTGTATTGTAAAAAATTCCTTCTTAAGTAAAAACTTAAGAAAGGATAAAACTTGAACTATAACCTGTTGTACAAATGTACAAAACAAAAAAATTTAATTTAAAAATTATAAAGTTCAACAAAAATTCAGTAAAATTAAAACAGTACCTGTGTTATGCGGTAACGCAATTTCTTTTAAAGTTAAAGCATTTTTATCCTTTTGAGGTGGTAAGTGTCATTGAATATTGAGGTCTTAAGTAAGTGAAGGATTCTAGCAGGTTTATAAATTAAACACAAGAATAAAAACACATTTTAGTTTAGTTTTAGTATATTAATGTAAATCATTTGTTATTTGAATATTCGAAAATCATAAAAATTTTAGCATACTCCCAAACTATTCTTCTGTTTTCAGACAGATTGGTCATCGAAAATTACCCTACAGTTTTATATACTTCTTCCATCTTTCACTAAACTCACTGTTAAATTATTTCCAATTTGAACACGTTTTTATAATAAAAATGTTGAAAGGTGTATGTTTCTCTTATGCCGGGAAAGCTTTTTTAATCATTTAAAATATTCTGTATAATGTTGAAGCAATGCAATATGCACATGTATATATGTTAGTACAAACTGAACAACACTCACCCTTCACTGGCACTTAAGATAACCCAGTTGATCGTGTCAAGCACGCCTCGTGATTCACACGACCAAATTTGTCGTTGACGGATAACCATTTAATGTGGCATTGCTTGCTGATACACTAGCCATCCGCTGCTCCATATGAAAGAAGCTAGCGCGGTCGGATTGACCGAGGTCATACATGATAGAACAGGCTCTATTTGAAATTTCCTCAGACGACATCATTAATGTTTTTACAGGGAGCAATGTTTTTGAGGTAACAGACGACATGCAGGCATTTGTAGATGGGAAGAATTATATCTACATTTCTAAATGTAGATATAATTGTTATCTACTTAAAACATATGGATGCACTAACACATATGAAGATCAATAACTCAAATGTACTAGACGTCTATTTTGTATGGTGCTATGCTGGTAATCGTTTTTATCCATTTGATCTAGATACAAATATTAAAAAATTAGTTCATTAACAACTAGTTGTATACAAAGTGTACACTAAATGCCAAAACTGCCGTCTGTCAGATTAATATTTTTATATATGAGCTTTTCAAGCATATAACAGCTGTTGTCTTTCTATGCCATTGCACAGCTTGTACTACTTTATCAAGATTTTATTGCCAGTTTTGCTGAAAACTCATCAAATACACACAAAGAAATTGTACGATATTAAACTGTACTATTCTTCTGCAAAGTTAATATAACAGTTATATAAAATATTCTTTTATAAAAGAAAAATCGTCGCGAGTAACCTGGCTTACTGGGTAGAATATGTAACGGCAAACATTCAGTGTTAACACATAAATATAAACGTGGATGTTTGTTGGGAAATGTTGTTTTTCTTTTTAATTTCGTTCATATACGAGTAACTTGTTTCCGGTTTGAGCGTTGTTAATAATTTGGTGCTGAACGCGTTGTTGTTTTTTATGCATTGTTAAAACCATTAAGTCCTTTCCTTTGTTACGTTCGTTTTTTGTATAGTATTGTTGGTTTGACATTGCGTGTGTGTGTGTGTGTATGTGTGTGTGTTGTTTGTAAGCTTAATTTTATTTGCTGCTGTATAACAGAGAGTGAGGGTGTTGATGATAACGCCTTTGTTGGGATATTTTAATAAATGTATGTTTGTGTTCTAGAAGATTTAACAATTATGGTGTGCGTGTTTGTGAAAAATTTCTTAATTATGTTTTATTATCTCAACTCATTAACACATCATTGTTATATAGATTTGAAAATGGCTCTTGATGTTTTCTGACACAAGGTGTTAATTAATTCAATTATTCTTGTTAATTTTGTTCATATATTGCAAAAAGAGCTTTCAGCACGTGTTAAAAAGGTATATGACTAAGGAGAGCATATCTTAAGAGCATACAAATGTTGTTGGATTATACGAGTATGAAAAAGGTTTAATAAATGGCTGGCTGTCTTGGTCAATCATTGGTAGTACAATATTAAAGTCACTATATTACAAACCGAATATCAATCAAGTAATTGTAAAAATTTGAAATACTTTTAGTTATATGCAAGGCAGCTTTAATACGGTAGTGGTATAGGCACAGCTGTCTTTTCTGACCTTTCCGTAAATGTATCAAAAACACATACTGCCGGGCTCAGGATGTTGTTTCGTAAACATTCGTCACATATTTTAAGGTCAAAAAATATATTCTAATGCCGTTTATAACCTTTGTTTTTCCCTGATATTGTATCATTCGCCTTTTCCACCTCCGATACATCCGTTAGTTGAATAATAATTGACTGCAAGTCACTTATTTTTAATATAAAACTTAAGCGAACGTTAACGAAACGACATCGTGAGCCAGGCAGATAGACTTCTTTGCTTTTTGAAACAAAATTTTGACAACTGTTCGTAAATTCTACCAACAAAATACATGTTGATGTTTTGTATTTATTGTAATTCTGCCTATTAAAGCTACCTTGGTTATATGTCTTCGATGAAAATGGCATTTGTTTTAAAAATAAGTAGATATTTTTTTACATAAAACTTTGCTGTCAAATTCGCTTATCAGTATTTAAGGAATACGTTTAGCTGGTGACATACAAATAAATTAAAATAAAAAGTTTATACGAATTGGTAATTCATTATTGTATTGACTTTTTACCATAACCATAATCCAACACTCGCAAGTGGTAGAAAAATGTATATAAAGTTATATGAAAGTGATGTAATGAAGGGATCACCAATGCAAAGACAGGCTATATCTAACGTTGACAAAATTACACTAGAACGAACGAAAGCAGACGAAATAGTGCTGAAGCAGAGGCTGCAGTATACAAGATAGCAGGATTATACTGGTAATTACTATATCCAAGAGTAAAAAGCTTCTGTGGGAAGAGCTAAGAAAACTTAAGAAGAATACTAAAATACACTTTGGAAACTTAGTATTAAAACTGCAATATCACTAATAGATACAGAAGCCATGAATATGCTCTTTGTGTTTCATGAGCAAGGTTCCACCGGGCAGGTTGATTATACACGAAATATTTTGCATAACATTGTTCAAATTGTAGGAATGAAAAGCTACGCCTTAAGCATACCAGAAAAAAATAAACCCAGGTCCATATGAAATTCCATCATATGTTAAGCTTTAAACAAATAGACGGCAGCAGTCAGCAAGCAGCAATCTGTCAAAAATAAAATACATTTGTTTAAATGCACACGATTATTTTAACGACTTCACTGCGGCACGACTTCACAACAGCATTTGCTGCTGCTGTCAACTTAGATTAATTTCTATTTTCGTAAGCAGCAAAAAGTAAATGCAGTGCTGCCACTATAAAAATATATTGGCAGCAATAAAAACTAAAATTTGTTTGAAATATTTAATAGAAATAAACATCATATAAATAAAATAAACAAATAAATTGATGAGTTTTTACAACTTTACGTGATATTATTACGTTTTCAGTCAGTAATTTTAATTTTATTCATGTAAAATATATGTGTGGCACCTCTAAAATTTGCATTGCTTAAATACACATAGTGCTGCTGCTGTCTTGAAAATAATTATGTTGCTGACGAGACGGCAGCATTTGAAGCTAACTTCATTTGTAGCCGTGAAGTTGTGAAGTCTGCTGTCGTCTAAGTGTTTAGAGCTTTATGAAGATGTTAGCGTTTGAATGCATAGATAATCTGCTTAAGATGTACTAAGAAAAGTTATGCTTCTAGAAACTTTAAAAAATGAGGATTAGATGCTATAAGCGAAGAAAGAGGGTATTCACTAGCTCCAGCTATATATGCATTTAGATATCTTTCAAAAATATATCATAGTTTCAAGCTGATAACTTCCATAATGTAATCCTTTAAAGTTGTCGTTGATGTAGCTGAGGTGCACAGAACAAGTCAATTAAACAAAGCTTCGTCTTAGCCATACTAGACACTACTACGCTTTTATCTTAATTCCAAGCGTAAATGCTGTGATTACATTTGCTTGATCTTTTCATGTTGTTCGTGTTCATGACAAACGTCCTCTTTCCTCCTCCTCATAACTTATTTTTCTAGTTCCCGAACAGTGCATACGAGTATATAGGGATATCCCGTAAGAACTGGTCCAAGATAAAAAAGGTTAGATATACAGACTATCCGCCGGGAAAGTATAATATTCGCAATAATTCCATTCTAATTTATTTCAATTTGAACGGCTGTATGCGATGTGG
This sequence comes from Thecocarcelia acutangulata, assembly GCA_914767995.1. Lineage (NCBI taxonomy): Eukaryota > Metazoa > Arthropoda > Insecta > Diptera > Tachinidae > Thecocarcelia > Thecocarcelia acutangulata. Next base: position 4,352,508 of record OU612097.1, read on the forward strand.
CATCGTTTAGTTAAAACCACATATTAATCAATTCATTGCATTGATTTTGCTTATATAATAATAACCACATTTGACAGTTTTTAATGCACAATAAATATATTTACGAATATATTAAAATTTTACTATTGACTTTTTCTAAATAGCGTAGTATTTGAAGCCATCCTTTAGTTACATAAAAAAGTTTTTTTCCTGGAAATGTCTATGTAGCTGTTTTGGTTTCACCAAAGACTTAACACAATGAAAAGTAAAATCCTTTTAACATGTTTGCGTGAAGTTTTAGGAAATTTTCAATTTCCTCTTTTCCCTAAAAATACAAGTTACGGACGTGTTCATTAAAAAACACTTACATAACTACGAATAGTATATGAATATTCAATTAAAATAAGCAATTTGATATTCATACAAACCTACATACATTAGACCGGCTCATACTGTACAAATGGCACGGTAATTACATAGCTATCCGTCTCAAATTGTGCACAGAAAAAATTATAGTAAAAATAAAATCAACAAAATTTTTGTCTGAAAAAATAATTTGTATGCATAAACATAAATATCAAAAAAATAACCTTGGATATCATATTTTGTTGTTGTTTAAAAAAATATTTGTCTTCGGTCAATAATTATTTTTACCAAACTTTTGTTTGAATCCACGAATTCCTTTACAGGTCCGCATTTAAACAATTTATTAATTGATTCAACGAATTTCTTTATTGAACACGAAAAAAAGTTTTTTCTGTGTGCTCTTTAAAATTTTTGTGACTTAAAAACTTAGTCATTATATTTTTACTCTTAAAAAGTTTATCTGGTGTTTCATATTTAAAAATTATGCGGCCATAAGTCAATTTTAATAAATTTTGCAATATTGTATCGTTTGCAAATTAGTGTGCTTTTTTTTCTAAAATAGACCGAAAATGTTTAGAGACTCAACACTTTTTTTAAATAATTCAGTTTTCAGCCAATGGTTAAAGATATCTTAATGAAATCTCTTAACAGCTGATCTGATCTTGTTTTTGGCTACCTGAAATTGGCCAACTCGGCAATATTTCCTAAACAAAAAATTTCCAAAATTTAATTTATGCAACAGGTTCTGAGATTTAATAAATAAAAAAAGCTCATTTGCCTCTTTTTTGGCTCAGTTCACTTCGATCAAAGGCATATACGAGTAAAGAAATACACAGACGAAAAAAGCTCATTTGCCTCTTTTTTGGCTCAGTTCATTTCGATCAAAGGTATACACGAGTAAAGAAATACACTGACAATCTGTGGCCTATCCTCATCTCATCGCATCTCTTTACTTTTTTCTTTTTATTTGTTTGTTTGTAAATGTGATTACTAAGAATTTAAAAAGAACAGCTGTTAAACATTGTGCATATTTTATAACTAAAGTTCGTCTATTAATCATTAAAAATAGGTTTTAGTGAGAAAAAAAAATTCGCAATAATTTTTAGAAGTTTTATATAGAATCGTGCTAATGTAGTTTCATTTAAATTTATCTGCAGAAAAATTTATTCAAGTAATAGAACTGACTGACCTTAATGCTGACATGTTGGAAAGTTAAATAAAACCACAGAAAATAATTGGAACACAAGTGACAATTTACCATGTAGTGAAAGTATCAGAATCTAAAGTCGGAAAAAGTATAAAAACTGTTCATGGAGTGAACATTTTTACTGATTTTATAACTACTCTATATATGCAACGAGGTATACAAACATGTCGTTGGTCTCGTGTGGTAAGGCTCTAACTAACAATTTTATAGAAAATGGAAAAAACACAAAAGAAACTATATTTAAGGTATGTTTACACGGTAACACAAGATATTTACAATTTTATATTAAAAATGTTAAAAATATAAAATGTTCTGCAAATATTTGACTTATTTACACATGTGGGATAATTAGAATCAAAGTTGATAGAAAAGTGCAAAAAATTTTGGGGTTTACAGTTCTACATAATTAAGAATAAAATCACGTGCAATGTTGCATGACGTTCAGCTGATATTAAAGGTGCTGCAGAAATACACTTAAAATACAACTCTGGCGTGGTGAGAATATAAAATACTCTAAAATCGTTTGAATTAAGATTTGCCGACCGCTTGTCAAATTTTCATTTCTTTGCTTTAATAAAAAAAATAAATTTTCTTCATTTCACGATTTGCTTTTTGCAAGTATTTGTTTACCCTGTAAAGCTAGCTAACTTAACTTTTTCTTGTACACCCGCTTTGCCAAAAACTGGGTGCTTTCCTTTACGCAGTTTAGAAGAATACTGACCAAAAAAATTGTCGTTAGTGCAGCTAAAATTTAACACAGAAAATAGTAAAAGTAAAAGTCGCTGGAATACAAGTTAAGGCTCTATAGCTTGGACTTTTGCAAAGCCAGCAGGATTTAATACTTTATGGTGTAAATCAAGCATTAACTTCGTCTACTATAGGTATCTGTACAACCCTTCTTCAAAATTACAAATCGATAGCAAACGAACCTTTATTTCCGTGCCTGCTGGCAACCCAACGAACAAACAAATGAGCAACCATAATCTTTGTAAGCAATATAATTTGTCTTGTAAAATGGAAAACTAGAATTTCAACTTAAATGAAAAAATTTTACATTTAAGTAAATTTATCAACATAAAAATATGAATGCTCTTCTGTTTAAAACTTTTGGTATTCAGGCTAATCTAGTAATAGACCAGTACTCAGCGGACGACCGCCACTTATTCAGAGCATTCAAAGTGTTGGAATAATTAGTTAAACCTGATCAGTACCCAGTGTACGACTATATATTTCGACACTGCTAAGACATTGGTGGACAAAGATTGTGTAGCATGATCACGACATTGATGTACTCTTTTGGTTGTAACATGAATGCATCTTTTTAAAAGCACGTATAACAATTATTCAAGGGAATGTCACGATTTTGAATTCACATGAGCAACACTTGTCACTAGACGCTCCTTTGTGTTGTCGCTGAACGTTTTTATGACAGTGCGACTAATAAGTACTGTCCCCTAAATACTCGTATTCGCTTGAATCGTGCCTAACTTGTGTTTAAGTGAATGTGTGTGCATGAACTCGAACCGTATACATTTGCATACATATGTTATAAATGGACAAATTATACACTTGAACCGTATCTTACCTTTAGACGTGGGAACCAACTTGGTTTCACAAATATTAACTTTAACATTAGATAATAAGTTGTCTAAAACTTTAGAAACTTTAGTTTTAAAATTAATTATAATTCTTCACCGGCTTGCGTAGCAATCGAGTTGCTCGCTAGAATTATTTACGAATAAATAATTTTAAAACATCTAAACAATCGAGTTGCCCGTCAGGACTTTAAGCAAATAAATAAAACAAAATATTTGTCTTAATTTGTCCAACACTTCTGCAAGGCAATGAATTACATTAAAATAAATTAATAATGAATACGTAAACATCTGTACACAGGATAGAAGACAAAACACTCATTTTTTAATTGAATGTGATTTTACCTTGAGCGCTTCTTTTAAAAACCAAAATGTTTTATAGACTGTAAAAGCCTCTTATGCAGAATATCAACTTGAATTATGTAGAATTGGCAGCTAAATTTAAGCTGGTGATCAGCTGCCTTTTAAAGGCTTTTTATTGTCTAGCCTCAAGAGGAAACATATTGTTAAGAAACGAAAATAACTACAGTGCGAAAACTGCGCATATGAATAAATTAAAATAAATAATAAAATATTACCACGGTACTCGTAATTAATATGCAAAATTTGAAGAACAAATGGAGTAATAAAGACGGCTTTTTGAAACAAATGTCCGTACTCTGTTAACTGTATTTCCTAAAAAAACAAATTTACTACCACTAAAATTACAAACACACAACTCGTTATTTTTGTTATGTTTATTACTTAAGGGAATATTGTTTTAATTTTAATAAAAGCCTACTGAAAAAAATCTAAATCTAAAATATACCTGAGCACAACATGTACTATTAAGTGTATTAATTTACAGCACCCTTAACAGTTTTACGTCTGTCTTAGCCAGTTTAATAAGCTAAAGTAGAAAATCTTGCCGCTAAACTTTTATTTCTACTCGTATGTGCTCTGACCTTCACACAGTGTCACAGTGTGCAAATAATTTTATCACTTCACAAATATATTTGAAAAACTAAATATGTAGCTTGAAACGGAAGTAGAAAGGTTTTGGCATTTAATGTAAACAGAGCAATAAAACTTTAAATGGCGAACATAATTTGGTTTATATTACACCACCTAGAGGAAAAAATATTACAAATGTAATAAAAGCTATCCGTACTCCGTATACACTCGCACCTTCGCCAAATTGAAAAAAAGGACGAACGCTTTTTAACTCCAATTTTTTTTTTTTTTTTTTGCTTGATTTGTTGTATGTCGACATTATTTCACTAGTTTAATGTGTAGACGGATTGTGGGTGGGCTGCCATAACCCTTGAAGCTCTCAAGCATGGTGAATTTAACACATATGCTTTCCTTTATTTCTTTTGTTTTGTTTTTTTTTTTTTTTTTTTTGGTTTTTGGCCAAAAACAGAAATATAAATTGGCACAAGCAGCCATTCAAAAAAAAAAAAAAAAAAGAGAAAAAGGCTTCTCGAAATGCTTATGAACATGCTTACTCGTATGCATACAAATGCTGTTCAGGCATAAATTTAAAACAGGTCAGTTTTTTGTTTCTATGGCCGTTAGAAAAATAAATGTTTGTTTAACAACAACTTATTATTAAGCTTTTGTATACAACGTTCATAATAGCTGATATTTTTTTAATTTTTTTTTTTATCAAAAACTCTTCAAGCACGTATGAATATAATATTTAGTGTAGTTTTGATTAAATAACTTAGAATTTTAAGGTCGCGTCATAGAGAAAATGCCAATTACTTTCTTCAGAGCAAACAAAATCTTATTCATCAAAATAACAAAATTCTGAAATCGGCCAAAATAGAAATTGAATGATAAAAGTAAAGTATTTTATACAATAATTGAGTAGAGAAGTGTATAAATGAAAAAGCTTGTTTTTTGTACACAGGTACACAGAAACAAATTTGAATTTGCTTTTAGACTAATTAGATTTTCTAAAGGAAGAGCTGCAAATTATGCTTTAAAATACAACGAAGCACTCCGTCGGATGACTGACGTGCCTTCGTTGACAATTCCGGATTTTCTGCGACGTTCTGTCTCCCAACATAAAACTTGCAGCCGATCAGCTATCTAAAACTTATATGCAGTAAGACAGTTTTTACAAAATTTTGTAATGCTCCATTTGGCGTTTTATCTATATTACTGTTTGAGTTTGGCGAAATCACTTATGGCAAAATACACCAGAGTGGGCGACTAATGTTTAAGGTAACATTTACTATGGATTTGACGTGATTAACTTGTGACAACAAACCGGACACTAGATGGTTTTTCTACTTCTGACATATCAGATAATTCCTCATACTCCAGAGATAGGCTTTCCACGATATAACAGAGTTAAGCCGTTCTTTGTTTTCATATAAATATATCACATGAGCAAAAAAATCGCAGGCCTAACAAAGAAAACACTGTTTTTTATTCAAACTTAGCTTTATTCATCAACGTAATCTCCATCAACTGCAACGCAATCATTCCAGCGACACTATAATATTTCAATACCACTTTTGTAGAATGATTTATCTTTTGCCTCAAAAAAAAGGCCCCAGTTTCAGCTATAAGCTCTTCATTCGTGTGAAATTTCTTGCCGGCGAGCATTTTTTTCAGGTCAGTAGTCGCTGGGAGCCACATCTGGCGAATATGGTGGATATGGGGGCCATTCGTTTTGATTGACTTGTCTTGATGAAATAAAAGTTTTTTCTTTGCAATTAAGTTTTTATTCGCTATTCTAGCCTCTAACATTTATACCAATAAAAAATTATAAATAGCTTGTTTTCTATGTTTCCCAGCTATCTATATGTCGACATTTCATAGGAACTACCCTAATCATCAGGTATTATAAGATCATTTTTCTTTTTAAATTCTCAACAATTTATTTAGATTGTTGGGATATAAAGTTGAATGTTTGAGAATATCTTTCGAAAAATTTCCAACGTCTACTGATGATTAGGGTAGTTCCTATGAAATGTCGACATATAGATAGCTGGGAAATATAGAAAACAAGCTATTTATAATTTTTTTATTGTTTTTTTTCTTTGCCTTATATGGTTGAAGGCATTGTGCACATTTTCAATTTAATAAAAATAAATTTAAAAATGTCTTTAAAACACCAAAAGTCAATTAAGCGCCTTTCAGAACGCTTTGCGGTTTCAGATAGCGCGTATCTCGGAAAATGACTGCAAATTAAAAAAATGTCTCTATTTGTTGTCAAATTTTTTTCGTTTTATATAACTACCACATACATATGTATGTATGTAAAACACATGTTATATTTTTTCTGCAGAAACTCCGAAACGCCAGAAAAATGCTCGGTCCTTTGAGCACCAAAAAGTGAATTAAGCGTTTTACTGAATGCTTTGCGTTTTAAGATCGTGCGTTTCTCAGAACATGGCTGAACATATCGCAGCCAAAAACAACACATTCGTAAATAATCGAGAGCACCATTAAGCACTATTGCATTGGTGTTTAATCACGTTTAATTTCCGTATGCCACAGCTTTTTCCACAATACAACAAACAAAATTTTTGTTTACTTTTTTCTATGATAAAATTAAAACTTTTTAAAACTATTTACAACCTAATGGAAACACTTCAAAAATATTTCCTCAAATCAACTTTATTTGCTTATAGTGGAAACGTACTATAAGGTTTAGATTTTGAACTCATTTTTCGTTCATCATTTTAATCAATGAAATTATCTTCTAATCACATCAAAGCATTTTCACGACTTTGTATTTTGCCCAGAGCAGTAATAGAAGAATAATTTTCTATTAAATATGCTGTTGAATTAAATGGCATTGAAACATTTTATTACTCTAGCTTACAATACTTTAATTCCCTCACAAAATATTGCTTACACTCGTATATTGCTAGTGCTGGCTACTTCTAATACTTATTTTCTACTTCTCACACTTTGTTGTATTCTTTACCTTACAAGGCTTTTCATTAAACTCTAAATTGTTGTACTGTGAGGGCCATAAAAAATCTGATACCTGTTTAAGAGAGGAATAACAAACTAAATAATTTTTGTAAACATTTTCAATTATGCCCACCAACTTTTAGCGACCAAAGTTGTTTACACAAAAAAGTACAAAACATTTGAAATCAAAAGTAAAGAAAACGTACAATAATTGTGTCTCCCCTTTACTATTTTTTTATTTTTATTTTTTTTTTTTGTTTGGCATTTTGCAACGTGGATTATTTTGTTAAACTTAAGGTTTTTGGAACAGAATTACAAAGTCAACAACTTGTTAAGTCAACAAGGCCAAAACCAGAAGAGGAAGTAATAAAAGTAACAAAAGAAAAAATAAAAATATACCCATCAAAAGCAATAAAACTGAAATAAAGGAATAAAAAAGCGAAATGGAAGACTTTTATATGTATATTTTATTCAGGTGCCAATAATATTTTATTCGTTGTTGTTAACTTTCGTGTTTAAAAGCAGATGATGACAAAATTGGTGTCTCTTAGTACGAGTATTTAAGTGTCTGTCTCCGTTCTTATGATATTAAAAACAAAACGATATTTAGAAATGATTATTTTGCTGCTTTTTTCTATTTTCTATTTTATATTCTTTAATGGCATAAAATTTGGCTGGATTCCCAAAGCGCCAAGAGCAAGAAATCCGGCTGTCTTTAAAACTATAGATTAAGTTTAAACTTAATATTTTCATTTAATGCCTGTTTGAAATTGTTTGCTTTTTCAGCGATAAACAATTTATTAAGCGATTTCCTGCTAACTTCTTATACTCTTATGCACATATTTCAGTCTGAGTAGAGAAACAATATTTTCTGAAAAATATCTGTATTCCTGTAATACGTATAAAAACAATATTTTTCCAAATAAATATGTTGATTTACGTGCGTGATATTGCTGCTTTTGTTTTTTGTTGCTATCACGAGATTTTAGCACAACAAAGTTAAAAGTCACATCTCATGTAAGAAGTATCTCGTATACTTAAGATTTAATGCCTTTTAAAAGCAAAAAAATAAGAAAAACTTGTGTAGAAAGTTATGTAGGTCATCAACAGGAAATGCAGCTAATTCTCTTTTTGCTTCCTTGCTGAAAACTTGTGAACAAATCGAAAACAGAAACAGCATTCAAGGAACTCTTCTTGTAAACATGTGATATACTGTTTTTGGGGTTAAAAAGCTTCGCAAGCGCTATATGGCAGGCAAGCGGAAAAAAGCAGAACCCGTTTTGGTGACAACAGCATTTAAATTTACGTTTGAAAAATTGGTATTAAATTTCTTATGCAAGGCAATAAAACTAGAATGTAGCTTTATTTCAGCTCTTTTTAAGAGCAGCTAGTATAAGTCTCTTCAGCAAATTAAATATTTAATTTAATGAGAAACAACAATAGTGCAAGCTTATAACACAGTGGGACTGAATGGGGCGAATGTAGGCTGGTCTTTTCTAAATAGCTGGCCTGTCTAACCTACCTAAGCTTTTAAAGAAAGTCAGAGTAACTGTATATATTGCATACATTTAAACAAATACTCGTAGTATATATGATATGTATTAGTATATTTTAAGGGCAATACAGCATTATTTAATTATATACTTGTTGCTGATAATATTATATTGTTATATTAAAAGGACTCATCGTAATTTTGTAACAAAAATTTTGAAAAAAAAAACTATTAGCCATGTTCTGAGAAACGCGCAATTGGAAACCGCAAAGTTCTGAGAAACACTTAATTAATTTTTGGGTACTCGAAGGAACGCGCGATTTACTAGCGGTTTGAAGTTTTTTCCGAAAATATACAAAATGTTTTTTAATTAAGTACATATCGTTCCTTTATTGCAACATAGTCATAACTAAAAAAAAAGCTTGTGTCGAGAAAAACACACTTTAAATTTTTAGTTTCCATACAAGTCTTAGACATTTTTATTAGAAAATATCGCCCAAAGGAAACAGTTTAAAAGTAATTTGAATAAAATTTTGGCACAATGCAGTTCTGCATTGTTAACTCGAAGAGCTACATTTTTTGAGATATGACTATGTTGCAATAAAGGAGCGGTATGTATGTGCTGGTTATATAAAATGAAAAAAAATTGAGATTTTAATCAACTAGAAAAAATCTTTTGCTCAAACTGCTTAGCCGAGTTTTAGGGTGATGAAAATAAATAAAATAAAAAAATCCGTAACTTTTCAGTATTTTTTAATTCATTTTTTAAATTAGTTTTATAATCCAATAATATGAGTATAATGCTTCAAATTGTGTATGGGCATTGTTGTATTAGAGATGAGCCTACTGTTTACGGCGTGAACAGTTTGCCCGCCTAGAAATCTATCGGCGATCCAGCAGCAGTTAATTGTGCTTGGAAGTAGTTCTGGACATAATAGCTTAAGAAGTGTTTTGTGGTTCGCTGTGTTGTTGTTGCACTTGCGGACATGAAAAGAGATGTAATAAATGGGTAATAAATGTTAAGCAAATGTGTAAATAAGTGTATGGCTAAGCAGTAGAATATACAAAAAAAAGTTAATTTTATTCAATGGTATGTGAATGAAATATAATCTTTAAAGTTTGTGTTGATAAGCAGATGACTTATGAGTAAACGGAGTACCATGGGCCACTTTGGCTATCGTCTGCGTTAAGCTTCCAATTGACGTCCTCAGCTATACTACCCTACCTCTAGAGCCAGGCGTAAAATAAACTTTGACAGCCCGTCCCATAGACCAATCGCTGAGTGGCAAGTTATCCTGCTCTATGACAACTAAGTCATCTACCTGGATGTTTCGGGTAGGGTGTTTCCTTTATACCTTTTGTGTAACTCTTTAAGTTGTTCATCTCTACGTCTTCTGCAAAACAAAAAAAAAAAAAATAGTGTTTTCAGTTTTTGCCATCAATTTGCTAAGGTGATGTTTCCATCTAGAAATTTAATTCTGCAGGAGTTAATAGTGGTGAATCAATGACCTGGGTTTTTCATAAAAGGGTTTAAATCTTATGTGTTTTCGTTTGAGGAGCTTAGTGGTCTCGATTTTAAAATTCTTCAGTTATAGCGAGTAAGGTACAACATTCTTCAACAGTATATTTGGTGGTTGTAGTCTTCTTTTAAAACTCTTCACGCCGGCTTCCCGTAAGCCTCCCATGTGTCGAGCTCTGGGCGGAATTTAAATGGCACACCAAGTTTTGAAAGCATTTTGTGGTCACCATTGAGTTATGTAATGAGTTCCTGCCGCTTCTTTTTTAATAATTGCCTGGCACCTATAAAGTTTATACCACTACTCGTATTCGAGTAAATAACGGCAGTTCATCCCCATCTCGAATAAAATCGGACGGAAGCAGCCGTCAAGTCTTAAGTAGATAGGTCTGATGTTGGCTCTAGGTCAATTGCTTTCGTTGTAAAGCACATAAAAATACAAACGTAGCTTTTGCTTATTTTACACGACCTAACAAGGGACCAATGTTTTGATGAATTTTTGGGTGACAAAATTAAATAAAATGAAAAACTCCGTAAATTTTCAACATGTGTTTTTAATGTTTTGGTTGGCCATTCTGCTATTGCTTCATCCCATCTTTGACGAGAAGGCTTGACACTCAAATGCCGAATAATTTTGTATCTACTTCACTATGCTCTTAGTTTTGTTGCTAATCTTTTTCTCGAGAAGCATAAATGAGCTGCTTGTTATGATATAAAAAAAGTTGCATTTTTCTAGATTACAGTCTAGATATGTTTCCATAATTTTCACACAAATGGCATAGAAGATGGCAGAGCTGGTTGCTGTGTGTGCAAAAAGATGGGAGTGCAAAGCTCACGTAATATTTTTTTGATGTTGAACTTTGTTTTAAGCTTTTTGAGTTTTATTTTTTAAGTTATGACACTGTTTGGGTAAATGAGCGATAATCAATCTTGTTACCCTGCTTCGGCTTGACGTTGTATTCAAGCCGAAACAGGGGTGGCAAGATTGATTATAACTGCCGTGACAAAAATCAGAAGAGAAATATAAAAAAATAATACAGGGGCTTGTGCTTATAAAAAAATAATATTTGAACTGTTTAAAATGTTTATTTCATTTTTTTCTGATTTTACTCCTAATGCATACAATAAATCTTTTCAACCTTTTTGGCTTGACGTTGAGTTCTGGGACATCCTGTGTGCATTACTTTTAAAAGAAATTTTAATTTTGTAGTTGCTTATATACTGATGCTAGTTCTTAATGGGTTAAATTTTTTGTGAGGAACGCAATTCCTGATTGATTTCTATAAAAAGCTGAAAGTATTCTAAAATCAAACGCCCAAAATTCATTTCATTTAGTTTCAATTAAGTATACAAACTTGCTGGTATAAGAGTTACCTGGCAAGCTACAAAAAATACGACAATTTGAGTTTCACTGCCAAACTTTGTAAATCTATTGCCGAGTTATTGATGAAAAATGAAGTTGATTTTTAAATAGATACTATTTTCTCTAGACAGTAAAGAAGCACTCAAAGGGTTTAGGTTTGCAACGAAACCATCACCACTTAGTTAAGAAACAGCCCTTTGAATTTTGTTTTAGTGTTCTGTTTTTAAAGATTTGTGTTTTCTTACCTTGTATTGCATTTCGTCTTACAGCTACTTGAATATTCTGTTGGCTTTATTGCTGCTCACAAATTTAGTGTGCCGTTTGCGATGTTTGTTTGGTGTCAGAGTAAATAAGTGTCTAAGAACACATTTAGATGCATTTTTAAATGAAAAGAAAAAAGACATAGTAATGTAAGAGGAAGGAAGGAAGGCTTAGGTTATTTTAAAAGCTTTTGTATTTCCGGTGATTTATACTCTTTTTGGTGGTAAAACATTTTTGTGTTTGTTTAACTGTTTTTCGCTCACGCTTTTTGCTTAAAACTTTACTTTTCTATAAATTACTTCTCATTAGGGCTTTAATGACTTCTAGAAAAAGGAAATAAACGTAGAAAGTTTTTCATGCAAACTACAAGTGTCTTTGATGTTCAAATATGTTTTAAGGTATATTTTAAGTTTTAAAAAGATGTTCCTCCTCCTTTTTTCCTCAGAAAATAGTAAAATACACTTTTTTTTCATTTGTTTGCTTAGTGATTGTAGATGTTTTTGGTATCTAATAGTTTTAAATACATTTTTGCTTTTCAATAAATTTTGTGCAGTGCTTAAGGTAAATTGCAGTGTTCTACCATAAATTTTAGGTCTTAACAAAAGTGAGACAGTCAGTATTGTATTTTCGAACGAAATGCCTTTGTTGCCATTTTGGTTTTGCTTTGAAAATATTTTATGGTTTTTACATTTTTATGGCTTTGTAAATAATTTATGATGATTACATCATTAGAAGATTAATAATGTCAGGTTTTTGGTTGCAAGTGCAAATCAATATATTATTTTTCAATTCCTTTTTTTTTCTTTGGCAACTTGTGCTTGTTTGTTTGTCATTGAGCTGCTTGTTTTGAAGTACTTTCGAATGGAACTTTTGCCTCATAACGCAAAGAATAAAATAAAAATTTGGCTGAAAATGCTTTGTTAAAGGCTACACTTATTGTTCAAAATTTTCCTTTTATTCTTTCCGTACAACCAAATAAAAGTGCAGGCAGAAGGCAAGAATTTACACCTGCAGTTTAAGCCTGCATATAATATAAAACACGAAGATGAGAATAAGCATGTTCTGCAGACAGAAACGGAGTATTGATATACATCAACGATGCTGTATATAATACAAGTTGGGCAAAAATTTAGTACTCCAAAGCCAAAACTAAAATTTTTCAACAAGTAGGTTTTTTTGAGCGGCTTATAATGAACTTGTTATCAAAATTCGGATGTGTACGTGAGCTCTTGCAGATGTTTAGAAAATGAAGAATGCGGAGAAAATAAAGCATTCATCACTAATTTAATAATTTGAAAAGTTAATTCCACAAACTACTGTATTGGCCAGGATTCTGTTTCTAGCAGTACATGAAAGCAATGAGATTACCAATTATTCAGCACCATAAAGCAGATGTGAAGATAAACAAGATATCGAAGCTGCTCCTTGCTGCACTTTTTGTGTACAGTTGTGTATATTCTCGCCACTTATATGCAATGGTATACAAGTAATGATGCAACAAGCGATTAGATAAATCACTACATAAGGTGCCTGCCGGATTACAGCTGCTATTTACAATCTCAATATACATAAGGTATAAGCCTGGAAAAATTGTATGTTTGGTCATATTTGAAAGCGAACAATGGCTTGACAGTATAAGGGAAGATGATGCACAGTGGAACGAAAAATACGGAAGATGATTTTAGATGCAGTAGAGGGAAGACACCTAGTGTGATCAAATATTAGAATTTTTCATAAACATGGTTCTTAAATAGCTCGAAAATAAGTGATATTTTTTTAAATAGTATATAATTAACAATACAAAAATTCTCGTTTGTTACAAGTTACTACAAGACAGTAATTTCAAAAACTGATACGACGATGAAATGCATCAGTAACGTTACCTAGTAGCTATATAGAGCGTCACTAAGAATAACAAATACTATTTGTGGTTAATGGTAAGAAAGATCAAAAGTCTGTGCATCTGCTAGTAGTAAATTTGGTGATGGGCTGTAGCAAATTATATGCAAATTATATGTATGAAAAGCCTTGTACGAATCATATAAGGATAACATGGCTTAGGTTATCACAAGCTGTAAAATAAACTCCATCTGTGTAACATAAACTTGTGAAAATATCACAAAAAAAAAAAAATAAAAAAAATTATAATAATAAAAAATCTGTTTGTGCGAAAGTTTCTCGCATGCAAGCAATCTTGAGCGATTAAAGACTACACTTGTCGACGATCGAAAAGATATCTGGACTTAAACAAGTAATTATTATATTTGATAAATATAGAAAATTATAAATAGCTTGTTCTCCATTTTTCCCAGCTATCTATATGTCGACATTTCATAGCAGCTTCCCTACCCTAGTGGGTGCTGTGAACAGTGTAGCGACTGTGAAACAGCGAGTTGTCTCCCAGCTTTAGTGTATTCAATTATTTTTTCCTGTCTTCTTTGATCAAGAGTCAAAAATATTTCTTGGCTTTGGCCAGGATTGAACTCGAGCTAGACGAATGATACCAACCCATCATCATATAATATTAGAAATACCCTAATCATTGTTTGAATTATTATATTTTTAAATTTTATGTTTCCGTTTTTTATTTTTCTTACAATATATCTAAAACAAACATATGTACATCCATTAGCTTTACTTTCCTATAAATACTTTTCCATTATATTCAGTTTTTTTTTCGATTTAAAAATGCTGTTAATTTAATTCTAAGAAGACTTTCTTTTACTTTACGTTAAAACTATAACAAAACTATAAATAAAATAAGGAGAAAGTAAAACATAAGCACAATGTTAGAAAATAATTATCAGATCCCGAAGGCGCAGTGATGAGTAGCATAGCGACAACGAAAGAGCTAGTAGTCCCTAGATAGACAATAGAAGAAATAATTGTCTTGTCTGCTTTAATTATAACTATGGGTTGCAGCAACAAGTAATAAAAAAAAGTTTTGTAAATCGTGATTAATAAAACAATTAATGAAATATACAAATAACTGCAACCAATTGTATAAAAAAGTGCGGTTGACAACGCAAAAATAATATATGAAATATAATAATTATTTTAAATAGTAACAGAATATGTTCAAGGTAAAGCCAATATTTATATATTTTTATGCAACTAAATAATTGAAGTTATATCGGAATTTTTTCAAACAATCTGCAAGAAAATTTAATATAGAAATCTAGCCTTTAGTTTTTATTTTTTAGTTAAATTGAAGCCGAAGGACTTTTTAACAATATTGAAAAGTACTACAATAAAACTAAGTAATAGTCTTAACATTGGAATTTTAAATGTTTTGCTTGGCAAGAAAAATTATAGTGAAGCGTACATTTTATGCCAGTGATTTAAATTATTTTTAATAAAGTTCAACTAGTCATGGAGATTAATATCTATTCATTTATATGCCTAAGGGCATATGCACTTGTGCTTTGACGTAATAAACTACTGAGAAGAGTACAAAGCACAACAGCACTTAAAAAATATAATTATTTATATGAATTACTTAAAGCTGGGAGCATAAAAATAAATAAAAGGTAATAATGATTGCTTATTATTCATTTCATTCGGTAAGTGGCATAAGATGCTTAAGTACAAACAACAATGGTAGTAAGTGGAGGTATGAAGAATTACTTACCAGGACTTGTGTTTGTTCGGTCACTTTTTTTTCCAACAGACGTACATATATTCACCCAGCCTTGGCTGACTATTCCCCACTCTCATATATTCCAGTTATAGCTAGATTGCTAATATGGACCCTGGTAACGAAGGCAAAACGGCTATATTGAAGACGAAAGAATTCCTGCCGAGTACAAATATCATTATTCAAGACCGAGAGCTCTCTTTACGATGACCTACAACCTACCTGCCCTATGAGGAACTGTCACCACAAACGAACAAATAAAATTTAAACAAAACTTTTTTTTAACCAAACTGGTTCCTTTAGATTTTTTAAAGAATAGTATTAAATACACAGTGTTTACATGATACCGAGTTCGAATCCTAGTGTAGTGACTTCGAAGCAGCTAGTTGTTTCCCAAGCTTAGCGTATTAGATTATTTGTTCCTATCATCTTTGATCAAGAGTTATTGATTGCTGCAATTACTGCTATAATTAAAAATAGTTTTTGGAGAAAGCCTAATTTGAACTTGGGTCTGTTAAATACCATCACATAATATTAGAAATATTCAGTAAGTTAAACCATTTATCATTGATACGCATATATGTTTTAAAAAACTTTTAGTTTGAGTGTTGTTTAGATGAGCTGAAGGTCACTTGTTTTAGAAAAAAGTACTAGTTTATTAATCGATATTTTGCTTAATAAAGTAATATTTTTTTCTACAACTCGTGACCTTAAGCTCAATTAAACAATAATTATGCTTTGAAAAGGTGGAAAAAACTGGAGGATACGAACTTTTAGTTTGTTTATTATTATAAAGACCTAGCTGCTAAACTGCTGCTCACTCATATTTCCGTTTTACTAATGACACAATGTTGAGCTTCAAATTCAAAAACATATATCTACACATTAATGTATGTCTGCACTTTAGTAATTCATAAATAACACATAATACTCTGAACATAACAAACCAGTCTACTGTAAAATATCATCTAACTAATTTTTCCATATTATATTTTTCTTTCTAGGTAAGTTTAAAAAACTTCTTCTTCTGAACTAAAGCCCTAAAAAAAGCTAAGATATTACTGTAAGTTGAAAATAATCTGCCTCATTATCTGCAAATCTTTAAAATAAATGTGTAAAAGACTGATATGGAAGTTGAAATAAATGACTACAAATCTTAAGCGTGTACATGAAATTCTAAATTAGAATGCATCAGAAAGCGTAAAAGGAAATGAAAGAAATTTATGTACATTCGTATATTCTTATTCATTTATATATTCTTCCTAAAATAATATGCAAAATTTTGAAGTTTTTTTTTGTGAAAAACATTAAAGGAAAAAATGAGGAAAAATGCAAAAAAAAAAAATTTTATAATAAGCAATTGGGCAACAAAAGGGCGCCAGAAAATGTGAAAAAAGTTATTATTTATTTTAAAGGCACTTAAACTAAAAGCAGAGCAACATTTTAAGAGAACTACATCACCAATGTTATTTTGATTGAGCAACACATTCTATCATAAGCATTGTTTTTGCTGGCTGTGCAGTAAAATGTTTGCTCTTAGAGTTTTTGAACACGTTCAGCAGAAAAACTATTATAACCAGATTTGCTTCAAATGAAAAGAGAAACAACATTGAAATGACAATATTTTTAATGTTTGGAATTTGCTCTTACAAAATAAATTTGAAATTTACTCTTACAACATTTTAATATGGACAGTTTTTAATGTTATTTAAGAGTGTACATATACATGTGAAATTTTGAAAACTAAAAACTTTTCATAGGAATTACAAATACACTTCGAATATATTTGCTTTTAAGAACAAATTTCTATACTTGAGGTTTTTATAAAAAATGACCAAATCCGAAAATTTTAATAGCTGCTGCTTGTGTTTAACAGCTGTCTCTCCGTAGAAAATTCATAGTGGCCAAACAAATGTACCACAGGCTTGGAAACCTTTGACAAGTATATTACACATTGAATTCTATATTTCATTATTTTCCATAATATAATGAAAACTAAAAAAAATTTTATAATTATTTTGCTAAGAGTTAAATATATGCGTATCTTTTGCAAAGGTTCTAAGTCTACTATCCATTTCGGTAAATAATTATATTTATAGCTGCTGCTTGTATTTGACAGCTGTATATCTGTGGAAAATTCTTAGTGGCTAACCAAATGTTTCACAGGCTTGGAAACCTTTGAAAAAATATTCCATAGGCTTGAAAACTATGAAAAATACTTTGAAAAATATGTTCACGCATTTAACTCAATTTCATTATTTTCGATAAAAATTTTTTTTAATTATTTTATTAAAATAGTGGTATTTATATAGAGCTAAGTATATGAATATATAGTACAGAGGCTTCTAAGTCTACTGCAACCGATGACATTTAGTTTTATTTCAATTATATACGTAGCTGCTACCACAGCAAAGAAGGAGGCCCTAAGGGGATGTGCCGCAGTTTCATACTACGTCGCAATTGATTTGGTTGTTCATATTACTAGAATGACCGAAAAGTATCTAAAATAGCCTATGAGAGCCAATTTTTTCAATATGAAGGTATATTTTTGGTCCAAAAGAGCGGATTTACCTAATGATAGACACAGCACATATATTGAAACAACGGATTATAAACCAAATTGATCAGAAAGACTTTAACATTATAGTAATTGCCTGAAGTTGGTTAATTCGTCTATGAAGGAAGATAAGAACTAATTAGTTGTAAGAATGAAAGCTGCATGTCAAACAATCTCTTGATTATTTAAAATCACAATACCATATAATAAAAAATCAAGTTTATAATGGTAAATTTACATATTATGAAATTTATATTTAATTAATTTATTTATAATAGAAATTTTTTATTAAGCTACCTAATATTTTATTAAGGTACTTACCAAAAATAGAAAAAAAATTAATTTAGTATCTGTAAATCTATTCTCGGGAGTCGATGGTAGAAAATTCTGTTGTAATATATTTAAATTAGAGTTTTTTCTTGCATTCGTAATATGTAATTTTGCTTAACTAGTTAGTACGTGGTTCTATTCTGATAAACAATAGTGTATGTACAAATAATAACAAAGATTTATTTATAATAAAAAATTTACGAAACTCATAATTAATATTTATAAAAACCTCTGAAAGCAGACCATGACTGACATTTATGCGTCGACAAATAAAAACAACTGATTATGCAAACAGCAAAGGACAATAAGAAAACTGCCTTTGTGAACAATACGAAATAAATATCTATATTACTAATATTATATAAGGGTGTTTGTATGGCTCCAGTTCAAATCTGGCTTTGGCCAGGTTTAAATTTGTCGCAGTCAATAACTCTTGATCAAAAAAGACAGGAAAGAATAATTGAATACACTAAACTCGGGGACAAGTCGATGTCGCTAGACTACTTATCAGCATATACTAGGACTCGAACTTGGTATTATGTAACCAACTCAGATTTAACTTGAGCCAGATAAATATCATCATAAAGTACTAGTAATATTTAATAAGTTCAAGTATTTATCACTAATATACATAGATGTAAATATCTTTAGCTAAAAAATACATTCTCGTTCTCGAGTTTGACACTTAGTAGGCGCAGCAGATATGAAACAACTAGATGTCCACCAGCTAAAGTCTATGGTTACTTTTCAAAAGTTGTTCATCACATATTAGTATTGTAAGATAAAAAGCCATCTTAATTCAAGAAAATAAAAGCCAACTTAAACCATAATTTGTATATGTTTGCAATTTTTATGAGATTTTATTTATGAGAAAAAAGTTTAACAAATTATAAATAATAATCGAGATTTTTTCATCAGAATTTCTAAGGAAAATAATGTTTGGGCTTCAGCTTGTTTTGCAAAGTACAATATTTTATATGATATATCAACACATTCATATATACATATCTAAAATGTTTCATATACTGATTGCTTGCCAATAAAATTGTCTAAATTGTAAAATAAAATTGACATCAAATCAAAATAAACAAGCTTCGATTTATGAGAATTAAGTATAAGAGGTATTGTATTAGGTTTGTGTGTGTAAACAACATCTAAGAGAAATTTTCAAGTCTATTATTTACCCGCTATTTTACAACAGAACTCTAAACTCAAAAATAGTTTCTCTTACATCCTAGCTAGTAAGTTTTTAAACATGTAAAGAGCATGATAAAAGATGTTGAAACACTAGGAAAGTAAAGTATGTCATGCTTTACATATACGAAATTCTCTTAGAGAATTTATATATTCTTTTTAGGGCAAGAGGAAGAACTTTGTGGTACTGACCTACTCCAATACATAAAATGTATAAGTACACCCTTACGTCAGCATTACTTTATTTCTCTTAAATATGTATTTATTTTGAAAAAGAAGAGAAAACTTAGTAAACTTCAAATTTAAGAGAAATTTTTCAGTTTGTTTACTTAATACACAAATGACATGTAAGTAAAGAAATGTTAAACGGAAATTGATATAAGCCTGTATGAGTTGCTATTATCTCGAAATAAAAAAGGATGTTAATAACATAAACTCACATACAAAAAATACAGAAAAGAGTATGCTGCGAAATATAACAAAATTATAGCAAAAAAAAAGTATCAACTCAAAAGATTACACACAGCATCTTTGCAATGCTGTACATTAAATAAAACATCAGTTTCAATTCAAACGTGAAAAGATAAGCCCGCGTTAAAGCTGATGGCACGCATTAAAAGTGAATTGAAAATATGTCGTTTAGAGTTTTTAAACTCATTGTTTGAATGAATGAACTCGGAAAATTTTTAGAGAGCCAAAAAAAGAAAAAATTTTGTATATGGAAATAGCTCTGACAGCTATGTCAATAGAATGCTTGTTCTTTGAAGCTTGATATTTTAAGAGATAAACAAGAAATAAGAAAAGTGGATTATAAAGTGTAAACTTAAAAATATTCAATGGATAAATTCGCTATCAATAAATGATCGATTTGAAGTAAAGAAAGCATATAATACACAAGTTTATGTAAAGTGGGCAATAACATAACGAATTTCGAAATTAAAATTAAGTTTATGAAATGATTATGAATTCAACAATAACAAGTAAACAGTATACTAAAAATAGAAAATAGTGGTTGAAAAAGCAATTAAAAGGTAATTATTTCTTAGTAAAAGAAATAAATGAAACCAAAAGTAGGAATGTTAAAAAGCACGCATCAAACAAATACGAAACTAACAACGATTTCGCATAAAATTTGTTACTTCATACGAAAAAATAGATAATTAAGAGTTTAAGTGTTAAAGTGTAACAAAATTGTATCCATATTCAAATATAAAGTATATAAACACAAGATTCCACAACTTTGCAAAACAAACAAAGTTAATTTAAAAATTTATAGCGGCAAGTGAGAGAATAAATCAATAAATCAACACGACGTTTAACAACAATACGTAAAACTAAAAAGTGCATTGACCGTTTTAAATGATTATTTTTATTATTCATTTTAGTATTTTTTAAAACAAAACAATCATTTTAGTTACTTCAATTCACTGCTATAAAACATGCAATATTGAACAGTCAGCACAACTCTAACAGAAATTAATTTAACAAAATAATTTAAAAACAGATGAAAAGTTTCAATTGTCTTGGTAATTAAAAATACGCAATAAAAAACGGTGCTTTAAAACAATTACTTGCTAACAAATAAAAAAATACATAAAAACATTTGTTTTTTCTTAATTAAATGTTGTTTTAAATTGTTTTATTAAAGTGCTAAGTTTATTTTTTTAATTCCTGGATTTTAATATAACAGCAGGCATAATTCTATAGAATAAAAAAATAAAGAGACAAAATAAAACATTTTAAAGTGCTTCAGTACTAAAAATATTTCATGTTTATTTAGCTCTTATTGAGCAAATTTTGTTTAATTAATAGATATGAAATATTTTTTAGGAAGAATTTATAACTAATGTAATACAAAATAATAATAAGAAGAAGAATATAAAATCTTATATCCATTATTTACTTTATAAAAACATAACAAAACATGCAAACGACGCTGAAGGATTGAAAAAAAGACCCAGAAGGATTCCAAAAATTAGAGCTCATAAGATTAGATACAATTCCAGTGCCATAAACCTAAATATATATTTCTGAGAAAATAAGATTTGATTAGAATCTCCCAAACAATAACATCCGACTTAGTTCTTTATGGCTTAGAGTTTAATAATGTTTTCGTTTCTACGCAAAAACTCCAATTTTTTAAAAGGTGTAAATACAAAGTTGTCGTTTGCTGTTTGCCCGCCACAAAACTTGTTATACCAAAAAAAAATTCAGTTTTTTAAACACCTGATGATACTCGTTTAAATAGTGTTAAAACATATCTTTGTTTGTACTTCTGAATTAAGTTTGGGCGGGATATGTAGGAAAATATAACAATAGTGTAGCTGAAAGACTTCTATTGATAACATGTGGAAAGTTCTCATTGTAAGATGATGGAAATAAGCATACTTGTTGTCAAACTCTAAAATTATTTATACGCCTTGTATACAGCGTTCCAAATTAACGCTAGACTTAAATTTCTTTTGACTGTTACTTTTTTTTTATTGTAGCATAAAGCATAAAGTTACTTAAGCAGTTTTATATCGGGAATATGGGCTCCCTGGACGTGGATAACACAAATTTGTTGAAAGTTCCAATGACCATTTTATATAATTGTGGTTTGATATTGCGGACTATGCGCTTTTCGACATGAACCTATTATTTCAGATAACTTCTTAAAATGCAATATAAATCGCATTATATGAGGGGCCAGTTTAGTCACATTATCTGGCCAACAAAACGGAATGAAATGTCTTATAAAGTAAATGACTTGTCGTTATGAAAGCCTTATTTAGCAGCAACGATATTATTTACATCATATTTTTGGACATTTGGTACATCGAGCTTTAGTTCAAGATTTTCCTTTCCTTGCTGTGATTAATAATTTTTGATTGAAGAAAACAAGAAAAATAATGATCAAATATTTAGCGGGGAGACATTTTCGAGTCATCTGGGAGAAGCTGTTTCGAGTCATCAGCAATCAATGGGATTTGAACTCGGGTCTTGACATAGCATGAACTGCTGCTGATATAATTCAGTTTCAGCAGAAAGACCTATGTTATCATATTGCAATATCGAGTACCTGCTTGACTAGCCTTATTTTCAAATAAGTGTAATTCAATTATGCCTCCAAACCAGACAGTGACATTGTGTGGTTGCATTTGTGTTTCAGCAACTTATAATTCACAGAACCACAAAACCATCAAGGGGAAATTGTGCGTAGGACGATTTTGTTCGACAATTGTTATTTTTGAAATATTGTTCAATAATAAAGACAGGTTGTTCTATAACACGCCATTTTGACTAACCCTAAACTTTCAGCTAATGAATTGTTTCTTTAGGACTGCCATCATTTTACTGCTCAAATGGCGGCAAATTAAAATACTGTTAACTTTTAAAGGTTATTGAAAAAAAACTAAACATAAACATCAATTTATTTAATGGTGTTTTAATCTTAATGCAAAATAGATAATCATATTGGAATAAAGATCCATAAATTTTAAGCCGTTTGTGACGTCAAATAATCTCATCTGCAAATCTAAAAGCATATTTTTTACATACATCAGTAACAATAAGCAGCAAATACAATAAATAAATAAAAATTTATAAAAACCTAGCAGATATTTAAAAATAATATTAAAAAAATAAATAAATAATACTAATATTGCGCAGAGCTTAAATTAAAAAAATATGAATAAATTGCAGTCTATTGAAAGTGTTTTAAAATTTTATTACATTACTAAATAAACTAAAATAAATAACAGTGTCGTTTTATAAAAATATTGATAAAAAATATTGTTGTCAATAATATAAAAAACAAATAATAATAATGTTCCATAAATTTGAATAATAATAAAATACAAAGTGCAAATTTAAAATAACAGATTTTAGAAGAAAAATATGATATAAATATAATGGTTGGGATAAGATTATTTTGTAAAACGAAAATAATACATGCCATTTTTAAAAGTATCGAGGGAACGATTTAAAGAACCCTCACAACGAATTTTATTTGAAGTATGGTTTATGTTCTTGGATTGCACACACAAGATAAAAAGTAATGTTGATATAAAACAATATTTATGTGTGTTTAGGTAAGCGCTATCTTCACGAGCAGTTGTGATGGGAAGCCTGCGATTATAAATTTATGCTATCATGTTTTCTATTTCTAAAATATTTAAAGTTATATAAATATTTTCTTTATAGAAATTTCTTTAAATCCAGTCAATTGTGACCTCCATTCAAAGAAAAAAAAGCAAATAAAAAAACACTTGTTTCTTGTTTTCAACTAAAATTATTTGTTAGTTTATTGCCATCAATGTATGTAGTATCTTCTTATTTATTTTTTATAAATATATTAACGCAGAATTTATGCTAACGATGATATTAAAAGTAATTTTCAGTGGCACTGCGACTGACTATAATGACTTATGTCGTCACATAAGAAAGTGCCGCATGGTCAACAAAGAAATAACTCAAAAAATCTGTAAACTAATACAATTAGTTAAGTTGACCAGTAAGAGAGAGAAGCAAAACTCTCGAAGGTCAAATAACAATAATAAGCCTGATCGCACTTAACAAATAATTACGATGAACCGAGAGCTGTTCTCCACCCCAGAGCTAGTTTACGGCTGAAAGTGAGTGTGGAGGGTAAATAGTTGTCAACTATGCGGTTAAACTCACCCAAAAAATATGCACTAGTTTTTTCCCCTTCGTACACATATTTCTGCAAGGGACACTCATATCGTATACTTGATATTTTAGTATGAAACTTATTTATACATCATACAAACTCATAGGCTGTTTATTGCAAACTACCTAATTTAACTACACTTTTGCTTGCTCCAAATAAGATTTTATAAAGCCAAGTAAACAGAAGAATAAACTCAAATATTTAAGCAGAAACACAAAACTGTTTTTTTTTTTGATTCAGATCTGTCGATTTTAAGCGTTTAAAAATCACGTAATTTTTTTCAATAAATATTTTTACAAACGTAGTAACAAAATTGGAATTTATAATTTTTTTCGTAAAAATAAATAATCGTTTTTCATATTTATTAAGCTCTTATTGAACAGATTTTTATACAAAATTTGTCTGCTTGTATATTTCTGAGAGCAATTTTTTTAATAATATAGTCCGTAATTTTAAGCTGAATAAATTATATTAATAATTGCGTAATTCACAGTTTAATAGCGAAGCTCTATTGATAAAACAATATTTAAGCTACAGATTCCGAGAATTTTTTTTTAAATATATTAAAATAAAAACAAATATTTAATTTTAATCTATGAACATTGTCATTTGATTCTGTAAAATTTTTAAATTGGCTTGCAATAAAAGTACTGCTATTAAAAATAGTATTATTATTTGATTAAGTTTATATTTTTTTATTTCTTAAATAGGAAAACTTAATAATATAAAAACTTAATAATATAAATATATTAAATAATATAGTATAATTTAAACTATTTAAAACTTTGTTACTATATATAAAGTAAAGGGAAAACTTTTTTATACCAGCATACGTATCTCCTATTGCAGCACCAATAATACATCACTTCGGTTGTAATAGTGAACTTGCAATATTCCATTTATTGTTTTTGAATGAAATCCCATTATGAACAATATGTTTTATTTCTTTTCTATCCATTTGAGGGACAAGAAAATATTGTTAAGAAGAGTGAAGTTTATGTGGTGTTTATGGGACACGAAAGAGTTAAACGTCTGAAAAATTTGTATGAAATGCATTCAAAATATTGAGTATATTTCATACAAGTTTCTAGACGATTAAGTCATTCGTGTCCCATAAACACCGCATTAGACTTTGACTTTATGTATTCCAAAAACTAATTTAGAAGCATTAAAAATATTTTTGAAATATTTTTTCGGGTCCAGGTTTATAACAGATTATTTTTAGTGTAATTGAGTTTTGGCAAATAGAATAATCTTATATACCATCTTCGTAAAATTTACTACAATTGGTCAAATTGAATGTTCTAATCCAAAATGGAGGACGAAAACATTTTTATATAATACTTATGCACAGCCTCTGCAATGTTTCATCTATATTGGTAGACGATAAAATTTTGGGAGTGCCATATTTATGCAAGTAGTACAAAAGTATGGTTAACATAACAATATTCTAAGAGCAAAATACTATTATTGGATTATATAGTTGCAGATAACCGTAAAATATGGTTCAAATGCGCAAGTTATTTACAATACTGAGTTTGGCACGGAATTGAAGTTATAAAATTTAAAAAGATATTTAGATATTTGATAGAAGTTATAATAATTGCATCATAACACTTTTGTAATTAATACTACATAAGATTGTTATTCTGTTTAACATTCGAAGCCACCTTGATATAATAATTTAAAAAGATCCATCCTGACTGCAGGTGGAACCTGCAAAAAAAATTACACCATGAAAATATAGATATTTAAAAAGAATAGTTTCACTTTTACATTAATATTTATACATACATATTTTCGTCGTAAAGATTTACATTTCACTTCCATATTCAACAGCAGATGGAAACATCAATCAATTGAAAGATATAAAGATACAAAAGTTATTAGCAGTACTGGAAACAACAAGGTCTAGAAAAACCAGCCTACAACAGCAACAACACAATAAGTAAATAAGGAGTATTTTGAACAGCCATAAATTCATATTTAAACAAAAGCATAAAACAGATGTGCTTAAACTATAGTTTTCGTTCTACTGATGGCAAAACTACAAATAAGAGGAGGAAAAAAATCTCCTGATTTCAAAGCAAAAGTTTAACTGGGACTGAGACTAGAACACGAAGTATATTAAAGTTGAATTCTGACGTTAGTCAGGAAAAAAAACTCTTCATAAACTTTGTTTGGTACAAATGTAACAAAATTACCATTAAATTGAAAAGGAACAACTTATGTTTGGGTAAATACGGTTAGCAAACACAAGAGGACAGACATCAACAACATCGTTATCATTATCACAACTTTATAAAAGTTTACCACAGAAAACTTCATTTTCAGGCTGTAGAAAATCCGGAACAAAAGACAGAATACGCAGTCATGTTCGGAATGTATTTGTTGGTGAAAAGTTGTTTTTAATGATGATAAAACTAAAATAGTTAAATAGAAGCGATACAAAGTTAGATTTTTTTGCTGCTAAAGTTTTATAATTAAAGCAGTAAACCAAATTAACATCTATGAATGATATTACCACTTAGGTTTTGTTCCCTTTAAGTTTTTTCAATTGATGGAAAAGCAACCGGTGAAACTTAACCTCTTTCAAGCTTCTTCAGACTCTGTTGCACAAAAACATTTACAAACCAATGTTGTAAATATTTGTGTTTGTTTAGTCAGCCTATTAAATAAATTCCAACACCACTGCACTGAATATAAATGTGTTCTATGTCAGACGAAATAATATTTCAGTATTGGAGCTGGATAAATGTCTGGTTGGATTTCGGTTCCTGTACGGACATCAAACATATACGAGTACCTGTTTTACAAACAGATTTGGATTGGACTTTTCCACAAAGTGCCCTAAACAAGTACAAGCATTTCACAGCAATCAAAGATACAAACAGGTTATCTTTTATGTATCCCATCATTTAATAGGAACTACCCTAATAATCCATTTGAATGTTCTAAAGAAAACTAGATGCAAAATAAAATGCTTGTTTTTATGCTTTGGTAGATATTACTAAAGAATTTTTCTTTTTAAATTCTGTAAAATTTGTTTTAAATATTGGAATATAAAGTTAAATGTTTAAAAATATCTTTCAAAGGTTGTTAAGTCTATAAAAATTTCAGTTAGAAAATCACAGGGTGGGGTAAAACACCTTAATTTAGACATTTTTAACCTTTTTTTCCATCCATAATTAAAAAATATGCAAAAAAAAATTATGCGCGATGTAAATTCACAAATTATGAGCTCGATGAGTTCAGCCAAGAAGAACGATTGTATTTTATTATAACAATAATTGCTACGATCAGTGACACTTGATCAAAGAAGATAGATAAAATATCTGAATACCATTAACATAGCCAGAGGAAGGATGCTGTTACGCAGTCGCAACACTACTCATCAGCACCCAGTGGGACTCGAACTCGGGATCATGTGAACATGGTGTACTTTTAATACGGACGCTTAATCAACTCAGTCATCGGACTACTTTAATTATTCTTTCATCTATGTTTGCCGCATAGTGCCAAACACATATGCAAATGTTATAACCGCTGTTGCCTGCATAGAATTTTTTGTCACAGAACATCTAGTTAAATTTATCTAGTAATTATTCTCCGCACTAAATATATTAATTATTATATATGTAAAATATTAACTGACAAGTCACGGGTATAAAAAAAATAATACTTCTTTTTGCCTGAAGTAGGATTCGAACTTGTCAATTAACATCGTGCATATTCACTAACTTAGTTCGTCTTTTAATTATTAACTAGTTAGAATCACCACTCAACGCAATCGACCGCATTTTTTGTTTACCGCCCCTTAATACTAAATCCACTCTCAAATATGCGCTCTCCTCATATACAATCCAATGTTGAAACAAATAAAACTGTGAAAACCCACAAATATGTTCTGTACCCATATTTGGTTCCACTGTTTTCGTTTTACTTGCATTCGAACACATACACATGTTTTGTTTGTAGTGTTAGTAACAAACTAAAAGCCGTATTACTCCTGAAATGCTGAACCGATTTAAATGTAATTAAGCTCGTTCACTTCTGTGCAGAAAGAACTTTACAACGATATACACGCTATACGATATTTTTTTTAAATCGGTGCTGTGGTATGGCTAAAAAAGGGTTTAAAAACAAAAAAATTTATATTTTTTTACACTAACTATGTAACGAATGTCACATAAATATCCCCCATTTTTAGCTCGGCAATGATGGGCCTATTTAAGAGCATATCCAGCACATTGTTTTTTAAGTTTTTAGCTGTAATAACAAAATATATGGATTAATATTTAAAATATATCCTAGGATAGCTTAGAAAATTATTGCACAGTGGTTTAACGTGAATAACTATTTTTAGAAAATGTTAAACAACCCAGCACAGTTGTAGTTATTCGAATCAAACTACCAAACGGGTCTTAAAAAAATCAAAAGTTAAATGTAAAAAATTTTAAGAAAATCGAAGAGAACAAACAGTGAAAAAATTGGCTTAATATAGTTAATCCCACTGTGCACAATTTTTTTTTTTTTTTTTTTTTTATTAGATAGTAGACATTAAAAGAACAACAATGCAAAAAAATATAGTGTATATTGAAATAGCTAAATTTAGTGTAAATTCACTACAACTTCCTACATGATGTAGAAAATATAAAAATTAAATACAAAAAACTTTAAGAAAATCGAAGAGAACAAACATTGAAAAATGTAGCCTAAAATAGTAAATCCCGATAACCGCATCCAGACCTGCTGTGCACAGTTTTTTTTTTTTTTTTTATTAGACAGTAGACATTAAAGAACAACAATGCAAAAAAATATAGTGTATATTGAAATAGCTAAATTTAGTGTAAATTCACTATAATTTCCTGCATTTACCCCAAATTACAATGCATTTAATTCACAAGATTGCTTAAACTAAGAAATGCGAAAAATTTTAAGGTGTTAAAAATATATTACCTTAATTAAAAATATTGCAAGAAAAAATAAACAAATAACAAAATAAGTAGTTGTGCAAATTACTGGAAACGCGTAAAGGCTGAGGAGGAGAAGGTGGTATGATTCCGCCAGAAAACATCAGCGCTGTTTACAAGCCTACTTATCCTTTTTAAGTATATTGTTATTTTTTATTTTTGTTAATATTAAAGTAAGCGAAAAACGTATCAAGATAAATGGTAAAACAAAGATGCTTATGATTCGTATGCACTTTTTATTAATATACTCATACTTCAATATGAACACCACACATTTCCATTACAAGTAAACAGAATGATAAATTATTTTCGTTTGATGTACACTACTTTGCTTTCTTCAGCATGCTGTTTTTTATTTTTTCTCTAAAACAAGCATTTCGTTATTTATACTTTCGAGTGTATAATTATGTTTTTATTGCAAAAAACTTTTGTTTTTTCGCACACTCACACACACACATATGTGTACTTTCAAACATTTTATCTCATATTCGACCAGACAATACTATTCATTTTTTTTGTTTTTTGTTCTTTTTGTGGAACTGTGAATGAAAGCATCATACAGCTGCCAGGTTGCGTTATCTTAAACTTTTTTATTGTTAAACGTCGTTATTGTCGTTGATGTCGTTACTTTGCTGTCAAGTTTTTTATTAATTTTTGTTTGTAATACATACAAAAGACAACACTGTTGTTTAGTTGCCTGGAAAACTTCAATCGACAATAAAAACTAACAAGTTTCGTTTCTTTTTTTTTTTTTGTGCTCTGTTGGAAATTAAATTGTGCGTTTGTGTCGTTCTGAGAATGTGCTTGATTCTAGGAAAGTTTCTTGATTTAACTTTATTTTAATATTATACATAGTATACAAACCTTTATATTGCATTGTTTAATTTAATTTAGAAAAGAGAAACAAAATGTTTGCTTAAAGTTTTAGGTTTTTTTTTAAACTTTATTGTTAAATCTCTCAATTTATAACAAAAAGGTCAGGGACAAAGTAGTCAAGTTTTTGTAAATTTTCTTTTAAAACTTTCATTTATCTAATAAAACAGATAAGAAAAGTTAAAGCCTACTTTTACTGCATAACAAAGAAAAAACGCAATCTTCCACAACCCTACAAAGTTTGTGATTAAAAAATCTTAGAAATAAAACCTATAAAAAAATTTTAAGAAATAAAAGCGGCAATTGTAAGACGTATTTAAAAATCATAAACTTAAATGTCTTCGTTTATGTCAAGTCTTATTACTTTAAAAATATGGCCATAAAAACAAACAGATTAGAGATTTTTTGGAATCAAATGTTTACATATTCAGTTCTATGAACTGTAGCTATAAATAATAATGTTTATTTAATATCAATTTGTTAAATTTAAAAACATTTTGAGAAATAATGATATTCTACTTCTTAATGCGGATAGAAATAATACAACGGTAGTTATGAATAAATGTGATTATGAATCAGGAACGAGTGATGTTATTGGTGATACTACAGATTTCAAAAGCAGAATAATTATGTTCTTGAGAAACTCTTACAGGCTGGAGTTCTTACACTGAATGGTAAATCTAGACTGAAAACAAATGCTGCTACAGCACCCAAATTGTGTGGGGTACCACAAATTCATAAGGGGAAACTTTCATTGGGGCCTATTTGCTCGTATGCTAATACTCCATCTAGGTTCATACCTAGTAAATATTTGGCGAATATTCGTAGCAATGTTAATAATAAATCACGATATAACATAGAGAATTCGGTACAATTTAGGGATAGTAACAGAAATATGAATTTTGATAATGATTAAAGATTAATATCATAAGATGTAGTATCGTTATTTCCCAGTATACCAGTCGATGAAATAAAATAATGTATTAATATAGGTAAAGATTTTTTCTTCCAGATAGTGATATTTTGTATTTTTGTATAGTGATATTTTGATTTTCTTATAGATAGCAGATATTTTCAATATAATGACAAGTTATATACCCCGCGAAGAGTACATCCAATGAGATCTCCAGCATCTCCTATTGTGGCTGCTACTGCTGGTGATTAAGAATGTATTTAAGAGCCGATGTTGAATGTAAAGCACACGTAAATGTAAATTTTTTCAGGTTTTTGTGTGGCATTTCACAATTACAGTCTATTAGGTTAGGTTAGGTTTAACAGGCTGCCAGCTATTATAAAGCCAGCCCACTTGGGTCCAGTCACGTCCCGTTGTATTCCAGACTATTGCAATTTGAATTGCTATATCTGGGTGAATGATAGTCCAAGAGTGATTGTGGAGAAATCAATGTTTGCCACAAAAAAAAAACAAAAACTCCATCGAAGCTGGCCTCTGAAGATAACACTTTTATTGTTATGATTCCTCGGGCATATCTGCCTACATATTCTGTAGGTGACCTCTTTACACTATCTGTATTGTGTGGTTCTTAAAACTGCACGCTGCGCTTGTTTCTTAAAGCTCTAGAGCGGGATTTAATCCATGATTTCATTTATGATTCAATAAATTAATAACTATGAAAAGCATAATCATTTTATTTTCTATTTAATTCAAAGCTTACGATAATTTTCGGATGCTTTTTTACAAATCAATTTTAATTTAATTTAAAGAAATGTTTTGAGCAACTATGACGTGATTTTATAAGCAGTCATAGGATTTCAAGACAGAAACAAGAAAACAGATGATAGCAATAGTTTGAAACTTCAAAATGGATTGTGTCACAATAAAGAATTTCATAGAGCTTTTCGAGAAAGACTTCGAAAGTTGTATGAATAATGGTCAGGGTTCGAATCAAATGACAATAAAATTTGCGTAATGGAAAACACTCGGCTAGACCACAACTAGTTCTCTGATAACTACTACAAAGTAATTGCTAATGCCATCTTACATCAAGGTATAAGATGGAGGATTTCAATTATACCATTTTTACAGTTGGAAAGTGACGTGCGGAGAACATTGAGGTTCACTGCCGGGCGCATAACAACTCAACCATATACTAAACTAACTAAAAGTCACTCAGAATCAATTCCAACACAAAAATAAGCAATTGTATAATAAGTAGCAAAATACGTATGCAATTTTATCTTGAAATGAATTTATTTTTTCCAACCAATTACCAGCTATTTTTCTGTAGTTTGCATAATATAGTGCTCACTTATCCTCCAAAAATAAAGATTTAATTTAAATAAGCGACAAGTATTACAGTAGAGTCATATTCGTAGTCAAATAACTATTTATAACTATATTTCTTGTAGAATATTCTTTTTTAATTTTATTGCCTTCTATAATACAGCTAAAAATGGAGTCACATGTTTTAAAAGGCTTAAATGCTTTCAAATCTACTGATGAAAAGGTGGCAACTTTGAGATATCAGTAAGTAGACAGCTGGAACATATTCAATAAACAGAAATATATTTTATTACCTGTATTTAATAACGTAATAAATTTGATTATCTTTACAGTTATTGTCTAAACTATAGAAAGACAATATCTTGTTTTTTCGAAATGGTTTTGCAAACACTAAACTTCTTTTGAAATTACTTCGTATCGCTTCCAGCATTCAATTTAGTATTACATTTCCTTAACATTTATAAATAACTAGCAAAGAAAACAATTAAAGAGCAAACCTCTAAAGCACCTGCTACATTAATTACTTTCGACCTTTATATTTTATACTATTATTTGTTAAACAAAAAACAAATATTGTTCTAAGGTATTTTGTTTGCTCTTCTTAATAACTTAAAATCTAATGCAGTGTTTATACTGCAGAAAATCACAAAATTGCAGCAAATAAATTAACGATTTGCTGCATAATTATTTACCGCTTAAAAGCTCCCATATGAAATACCAAAAACAATATGGGGGCATGAAGGGGGGATATCTCAAGTGATTCTTTGTTTTGTATGCGTGGTAAAATCAATGAGTTTCTTAGAGCAAATGTATCTAATTAACAGATATTAGTCCATTGTCTGAAACATTTCCACTTGATTAAATTCATAAATGTTGACCTTGTTAACTAGGCGAGTGCAGCATCTGCAATTAATTTGGCCTAAAGCTTGCTATGTTAACATAAATATTTTATGACTACTGCTATTAACCACCACACATTATTAGTTTAGAAATTTATTGAATGGAACATATGTACTCAGAAGAAAAAATATTATTAGAGAAATAGAACAAAAATATAAGAGTATATTTTGCCAGTTCGTTCAACTGTGAATGAAGGGGATACCATTTGTTGTTATCGGCATCTTACTACTTTTCTTTTAATTTTATATTATTTTAAGTGATGTTACTGGTGAAAAGCTATAATGATGATTATGAAACGATTATAATTATATTTCCCCATAAGCAATGCCTTGGCATTGATTGCTCAGTTGGGTGTACCAAATATATTGTTTTTGGAACTCAAGCATAATTTGAAAGCCTATAGGGTCGAGCAGTTTTGAATGTTCAAATTTCTCAGGTTCTGATGTTCATATTTAAGAGATTTAGAAGTCGCACAAGTTGAGTTTTCATTCAAAATCATGACTTTCGAGAGGTCATTATACCTGCCTTAAGCAGCTGTACAGGATGGGCACTTTAAATACAGACATTTCCAGATTCTGCGGTGACCTTAAGCAGCTGTACAGGATGGGCACTTTAAATACAGACATTTCCAGATTCTGCGGTGAGGAAGAGAAGTCAATGGAGCACTTGATCACCCACAGTGGAGCATTAGGACACAAGAGATATACGTTGCTACAAGCACATATGTTAAATGAATGTGATTTAAGCTTGCTCCCAATTAAGGAGCTTGTCCGTTTGCTTGGCATACTTAGCCCATAATGGGGCAAGGGAACGCACAACAGATCAACACTAATCGCAGTATAAGTAGTCGATGAGGGCACATCGTCTCCAT
Organism: Thecocarcelia acutangulata; assembly: GCA_914767995.1. Taxonomy (NCBI): domain Eukaryota; kingdom Metazoa; phylum Arthropoda; class Insecta; order Diptera; family Tachinidae; genus Thecocarcelia; species Thecocarcelia acutangulata. The sequence goes on from OU612097.1 coordinate 4,386,454, forward strand.
GAATAATAGTATTTCAAAAACTAGGCCTGCGTTCTCATTTGCTTAAGTGCGCCACTTTTACTGGTTGCCAAATCCATTGAAGTGAACGTTTGCTGAACAAAAATTTGATTTGAACAGCCATTTTCGTGAAACGCTGCAACCACTTTAATGCGCTGCTCCACCTGCTGTGTACCTAAGTATGGTTGAATTTTACAAACACTAAAACAAAGAAATGTCAGATTAACTTATATATTTATTTATTTATTTTTTTGATTATTTGATAAACTAACACAACAAGATATAACATCTTATCAATGACAGTGTTAGTAATAAGGGCAGACAATAACAATATACGTATGTATGCAAATTTAGTCAAAAAAGAGCAACAAAAGTAAGAACAGAACATTAAGTGTTATCACTTACATAAAAGGGAAAATATGAATAACTAGCATTACTTTGCAAAAAGAAACCAAATATATCGTAAAAATATAATTTACAAAAATAAATTTTTTTGATACTATTTTAAAACTATATATTAGCGTGGCTTATCTTTTGAATACGTTCCAAAGACTAAAATTAACGTCAAGGAGTGACTCACAACTAACATTTTAGTTGGACCATAACGCAGGAAGCACTTTTGTTGTTTAACTCAATATATTACTTTCTATTTGAAAATACTTAGATCTCCAACCATCATACCAGAATAATGAAGCTTTGTAAGCAATAGTTCAATATCAAACGACTTGAAAAATGCTTTAAACGACCAGCCACAGCCTACATATAAAATTATCAACGTTCGTCAACCTCTTCGGCCACAGATTATTTTATTATGATCTAGAGTATTAGTAAAACCATAATCCTACTATTATTAGTAGCCTTTTAGAATATCGTAAGGCAAATACATGATTCACATTCATCGCAAGAGTTTGTGACTGTAGTAGTATATTTTACGAGTACTAACTAAATAAAGGGGGAAAACAAAACGAGGATTTGTTCTAGATTTCGGTGAAAAATTTCATTACTTGCAAGTTTAACTACAAAATTAAGTTCATCTTAACTTAAAGACTCTGTTTTAATAAAGTGAAATGTTAATTTATTGCCAGTTTTATTTTTAACCAACAACTTTTTGCAATAATTATTTTCCACTTGAGCGCAAACATTTGTTAATGACACTTAATTTATTGTGACATATAAATATGTCTATATATCTCTCTGAGCGCAAAAAATGGCCAGTGTGTGAAGAATGTTTCATGAGATAATTAAAAGTTCATTTAATCCTGTTGGTCTTTTTAAACATGCGACAATAAGGAAACTAAGAAACACGAATTTGCCCTTAAAAACAAACCACAAATTGGTGTAGATTAAGCAGCGATGTGGATGAAATATGACCGTTATCTCAAACGACTTGTATATTAGAAAAGTACTACTAATATGTTTAACAAGGGGAGAAGTTTTTGTCTTTTGGAAACCTTAAGAAAGTTGCTTCTCCATGAAATGCCCTCTGGCGTTAAGTGCGACATAAAACTACATTTTAAAGATTATTCTAACCATAAAATATTAAAATCCATATCTCTATAAGACATTCCATAAAGAAACTTAAAAATAAAATTTTTCTAAAAGAGAAGTACTTAATAAAAATTTTATAATAAATTTTTTAAGTGTGTGCGTATTTCAAATGAGCAATTTAAATGTTTAATTTGACCAGAATTTGTTCTGTATTGTATTTATTCAAAACCATCTGCAATTATTTGTGTTTAATGTATTTTTTCATTTACTTTAACTGTAACGTTTGTAGCATTTTTGGTTCAAAGCATTCAGTTTAAATTTGCATGAATTTTCCATTAACAGAAACAATCGGATTGTAAAAGTAAACGCAGCACTACTTCTGTAAATAATTTTAAATTTTTAAACAGATTGTGGTTTCTAGTTTCTACCGCATTTAAATTATATTTAAATTTAAATTTGGTTTTTTATAGTCGCCATTTTAATACTCGCTTTGTGAAAGTAATGTCGTTAAAATTGTTTGTTGTTTAACAAATCGTGTTGCAGGAAACCTATATATCGTTGATTTCAGGTGAAAATGCTTTAACTCACATATTCGCTGAATTTTAATTTTTACTTAAATACAACTCGCCACACAGATTTAATGGAAAGAATGGTTTTACAATCAACTTCTCACAATAAAATTGTTCGGGTTAAAATAGTTTATTTTGGGAAATAATTTATGGGTAAAGTGAGAAAAGTAAATGTATCTTAATAATGAGCTACTTAGCTCTTTTTACAAGTGGCTTATATAAGACGTTTCGGTTCACCTCCTACAATTATTTCCTTTTTCTTTTTGTGGCAGATTCTGGACTTAATTTACTCTCCCAAAAGGGGTTTCTTTAGTGTTTGATAAGAAATTTAATTATTTATATTTCTATTTCCTACCTCAAGTCTTTTTGAGTATTAAAATCTTGGGACTGGAGTGGAGAGTTGATAACTTGAAGGCTTCCTTTTGACAGAGCTAATTTACTTTCCCAAAAGGGCCTTTTTTAGTGTTTGATAAGAAATTAATTATTTCTATTTCTAGTTTCTGCCTCAAATCTTCATTAGTAATAACATCTTGAAACTGGAATGGAGGGTAGAAAACTTGAATATATGTTTACGTTTCGATTTTGCTTAAGTATATCTTTTAAAAGTGGTGCCCACAATCTTGTTTGACATTAGGACGGAGATGCTTCGGATTCACCACTTAGTTGGGTTCTCTCTTTTCAATATTAATTTTGTCACCTCAGCCAAGAATGTTATATTTACTTTCATCTTTTTTGTATATAGGAATTTTTTGACAATAATTTTTCAAATTAGAAATTTTTTAATAACATACTAATTTTCCTGCGATGATGACAAATTGTTATCAAAATATTCACCCTTATTATGTTTGGCGTAGTCGTAAAATGACGGCTCTCGTAGTAGCTGTCGCATTTACACTCTTATCTCAACGTCTAAAATTTTCGACAAGCAAAATTTTGTAAGTGAATCATAATGTAAAAGATTATGCTAATTTAAATGATTATGAAGCATCCTGCTAAAGAAGTGCCAAACAAATGTTTATAAATAACAAAGAATACAAAAAGTAATATATTTTATTTATTGTTCATTTAATTTGTGCAAATAAATTTTATAAAAATGTTGACTTTGATTGTACTCATCCTCTGAATATAAAGAGGAAAAGCAAACATTAAACTGATTCGTATCTTGATCCTAGTTGTTCGACATTTTTTTAAATACAGTTTTTGTTTATTTGAGCTTGAGGTCACTTGTTTCAAACTTATTCGTTTATTAATGTTTCGATATTTCGACACCCCCATGTGTGTTTTCTTCAGGAAAATTTTCCTCACAAAGGGGTGTCGAAATATTGAAACATTAATAATCCTTCGTACAACCCTATACGAAACAGGATGAACTAAATTTTCACAAACGGTGTAACCCGCCGATAAACTATTTATTTTTTCATATATACATATCTAAATAAATAAATAAATACTCATTTCAAATGAGAAATGTAACAGCAATCATATGCCAAAAATGGAGAAAGTAGAATTCATATTTTTATTTTTGATATCTTTTTATTTGATCAGATTTTAGTTATCTGTCGTAAGCAAACACGGTAGCATTTAAATGACGTTATGTAATAGCTTTGAAATTCGTCACTGACGTTTTTCGCCAATCACGGTACAATTTTTCAAAAACGCCCGTCTTTCGCCATAAAAACGCCAAAGACAATAAGGGTGATTGGAAATAAATACTGTTGAATTTTTTATATCAAATCAAAACGATTTTTAGCTGCAAAAATAAGAAATAATTATTCCAATTTTAAACAATTTTACATACACACATTTTCAGCTTTTTTAAAAAAATTGTATTTTGATAAATAAGTTTGTGTTTTCATGTTTATACAAAAAAAAAAAAAAAAAAAAAAATTTCAACTCGTGACTGTGTCGGTCGAGTATTCCACCAACTCATCTATCAAGCACTCGAGCCTAGACATATGGTTTCAGAATTACAGATTATATAAAAAAACAAAATCAAGGATTTCAATGCAGTTTGGGCGACGATCCTCCTTTCTTGACAAACTGTAAAGTATTTTGGAACGGCGTTTATTTTTGAAAAGGTAGATAATGTTTTCTTTTGTTGTGTGAGCAGTAATAACTTTTAGGGACATTTCACTTGAAATTCTATTATTTCATGCTTTTTGGATTATATGATTAGATCTTATTTCGAAAGCAGTATGACAATCCATGTTGAATTTCTCAATGAAATAAATGTTTGTTTAAAAGAGGAAGTGCGTGAAAATATATAGTACCAAAGAAGAATGTCAAAAAAAAATATTTTATAATAAGCTAATTGACTAAAAAGTGTTGCTTTATTTTAACATAGATCTTTTAATTTTTTTCACGCATGTTTTTTTATTTTTTTTTATTTTTTTTATTTTTTTTTTATTTTTTTTGCGAATACGAATTTTTGCGCTAATTTCATTCCAGCTTCCTGACAAGCCGTGTACTTATACCATCGAACCATTATGTTAAGCTACGTACACACGGTTGTCAGATCTTACAATATTGCCAGTAAAGTTGTCTGAAAATGTGTTATAATCATGTGAACTGCCAATTTTTAACTTACAATGTTGTCAGAAAAACCATTGTTTAAATGCGGCGTCTTTTTTTTTCTTGAATTTATTATTTATTTTGAATTTATTATTAAATCTTGAAATTATATTATTTTTATTAACTTTGAATTTATATAAGTACATATAACGGCCGTTACGGTAGTTTGCATTAGTTTAGAACACTTCCACTTGTGGTGAATTTCTAGTTATTCACCGTATTTTGTTTGAATTCGCTTGTCGATAAAACAGGCATCAGTATTGAAGTTTTGATTTTTATGGATTTTTTAGTAGGGATTGTACGCTCATTTAGAATAGATCATTTACCAGTGTGGCCCGTCATATATAAGTAATCAACGATAAGTAATATAAAAAGTAAAATAAAGTGGATTGTTATGTAAGTAAGAAATGCTTGGAGTTTCATTCTCTTTTTCCTATAAGTAGCTCAGAGGCTCCCTCTTGCCTCTCCTCCAGACCTCTCATCTCAGTTCTCAACGGGTTAAAAGAACGCACCCGGGCAATAGCGATTAAGATTAAACAACCATTGTCAATCAATTGTAAGACGACAATGTTGTCAGGCATCTGACGAGCGTGAGAACACTAGCAAATAATTAACTGATATTGTAAGCTCAGTTTTAATTGTCAGATCTATAAAATTAATACACCTGACAATGGCATCATTGTCAGGAAAAAGTTTGATGGGCAACACTGCAAAATAGATGGCTGTTGATATACATAAGTTACAATGCCTTACTACAAGTCTGGCAATTTTTTAATCCAACAATCTGACAACCGTGTGAACTGCCAATTTTTGTTTTCAGATGAATTATTTGTCAATGAAATTGAAAGATTTTCTTACGATCGTCTGAACACACAATTTAATTCTGCAGGACAATTTTTCATTGTCACTACATTGTCAGCATGTTGCCAGATCTTACAACATTGTAACATCTGACAACCGTGTGTACATAGCTTTAGTTTTATCACTTGTGTTGAAGTTTTGTTTTTATAGTACTTTGAGCATTTTCTTAGAAGTTCGTTCATTTTCCGGATTTTTTTATTTGGTTTTTTCCAGTTCTTAACTACTACATTAAGTGAATATTCACACTAGTTTAGCCAAGTATAAATTTAGTTGATAACAAATACCGACATCCATGCATCCCTGGCGAAAGAAAAGGTGAACTAATCAACCCTAAAATAGAATTAAGTTACTTCGCATCAAAATAAATCTGCAGGTATTCTTTTTTTCATCAGCTAATTGCATTCCTGATATATTTTTGTATTCTTGTACGCTGCCATAGTAAACAATACTTATACTTTCTATTAATATATCAGAACCCGATGCAACTAATGAAATGCAAAAATTGTAAGAAAAACAAAACAACAAAAAATACAATAATATAGCAGACTAATAAAGTAACTAAAGAGAAATATGAAATATAAGCCAACGGAAGTGCTTCCTGTTGTACAAAGTTTCCATTTTTCTTTTTCTGTACCAAATGGGGACTAATGAAAGCATCTTAATTTAGTTAAAAAATCACTTTCTCCTCTTGGCAGAAATAAGTACATAATTATTTAATTATGAAACTTGTAAGAAAAAGACTTTTTTATGATGTGAAAAGAAAAAAAATAGAAATAGATTAATGAAAAGAAAACAATACTTAAAATGTGGTTTAAATGATGAGATGAAGGCGTTAATAATTTAATTCAGTCTGTTTGTAAATTTGCTTCGGTGACTAAAAGTAAGAGCTCTGGAATATATTCGATTAGAGGATCAAAAGTGATGAAGTGAAAAGTTTGCAGCAGCTAACCGATGTAGTATGTTAAACCGCTCACCGCTGCTTTTGAATTCCTTATAACTTTTTATTTCATTTAAAGTAAATAACCGCTTTATAATTTTTGCAATTGTGTTACTTTGAATTGGGTTGTTTGCACCGATAATATTATTAGAAGCATTTTTATTTTTTTATTTTATACAATCACAATTTAGACGACATAATCTCGTCTAACAAAAACAATTTTTTTTTCTTTTGGTATTATTCAAAAAAAAAGATTTGAATTGAAAAAATGGGGGCGTGATTCACTATCTTACACAATTTATACATTTTTTTTTTTAACAATTTCTGTCTAACAATTTTTATAAAATTGTGAAAAAATTTTATATATATTAAATAAACAAAGATAAAAAAAAAAGTTTTATTTTTTTGACTATAAATACTAATAAATAAATATACGCCTTGTTAGATATTAGATAGGATGGATATAAAAAAATTCGTTCTCCCATTCTGCCGTCGTTTTCTCAGATATTATGTCAGAGTTAATCGTAGTTGTAAGCACTAGGTAATATTTAATAATAATGTAAATAAATAAAATGTGAATAATAAATAAAACTAAAAATAAAAAAATCTAAAAAAAAATAAATAGTAAACAGATTACTTCTTTCCTTGAAAGTTTTCTGCTGTTGGCTATTCAAAACTTGGGTAATATTTTGTGTTAAAAGACACACAGGACTAAGATTATCGGACATTTCAAATAAGCATCCTTTTTACCAATTACTGCTATCAAAAGCAGCGAATCTGTGTTATTAGGTTGAAATGAAACAATGACAAAAAAAAGAAACCAAAAACAAAAACAAACTTCGCCTTAAAATTGTCTTAAAAATGGATGGAATCTGTTTTAAAAATGGTCGAGTTAAAAAACTGCGAATAAGAAGTTTTTAACATAAAATTCGTTTATGAATAAAGTTTTATAGGTTTTTTTATATTTTCACTAAAAATAACTTGAATAGCTTTTTAAGTTCTTAATGACTACGAACGTTTTATGTACATATTGATATTTTTGTGAAATATTCATTATAGAATTAAATCTGAAAAAAAGCACAAAATATATTTTTAAGCGAGCACGGCTTCAAGCAAAATTTAAATTTTTGATATGCATTTTGAGTGCATTAACACTAAAAAGCTTTTGCCAAGTGTAAAATTTATTTCTCATTCACATGCAACGCTTTTGATAAGAGCATGTCTTTATGTTAGACAACGCATCTTTTTACGGTAGCAAAGCAAAAGTGTAGAATATGTAACACAAATGTTTGCAAACAAACTTTTGCCAGAAAAAAGGTAACTTTACAGGATGCAATTTACTTAGTATCTCTTTAGAGTAAAGCGCTTGGGTAGTTAGCAACAAAATTGTTTTCAGCATCACTCACGTCTCCAGTAATCTTCATATTAATTCCACAACTTTAAGTTATAAAGTGTCAGCTGCATAAAAACAGCAAACAGCATATAAAATCACATTTAAGTTCAGCGTTTGCACGAAATTTTTTTGCAAAATTTAAATGCAGTCAAGCTTTTTCTAGCAAAATCTATCTATTTGTTTCCCCCACGGCTTTTTCTACACTTGCAACCTGGGAAAAGCGCAAAAAAAAAAATTCGTTTGTAGTGGTAACTGTCACTCTGGATTTAAAACAAAAATACATAACAGAAGAAAAATATATAAAAGAAAATTACTCTTATTTTTAATGTAAAAATAAGTGGATTAAAAGTTATTTTTATTTTTATTTCACTTTAAACAACTTCTTGCCTTTCCCTTGCCTTTCATTTTCTTTTAAAAAGTATATAAACATTTTGTTAAAAAGCTAATTAGAAACAAAGAAACGCAACCAATTAAAAGTTGTTAATGATTGCTCGTATCAACAAAAAAAAAAAACTGATTATTTTGTTTCTTGTTAAATTACAAGCGAAAGTGTACCCCTTTTAAGAAAAAGCTCAAAAAGACACTAAAAACTTTATAAATTGTCTTAATTAAAATAAATTTGAAGCAAATTGTAAAACATAATAAAAGCTGCAAGTGTTACAGTATCCTGCTGCTTAAAATTATTTGAATCTTACGATTCAATTAGTATTTGTTATGCCGACAAAAAGTAGATAATTGTTTAAGAAATTTCATTTTGTAGCAAACAAGAAAAATGAAAGGACAAATTTATAATAATTAGACTATATTCATATTAATATTTCTAAAACTGAGAAAAGATCGTGAAAACTAACGACGATATTGCGGGAAAGAAGTTGGAAATACAAGTGCTGAAATCACGTTTCGCAAAAAATTTTATTGATTTGGAGTCAGAAAATTGGTGTGCTGAAAGTCATAATCACAAAACATTTTTCACGAGTAGTAGGTGAGCTTCGATAGTGAACGGACGTGTTTGTTTTTGATCGGAAAGTAAAAAAAAAACGGAATAAGTAGAAAACCGGAATAACTGAAAAGAGTGAACTTGCATAAAAAAATAAACTTTGTGACATTGTTTTTTTATACATTTTGAGCAAGTGAACTCTAAGTGAACATGAAATGAAAGCTAATGGCCAAGCAGTGGAACTGGAAGCGTATAAATAAAACTTAACGTTTTGCTACATATCTTCATCAAAAAATTGCTTACAGCCAGTTCGTCGATATCGAAAGGATAAGTTCATTCGCATTGTAGGCGAAAGAAAATTAATTTGGGTTTTTTCTAACTTTATTCTATGCGAACGATGTGTCCATATTCAATTAAAATACATAAGTTCATGCAAACGATTAATAGTGACATAGACGAACCCAAATTGATTCGAATGTGAGTGACTAGCTTTCTTTAGGATACATTCTCATTCGATATTGTCGAACAGGCTATTAATTTTCAAATATTTTATAAAAAAAAAAAATTTCCAATACAAAAATACGCCTTTATTGTATGATTGTTTTGTGTTGTATTTGTTTATTTTAAAAATGGCGGCTTCAGATGGCATAGCTAGCATAGCTTTTCCCATACAAAAAGCAAGTGCTAACAAATTTTACATATACTTTTGCTCAATTAAAACGCGCGATCTTCAACACACAGAAGTGATTTTAAAATTGTGAGTATCTCAGTACATGGCTGATAGGTTAAGTAGGAAGGCCGCTGGATTCCATAATATATGTATCCTAGGTTCTCCAGCTCACTTTGGTCCTAATTACGTTCCCTTTGTGAAAAATTAGAAAAGTGAAAGTTAGGAGATAGAAATGAAATAGACACTAGAGGAATATAGTGATTACATGCTATTATACTAGCCATCCACTGCTCCTACTTATGAATGAGGCTAGCGCAGTCAGTTTAATTTAGGCCAGACATGATAGGCTATTGAAGCATCGCTCGCCTAGATATCTTAGGCCGCAGTGATCCAATGCCGGGCATATTCCGAGGAGGTGAAGAATCGTCTTCTCTTCGTCTGGGAGAAGTCGTCCAAACTTCTGGCATGGTTCCCAAAAGGACTGTATACAGTGACTCTTCAGAGAGATCTAGGCAGCTCCGTTGTTCTTTTAAAGTTAGCATGCGGCATGAACTACTTTTCCTGGGCACATTTCCACGTGTGGAGTTTTGTTATTGTCCAGCATGCTAATAAGAGTTGTCCGCAAAGGAGATCGAAATCTTTATACTGTAGACCTTTTTTAGCTAAATCGTCAGCGATGTTGTTGCCGTTATTAGAATCGTATCCACGTACCCATTTTAGGGTTAGGGTTATTTAGGGTCCGGCTTTAAATTCGTATATATTTCAATCACGAATCTGATGGCGGTCTTACTAACTGTTATTGGCATGATATCTCTGCCGAATATCTTGTTAAATTTCAGTCCTCTAGCCGCTTCATTTGTGCCCGATATTTCAGCCCAAAGCACACCGCATCCGTCTAATAGTCTGAAGGATATTTTCATATCTAATTCTTGGGGGAGGCGTAAACTCTTTCTTTCCCTTTTGTTTCCATCCATGTAAACCGAAATGGATACAGATTTTAAGCGAGATTCCTCGATTTGCCAAAGCTCCTAGAGAGGAATAGTTTTGGGATGCAGTAGTCAATTAAATCGGGGACTATATCCTATCCAAACTCAAGTATATTCGCATGTCCCCGTGGTTTGTAGGTTCATGTTCCTGTCGCACTCAGTCTAATCGCGGATTTTAGTGCTATCTGCGTGGCTTCCAAGTCACATGGCATCCAGCTCACAAATGCAGGAAGTGCATTTAGTTGGTGTTGTCCTCATGGTTCCTGTCATGGATATTGCCATGATTCGACTGACTTTCTCAATTTGCAGTCTGTTGGCTGCGGAGTCCACTGAATTTCGCCATGTATTAAATGTATATAAATTGAAAAATTTATCTTAACAATGTACAAACATGCTAAAGCGAAAACTTTCATTTATTATAAGTCAAGTGGCAAAATATAAAGAAATTGAATATCATAATTTAGAGCAATAATTTCTTTTAATTTTGGTCTTTTTTTTTCTTTTTTTTTTTTTAATCTTTTCATAGGAAATGACTAGCGAATCCAAGGTTTTTGTAATTTAATAAATATTCGGATAATGTGCCATGTTAATATCTTTTTTTTTACAAAACCCAAACTGCAAATATTTAGAAATATTACTCGTGTATGCAAAAGAAGTTTGCCTGCAAATCATATTGCTTAACATAAATCAGTCTCTAAGGAGAGAGATTTTCAAATTGTAGTCAACCTTTTTCGTAGAAAGAACAAATTTTGAAATCGGCTTTTACTAACAGTTCTAACCGGTGTTTCTACTCAGTTTTAAAACTATTATTGAACAAATTTCTAAGCAACTCTTCTCAAACTGAGAAGTTTATTCCATAACGTCAGCATAAATAAATGCATATGAATTGATTTCGTAATTCTTTTTTTAAACGCTTAAGATAATTACCACTTTACAAGATTTTCCAATGCGTTATTTCAAACTGCTACGAGTATTTTACAAAGCACAAATGCTTTATTTTTAAAGTATAGTGTATTGGAAAAGAAAAGCGACATAAGCCCGGCCACTAATCTTGGTAATTTTGTCAACAAAGCTGAATTCTTGCCTCCTTCCGCGTTTCCAAATTTATTAAAGCTATTCATTTCATTTAAGACTATTTCAAATTCAATGCAGTATTTTCAATTAGTTGAATAAATTTCCTTGTTTTGAAATTTCAATGAAGGTCAAACAATCAAAGAATGATTATAAAGACAATAAAATCACTCACAAGCAAAAATGTTTATAACAATTTTTTCTTCTTCTTCTCCTCCTTTTGAGGGTAAGTACAAATCACTTTTTTCACTTGCAATTCCAACTCCAACTGGCAGTTTTATTTTGTTTGTGCTACTAAAAATAACAATTCAAACTTAAATGCCCGAACATTGATTTAGAAAAAAAGAGTAAACAGCAAATACTACTAAAATTAAAACAGAGCGAAAAAAAAAATTCCAAGTTGTTCAACTGTTGTTAACTAAACATTTGTTCGCAGGCACTCGCTTCGCTCCTCTGCGCGCTAGATTTTGCTCTGTACTATTAAATGCTGGTGTACTCTACTTGACCTCAAAAATGGGGGGAGGCAAAAGCGAACGTAAAGCAAACAAATGTTTAGCTTTTTCTATTCTTTTAGTTTTTGAAAAATAATATAAATCAGCTAAAAACTGCAAATACTTGTACACTTGCAGCTACTGTAAACTTTTCGAAACTGGCAAAAAGCGCAAAAAATAGAAAAAAAAAGAAACTGAAGAACATGAATAATTCAAAACGAATTTGCAACAAAAACATTGCAATGATATAGAATTTCTTCGAAACGCTGATGAAAACTTGTAACACCATTTTTTCTAGATTAAAGACTAATTTAACTAGATTAAAGAATTCGGAAGTTGAAGGAAAAGTAGAATATATCAGTTAAGTAAATCATTTTCAAAGTGACCTTATTAAATAATTTTTCAAATAATAAGTAAATTCAAGTAACGAAATTTAAACGATAGCGTCGATACACACAGAGAAAAAGCATTTTCAAATATTTTTGCAGCAATGCTACTAAGTTTTAAACATAATATTGTTGTTTTGTTATTGGAAACTAACCATGAACTTTTTATATATATGTTTATCATTGGAATTATGCTACAATAGAACAATACTATGTTTCAAAATTCTATGCCTGGAACAGCAGCATTTAAAACATAGAAAACTGTAATTATTAAGGCACACTTTTATGTCTTTAGATAATCTTGTTGCAACATGATAATTTTACTATGCTATGATTGTTGTTAATAATAGCTACATTCACAATAATGTGTATTTTAGATGCAAGTTTATGCAATTGTAAATATATGCCATAAATTGTGAATGGGTCTAGTTTATATTTCTTGATACAATGCTCGAAATTCTTAGCTCATTAATAACTAAAATAATTATATTTTACTGAAGTTTCTGCTAAAAAGAAATATTTTGAAAAAAGTTTTTAGGGAATAGTTAGTGCACTCAAAGCTGCAGAGATATTAGTCCTATTCACTATATTGTGTAAATAGTCTTGCATCACTATATTTGAAATGTAAGAAAATACACACAAATACATTAGACCGATTCACAATCTTATGCAAATGGCTTTGCATCATTGCATTTTTAAACTTAAGGAGTATTATTAAAAGAAGTATTACTTTACTTTAAATACACAAGATTGTGAATAGGGCTATTGTTTTTCAATTGTAAAGATGTACTCGTAGAATCACACATACAGATTGTGACTGGGACTATTGCATATAGTGAAGATGTGAAATATTAAGTGAATATTTGCATATCGAACATATTTAACATTTCTAACAGAAATTAGTTTTAAATACGGAAAGCAGGGGTGATATATTTTACATGAGCTCGCATAAAAACTATCCGGCCTGGGCTGTGGAATTTTTATCACGTGTTGCTCAATATATTCTTCGTTTTTCGTGCCGAGAATATATTTTTTATATTGGGCCAGTACTCGACGGGTAATTCATATGCCATGCATTTTAGTAAAGCTGCGAAAATAGGGTTTGAGGAAGAAGAAAAAAAGAGACAGAGAGAGAGAGAGAGAGAGTGAGAGAGAGAGAGTAATGACTGCAGAGGTTTATTTTGCACGCTATAAGAGACGGGAAATACGTCTGCATCCAATTTGTTGCCGTAAAGTATTTTCCGATACGCTGGGCAATCGACCACATATAGCTGAGCTAGCTCTAGATGATGAACACATGTTGCGCAAAAATCTATAAGTGTTGGGAACAAGAGTCTTAATCATGTTTGAGCGAATTACATTGTAGTAACTATAAAACACAAAAATGTAACTTGCACTGGGACGATAATTCAAGCAGTTAAAAAAATTTGTAGTGTCACCGATAAACTTCTTCGCTCTTTGTTGCACTCGGTCAAGAAATTTCAAAGTATCATTCTTTGGAATCATAAAAACTGAGTTCAATCAAGTGAAGTTTACACTGTATTTGCATTCCAAAATTTTCATTCATTAATGTTTATTTGCATTCCAAAAATTTCATTCATTAATGTTTATACAATCCATGAGTACAAATGAGACAGCATTTACTGCCATGAGTTATAAAATAATACTGGGTCTTATGTGCGTTAAAATCTATCCTGTTTGTATGACCTGATTCGGATATGAAAAGAAAATCCTCACAAAGGTTTTAATTCAGCTTGCGCATTACGTGACTTCCAATGTAATTTTTTCTATACATTGTTTTATTTATTGAATCTTCAAAGTGAACTAACAATAAGTATTCAAATCTTAAAACTAAAAAATTAAACAAAATATGTGCTTTTTACTTAATTCCGGACATTGCCAGACAAAAAGTTGTATCTTGCGGGTACCATATCGTTAAAATCACATTTTTAACGCTCTGAGGGTGGCAAAGGTATCTCTTCTTCTCAACCGAGTGCGGCTGCCAAAATTAAGTATATTCCGTGTAAGACGATTGGGGTCAAGTTTCAGTTTACTGAAGCCTTGTAGCGTATATCATGTAACGTACTACATCTTTTACCAGCGCAACGCATAGATCCTTATGTATTCGTGAGTTTTTTACGTACCATGGAGCTGAAGCAATGTAAAAATAAGAATTTAAAAAAATTAAGTCATCACAAAAATAATGTCTATCTAAAAACATTTTTGGTTTATTATTGACTAACTAAATTATGCAAGCAAACCTGTTGTTGAAGGCAAAACGCTTTTTCCTACTTCATTCAGTTTAGTTCGTCTAATATCATGATGAAAAAATGTTTGAATTTTTGTTAAAATTTTTGAATTAAGCAATCACGTAATTCCTTTGTAACATTTGCCATTTCAAACAGACTAAAATCATAAAGTTGACATCAATCACTATCAAACACACTCTCATATTCTGCAGACGAGAAACATTGTATTATTTACAAATGGTTACCAACAAAACGGGTAATATGTACATATGTATATGCGGCTGAAAATGATGAGAAAAGTTTTGGTATTCCAGACTGTGTATTGCACGCTCCTGCAGTGAAAGCTATATGGTCGAAATCATATTTAAATATTAACGTAATAAAATCCATTTCATTGATATAATATTCCTTGTTTCATTGTTCAACGCTAGTAAAAATCTCTTGTAGCAAACATCGCAGTAAATTTATTACATTAAACTTTATAAATTGCGCAACCAATTTCGTTTTTTTTTTAAGTGTTTTATCTAAGATGCTGATATTGTACTATTTATCTGGCTTTCATATACACTAAAATTTAGACTGCCTACATTTCTATTTAATATTTTTATTTTAAGTGAAATAAAATCTAAAGCCAATTAGACTTGATTACAAATGCACGCGAAAAGGGGACGATGATTGTGCTGTAGATAAAATACGCATTATTACTTTATTTCATACTTAACTAAGGAGTTATGCGTACAATGGCAGAAATGCGTAATACATTTCAGCAAAGAGTGAAAGCAAAGCGAGAAATATTCTTAAAACGTAAACGATTTTATAATACTTAAAGAAATTGTCTACTGAAAGAAATTTATAAAATGTCAATATAAGATGGAGCAAAAAGTAGTTGTAAAATTTATATTTTTGTATTTACAAAGAATGGTATGACGACATCTCCCTGCCTGCCATAATTTTGTTTTAGCCAAAGTCAATTTATAACAGATTTTTTTTTTTAATTATTTTTTTTTCGTTCAAAGTTGGATTTATTCATCAACGTAATCTTCATCAAGAGCAACTCCATCATTGCAGCGTCGTTCTAACATTTCAATACCACTTTTGTAGAACGATTTATCTTTTGTCTCAAAGTAGGCCTCTGTTTCAGCGATAACCTCTTCATTCGTGCGAAATTTCTTACCAGCGAGCATTTTTTCAAGTCCCTGAAAGCCAAATCTGGCAAACACGCTGGTTGTGGGAGCAATTCGAAGTTCAACTTATGTACTTTTGCTATTGTTTTGTGCAACCGGGTGCTGTAACCCTGAGATCGGAAGGAGTTTTAGGAAGGCTCCGCCCTACATCATGGGGGAGAGCATGCGCCATTCAGCATGTGATCGCAAATCATGCGTAACTATTTGTCATGCATGGGGATGTCCGGGTGAACGTTTTTCGCCTTGTGATAGAATCACCGTGGGGTTAGGCCGTCAAGGCAGGAACCCACGTAAAATATCTTCTGATTCTGCCATTGTTATGATTGACTTGTGATACGGTGGTTAGTCTTGATGAAACACAAATTTTTTTTCTTTGCCATATGCGGTCGTTTCTTTGCAATTTCGGCCTTCAATCGCTCCAACAACGCTATATAATATTCACTGTTAATGGTATTTCCTTTCTCAAAATAGTCGATGAATATTACACTATGCAAATACCAAAATACCGAGGCCATACCCTTTCCACCGGGTTGTTGTGCTTTGCACGAGGTTCGCTAGTTGCAGTCCACTTACATGACGATCGTTTATATTCTGGTGTGCAGTGATGAATCCATGTTTCATCCATTGTCACATATCGACGCAAAAATTCCAGTTTGTTACGTTTAAACATGGCCAATCACTGTTCAAAATAATCAACACGTTCTCGTTCTTGGTCAACAGTGAGCAAACGCAGCACCTACTTTGAACAGAGCTTTCTCATAGGCAAATGCTCATGCAATAAAAATCCAATACGCTCTTTTGATATCTTTTCATATCGATCTCTTTGATATCGATGTCAGCTAGCTCACGCAACTTCACTTTTCGATCATTCAAAACGATTTTGTGGATTTTTTTATGTTTTCTGGTGTTACCTCGTCATTTCGACGTCCACTGCGTTCTGCATCATCGGTGTCTCTACGACCACGTTTGAAGTCAGCAAATTAACGTTTTATTGCTATTTCTGATAGAGCGGAGTCCTCAAAATACTTTTCAAGCCATTTTTTTGCTTGAACGGTATTTTTCCCCATCAAGAAGCAGTGTAAAATTAAAACACGAAATTGTTTTTGATCTATTGTTTTGCAAATAACAAAAGTAGCATCAATCTTAGCACAATAACTCGCAAATTAATTAATGGAATATCATGAAATTTTAACAGCTGCCTGTTGAAGGTTGGTTTTAACTGAAAAATAGGTGACTATGTGTTAGACCCGGGATTTTTCAGCCTACGAAGTATGTATAAGGGATTTAATTTCGTTTATATGCTGCGATATGTTAAATGCAAAATTTCACTACAAAAATGTTGGTATAGTGACTAAAGCATAAAAAAATTTATTGCTGCCACATCAGTTTTATTACTTATAAACTTCACTCTTGGCATTTTTGTGACATTTATAAAAACTGTTGCAGTGTGATTAAAAAAATTGGCGAATTCGTACAGTTTCTTCACAAGTCCGTATTCAATCAAAATGGTGGCAAATTACATTTCTAGAATACAGAAAAACTGCAGTAAACTCAATAAATCCAACATAAACAAACACATTTTCTTTAGCAATTAAGCTTTCAGAAGGTTTCTTATCTTTACTCAGTTGCCGGTTTATGAATTGCCAAATTTTCCTAGGACTACCATTACATTGCGCTAAGTGACACTTATTTTACTTGCAAATTTAAATTACAGTGAACAAGAGCTCCGTCGTGGTTTGCTTACCATCTGCTTATCTTAGTCTGTCGTACAGCTGAGTCTAAAGTTGGAGTTTAAAATTAGAAAATCGCTTTTACAGCAATAACATGTGGCCGAGTGACCACTAACGATTGACGAGACTATTAAAATCAATGTACACTATAGAGTAGTGAAGAAGGGTCAGTAGAAGTTGACAAGAAATTCGTCATTACACTAAATGCCACCTAATGTAGCCACATATCGCTCCTTTATTGCAACATAGTCATATCTCAAAAAATGAGCTTTTATATTGTGCCAAGATTTTATTTAAATTACTTTTAAACTGTTTCCTTTAGGAGCTATTTTCTAAAAACTTTTTTTAAGACTTGTATGGAAACTAAAATTTTGAAATGCATTTTTCTCGAAACAAGCCTTTTTGCGTTATGACTATGTTGCAATAAAGGAGCGATATGTATATGTTAATAAAAAAATTTGTAATGCCTTCCTCTTGTACATACTCCTATATGTTTATTATCACTGCGTACTAGTTGTTTGCAAACTTTAGAGTGCCATCATCTTATCACCCAATTTGAGAACGCGTAAGGATTCCTTTTATGCAAAAAGTACCATAATAAAGCTTGTGTCTGTGATGGTACTAAGCGTATTTATATTTTTGTGTTGATGGAGAGAATAAACCAGGATTTCTTTTTAATTTTGTTTTCACTTACAGCTAACAAAGGATGCCTAAAAAATTGTTCATTTTTGCACTTATTCATACCTCGTTGTATGCAGACTGTATATTTAAAATTTATGGGTGTATTAAATTAAATACAGTGAGAGGAAAAAAAGTATTGAAAAGTTGGTTGAAGAAAATTGTATTCTTTATGACTTAAAAACAAAGAACACTTTTTAGAAGATTTTTTTGTTCTGTTTCTGTTTATTTCAGGAAACTGAAATAATAAAAAAATTTTAGAATTTATATATTTACAAATAGTTTAGTTACTTTTTTGGCAAGGATTAATTTACGCAAACTCAAAATTCATTTCATCTTTTCAAAACACTTTATTTTCTAAGAACACTTGTAGTTTGCATTCATTTTTAGCCCCAAAAGTTGATAACACTGATATATCATATATCATTTAATTGCCTGTCACTATGAAATTCTATAAATACTTTTATTTCATTGTTTAAATGCATATATAAACTTTTAAGCCTGTGTTCACACACACACATACAAAGCTCAAACACATACTCGTATAGTGCACACTATATGAATGAGAAAATTTGAAACGGATTGCGTTTTACATTTATCTGCAAACAATATAAAACATGTTGTTATTTGCAGTTTATTTTTTACTATATAAAATATTTTATATTTTCCTTTTTCCTACACTTGAACCAATTTCAAGTGAACATTCGCTTAAATCCTTGTGCACTTTATTTTCCTAGAAAAAGACAGCACAAAATGCGAGTATATAAAGAAGAAAAAAAAAACTCATGTGCATTCAGTTTTTAGCATTTCACAGTTCAGCTTTAACACCAACCCTTTTATTCTCATTTTCATTTTTTTTTTAAATTTTTTTTATTTTTATTTGCATTGTTTTACATTAATTGTTTTTTTTTTTTTTTTTATTTTAGTTTTAACTTTTTTGTTAATAAACATTAAGTGGAATTATGCATGAAATGTTGCAAAGCAGAAATAAAGATTTTAAAGGAAGTTCGTAAAATCATTCTTGAATTATTTTAATGGTACTAAAAGCATACCAAGACAGTAATCACCTATATACATATGTAATTATATGTAAGTATTTACGTTTTAAGTATCTTTCGTTGATTAAAAAAAAACTATATTAAATCCACGTAAACTTTTTCTCCACACCGACTGCTGTGAAAAAATGGGGGGTTTTTTTTAATAAAACTTCCACAGTCATTAATAATATAAATAATTATTTACAGTTGCGAACATAAAAAACCAAAGCATCTTAAGGCCGCGGTTCACTATTGTACACAATCGTGCGATCTGTGTACTAAAAAAATGCAACAGTGTGACAGATTTTTTGACAACTCGGGCGATTTGAAAATTTTTATGAGTGCGATCGGAAATTGTCAGACAAATGAGAAATGCGATCGTGTAGGATAGTGATCTGATTGTGTATGATAGTGAATCCGGGCCTTTAAAACGTGTTCTGATACACGAATCAAAGCTGCCGCGAGTAAACAAATTCCATTAGTTTTTCAATGTGGCATTACTGCCTATTTGGTTTCAAAGTTTCTACTTATTTTTAAAGAAAATTTAATATACATATGTAAAATAAATTTTTGTGTTTGAAAAAAAAAGATCATGAAAAAATGTTCTTCCTACTAATTTTTGAATAATAGAAAACCATAAAAAAATATTTTAAAATTAATTTTTATAACATTTTATAACGTTTATAATTAATGAGTCAGCTCCGGAGTTATGGCAAAATATACTAGTGTAATAGATTAATTTATGGGCTACAATTGTCCAGACCCGTAATTGTAAAGGCTACAATTGCCTACAGTTGTGAAAAAGACTTACATCAGCACTTGTCTTGAGGCCTTATCTGATGAAGGGCCAGTTCCACTGAGTAAATTATTTCACAATTCACCAGCGCCCCCGTGTGGGTGACTAGGCTCACACAGGTAGCAATTTTTGCCATATGTTTGCAGCCATATGAGCAATTTCTTGTTGAGGAGTTCGGTACTTCTAATCCCTCCTGTATGCAATTTCCAGCAATCAATGGAGGACAAAGCTTAATGAGTTGGTAGGCCAAAACCCACTAGCAGCATCAACCCTTAAAACAACTCACTCTTCAACCATCACCACTGGTGCCTTACAGTAAAGATATCTGTTGTAAAGGCAACAGATTCCCGGGAGGTTGTTAGTCCCCAAAACAAGCCACACACCAAAAAATTATCAAAAATACTAACACCCCCTTCCACAACTAGAACGTTTCAGTCCAGGTACGCACCCCAACCCTGATCAGCCTGGGTTGAGCTGCAAACAACTCCCGAGAGCCTTGCTGATCCCCCTTCTGCCAATTTAAGGGTTTCGGAAGCCAACACAACATAAGTCATGTGGCTTTCTAGAGTTTTATTTGCTACAACAAACGAAGAACTCCTTCCCCTTTTTACCCGAAAAACAGAATGCCCTGGTTAGGAATAAGCCAAGGCAAACCCTGTTTTCCGGGGGTATTATCTACGTACAAAAAGAAAACATGAAAACATATTTGAATTAAGCGTTTCATAATTAGTAGTTAAAGTACAGTTTTAATGTCAAACATTGTCATTTGCTTCTTTCAGAGGATCAAAGAAGCACAAACATCATGTCTATGTTATGAGCACTTTTTCAGCTTTCTCAGATAAATTTCTGCGTAATTTTTTTGTGTTGTGTGAATTTTTCGAGTTAACAGTGCAGAATTGTTAACAGTACTATCTTTTATATTGTGCCAAAAATTTATTCAAATTACTTTTAAATTGTCTCCTTTAGCAGATATTTTCTAAACAAATTTTCTAAGACTTGTATGGAAACCAAAAATGTTTTATAATATTTTTTGTTGCAATAAAGCGATATGTTTTCTTTTTTATGGGTTTACACAAAAGAAGCGCAGGTTAAAATAATTAGATCGTTTTGCTAAAAAAAAAGATGCTTTCTACGTCAATATTGCAACTCTAAGTCAAGTTTTTTTTTCTAGTTTATAATATTTTAATTTGGTCTCTGGATGTACTTAGTTTTGCCACCATTTTTGTCTCCAACCATATAATTCTGCCATAGATTGTATAATTTATAGTCATGTTCATAAAATTTTACATCTTCATTCCCTAAAACTTTTCATTAAATTTCATTTAAATACCTTTTAGCTTTTTGTGAATAAACCCTTCTAGAATATTGTCGTCTATGATATTTCTCCATCATGAATTTTGTGCTAGTCAAACATGATTCTGTAATAAAAACAAATATTTCTTTATCAGTGACCTCTTTCAAATGCAAACAATTTTAATTTAAATATTACTGATGCTATTACTACATGTGTAAACATATGTGCACATACATTATCTAATATGCTTTTCAAAAATGTGAACTCAGCGTGATGCATAATAATTGTTAGTTTTATGTGTTAAAAAATCAGTATGCAACATAAGAGTGCTCTAATGTATTAAATTGAAAACTCCATGTTTTTCAATTTTGTTTACATATAAGCTGTTAATCTAAAACATTAGATGTAAGCTGAGAAAAACTTACGATAATCTGGGACTGACTAATCGCATCCGTATTGGAATCAAAATGTAAACCTTCTGTCCTACACATTCAACAACTAATTTGCTTACATTAAATGGCAAACGATTAACAATTAGTGTTGCTTTGAATTTAACTTCTTAAATTGCTCAATTTAGAGTTTTTAGAGTTCCTACTTACAAAAATCACATCGTCATCATAGAGTAAAGTTTCTACGAGGAACTCTAATTTTTATGCCAATATTCACCCGCTGAGAGGAGTGTGCCAAATGTTTAATGACTTTTGTAATTGTATTGCTTTTTTTTCAAATTTTAATATTACAAAACTATAGGGTCCAATGAGAATTTAAGAGCAATCTTATATCGGGTGGTTAAATTTCAAGGGCCGATGTTGAATGTGAACCACACCTAAACGCCAAGTTCTTTTTAAATTTTATTTGACATTTCTCTATTTCAGACTTATTCAATTTGAACCATGGAGAGATACACAATCCAACAACGTGTTAAAGTTATCCAGACTTATTATGAAAATGATGATCAATTTTCGAAGAAAATCATCTTCAGTGATGAGGCACATTTTCACCTCAGTGGATTCGTCAATAAACAGAATTGCCGCATTTGGGCGAATGAGAATCCAAGAGTGACTGTCGAAAAACCAATGCACCCACAAAGAGTGACTGTTTGGTGCGGTTTATGTGCTGGCGGCATCATCGGGCCGTATTTTTTCCAAAATGAGGCCGGTCAGGCAGTTACTGTGAATGGTGTTCGCTATCGTGAGATGATAACGAACTTTTTATGGCCCGAATTGGCAGATATGGATGTAGACGATATGTGGTTTCAGCAGGACGGTGCCACTTGCCACACAGCTAACGAAACAATTGCTCTTTTGCGCAAGAAATTCAATGGCCGTGTTATCTCACGTAATGGCGATGTCAATTGGCCGCCAAGATCATGCGATTTGACACCGTTGGACTTTTTTCTTTGGGGTTATTTGAAAGAAACGGTTTAGGTCGATAAGCCAGCAACAATTCAACAGCTAAAGGATGAGATAATTCGGCACATATACGGCATAGAACCTCCATTATGCCTCAGCGTCATCGAAAATTTGGACCATCGGATGGAGGTGTGCCGCCGTAGTCGTGGCGCCCATTTGGCCGATACTTTGTTCCATACATAATTGAGTAACACCAATATATCATAATAAAATAACAATAATTTCCTAAATAGTTTGTGTTTTATTCAAAATCAACATCGGCCCTTGAAATTTAACCACACTTTATATTTTAGTGTATAGCTCCGACTGAAACTAGCTGTAAAACAGCTTGGACTGACAATGGCTCCGACTGAAGCTGACTTTCATCTTACAAGCACTTCAACTGGATTACAATAAGCGGCAAGAGAAATTTCTCCTTCTTCCTGAAAAAATCTTTTGGGAATATACTCGTATTTCATATGTAAATAGCTTCTACTAATAAAGGTTGACAAGTTCTGCTCTCCCGTAAAAAGCAAAAATAGAAGAAAAAAAAAAAACTCACTGCAGCAAGAAATGATAAAGCGGATTCCTCACTTGCACACGTCTCCAAAATGTTTAATAAGTTTTACATTATTTAGGTTGCGAATGATATTCATGTGCGCGGAAAGAAACATACATATTTATAAAGAATATATTTAGGAAGGATATAAAAGTGCGAAAAATATGAGGGGCAAGACGTGACACACATAAATATGTTTGCTATCAAATAGGCAATTTTCATGATAACGTTAAAAATGTGCCATATTAACTTTAAAATAAGATAATCGAAAACAATTTTCAGAAACTTATTCAGAGTTGCAAAAATTGCTTTAAAAACTTGAATTTTTTTTCATATTCTTGATAATATCAACAATTTTTTCTAACACTAACACTAATGCATTATTTTTCGCTTTGATAAGCAATTTTTTTTTTTTTTTTGGGGTTTGCGAATTACTTACCAAGCAGAAAAGCGTTAACGTGCTTGTACTTACAAAAAAAGACATTAAATAGTATTTTGCAAGTTGTAAGCGTTACTGATAAGACAACATATATTATTCATTTTGAAGTTCATACGAACTGTTTGTATATGTATGCGTTCTAATCGCTCAAAGAGTTCTGCAGCATGACTCAAATTAGCAGCATTAACTTTTCAGCTTATAATACCTCTTTTTCAAACAAGTGAATGATATTTTAATATAAAAAAGTAATTATCTGATTTACTTATAAACTTACAGTCTACTCCCAAAAATCGAACGAAAATGTCTGCGAAAGAAAGCTAGTCACTCACATTCGAATTAATTTGGTTTGTCTATGTCACTATTGTTCGTTCGCATGCACTTATGTAGTTCAATTGAATTTTGTCACATCTGTCGCCTAGAATGCCAATGAACTTATCCTTTCGTCATCGGCGAACTGGCTGCTATAGTATAAAAATTGCCACACATATAATAAAATCTACTATTTTATTATATGTGTGAGAGCTAAACTCCAGGTTCGACGGTGTGGACCAACAAAATGTGGAATAGAACCACCTAATAGACAAATGGTGTACATGCATCTATTAAAGTGCCTCGTGTAGGATCGAAGACATAGTTCAGTATATATAACTTTGTACAAAAGAACATACTTTTTCGAAAGTAGCACTAAGTTGTAAGAGGCCTAACATGCAATATGCCCGGGTCTGAGTGGTAAATTACACAGTAAATAGCATTTTTTTTTTTTTCAGAATAAAATAAATAAAAATAAAACTTAAAGAAGTTTTAGTATAAAAAGTTCCTTTAACTATGGGAAGGCAGCCTCCCTGTTAGTGCCATTTCGGAACCGTCGTTTGCTGAACCGCAGATTCGTATGATATGTGTACGTCTCTGGTCAGTGGAATTGATTGCGCGTATGGTTGAAGTCTTAGTGTAGCCAGCCATGAGGAGCAGTTCCTGTACCCTTCGCTGTTCCTCGTGTGGTGTCCTTTTGCTTTGTGCTGTTTCCTGTCTACAGTTCTGGATTCCTGAGTGCAGAATTGCTGGCAACGTTGTTTTTTTTTTGTTGCAATTCCCTCCGTGAGGGTAGTCGTGGCTGATTGTGGATTTGTTTTTGTTTGTTTTGTCATGGGCTGGGCCACAAAGAGGTAGCCAATTTACTCGTACTCATCCGTAAGAATGAATGTTAAATGTTTGTATTGTTTACTGTGTTATGTAGCCATGTGTGTCTTGTGTTGCGGATAGTACAGTTTCTTCGTTGTGTGGCTACTATTTGCTGTTTTCACTGACGTTGCTGTTGTTCCTGTTTTTGTTACTGATTGCTGCTTCCTGTTAGCTGTAATTACTGTGTTCCTGTTGTGCTGATTGTAAGTATTTTGTTGCCGGGGAATGACCAGTCCCCTAGCCGTTTGAGGCTCTACTGATAGTAATCCTTGGGCTACGAAGTCTGACCGGTGACTTAAGTCTCGTACCACGGGAACTGCCAGCCGCATTAACTTGTTCCTGCCCGGTTATGGTGCGGGCTATCGGGGAGTATCGTGGTAGTTGTGGTTTAAAACCAAATCGTGGGAAGAGTTGAATTGAGCTCGGTATGGAGTTGCATTGCAACCGGATGCCGTGACACATAGATCGGAAGGAGTTTCGGAAAGGATCCGCTCATAACCAAAGGGGAGAGCATATCCAAACATCATGAGATCAAATTGGTACTCATGCATGTTATTTTGTCATATAAGGGGGCGCTGATAGACGCATTGCATTCTTTCGGCGATTAGTTCATCGTGGGGTCAGGCCATACTGGCAGGTACCCACGATAATTTTATTCACAACTGTTTTATATGCAAATCTATCCAACCGATGTTTATGAAATTCAAAATATGGATATAACTGCATCAAAAGAAGCACATAATCAAAAATGTTGCGCTTTTCGTACTCTTAAGAAATTTAAGCCCTTTTAAAACAAGCTCGGAACTTAAAAGAAATCATAATTGTGGCCATAATCATCACGCAGGCCGTAGCAGGTCAGCTTGCAAATATTCCTAGAATTCCAAAGATATTAACAAGTTCATTAATACTTTTTTTAGTGACTTCAACTGGCGAAAAATACGTTATTTGGAATTATTATTAATATTACTTGTGCTGCCTGCTTTTTATTTTCCAAGTAAGGCTTAAACTACATCACTTTTTCTCTTATCAAGTACTTAAGTAAGTTTGTTTTTAGCAGTAATTCTCTTTCCACAGTTTTTAAAATTCTTTTAAATCCAAAAAAGTGTCATGACTTTGCTATCACATGCGAAAAAAATTCATGCATTTATGACATACGAGTTTTTATAGCAGCTGCATTGTTGCGAGTATTGGCACATCGTTAGATTTAATATATAGCTCTAAATGTATAAGTACTAAGGTACTGTTTTTAAGATTTTTGTTTAAGTTTTTAAGCTGATATTCTTCACATATGTTTGCTTTGCAGGTTTTTAATTGCTGTTGCCATAGTTGTTATCCAGTTGGCAGGAAAGCTACAGAATGTATTTTTTATTTTTAGCACTACGCTTCACGTTGTATTCTAGTTGTTAATAATAATTTTGTGCGATAGTTTTTCATAGCCAGCCTCATTTTTCATGTGTTCAGTATTTTACGAGATGTAAAAACATATTTTTTTTTTTTTTGTAAAGAGTTTTTCAGTAAATCATTCAGTAACTTAATTAGCTGCACATTTTTGTAATGCTTTTCTTAAACGTCTATTAAGAAGCTCTCCGTTTTGGTTTATATATTTAAATTCATAGTTTATGAAATGTTAATTGCACAGTTTTCTATGTATTTTACTAATAGAGTGCAAAGTCTCTTCTGTTTGGTTATTAGCAGGCGAAAACATGATTCAATTTGAAAGCAAACAATATATCGTGTTATTAATTCTTTGTTAATCTGTCTACGACTTGGAGTTTAGTAAAATTTAAACTCAATAAACTGAATTTATATTAAAACACTTTAGCCCGCACAAAATTGTTTAGGTTTCACTGGCTGTAAATCACCATAAAGGACATTTTTTACACTAAAGAAATAAATCACACATCGTCATTTGATTTATACTACAAATGAAAATTTCTAATTTGAAATATTTCTTGTTTAATATAAAATAAAAAACAACATAAAGGAGCAAAAAGTAATAAATTAAAATCAATACAATCGGTTATTATATATATTATATATATATATTATATATTATATATCGTGTATTGAAATTTAAAAAAAGTCTTCTAAGTAAAACGGATCTATGTTTTTCCAGTTGCTCTTTGGAATACGAGTAAGATATGTTGCCCTTTTTACATTTTCACTGAAGCGTTTCATAGAAACACCATTTCGCTTCTAAATACAATATCACTAGATTTAGTGGCGTGTATGACGTGGCCACAATCATGGAAATAAAATATGTAACGAAATCATATTAATAAATCATATAAATTCATTTTTATTACAAGACACATAAAAACCATCAAGTTGAGTGATAAAATACACCGTAACTAAAGGACAAATTGAAAAGGTTTCGAAGTAAATTATTTTAATATTATTTTTATTAAAAAAAAATAAATAAACAAACAACACTAGCAACACATAGAAAACAAAAATTTTATTCTTTACTCGTAGGTATACATGCATTTTGTGTGAAAGTAATTCAAAGCGAAATGACGATTCTCCATTGGATTTTCTTCTCGCTTAACGTATTACTGATGTCATAGAATTGCGTTTCTAGCAAAATAAATCAATAGAGTAGTACGCAGTACTATGGATTTAAAATTGGCTACTGTACACAGGAAAAATTCGCGTCATGGTCACTAGTGAAATTCGCTGAATCAGTTAAAAAGTTGTTTGAAATTTTGTAAAAAAAAATTTGTTAAATGAAAACCCTTCTTAAACAACAAGAAATAGTATTATTGTTTTGGTATATGGTAAAACTTTGCCTCCGCGGTTTTTCCAAAATTCCAGACTTTATTGTAAAAAACTGGTTACACATTTATGACTTCATCGCTGGCCACTAGTTTTTCTGATCTTTCGTCCAGCGTACGAATCTTACGTTGAAAAAACTATTCACGTTTTGTAGCGATCCGCAAATCGAAGTCTTCATCAGCTAAGTCACGTAGCATTGGTCGAAACAGGTGATGGTCTAGAGGAGCAAG
This sequence comes from Thecocarcelia acutangulata, assembly GCA_914767995.1. Lineage (NCBI taxonomy): Eukaryota > Metazoa > Arthropoda > Insecta > Diptera > Tachinidae > Thecocarcelia > Thecocarcelia acutangulata. Next base: position 4,414,352 of record OU612097.1, read on the forward strand.
GTCTAGAAAATACGGTGGGTAAAGTAGGACATCCCATTCTTAGGTTTCCAAGTATGTCTTGGCCACTTTCACAACATGGAGTCGAGTTGTATTGCGTGCGTTTTTTTGCCAATATCCGGCTCATATATATTTATTGTATTCGAGAACGATCAGCTGAGGTTCTCTGTTTAAAGAACTGATAATACACTGCGCCCAGCTGATCCCACCAAATACTGAGCATGACTTTGGAATTGCCAATATATGATTTGACTATCGACGTGGAAGCATCGCCAGGTTATCGCCATGATTTTTTGCTCTTGTGATTATCGAAATGAACCCATTTTTCGTCCCCAGTGGCAATGCAATGCAGAAATCTCTTCCGTCTTTGCCCTGCAAGCAGCTCTTCAGAAACACATGAACTTCCTTCAACATCTCTGAACTTCAACTCGTACGGCATCCGTATGCCATGATTTTCAGGCAGCTTAGAATGGCTGATAGTGTCACTACCAATGATCCTGCTAATTCTTGTTGCGTTGGATATGAGTCTGGATCAAGTAACGCCTCTAATTCTGCGCCTTCGAAAACCTTCTCTTTTCCACAGTCATGCTGGTCTTCAACGGCAAAAACACCGTTTTTGAGGCGTTGAAACAAATATCGGTCCGTCCTTTCACTAATAGCAGCCTCCCCATAGCATAGAATGCTCGTATGAGAGCATTTATTGAGCCTCCGCCCCAGGTTTCTTCATAGTAAAGCAGAAAATTAAAACATCCCTCAAATGACGAGAATTTGGCGCTTAGGCTAACATGTTTAATTGAGAATAACTTTATGACGCAGATATAAGCTGACTAATATTTCGACGGCATTATGTTTACAAAAATCAGCCTGTTGTACGATCAATTTATTTCTATTACCACTTACCGCTACAGCCCTCCATTGCAAAACGGCGGAAGCAAAGTTGTACATAATATAAACATGATGCAGGAGAAAACATAAGGTTTTGTTGAAAGAAAACTTTATATTAAATTATTAAAATTTTTGCAGCTTAAGATCTTGTGTTGTTTTTTTATAAAAAATTAACGTATTTTTTATTTCTGTTTCGATATTTCGCTAACAAAAATAAAAAATACGTTAATTTTTTATAAAAGAACAAAAGATCTTAAGCTGCAAAAATTTTAATAATTTAACATAAAAGAAGATCAAATAATATTAGGATAAAATTGAAAACTTTATATCAATTTTTTTGGAAATATTTAAATATTTCCAAACAACACTTTTATAATAATTTTCATAACATTTTCTCCGTGTACTCAGCACTTTGATACATCACCAGGTTCAGTTGCGTAGACAACTTTAAACAGTTTGTTAATATTGTCGAATTAAGGACAGTAATTTTATAAATGACAAATCAAATGGTGTGACAAAAAAGAAAAAGTATGCTACACGACAGTGACTTATGATGTTCTTATCATACGCGTGACTGAAGCAGGCTCATGAAAAATAAGTTTAGAGCTACACAAAAAAGCAATAAGCAAATAATTTATAGAATTAGTTGTCGATGGAGTTTTCAATGTATAAAGAAGCCCCAAAAGCTCTTAAAAGTTTATAAATTTTTTTAGCATTTGTTTTATTTTTTGTGGTTCCGGTAATTTATTGTATCTTTGAAGTGAATTTTAAAATTGGAAAATTAATTGATATTGAAAACTCTTTTGACTTAAGTCCAGCCAAAAAATTAAAAGTTACTTTTTACTAGTAATTTACTGGTAATGATATCATCAAGAGAAGAAACATCTACAAACACTACTTTTACTTTCTTATTCATATATTGGGGTTGTTGCCTTAGTACTGGTTAAAGATAAAACAAAAGCACCTTTCTAATGATCTGGTATGGGTAAGAGCATCTCTTCTTCTCTATGGGTTGGGGCTGCCCAAGTTAAGCAGACTACTTGTGAGAGGATTGGGGTGAAACTAGAGTTTATTCATATATCTTGTTTCGCACTTTAAAAATTCAAATTTTATTCATGAGTTTTTTATTGCCATGAATCATCTATAATTGGGCCTTTGAACTTTTTCAAAACTAAATGCCGAAGCGGTGCTCCAAACTTAATCTTTATAGGTTTTACGCAACGTGGATATGATTTAAGTATATTTTAACTAATTAGCTGCAATTTTCCAATACAGAAATATGTTCTTGTTTGGAATGTGTTTGTTATGTATTTGTTTGAAAGGTGTTTGTATTGCTTTTGTGCTGCTAGTGCGGGGTTGAAACTAGTTGAAGTATTATGCCATCAAAAAACTAGTCCTTTCCCAAATCCACCAAGAAAATGTTTTGTTTCACAACAATTAACCTCCAGTATAAAAGACCAAATGATTTGTTGGGAGCATTTACACAAGAGAAAAGTCTTAAGTTTACGAAAAATCTCCGTATAATTTGACATTACGTCAATAAACAAGAAGAGTGAAATCTAAATTTAAAACAAGAATTCAACTCAATCAAATTAATACGTAACATAGATATTGTATCCAAGAAGTAAAAATTATTTCAAGATACGTGTTTTATATTAGAATATTATATATTAATATGATAACAGCCTGTTCGACAATATCGAATGAAAATGTAGGCGAAAGAAAGCTAGTCACTCATATTCGAATAAATTTGGGTTTGTCTATGTCACTATTGTTCATTCGCATAAACGTATGTATTTTAATTGCATTTTGACACATCGTTCGCATAGAATAAAGTCAAAAAAAACCCAAACCAGTTTTCTTTCGCCTAGAGTGCGACATCGGCGAACTGGCTATAAATTTTCAGAAATATTATTTTTGAAGGAAAGATCTTTAGATCTTTTGCTTTTATTGTGGAGCAGTGTTCAAGGAATAACTCCTACATACGAGTACAAGTATGCAGTGCATTGTACTGAAACTAGGAAAAAGGCTTGCTTGTAAAAACTTCAAAATTAAATATTCGTTATGGCCATAGTGGTTATGAGATATTATTTATTACTCCTAAGCGATCAAGTAAACTTAAGACCAGCTTGAGATGCCTTCTTCGGCCATATTTTTTTTTGTGCATACCATCAAAATATACTTTGATATTATATTTTCTAGAGTCAATTACACGGTTTGGAAAAGTTTCCACTCTGTAGTATTTACTAGGAATAATATAATGTTCGGTTAATTAAATTATGCATACACCTCAAAAAAGCTAAACTAACCACAACAGCTTGGTTTGTAGAAACACAACTTCAACACAAAATTTTAAGTACTTGTTACTATTAAAATAACGGAAGCATTGCGGGGAGAGATTGTGTAACGGATGTTGTGGGGCAAATACATTTCCTACAAATAACACTATCTCTCATTTGCTCTTTTTTGCAGCCACTTGAATAAATTTCACTGAAACATCTACATGCATACATATGAATACTCGTACTTCTACACAAAAATAAATACATAATAATAGCTTTTCTGCTATAGAAAACAAACCCATTGTTGGGAGTACATTAGCATTTGTCAGTAGAGATACCCCCACAAGCTCATAAAACAACTTGCATAACTTAAAGAAAACTAACTAAAATAAACAAAAAAAAAAAAAATAGTTACCAGTTGTTGTATAAGAATACAACCTCAACAATGATTGTAAATTATTTTTGTATAAAATTTAAATTTAATATAAAGTTTTTTTAAGTAATTCTGCACATTTTTTTTTATAAGAATTCTTTTAAAAATTATTCTGTATCTTATAAATTACACGAGTCTATTTAAAATAAATGCTAGAGATATTGTGGACGCTGCAAACAAACATTTTATGTGAACTATTTGCCACTAGGATGACATTAACAATGAAAATTGTTGTTTTTAAATTTTTTAACATAATTTTAATTATCTAGGGGGATTTATTTATATATAAAACTGGCTCAAAGTGTAGCATGTCCTGCTACACTTATTGTATAACATCTACAATCTATTTATTGCGACTACCACTTACCGTTTCAGCTATCTATTGCCGAACGGCGGAAGAAAAGTTGTACACCTAATAGGTACATATGGGAATCAATGTTCGGATATTATTAGGATTATGTTTAATAATTTTTCCTTTGTGAGTTAAATTTGTTAGCTTGACAGAATTAATGTGTACACTATTTTTTATTTTGAATCAGCAGTTTTCGTTCTGTTTGATCAAAACTTGGTGTGCATGATTTGTTTTTACTCTTTCGTTCTTTTTTCTAGCAGACAAAACCTATCTACAGTCGACCGGCATTTTTTTATCAGTAATCAATTGAGATTTTTCAATTTTGGAGGATCTCTTTTAGTTACACATTTATACGTTAATGTACCTCTTCGGGACGTAGTGTAACTTTGTTTGCTGAAGTGTCAGTTGTGTACGCATTTGCTTATCACCATCCAAGGCAGCTTTATACAGGTAGTGACAGAATTACAGTAAATACAACACCAGGACAGATGGTCTGGTGAGGTCACCTGCCGAGTAGCAAGGCTGACATGGCCTGCGTATGATCGTAGTAGAACTGCGGTCTTAAAGGGTTTTCCCCGTCAAAGGTTGCGTACCTTGGTGGCAGTTCTGACAGGACATTGTCTCATAGGGACGCATGCTAGGAGGTTAAATCTTCCATTTAATGATTTCTGCAGAAGTTGCGGGGATGAAGACGAGGAGGAAAGTGTTGAGCATTTCCTCTGTCGATGCCCGGCTCTCAGTTCTATGAGAGCGCTGTACTTAGGCGGACCGATGCTGCACGGTTTAGCAGATATATCGGAATGCCGAGTGAACGGACTGGATTCCTTTATCCGGTTTTCGGGTTGGTTTGAATCTGAACCGTTGGGGGAAGTGTAAGTCTCGCGGGCTGCACTTCTCCCTCAGGCAACACAACGGGACCAAAAGGACCCAAGTGAGCTGGTTTCATGAAACTGGCGGCCTGTACAACCTAACCTAACCTAACCTAACCTATTTATACGTTTACATTTGTTCACTCTTTTACTTACCTGAAATGTTGATGTTTAACATATAATTTATTCATCACTGTACTAAATGCTGCTCACATTGACAAGTGGAAAATTCATTGTTTTAAGTTCGGTTTTCCAAATGCCGAACTTTTCACATTGACTTTAGGCAAAATGGGTTTTTTTATTGTTTTTTACTTCTGATCGAATACCAGCGTGAGCCACATCGTAGACTGTCTTAGCAACCCCAATTTGTATTTATCAACCTAAAAATTTATACTTACCTGGAATTGTCCATTTGTGGAAATGGGTTACCATTAATAAAAATTCCTTAAGTTAAAACAAATACTTACCCTGTTTGTTGTCTTCTCTCCAACTCCCACATATGTATATAATATTCAATCTGAGTAATATATGTGAATAACTTTATTTAGAGCCCCATTCTAAATAAAGTTATTTTAGCGCAAATTTTAGCAACCCGCTAACTGATTTGTTCAAAGCATTTGTAAAATATGTTAGACATAGTGTTATTAGAATGAAAACAAGGACAATAATATTGCTATGGCTAAACATAAGATTTTATAATATGAGTACTCGGTTGCAGTATATTGTTCATACACAATTATTTTATCCGACTTTGGTATATTTAAGTAAATAAACTCTGACCTTATGAAGATGCTATTAACAGAGTTTTTTCCCGTTTTCTAGTTGCTGTTATTCGTTAATTTCATCGCCAAATGAACAATTTATTTTAATATTAGTTTTTAGAAAATATTCTATATAAACATATACAGTAAAATGTAAAAAGGTCCTAACTAACACAATTGTATCTTACCAGGAGAATGAAAAGCCGTAATTGAAACTGTATATTAATAACAGGTAACTTTTTTATGCAATTGTTTTTAACCCCATTTCTTGTGAAACTATTACATTGAATCTCTGTGGTGAGGTGTATTGCTGTGAAATATATCAGAATCATTAAAAATACTTGTTAGGGCTCTTTTTCATAAGACCAACTGTTTATACATATTTGTATGTACATACATGTGTGTGTGTGTACATAAAACCAAAAATGCAATTGAGTTCCGTTAGAAACAATGAATACAAACAAGCAAACGAGGCCATTAAAACTGCCGCAAAAGTTTTAAAACGGATAATTGTTTTTCTGTAACATGTTGTTTTTACTGTTCAATACTCCAGAATTAAAAATGAAACTGTGTTTAACGGCCAATACATATATAAAATGCATGTGGTTTTTAGCTTAAACAAAAGAATGTAAACGTGTATTAACAAAAAACAAAAAAAGCAATTAACACTGCAGAACAAAAAGTAAATTACTTTTTGTAAGATTTAAGCCGCTTTCACATTTAGCAAACTCACTCTGCAAAGTCTTGAATTTGGTGAGGACGTTTCCCAGACTTTGCAGAGTAAACTTTGCGTGTGTGAAAGCGGTGAAACTTACAAATTTTAAATGTCTTTTAAACCGTTTTCCCTCTCCAGGCCTTTAAAAAAACCATTCCCCATAAATTGTTTGTTTGATATGTTGTAAAGCAGAACAATGAAAAATACTTTTTGTGGCATTTAAATATGTTAAAAAGATAAAGATCGGAAGTAGAAATGAGTTGAAAATAAGTTAATAAAATTGTTTATCATGTGCTATAATATATAATGAGCCAGAAGTGGTTCTGTAAAGAGGATGTTATATGCTAACCACTTGAGAAACGTCTACCAGTGACAGATCGTATGATGAAGCTGAAATAACGCCATATGTCGTTAGACCTGCCGTATCTTGAAGACTTTGTTTTTAAGATTTCGAGAGTGCTATTAATAACTTCTAACCCAGAATAGCTCCAGGTATTGATAAAATTACTAACAAAATGCTTGGGCAGTTATCGCCAGTAGCTGGAAGAATCATCCTTTTTATTTTTAATGCAATTTTACGCCTTCAATATTCTTCTACTGATTAGAAGGTGTCTGTCATTACAATGATACCCAAGGCAGAAGAGGATCCAACAAAAGTTGAGTCATATAGGGCAATAAGTCTAAGTTATTACCAATAATTTCAAAATTATTCCAGAAATTGCTAATGACGAAGTTGACTACAATTTTGAATGAATTGATGTATTCCTAGCCATCAATTCGGCTTTAGGGCTCAGCATAGCACCATAGAACAAACAGATGTTATCAGAACGGCGTTCAAAGACAAAATAGTGCTATTAATTGACGTTTCCAAAGCTTTTGACAAAGTGTGGCACGATGTCTTAACGCATAAAATAAAATTAAACTTACCCGCGACCACTCACAAGCTATTAGAGAGCTCCTTATATGACCGGAAATTCGTCATTAAGAAGGGTGATTTCAAAAGCTGTAATCAGTCAATCGTTTTTTTGGAGCTGGAGTTCCCCAGGGTAGCATAATGGGTCCAGCTTTATATTTGATTTGTGCTTCAGACATGCCAAAGTTAAATACCTTGATATTCATCTCCACCGAAGGCTTACGTGGAAGTCTCTCATTGACTCTAAAATCATTCGGATGAAATTACAAGCAGTGCAACTAAATTGGCTCATTGGTAGATAGATATTCTACCTTGAAGTCATATTGCAAACTTTTGAAGTACTAAGCAATTCTAAAGACTATATGGAGCTATGGTGGTCAATATCCAGCATTCAAAGGCGCCAAAATAAAATTCTCCATTACTGCACACAGAAAAAATTTTGTTTGTGTTCAATAACGAAATTTGTTGAGTTAATTAACAAATTGTTTGAATGCGGACCTGTAAAGGAGTTCGTGGATTCAAACAAAGTAAAAATAATTATTGATCGATAACAACAATTTTTTTAAACAGCAACAAAATACGATATCCGAGCATACAAATTATTTTTTCAGACAAAAATTTTGTTGATTTTATTTTTACTATAATTTTGTCTGTGCAGTTTCTTGGTACTAAAAAAAATTCACGAATTCACAAAGATTTAAGTGTACCCTAAGTGAAGGATGAATTTTCAAACTTTGACGACCACACTCGACTGAGAAATATGGATACCCTGGCAACCATCACAGCATTGGGAAAATGATTTACCAATACAATACACGCAAAAAGAAACTTTTCGTCTATCATTGGCTGGACGGATCTAAGTAAATAAAATTTTTCAATATTAATTAATTAATTAGTTTTAGTTTTAAGCTTTGCATACTTATTGTTATTTCTTTTAGATAATTGAGAAAGAAAAACCTATATAATGACCTTAATATCACGACTAGGTTTCACAAAATTGTTTTCTTTTTTCCTCGTCTTATCCGAAGTCCAGTGTGAAAATATGTCCTAGGTTAAAATAACAGATTTAAAAAAAAATCTATATTATGTTCAAACCAAAGATCATATGTTTCTTTTAACAAAGAAATGCAATCATTTTGAACCATAAAACATATTTTGTTTTACTTTAAATTTAAATAATTGCTATTCGTTCTTGCATAAAATATGCAAATTTTTATTGTTTTTCTTTTCTTTAATATTAAGAAAAAAAATTGATAAAGTATAATATGCATAAACAAAACACTGGTCTGTATTTAAATATAATTTTTATAAAGAAAATGGAAACGGGCTTACAATAAAAAATATAAATTGATGTACATAAAAACACAGTCTTATATAAAACAATTGTGGGCCTCTTCTCCAGTACAAAACAAAGTGGAAAAGCAATTGTTTTCATAATTATTGTATTAAAGACAAACTCGCAATTCAGACGCATTTATTGATTGCTGTTACAGTAATCGCAGGAAATTGTGTTATAAAATATTTGTCACTTAAAATTATTGGCTTTTATTAAAACAAACGAATAATTTATACATGAAAAGGTTCCTAATTCAAATTTCCCATACCATACAACTTTACATATATAATTTTGTTTTTAGTAAAGGTGGTTAAATTTCAAGGGCCGATGTTGATTTTGAATAAAACACAAACTATTTAGGAAATTATTGTAATTTTATTTTATTATGATATATTGGTATTACTCAATTATGTATGAAGCAAAATATCGGCCAAATGGGCGCCGCAACCACGGCGGCACACCTCCATCCGATGGTCCAAATTTTCGATGACCCTGAGGCATAATGGAGGTTCTATGCCGTTAATGTGCCGAATAATCTCATCCTTTAGCTGTTGAATTGTTGCTGGCTTATCGACCTAAACCTTTTCTTTCAAATAACCCCAAAGAAAAAAGTCCAACGGTGTCAAATCACATGATCTTGGCGGCAAATTGACATCGCCATTACGTGAGATAACAAGGCCATTGAATTTGTTGCGCAAAAAAGCGATTGTTGAGTTAGCTGTGTGGCAAGTGGCACCGTCCTGCTGAAACCACATATCGTCTACATCCACATCTTCCAATTCGGGTCATAAAAAGTTCGTTATCATCTCACGATAGCGAACACCATTCACAGTAACTGCCTGACCGGCCTCATTTTGGAAAAAATACGGCCCGATGATGCCGCCAGCACATAAACCGCACCAAACAGTCACTCTTTGTGGGTACTTTGGTTTTTCGACAGTCACTCTCATTCGCCCAAATGCGGCAATTGTGTTCATTGACGAATCCACTGAGGTGAAAATGTGCCTCATCACTGAAGATGATTTTCTTCGAAAATTGATCATGATTTTCATAATAAGTCTGGATAACTTTAACACGTTGTTGGATTGTGTATCTCTCCATGGTTCAAATTGAGTAAGTCTGAGATAGAGAAATGTTAAATAAAATTTGGAAAAAAAACTTGGCGTTTAGGTGTGGTTCACATTCAACATCGGCCCTTGAAATGTAACCACCCGATATTTGATAATTGTTTATGATTTATTGCTATTTTAGTAGAAAACATAGTTAGTATTCCCTATTTTTACTTTTGAGTATATAAAGCAGTTTGTGCACAATTCCAAAAACGGAGAAATTCGTTGTTACACAGTTTTCGATATGAAAATATTTCGCTTGTACTACAGAATAGATTTAAGTAAAGTTATAAAAATGCGAGTTTGCTGTGATCAATCAAAAATTATTGATCACAGCAAATTTGTATTGTAAAAAATCCTGCTTAAAATAACAAACTTAAGAAAGGAAAAACTTGAACTAAAGCTTGACATACAAATGTACAAAAACTAAAAATTCGATTTAAAAAGTTTCAACAAAAATGCACTAAAGTGATAATAATTGGCGCTCTACAGAAGCGTGTTCTTTTATTAAAATCCATCTGTAATATCAAATGTTACCATTTATTCAGACACAAATTTTTTTATTTTGCAAATTTTTACTAATTTCTTAAGGTTTCACTCATTATCAGGATCGAATGGAGGTGAAGAAAATACAGTTCAAGTCACTGCTGTTTGTTTCGTTTGTTACAAGTTTTTGTGGCAAATCCTTTTTCCCAACTTCTGGACTTTTGTTTCTGTGCTAGATTTGTAGAGCAGCTGCATATATAAGTTTAGAATTTAGCAGAAATTCACCTGAAAATTTTGCAGATAAATTAATACAAGAAAGTTTAAGCTGAAAGATGTCTTTGATTTTAATTTATTTTTAATTTTCTTAAGCATTACATTTCAATTCGTATTACATGAATTAAATATTATCAAGCTCTGCAATTTCCCTTTACAAAACTGATTTTAGCTAAAACCCTTCCATTAGTCCCTGGAGGTATTTTCTTGCCATAGAATAGGAAATTTTCTTTCGTTTGTCATGTGTTTGCATTCACATTGTTGCAAAGGCATCGTTGACATTGTTGCTTTAGCAGTAAAATTATTTTAGTTGTAAAACCGAACACAGATACAATATACACTGCATGTGTATTTAGTTACGTTAAAACTTTTCATTGTTGTAATTACGAAAGGCCCTGCAGTTAGCAACAAACAGAGTATGTATTTTGAAGGCAACAATACCCGTTTTAAGATTTTTCTTGTAAATTAAAAATCATTTGTTTGCTAATGCAGATTTTTCAACAACAATTTTCGGCAACACTACTGGTAAAGCTGCCTTGAGCACTCACGCTTACTTGATTGCAACGCAACACAGTGTTGCACTACAACCTCTTATACCGAGTTCAGACGCGTAGCTTTTATGGAGACAATATTCGGTTTATTGCAACACGATTTGGTGTTCAGACTTAAAAATTGTACATGAAAATTTGGGTTTGTAAGTTTACAAGTAATAACATCAAGCAGTTAATATGATCGTATTTTAATTCCAAAATAGCTTCACTTAAAAACAGAAATCATAATAATTCTTGCAAAAAAAAAAAATTATACTAATATTATTTGATATTTAATTATTTGATCTTGTTTAAGTAAATATTTCTTATTTTTGCAGCTAAAGATCGTTTTTTATTTTTTATAAAAAATTCAACAGTATGTATTTTCAATATTTCGATAACAATTTGTTATCATCGTCAGGAAAATTAACATATTAATTTTCGTGACGATAATAACAAATTGTTATCGATATATTGAAAATAAATACTGTTGAATTTTTTATAAAAATAAAACACGATCTTTAGCTGCAAAAACAAGAAATATATACCAATATTATATGATTTTGCCAATAATTTTTTTTAATTATAACCACAATTGCTGCGATCAATTACTCTTGATTAAAGAAGACAGGAAAAAATAATTGAATACACTACGCTGGGGGACAACTAGCTGTTTCATAGTCGCTACACCCATCAGCAAAATTTTAAAAAACTTGTTTTTTATGTTTCCTAGCTGTCTGTATGTCGACATTTCATAGGAGTACATAACAAAGGACATTCAAAAGAAATTAGTAATGACAGAAAATAAATATAAAAAACACAGCTCTATATCAAACAAGAAAATGAGATCCGGGGTTTTTTTTAATTCCCAAAATCAGCTTCAGTAATAGCCAAATTCCGTCAAATCCCCGAAAATAATATGGTAACTACAATTTTAGCACTAAATCGAATGACCGTTAATAATTCAGATACATGTTTCACAGCCCATACGAGCACCGAATATGAAAAACTGGTTCTGATTCGATTAATTCCCAAAACACTTGGAACTATTTCATAGGTGCTCACCTAAAAATTTGTAGACTTGGAAATCCTTGAAAGATATTCTCAAACATTCAACTTTATACTCCAACATTTTAAATAAGATATTGAGATTTTAATAAAAAGTTATATTAATAATTAAGCTTTGTTTAGACGCTTATTAGACCTGACAATATTTTCAGAAAAATTTACAGAAAATTTCTAACAACCGTGTGAACATTGTTTGACAATGTAGTCAGAAAAAACATATTCAGACACCTGTTGACACTTTTCTTTGCCATTGTGAGATCATTCATATTGCCACATATCTGAATTTTACAACGTCTGGCAATGCCACCATTGTCAGGCAAAAAAACAAAACGACTAAAAAAAAAGTTTTTGGCCCGAAAAAAAGTAAATTTTGTTTTCTGATATATGAAGTTATTTCGAAAACACACATGTATAAAAAATAACTTTATTAATTAGTGGATTTTTTTGGATGTTTAATTTTCAGTTGAGTAATTTTTCGTAAAATCCCTCTTGATGGTGGCAAAGCACCCAATTTTTTTGCCCAAACACTGCAACGTTTCTTAATGTTTTCTTTCTCATCATTAAAATTTTCATAAATTTAATTAAATTATTTAATTTTCCAAATTGAAAAGAACAATTAAATTTGTATGTAAACTCTGCCAATTTTTGCTGCATAACAAATCTGCCAACCGTGTGAACTGACAAAAGTTTTTATGCCAACATTGCCAGATAATGTAAATGTCAGATAATAGTCTTCTAATGGAATTGACAGTTTTTCTGACAATTGTCTAGCAACAGTGTAAACTTACAATTTTTCATTATCAAGCAATTGTCAGCACATTGTTAGATAATCCAATTTTGTCGGATCTGTCAACCGTCTGAACGAAGCTTTAGAGTAGCTCCTATGAAATGTCGACATATAGACAGTTAGGAAACATAGAAAACAAATTGCTTATAATTTTTTTTGCTTAGTATCAATATTAGAAGCTAATAAAATGAATAAGCGCATTTATTTAAATTTTGGAAAGCTATAGAATATTAGAATTAAATTTTTTGGTTTGTCTTGTTTACAGTTTTGTTCGCTAAATACATCCGCGTAAATATATATATAAAATTTTATATACTTATATATAAAAAGTTTAATATATCAGTGAATAAATATATCAACTTTGGTGTGGAATATTGAACCCAATAAAGATATATTTTGTACATATATCTGAACATCGTTTTATGGATTCCTCATTTCGAGAAAAATGCATTTCAATTTTTTCGTTTCCATACAAGTCTTAGAAAAACATTTTAGAAAATATCTCCTAAAGGAATCAGTTTAAAAGTAATTTGAATAAAGCTTTTTTCACTATATAAAAGGTGGTACTGTTAACAATTCTGCATTGTTAACTCGAAAAGCTCATTTTTTGAGATATGACTATATTGCAATAAAGGAGCGATATATATTTCCCAGTGTTGTTGTTGTCTAATATAATGAGTATACGCAACAATATACTAAAAAATTTTCCGAAAAAACCTTTTTAATTTAATGCCTGAAAACTTATAAACGAAACAAGATACCGAAAAAAAGAACAATATAAATGAGAGAAAAAAAGACGAAATTTGCTTAGTCACATCAATTAAGTAAAAACAAATAAAACATTCAAGTGCTTCGCAATGTAAAAGGAAATAGGAAAATCTACTTTTATTTTAAACTTTTTCTAAGAATAAACATCACAAATGAAATAAATTGACTCCTACGATTCGTAGAAGAACACAATACAACTGTTTTCATGAAGTAAGTGAATACAAAGAGTATGACATGATATCAGGTATTAAAATGGTAATGAATTTGATTTCGGGACCTGCAGCTAATGCCGGATAGTAAACAAAATAATACAAATGAATTGATTTTCTTCTATTTGTTTATTGTGTTGAGCCTTATGCTTTAAAAAGTCAATAGAGAAGACCGAACAACCAGGCAAACAATGTAGCCAAACAAAGCTAAAAGGAATAAGCAATTATTTTTTTCGAATCCAAACAAAGGAATACATTTCATGCTTTTGAAGTCACCTTAATTATTGAAAGCCAAAACAGTTCCTGCAGCAACCTTGTTTTCATGAAAGGTATTTTTGACACAGAAAAGTACAGATGTAAAATTTTTCACAATTTTTCTTTTTTGCTACAACAAAGTTATTTAACTGAACATTTGCTGGTATTTTGTTTTGAAATTTGCAATAAGTAACTACACAGAAAACTTCTTTTTACAGTCAATAATGAAATTCGTTAATGGCGAAATGACGTAACGCCCCTGGACATACTCGTAATGTCCATGAACGTATAGACCATGGACATTATGCCGCTTTCGGCTGCGCCATAATGTCCGTTGGCATTACGTCGATTAAGGTCACTTGTAAACTGCCATAACGTCCACACTTGAAATATAAAAAAAGTGTGCTTATGCTAATACATGTACATATGTAAAGGGTGGTTAAATTTTAAAGGCCGCTCGCTATTGATCATAAATAAAGTACAAATTATTTACGAACTATTGTCATTTCTTTTTATTATGACAATACTGCTACAGTTGAATTATGCATGAAACAAAATATTGGCCTAATGACCGCCGTGCCTTCGGCAGCATATCTCCATCCAATGGTCTAAATTTTCATTGACGCTGCGGCATAATTGAGGTTCTATTCGTGAGTTAATGTGCCGGATTGTCCCATGCTTTATCTCTTAAATTATTGCTGGCTTACCGACGTACACCTTTTTTTTGTCAAATATCCTCAAATAAAAAGAAGTCCAAAGATATCAAATCACATAAGATAACATGGCCATTAACTTTGTCGCGCAAACGAGCGATTGTTTCAATAGCTGTGTAGCAAGTGGTATCGCCCTGTTGAAACTACATATCGTCTATATCCATATCTTCGATATCGGGCCATAAAAAGTATCGTCTCAGGATAGCAAACAAAACTCACAGTAACTGCGTGACCGGCCTCATTTGGGTAAAAATACGTCACGATGATGCTGCCAGTCTATAAACCGCACTAAACAGTCTTTCTTTGTGGATGCATTGACTTTTCGATAATCACTCTTGGAGCTTCATTCGCCCAAATGTGGCAATTCTGCTTATTGACGAATCCACTGGGATTTCTTGTTACCATTCTGACCATTGACGATGCTTGGAGTAGTCAAACGGCTTTAGTTCTTGAGTCAATTGCACCTTGTAAGCGAGTAAATGTATAATGATGATCGACGACGAGCGTGAGAGGTGTACGGCTCTTCAGCCATACTATCGCGAACAGCACCAACATTTTCTGCAAAATGGTCTGTGCGAGCTCGTACTGGTGTTTTCACATCTCCGACAGACCCTATTTTTTCAAATTTTTGCACGATTTTTCCGATTGTATCCATATTTGGACGATTAAATAGACCGACAAGCTCACGAAGTGTATTTCGATTTGAACGTCTATTTTAATAGTAGTAACTTTTACGTATTGTTTGATTGTGTCTATTTCGACTGTTCAAATTGAATTGGTCTGAATGTCAAATGGAATGCAGACTAAAACTTGACGTTTAGCTGTAGTTCACATTCAACATCGGCGCTTAAACTGTAAGCACATGTAACTATATTTTTTTATTACAAAATGGTGAATAGCGGTGGAAGATAGAAGGTTGCAGAAATTGGAGGCATTACTTGACCTATGACTTGCGTCAAATGCAACAAGAACTGGCAGGGTCATTGGGAGTCGCGTAAAAAGCCATTTCAAGTCATGATTCGGAGACAAGGAAACTGGCAAGGCAGCTTTAATACAGTAGTGGTATAAGCACAGCTGTCTTTGGTTTTCTTTGCGTAAATTTGTCAAAAACACATACTGCCTGGCTCACGATGTCGTTTCGTTAACGTTTGCTAATGTTTTATATTAAAAATAAGTGACTTATAGTCAACCATTATCCAACTAACGGATATATCGGGGGTGAACAAGGAAAATGACACAGGATCAGGGAAAAATAAAGCCTAAAAAAGGCATCGGAATAGGTTTTTTAACCTTAAAAAATATGACGAACGTTTACGAAACGACATCGTGAGACAGGCACGTAGACTTCCTTCCCTTTTCAAATTAAATTTTGACAACTGTTCAGAAATACTACCAACAAAATACATGTTGATGTGTTTTGGTGTTGTATTTATTGTAATTCTGCCACTACCTATATAAAGCTGCCTTGGAACCTGGGTGCCGTACAAGTCGAAGCAAACAACAAACGGCGGTTGTTTGCTTGTGAACAGGAACTTGTTAGGCCAGGTCAGAAGGAATTTCTGCATCACATCAGTGATGCTCCGGCCATGCTTCTACGTCGACGACCAAACCGAATATTCACTGTTCCAAGGTCTTGCTCAGTTTTTGGCGGGTCCAAGCACAGGTGATTGCTATCGAACGTTCAAAGACGAACGGCCACAATACAACGAAAGACATGATAAAGTTTTTTTACAGAATGACAATGCACGACCCCATGTTGCGAAAGTGATCAAGTCATATTTGCCAAAGCTTCAGTGGGTAATAAGAACTGTCATTTCAATTTTATTCGCTCTATACTTTTGAAAATGGCTTGTACGATAATCTTGTTTATGGAATATTTATAGCAGCTACCAAAAGCAACAATAATAATAATAATAATATATATGTAAATATAAAATTAAAAATAAATCAAAGAAATTATATATAAAATTATAAACAAAAATGAAAAAAATAAAGAAAACTGTTCTAAAAACGCTAAAAACACTTAAAATAATTCAACAAAATGGCTAAAACTACAAATGAATAAAAAAATATATAAAAAAATTATGCAATAATTTCAAAATTAAAAAGGTGACAGCATTTAACCTGCAACTATTATAAAAATATCTGTAAAGCAGTACGTACTAAGTTTAAAACAATTTATGCATTTGAAACTTTTAGCAACGAATATTACACTTGACAGCTTAAGCCCGAAAATAAGAAGCAGCAGCAGCAGCAACATAAAAAGCAACAATTCCAAAATTGAAATTAAAACAACAAACGCTTAAAAATCCAGAAAAGATTAGTTTTTAGTTCTTTTCATGCCAGCAGACAGCAACCATATTTTTTCTTTGCTCACATTTTATCCGCTGCTGAGTTTATTTTCAAAATATTATCAAACTTGTACGCCACAACAAAAACAATTACAACATCAACTTTATCAAAGCAAGCTAAAACTGTAGCAACAATAGTGCAGTTGGCAGCTACATCATCCTTGTGTCATCTGGATAATTATCATTTTGGCTTCCATTGTTTAAACTCTGTGTTGCGGTGTGTTGTTCTGTTTATTATTTTTCGTTTAAAATCCAACAACCTGCTTCTTAGCGTCTTCGCATTCTTCTTCCTCTACCGCCTCCTGCACGGAATCAACAGTATTATTATACCCAAAGCCTTAAAAGTCTTCGTTGTGTTCGGCTTCGTCATTATCAACATTGTTTTTATCGCCATCGTTATTACTTTTGAAGACATTCAACTTGAGCAGCTTCAGCAACAGCAACAACCTGTGAAAATTAAAGAACTACAACAACATTACAAAAAGCAACAACAGCCATTAAAAGTACAACCACATCAAGTGCTATTAAAATTATTCTCATTATTATTTTTGTTCTTGGAGCACTTGTTGTATCTTTTATTGTTACTGGTGCTCCTGCTGCTGTACAGCTTTCACGTTGCCTGTGATACAGCTTTTATTGTCGTCGTTTTTGCGGCTGTCTTTGGAGCGGCAGCTGCCGTTATAGCTATGGTGGATCCATTAAAAATCTTTTGGGTTTTAACAAACAGTACCTACTTGGGTAAGTATTGTTTTTCTCTTTTGTTTGTTTTTCAAATTACAAAACCAATGTACTCGCAATAACAAAAGTAATAATACTTAAAATATGTTTGTTAAAAGAAAACGCTTTGAGTGAAATAGAACATAAGTGTTTTCAAAATGTTTTTTTACGATTTAAAAATTAGCGAAAACTACTACAAAACAGTTTTCACTTACAGGTATGTTTTATTATTTTATTAATTGCAAACATTTTCTCTTTGCATTCCGTACATAATGCAATGTTTTCAGTAGCTGAGTTAATTTAATTATATTATATATCTATGTTGCACACAGTGGGTGTCTAAAGGAGAAAAGTTGCTTGTCTTATATTATTTTCTAGAGGTTCCCGTGGGAATCACTGGATTTATTTATTTATCACTGGCTGCTATAATAAAAAAAAAAACTTTGTGTTGTTTCTTTATATAACTGAAACCTAACTTCTCCCGGAGCAACCTTATTCAACACCAATACTAAAACTCGCTGACTGCCCAGCTGCACTCCCAAATAAGAGTTCCGCGACTGCTTAACTGAATTCCCAGAAAAGAACTCTTTTCGTTGTGTCTTTGATATCGTCTTTTAAACCATATTTTAACTGGCTACAACTGCCGATATTGTAAATGTAAAATCTCCAGCTGTCTCCTCTGTTCGTTTTGATATAGGCCCTCCGGGAAACAGATTTTGTCTTGCCGTATGCCTAACTAGAGCATACTGTTTTTCGGGTAACGAGGTGAAGGAGTCCCTCGTTTGTTGTAGCAATTAAAGCTCTAACAAGCCGCATGACTTATATTGTGTTGGCTTCCGAACCCTTTAAATTGGCAGAATGGGGATCAGCATGCCCCCGGGTGGTTCTGCTTGCAGTTCAACCCGGGCTGGTCATGGTTGAGGTGCCTACCTTGGAACGTTCTGGATGTGGTTGAAACCTATAACGCAGGAAGATAATTGTTTGGTGCGTGGATTTTTTCGGGAACTAACAACCTCCCGAAGATCTGTTGCCTTTACAACAGATACCTGTAATGTAAGAAACCGGTGGTGATGGTTGACGGGTGAGTTGGTTTAAGGGCTGATGCTCCTAGTGGGCTTCGACGTACCAACTCATTAGGCCTTGTCTTCCACCGATTGCTGGGAAACTGCATACAGACCTGTGTGAGCCTAGACAGCCACAAGGGGACACTGGTGAATCGTGAATAATTTACTCT
Organism: Thecocarcelia acutangulata; assembly: GCA_914767995.1. Lineage (NCBI taxonomy): Eukaryota > Metazoa > Arthropoda > Insecta > Diptera > Tachinidae > Thecocarcelia > Thecocarcelia acutangulata. The sequence goes on from OU612097.1 coordinate 4,433,395, forward strand.
GTGGTATTGATCAATCATCAGATAATGCCGTAAAGGCAGGTTCTGATGGAAATCTTTTTTACTACTATTTTAACATTGTTGATAATTTTTGATCCACAATCGTTTAATAATGGACAGAACATTCGACCTTCTTACTGGCAGCAGCCGCCTGTTGCTACTTATTATTTTCTTGGTTGGGGGAGAAATAAGTTCCGACTCACAACACTTGGACTATAAATTTGAAAAATCATTTTTTTTTTCATACAACAATCTGAGCGAAATAATTGATACAGGTGACCATGTGGTTTCAACAAGGTGGTGCTACCGCATACACAGCAGCAGTCATAATGGATACCGTAAAGATAGTATTTTCTGGTCGCCAAATGTAAGACATTTCAACCAACTTTGTTATAGTAAAAGCGCGACCAATCTAAAACTCCCAATTATATATACTCTGCATGCATTATAAGAAAAAATTGAATAAGTTTACTAAACTACTTACATTTCAAGCGAAAGTTAGATGGCCGCAACTGCCGTGGTGATGTGGAGTGCATTAAGGTGAATTGAAGAAACTAGCGGCACAACAACTGAAGAAAATAAACAAAATTCATAATAAAAACTAAATAACAATGTGATCCATTACCAAGGCATACATATCAGAAGCAGTTGCAATCACTAAACATTGTTCACATGTTTTATTTCTTAATTCTAATGTATATTTGATTGAAAAATAATAATATAAAAAAATTAATCTGCATGGGATGCTAATTCTGTGCTCATAACAATTCCAATTTCTTCCTGGTGACTTAACACTTTACTATTGGATGCTTTTGAAATTTTCATAACTTGTGTAGACCGCTGAATGTTATTTGCTTTCACTTTTTTCAATTGAGAGAAAATTTCTTAGATATGAAAAATTTTATTTTAATTTCTGAGTTCCACTGTTTTTTTTTTTTTTTATATATGTACAACATTAACAATTATAAAACATATATATATTTTTTAATATTCTGAAGAGCTGCTTTACTTACAGTTAGCTTTAATGAATTCTGTTAAAAATATGCGTTAAATTTTATTAATGCAACATAAATTACTACGCGATACGTTTCACCATATTTAACAACAAAAGAAAAGAAAAATTTTAATCCAAATTAAATGTACTCGTGTACGGCCTTTTTTTTATTAAAGGAAAGGAAAAAATTACACAATTTTGAGCTTCGCAACTATTTGTCTTTTTCGCTTTTTAAGCACGCAAGTACACTTACTTTCATTTTTGCTTAATTTTAAAATAACAAGCAACAAAAGTACGAGTATGTTTTTATTTAATATTTGACTTTCGACTGGCTACGTGCCCAAGAGTACAGTTTGTAAGATTTTACGATTTTAATTAATATTTTTAATTTTACTTTGCAAGCAACAAATATGTTTCATTACATTTTCGCCACAATTAATATTCTACCCAAGGACTGCGTCATTCCTCGCAAAATTACTCAAAAGTTTGCAACCAGATAGTATACACTTATAGTTGTATGCAATCATACACGACTATATTTCTTGACATTTAGGTAAGGGAATATTCACATTCGGTTGTTTCCTGGTTAAACTGCAGTTCTATAACAAATTATACAGTAATTGATTGCTGTGCAATAAATTCAATTTGGTGTGAGTTTGTTTTTCCCCTTCGCTGTGATCATTAACTTTTGATTAAACAAGCTAAGAAATATAGTTAAAGACCTAAGCTGGTGTAAAACTAGCTGTTGTCGCATAGACGCTACCCTACGCACTAGCAACTACTAGTTTTCAAACTCAAGGTCGTGGCGAAACATGCTGTCCTTCTATGACAGCTTAAACGATATAACCATCAAGCTCTTACATTTATTTTTCTGTCTACATATACACAGCTCATACTGATCACATACGATATTTGCCCTATTCACAATCTTGTGCAAATCGCCTTGCATCATTGCATTGTGAATCGGGCTATTATGTTATTGTCCTTTAACGCTCCCTCGAAAAGCAGGTTTTACCTTGATGTACACTAACTTCACTCTCCGGTGCATAGAACGGTAGGAGTTCTTCTAGCAAATAAAACTAGGAAAATGCATGAATTAAGTTGTGTTGGTCTTCCGAAACCTTTACCCAGAATTAATTGGCAGAACGGGGATGAGCAAAGTCCCCGGAAGGTTGTGCAGACCATTTCTGTGCTGATAATAGTTGAGGTGCCTGCCTTGGCTGAAACATCTTGGCTGTGGCTTAAACCAAAAATCGGGTAAGAAAAATAAGCTTCTCTGATAACTTTGGTTAATGCCGGTTTTAGGGACTGAAAACACACAATGTTTTCTTAACTTTCAATAGATACCTGCTATGTAAGTAACCAGTAGTGATGGTTAAACGGTTGAGTTCATTAAGGGCTAATGCTCTTAATGCACTTCGGCCCACCAACTCATTAAGCCTTGTGTTCTATTGGCTGTCTGGGAAATTGCCACTTTATTACGTGTGCTAGAGAAGAATAAAATAAAATTCAAATTGAAATATATCATCATATGGCTTGATCACTTGATGTTGATGTTGTTGCCAGCTGTATGGCATTGCTGGCATGCACCGGTTAGAAGTCGCCATTTTGGAGTGCTAATAACATAACAAAAATTTTATCATGCCAGCTGAAATATGTGCAACACTTATTTCTGGATAAAAATCGAGGTATGGGACTAGAATGTGGAAACGTATCCACTAAAAAAGCTACTGTTATTGGCACTAAATACTACCCAACACCACAGCTTGTCATCTGTTGCTTCTCCCACACCAAACTGCTTCTGCCTGACGTAATTCCAGAATCTGCAGCCCAAACTCCTAAAGCTCAGCGAACTTTATGTTGGTTTGCAGCCGAGAATTTCGCAAACCATGCCTAAAATAAAAAAAATTTATCTTACCATCACCCTTCCTTGACAAAACCGAAGAAGGTCTGAACTCTTCAGCAATGGGTTTATTTATCTGTATAAGCTTATGGGTGACTCGATGGCTGATTTGGTAGAGTACCAACAGTCCCGAGGTCGCAGGTTCGATTCCTGCCGCAGACCCTAAAGTTGCGATCTGTATAAGCCTTGCAAGCCACATGGGAGCGTTGGCGAATCGTGAATAAAAAACACTGTGAAGTTGGTGCATCATCAGTTCTAATGTAAGTAAATCAATGACACATTCTATTCTTGGCAACTGAATATACTTCATGGCGTATGCCTTGAAATATTGTTCATGTGTGTGTTTTTATATATAGATCAATTTTAATTTTAAGGTTTAACAAAATTGGTTCAATTGTTCCGGAAAAGAAAATTCCTTCCATCTTCTAGACGCTCTTATATATACCTACATGGGCTTTAAATATCATCAAAGTCAGAAGAAGAAAGACTCCTAAGTCCTCCATATCCCGACTTTTAAAAAATATAAAGCATGTGTGCCTAGTTAGATGCAGTTATATACATGTACAGTTGAATAGTTTTGCCTAAGAATACATTATATTTAATACCTTCTAGATAAGAGCTTTGCAGCATATAAAGCTCTTGTATTCCTCTGTATGGAAACCTATTTATGTATAAAATTTTATCGATGTAGGTTGAGCCGTTTAGCCGAATATCACAAGAAACATACACAGTGTTTTTCGAATTTGGTTGGATGACGAACATGGGTGGCGTACACCGTACTCACGGTAACTTAACTCGCTCTCATGTAGACACAATGGAACTTGACTGCTTAACCAATTCAGCCACCGAGCTCTTTAGCTTTTTCGTCATTTTATTACACTGTTTAGTAGATATAACGAAATTATTTCATTTTCACGAAAAACAAATTTTCGTAATACGAATGAAGAAATTTTCGTTATATTGATGAAATTGTAAAATATGATGAAATTATGCAACGTAAAATTTTTATAGCCTAAATAAAGTGTTTAATATGAACAGTAAAACTCCTGTGCGTGTACCGATCGTGAAAACATTGCTGCTGTAAATGAGAGTGTCGCTGAAAACCTAAAAATACAAATTTTGCGGAGCTCTACGACAAAAAACCTCCTTTATGAGAACAAAATTCAGCTTACTCAAGAGCTCAAGCCAAATTGCACCCTCAATTCGTTTAACAGATAATGGAACAAAATGAAATCAATGCCAATCTTTCGTATAAAAATCATCTCCGATAAAGCGCACTTCCATGCAATAAACATAAATTTTAAAAAACGAAGAAAACCATATAAACTACAATACATATTTAAAGGAAAAAGGAAAACATTGAATGACAGCAAACATTTAAATAAATATGTATTATAGCATGAAAGAGAAATTTAAAAACACAAAACTTAATTGTTGAGTTTCAAATGTCACAACGTAAACTGATGCTAATGAATTGTAATGAATGTGAGTTTTTTCTCTTTTTTATTTCAGTTTTTGTTAAATTTCATTTTGTGGTTGTGGTTTTTGTGTCACTAAGAATTTTTTAAAGTTGTATTTACTCGTATGTGCATTTGCCTACATGGATATTTTGTTGCCATTTTTTTTTTTATTTTTAATTTATATCATTCTAAATTAAGAGAAAAAAAAACTTAATTACTTATTTTAAATAAATGTAAACCACAAAACCCAAGAAACATGTCTGGTTTTCCTATATTTTTAACATTTCAATTTCTTTAAAGATAGATTCAATAACAATAAGGGCGGTTTATTACAGTGATCCTGGAAGTTGCAAGTTTTCCATTTATTTTGCTAAAAGAACAAATTTCTACAATTCGTATGTCGAGCCACAAAAATTTTCTTAATTCCATTGCTTTAACAATATATGGATAATGGAGTAGAAACATTCAACTTGAAAGTTTTTTTTGAGAAAGTAAATTAAATAATTTAAAACCAAAATCTGAATATATTTCACAATTACATAAATTTAATAATGTACTCATCAAAATTACTAATATAAACCAAAAAAACAATAAAAAATAAAATGTTGTCATGTTTAGCCTTAAGGCGCTAACGAAGCATAAACTTAAGTATCAAGGCAAATACTTTATTTTAAAGTTAAACAGCTGAATTTACTTTTATTCATTTTAAAAACTGGCGTGTTTAACTGAAATGAGTAAAACTAAAAGCCACTAAACATATCGTCACGAATTTGCATTGCTTCTAACCCATTGTGCAGACGTTGATCTGTTTGTTGTAAATTTATGTGCACAAAAACATAATACACAAACAAATATACATAACATAAATAGAACGCAAAATTTGAAGTAAATTAACCACCAATATTTCTATCACTGCGTTCTTATTATTGTGCTCTTATTATTTGTTGTTGTTGCGTTCTTATTCTTTCGCAAGCATGTGTGTGGCAATTAGTCGTATATTTGAATATTTTAGTTTAAAATCATCACTAATTAGAAACCTCACGAACAATTTAGAAGGTTATAAAGAAGTACAAATAGCTGGCAGATGTTCGGAAGAAGAGTTTAATTTTAAACATTGTGCAATACAGTCCTTACTCTAGTGTTTTAATGCACATTGGTGTTAAGTGTGAGTAAAGTTGTGAAGTATTTTATTACCGTATAAAAAAATATCTGTGTCGTTATTTCATTTGCAATTAAAGAATACGTATAACAATACACATAACAGAAACATAGATAGAAAACATGTTATTTTATACAGGGTGTCCAAAATTGAAGTATCATTTTATTATTCATTTATCACTTTAACTATTCAAAAGTTTTACTTACATATTCTAAAAACATTCCGGTTATTTAATATGAAATATTATACAAAATAATCTTTAACGATGAAGCCCATTTCAATAGCTCAGTGGATGCATCGACAAGCATTGTTTCCGCATTTTGAGAACAGAGAATTGAGAGCTGAAAACAGTTATGAGAAACGTTATGTGTTGGAAATGTTAGAGATTATCAATACACCTGTAGACTAGAGAATGCATTTTAAAATGGACACTAAAAACTTAGCACATTTATAGACATTTAGCTAGCAAAAAATTAATACGTTTAATGTACATATAAGTATTATTTGTTAGGATATTATAAAGTTATGTACAATGTTTTATGTTATTCTGTGAGCTACATGTGCCATGTTAATTTGTTTAAGGTTGTTTGCAGAATAAGTTTAATATATTATGCTATTTTTTTATTTTTTAGTTTGTTAATATTGTTAAGAAATTTTTCTGTTTCAATTTTTGGTATATAAGAATTTTGCACACAACTTTCTGAAATAATAATTTTTTGTATCATTTTCATTGTCCTGAGGAGGATGACAAACTGTTATCGAATAATAATATTAATATCCGAAAAAAGTTTTTTGTTTTTTAGCAAAATAAATATGATACCTCAGTTTGGGACACCCGTTTTCATTATATAACATATTAACTCTTGATAACAGTTAAGTCGGATTAGTGGATAAAGCAGCCAAAACTAAAACATTATCGAACGCATTCATAAAAATAAAAATATTTATTAAGGGTTTATTTGACAAACTTTATACAGAAACTGAACCTGTAAAATATAAAAAAATATTTTTTATGAATATGACGTCTATAGTATAAACATGAAGCATATATTTTCTTAAGTATTAAAATAAATATTTCATCAATAGTTCCACTCCTGTTTGTATCTCCTGCAAACACTAATACCCATATCCAGCAGATTTAATACATATGTATGAAACCATTTCTATTTTTTTTAGTATTTCATAAAATTTTAACAAGAAAAAAAGGGTCTAAAAGATTGGATATGCCAATACACATGGACATGTACATACTCGTATATGACATAATTTACTTGTACGATACATATTTGTGTTAATATATGCAAGTGTTGTTGACGTCAAATATTTTTATTCGTTCTTTCAAAAACAAAAATCAAATTTTTGCCCAACAGAGTACAAACAAAAAATACAGTTATTACTGTAATCCTTCGTAATCTTAAGTATGTTTTACATAAAGAATGCAAAATGTAATAGTTGTCCTTTTCACAGAATTTATTCGCTCATTTTCTTATAATGTTAAAAGCTGTAGTATAAACTGAGAAAAGGAACAAGTAAATGAGTATACACATTTTATAACTTCTTCTTCTAGTTTACAAATGACCCCAAAATGTTTTTCATTTAAAATGTGTACTCAGAAATATTTATTTTAATTCACTGCACACTCACACAATTGGATGTTAATACCATAATTCTTTTCCATATTTTAGAATCTTTAAATAAAAGAGCACACTTTTGCTTTTGCTAAATTATTGAAGAGCAAAAAAAAAATAACTGAGCTGATTCTCTTGAAAGTTTTATTCTTGTTTTTAATTTTCTGCAGACGCGGTTACTCTTTCTCTGCGTAAACTCTGTTTACTATATTAATATAACTCTCACTTTGCCGGTAATTTCATCCATAAAGAAATAAGCAAAAATCAGGAGGGTTATTAATGGGAGAAAAGGCATTAATGCTCGCCAGCTCTACTGCCAGCAAAGAGATTAGATATAATTTTGTCAGGCACTGTGTCGGAGGTGATCAGCATAAATCGTCCAGAGAACGTGTGTTCAAAGTTCTTTTTACAAAATTAACGTTTGCGGTTAATCATTCACAAAGGCGCTAAAGTTTTCATCCCTGAATTATGTTCGAATCTGTAGTTTGCCATATTTTTCTTTATATTCGCCGTACTAATATATGGTGGGTTGAGTGTTTCCTTTTTTTCCTGACACTTAGCTTTTTGACGTGCTCTCGGTTGATCTCTGGAGACTTTTTTCATCCTTCAAGTATTTTATATCCATATATCCAACCCAAATAAAATTTAATTCATAATTTTACTCAAATTGTGTAAGTGAATTTATATTATTAACGCTTTAGTTATTATAAATAGATCGTATTTTCCTACGGTGACTAAATCCTATATTAATATTATTGAATCTTCATCACTCAACTTTTTTAATATATTTATGCAAAATTAAACAACGTGGACTATTATGCTGAAGGGCCTGCCTGGCGTAGGTACATTTAATTATTTTTGTAGAAGTAGTAGGGGAGGGAGTATTGAGCACTTCATATGTCAGTGTCCAGCTTATTCTTATAAGAGGTTTAGTATCTGGGCAAACCGATGCTGGATGTTTTAACAGAAATATCGGAATATTACGTAGTTGGACAGTACCTTTTTATACGCTCATCGATCTAGTTCGAAAATGGGTCAGTGATATGTGGATCTGCTGAGATACATGCCACACTCAAGCAACACAACGAAATAAATTGGAGTCAGGTGGGCTGACTTTTCAATGGCGGGCAACCTGTCAAGCCTAACCTAACCTCCTTTACGAAAGCCATGTCGACAAGAAAGCAAAAAGCTTTCTTATGGAAAACTTTCCACAAAATTTTCTATAAAATAGACAATAATAGCATATCAAAATAATAAATGTGCGAACATTGAGGCACTTGCAAGTGTTTTGGCTAAAAGTAAAGGAAATTTATTCTGTAGGTTTATGGGTGCAAAAAAGTGTGGAACGAGTTAAAAAACAAATCTTAAGAGATATTCTATAAGTGATCATATTTTTCTAGATGTTTATCCGCTATATTTAGTATTTGCCCATTGACAATATGGCAATGCCACTTTTGCAGAAAGCTGAACTATTTGGAGTAGTCATGATAATTACTAGAACATAGTTCATCAATACATTTTTCCCTTTTGCTATACCAGTCTCATTATTGCTCTTACAAGACTGCGTCCCAAATGTACTCGTATAATATGGAATCGTGTGCAATTCCACAATTTTTGTACATCAAGGTTTTTTTTAAAGGACTTTGGAGATAAGCATTGCTTTCTAAACTATTGTGTTTTAGACAACACATACAGAATTCAAATTTCAAAAGGATCATAACATAAGGATGTTTCCAACATAATTAATAATAGATTTGGGTAAGGTATCATTTCGTGGAAACAAGCATCAGTATTCTTGAAGGATATCTTGTCTCAGAATTAATACCCCAAGAAAAGAAATTCCTTTTGATTTCACTTTTTGAGAGCGGTCTGCTGGGCAAAACCTTTAACATTGACTTTGTTTTCCTTTTTATATATTTTTTGTTCAAGATTGTTATTTTATACAAGTAAAAATGGATGTAACACTTGAGTAGAAGCAAAATTATGTAACAACTCAAAATTGTCCTTTATAATAAACAAACAACTTTAATAGGACCTTAACAGAAATGTATATTGCTGTTTTCACAAACACAACTCTCTAATAAACACATGCATACAAAATAAATAGGATATCTTTCTAACAGCAATGGCAAACTAAATTCTCTATTTGCAACAAACAAAAGTTAACAAGAATTTTCTTTTTGGTGAAAATATTTCTAAGTCCATAAGATATCAAAAGAAATAAATTTGCAATTTTATGATATAATGTTAGCAGATTCAGTTGTTGGTATGCAAACATACACACACACATATATACTTTAATGAAACTAAATGTTTGTGTATCGGAACAAATACTCATATAAGGAAACAACAACTTTTCTGGAGAAGAGATATGTGTTAGTTAAGTTTATACTTACATGTGTCAATGTGTTTGTAAATGAAGCATATATAATACTTGTACAACCAGAAAAGTAAAGGTATTCTACTTATATAATTGTTGTTTACTTGAGCTTGAGGTCACTTGTTACAAAATTATTCGTTTTATTAATGTTTCGATATTTCGACACCCCTTTGTGTGTCTTCTTCAGGAAATTTTCTAAATTTTTGTTCACAAAATTTTTATAAAATTGAAAACAAATTGATGTAACAAAAAACAAATTATACATAGAGAAAAATAATTTTTTAAACAGTAGTAACATTAACATTATTCATAGTATATATTTTTTTATATTTTTTTATAAAAAGAAAGAAATGAAAAATTTTTTAAATAATCTAAAATAAAAACCTATTTATACGTTTTTAACTCCTGTTTTTACTCTTGTAAATTAAATGTCTATAATTTTGGGCCAATCCGTCTATATCCTTTTTAAAATTCATTCTTTTTTCTAACGGTACATTAGTTATTTGTAGCATTTCTAACATATATCTTCGTTTACAATAAGTTTCTCTATTTAATATAGATGTACCCCCAAAATCTGGATTATGATTAAAATCGCGACAATGAGTTGATAACGCAGTTTTCTGTGAAGAATTATAGTTTCTGTATTTCTGGTCAGATTTATGTCCTGCTAATCTAGTCTTAAGTTTATTACCTGTTGTTCCTATATAAATTTTATCACACTTCTCATTGGTATTTCCATTACAAGGTATTTTATATACTAAATTGGACTCTTCTAACTTTTTTAACTTGTCTTTAGTTTTACTAAAAAGTCTACCTACCGTGTTACGTATTTTATGTGCAATTTTATACTTGCAACTATCATACATATTTGAATTCTCCAATCTTTCTGACATCCCAGGTACATAAGTTAATGATTTATATATAATTGGTTCAGAAACATTCTCATTATCTGATCTTTTTCTTATGTTGAATTGACTTATCAACTTGCAAATGAGTTCATCAGGAAAACTATTATCATGCAGTATATTCCTAATTATGCTTTTATTCTTGTTATGAAATCTACGGTCACTTATTGTTAATATTCTATCTATCAAATTCCTAGCTGTATTGATAATAACTTTTTTTGGATGTTTTGAAAAGTAATTTATAATTCTACTAGAAGAAGTTGGTTTTTGATACCAATCTATTAATAACCTATTTTTATTCCTTATAACTATTGTATCCAAATAAGGAAGTGAAGAATTTGATTCCTTCTCAATAGTGAATTTAATATTTTGATCATATGAGTTTAATATTGTTAACAATAAATCTATCTTATTTTCATCTATTATACAAAACAAATCATCAACATATTTTGTGATAATTCTTGGCTTAACATTAAATTTTTCTAAGCATACATCCAATAACTTCTCCATTATAATGTCCGCTACAATTGGAGAAGCCGGTGAGCCCATAGGAAGTCCTTTCTTCTGTGAATATATCTTATCACCATATTGAAAATATCTGTTATCAATTATACAAAACTTTATGATACGCAAAAATAAGTTTTTATTAATAACAGTGAATTCAGAAATTCTTTCCCAACTTTCTTCTATAATTCTAATCGCTAACTCAACTGGAATACTGGGAAATAATGAAACAACATCAAATGAAATTAGTTTTTCATTATCTTGAATTGTCAAATTTTTAACTTTTTCTTTAAATTGTACTGCATTATTAACATTATATTTTGAGTTCGCAGTTATATTTTTAAGAATATTAATTATGTATCTACAAAGACCATATGAAGGAGAATTTATCGATGAACAAATTGGTCTTAATGGGAAATCCTCCTTATGAATTTTAGGTAGTCCATATAATTTCGGAGCTACAGATACATTTGTCTTCAATCTCTTTTTCTCTATAGGTGTTATTACACCTAATCTGAAAAGTTCATCAACAAAAGTATTACCAATTGATAGGAAAAAGTTTCCAATGATGGAGATAGTAGCGGAAGGTGAAGATTGTATAGGAACATTACAAAACAAGGAACAACAGGAAATTGCTAGATCTCAATTTGTTACAGTTGTAGATAATCATATGAATAAAATAAGATTAAATAATAGAGATACATTTATTTTAAATAAAGTAAAACATAGTAGAGATTTTTTGAGAAATAATAGTCAAATTATGATCTTAAAAGCAGACAAAGGTAATACAACTGTAGCAATCAATAAGACAGATTATTTTTCAAGAATTGATGATATTGTTGGCGATACTGCAACGTATCAATTATTGAATAAAGATCCAACAAGTAGATTGGAGAAATTGAATTTTTTACAATACAAATTTTTATGCTGGCTGAATGGTTAAAGCAGCAGTTCATGATACGTCATGACCCGCGTTTAAATCAGAATGGGTGCTGATGAGTAGTGTAGCGACTACGAAACAGCTAGTTGTTCTCCAGCTAAAGATTTGATTATTAGTTTTCTTGTCTTCTCCAATAAAAAATTATTGATCACAGCAATTTTTTTTTTAAATTCCTTTTTAAGAAAAACTTAAGAAAAAAAAATTTTTAAACTAAAACCCCGATGTACAAATGTGCAAAAAACAATAATCTAATTTATAAAATTATAAAAAAGTTCAACAAAAAATTCATTTTCATTGGTGTATTTATTGTAATCCCGGGTAAAATGAATTTGGCTCGAAATTGGATTTTGCCTGATAGTTTTATAAGAGAGCTCTACTATATAACTTTTTTCATTATTAAACAAGTTATTAACTAAGGTAGTGAGATGTTGGAAAAAATAAGGAAAATAGACAATTAAAATACAAAATTCATTTATGTAGATGCAAAGCTAAAGGCCGGGAGAAAGCTTTGTTTTTATTAAAACTTATATTAGTTAATTTTGTGTCATTAGTTTTTCTTAAGACTGAAAGGAAATAAGATACAGATTCAAAAAAAGAGAAAAAAAATGAATGTTATTGTAATTAAATTAACACTTTATAGTTTTGATTATTTTAAAAATAGTTTTTGTATTTCCTCTTATTTATAAAAATGTAAAGTTTCAATAAAAACTAACTAAATAAAATAAAATCTAACTAATACAGACGCAGATATAAAGATATAATGGATGAAAAATATACATACTTATGTACAAACAACACTTACCTACAAATGTGTTCAGTGTGGCACTTATTTTGCATTGCACACTAAAGTTAATTAACAGATTTAAGTTTGAATTTATTTACAGATCCATAGCAACAATTTTATTTGTTAACTGTGAGTTTGCAGAAAAAAATTTTGATTAAAATTGGAGTCTTAGACGATTATAATTCTTTATATAGGAAAAGCTTCTTTAGTTGTTATCAGCAGCATGAACAGTTTTTTCGTCACAAAGCTTATTGCAAATTTGAATTTCAGACAAAGCCAGCCGAGTAGAAATATTTATCTTGATAAAACGTAATGAAAGTATATTTTATTATTAAAAAGCATTTGAATGCTTGTTAAAATATTTTTAATTTCCTTAATAAGTGTTGTCATTTGTTACAACTTTATTTTTTTATTCATTTTTTTCTATTTAAAATAATTGTATAAAGAATATATATGTAACTAAGTTCAAAATTGTCATATTTTGTCTTTCAACATGACATATTTTTGTTTTCCATTGTCTATTTGCAATTTCCTTTACTTTTCAACATATAGGGGTGTACTTGCATACACAATAAAGTTTTTCCTTTTCAATTTGGCTTTTATTTTGCAGTGCGTCTACATACTTACCTTCATATATTATAACATGTTTACACTGTCGTTCATCAGGATAACATCAAATACTTGCTTACCCAAAATTGGTTTGCACATTTCGAATACAAGAAAAATAAACAAAGTTAGATTTGCAGATAGGTTGAAGAAATTTAAAATCACAGCTAAATTCATGAGACATACGAGTAGAACAAATATTACATTGGAGGTATTTTTTGAAGCAGAGATTTTATTGAAGCTGTAAAGTTTATTTGCTATATAAGCAATAAATAATTGCGCATTTAGCAAAAATATTAGTAGTTAATTTTTAAACAATTGTTGCAACTTGAGATCTTGTTTGTAACTGTGAATGGGGAGCGATATCATGATATGATTGAAAATTTATTAACGCCACAAGTTCATGGTTTGGGCGTGATTGTATGTGGTATCAATAAGACGATATCGCATCGCATACAGCCAGAATTACAATGGACTTACTGCAATGCTTTGGGCAAACGAATGCGTTTGCAAGAAAGGCCTAGTTTTACTGACACTTCCAAAACATCGAAAAATATCTACACATACGTCTTATTTAATTGTATTTATTTAATATATTTATTGTTCTTTAGCATAGTAGCACACACTGGGTATCCGATAATAGAATGTATTTTTACTAAGTAAAACTGCTTTAAAACTGTAATTAAAAAAGTTTTTTTTCTTAAACGCAAAATTTCGTACAGCCAGCTATTAAAGATAATACTTAATATATTTCTTCTAGCGAAATAACTATATTGCACTTGTTCTTGTTGAAATATGCTGCAGTTTTTAAAGTGCAAGAGTTATTGATTTAAAGCAGCTCCAGCTATTTCTACAAACTAAAGCTTTATTTAAAGTTTTTTGTTTAATGTTGAAAAAATGTTATGCTCTTTTATTATAAATCTACTTGTCAACATCTTCAACTGACATTTGAACAGCAGCAGCAACATTAACAGCAGGAGTATCCTCAACAAACATAAACTGTTCAACAACAATGTACTCGTATTAACGTTGTCAAAGTTTTTTTTATATATATTTATTTAGGTATTCGGGTGATACTTTGTTTTATTTTATAAAAAAGGGATTTGGTGCTCCTACCAACATGTCATGATGTAAAAAATGAGAAAGAAATTAAAAAAAACCATAAGAGATTGAAACTTAAATTGGAAGCAAATTTAAAAAATTAAAAATTATATGGCAAAAGTCTTTTAATGCATTTACAGTGCTCAAATTTGATAGTGCTTCTTAGGGCCATATTTAGGACTTTCAAACTTTAGAATAGACCGTTTTCCAGTTTATAGACATATTGGGAAAATCGGTATCCCCTGATAGAAACAAGTAACCAATTTTGATAAGGGAACTTGTAAGAATTAATGTGAGAGCACTTTATACTCATGTGTTTGCTTTTACACACTTGAGTGATTCAAACAGCATAATATTACGCTTAATATTTTATGACAGACCAAAAATCTTCTTGTTGTGCTTCGAACATAAAACTCGCGTCATTACTTTATGCATTTTTTAAACTACGTTCTATGATTTTTCATAACTAAATCGTAAATATCCTAGCTGATTCAAAATAAATTGGCGCACTAAATTATGACAGGCTGCTCTCAGCAGTCATATTCTTTTCATGTTATTATTCTAAGACCTATGTCTTTATGACTGTTATGACGATATTCAAATGTAACTATCCTAGAAAGCTTTCGGTTCATCCGTAATTCCGTACGTTTGTTAATATTCAGCTCAATTATGAATATTCTCACGGAATTTATTTCTCAGGGAATTTTTTCCTCTCGGAATTTATTTTTCACATAATTTTTGTCACTTTTTTTCAATTCAAATTCAAATTTTAGTGTGTTTTCAGTGAAAGCGGGGAAGCAAAAAATAAAATATATTATATTTCATTATTGTTTATAATTTGAGAAAAGAGAAAAGTGGTAAAAACTCCCACCGAATCTTCATTTGTAATTGGGCTGATTATAATATACAGGCTGCATTTAATTTTTTCTTTCATAATCAACAACAATCCACAACAGCCATTTTTTTTTCTTCGACATGGAATTTGATATTGGAATATGTTCCTCTTTAGAATAACACGCTCTAAGACAGAACTTTTACATTACGAGTATGCATGGGAATTGATGGGTCTTCAAATCAAAATTATATATTGCTGTATTTTGTTCACTGCAGGCTATTGCAAGATCTATTTGGAGATTGGTAGATACATTTTAATACATTAGATTAGAAAAATATGTATACAACACCCGTATTGTGGTTAAAGATAAGGTTTGACAAACAAATCTTCACTGCTCATGAAAGTACACGGGTTAATATGAAGCAGTCCATTTTGCATCAAACAGAAGGAGCTAGTGTCTTGCAGATGCTTTTTACGTCGGCTTGATGCTAAAATCAAACGTTGGAATTTAAAAACTCTATCAATTTTAATTTTTTCTTTCTGAGTAGGATAGGTCAGCCCCAAAATTTGGGTATAAATCGGTGGTCTCCACATGCAAATATATAAACGCTATTATCCTTGAGGGCATATATGGCTTTCAATGGTCTAAATTAATCCACCAATACATTCAGAAGAGAATAATTTCCAGTGAATGTTGCAATTGGCATCCAGAATTGGCAGATGGTTGTGAACTTCTTTGGGTTTGTGTTAAATGATGTATGCTACATAAACGAAGCTACATTGGACACTCTGCATGAATGATTTGAAAATCTTGTCATCTCAAGTGGAATTAGCTACTAAGATAATAATTTCTTGTAGGTTTCTCTTACTTCGCTGTTCTTTACGACTAAACTACAACCCACAATTGTCTGCAAACCCAGCGCTTTATGTGCCACTGGCCGAGGTCAGCCTAAATTATTATACAAATCTTGAAATACTGTAGGAGCATTTGTAAGATGTTCAGTATACAGGACCAATACGCGATTAAAATTCCTTGTTCATATTTACCTCACACACACACACACTTTCTTTTATTTATATTTAAACATAACAAGCGCTTAATAAAATTCTCTTAATTGATATTAAATAATTGTTTCTTTTTCAAGCTGGAGGTTTTTTTTCTCTTTGAAACTCGGAGTATGTAGGCAATACTGGCAAAGCAACCATCCATACAAAACCAAGGAATAATAAGACAAATCTACATTTATATATCCACTTCATTAAATATTTCTTAAAGGATAAAAAGAAAAACACTCCAAATATATTCACACATATACATACATGTATGTGTACAATTTTTTCCAAATCCAGCGTCACGAGTAACCAATAGTCAAATTGTCATTTTATTTTATTACCATTTCGTGTTGAGTTTCAATTACAATTCATTTAACAAAAGGGTTTTTGGTTTATTGGAGAACATTTTGCCTGGATTGAGTTGAGACGTAATTGAAATTTTTGTTATATATTTTTTATGCAATTTACTTTCTGGTTTGCACTCGTGCGTGTTTAAGCTATTGAGAATAAATTTGAATTGAAAATATCTATATCTTGTTGCTGAATGAAAAGGTTTACTTTTTTAACATCTCTTCTAAAATTTGTGTCGCCCTGCTTTTGCTTTGGGCTATTTTCATTTAATTTTTTGTATAAATTTTTTATGTTATTTTGTTTAATCAAGAAAAGGGGTTAAATATATCGTTCAGGGTTTTTGAAAGAGCATTGGCTGGCCTTTTTAAGAGTTTGAAGCGTACGCGAGATTAACTTTGGAATTGATGCCTTGTTTTTCTTGCGTATTTAAATAAATACGTAAACACATGCTATTCACACATTTATATAGGAAATACATTCAATTCTATAAACGGGTTTATACATTTGTAAATGTAACCAACCTCAAGTATTTCAAGGATACGTTTTGTTGCCATGAGATATTTTAAATATTTAAGTGTTTCAGTTTCTTTCCCTCAAAAAAGAAACACATCAAAGGTGTGTGATATTTTTATTAATAATTAAATACTTTCTTTAAAAACAAATTAGAAACTAAATGAGCACTGTATTATTATCAACAACTTGTGCGAATTCGGGTCTTCAGTGAAACTTCTAAAAAATATTACCTTTTTTGGCGAAATGTTTAACTAAAAAATGTTTAACAATCATATATTGCTCCTTTATTGTAAGAAGTGAGGAGTAGTGTTTTGTTGTCCAACTTGTGCACACGTGTTTTTTATAGTAGTACGTACTTTCTTTATATGTTCCTTATTAATTTTTTATTTTTATTTTTATTTTTTTAACTAAATTACACCGGAATATATAAAAGTGTTTTTCTTTATTGTCGTACGGTTTCATTATTAATTCCTTTTCGACATAGTTCATTACCTTACAATGTGAAATGTGTTGAAAATTTCTATTATTATGATCGGTATTGAAGGTACATACGCTGGGCACTGATCAGTCTTAAATAATTTAAATGCTCTAATAAAGTTCAATTTGATCTTTGCGTTATTTTGTTATTGATAGCTGATATTGATAGTCAAACGTCCACTAGCACTACTCCCTTCTGTTCCTCCTCATAAGACATTTTGCTAGCTTCTGTATAATGTACAGAATATGTAGGGGTCGTCTCCTAAGTCAAAATGAAAAATAACTTCAAAATTATTAGCAACACTACTCGTATTGTATTGTGTTGTATCAAAAATTTATTGTATTATGTGTTTTATTTATTAATTTTTTTAAATAATTTTAATTTTATTATTATTTTTAAATGATTATTTGTTGTTGAGCTACTGGTCTTCTTTTTTTGGTAAAAATTATGGTTTTTATTTTTCAATATTTCGACACTCTGTGTGTCTTCTTATAAAAAAGTTTCCTGAACGGAGTGTCGAAATATTGAAAAATAAAAACCTTAATTTTTACCAAAAAAAAAAAAGACCACTAGCTCAACAAAAAATAATAATTTAAATAAAAAAGGGTCGAAAAATTAGAAGCAAGCAGTTATTATTTTTATTTATACCGACCTTAAATATAACATGAGCAGCAGAGAATGGATATAAGACAGAGCAACTTTGGCACCGACTAATGTAATTTTGTGTCAGATGCATGGACAAATATTGTCAGCCATCGATGATAACGTCGTCGACTACATATCTGTAGACAATATCATGGATACTAAACAAATATCATCATATTATTTCGATATACTGGAGGTTTCTTTCTATAATATCAGATTGAAAGTTTCAAATCTAGTACCAGTCATATTAATGAAAAACTTTGATGTATCATTATTCTGTAACCGCACTTGCAATCAGCGTTGTCAACTTCTATGTGTTTATTTTTTAGTGGGTGCGCGGTATGATTTTTTATAATTTTTGGGGCGCTTTTTAAATTTCTGTGGCACCAAATCGTTTTAATGTAATGTTTTATTCAAGTAACCAAAATGTTTGCACATCATTTTATAGAAACATTTCGTTTTATAAAATTCGTGAGTTGTAGAGAGTGTTTTGCTATTAAACGATCAAGCCAAGTTTGTCAAATATTACAATGAAAACAGAAACTGAATAGTGAAATTCTTATTTATGAAGATACGTGAATTCGTTGCTGCTTTAGTAATTGATAAATTACTAAATTTTAAATTTATCAGGCCTGTTCTAAAAATCACGTGATTTCAAAGCACATGCCGTTTCAAAAGCACAAATGTGATTTGTGCCTGTTCTGCAAATCACAACTGTTTGTGATTTTCGATGTGATTTACTCTCTTCTAAAGCACAAAAAAATGCTGTTTTTTGGTCCAATTTACTGATATTTTTATTTTCAGGTTGAATTTTTTTATTCGCGGAATTATTTGCAAAATAAGGTTAATTCCTTCTAATAAATATAAAAGGTAAAATAAAATAAACCAATAAAGCAAATCACAAAATAATACAACAAATTTTGCAACAAAATGAGCGTATCTAGTTTTTTCTAAATTTAATGAATTATTTCGTATAAAATAAATGATTTTACTTAAATAATCAATAGAAAACACATTAAGTTATTTATTAATGTAATAAATTATAAAATTCATCATAAAGTGCGTGCAAAAATTGGGTTGTGATTTCAAATTGATTGCAAGTTAGCTAACCGATTTAAAATCACAAAAATCAAAAATATTTTGTGTGCAGAACACCTTTTTTGTGATTTCAAATCACTTTCACAAAAAGTGATTTGCAGAACAGCCCTGTATATTTAAAATTCCAAAACGTTTGCAGTAAGTTTTGTTTATGGTAAACTTTATCTTTTATTTGATTAAATTTTCATGAACTTTCGTATATTTCAATAAATTCTAGTCAACTGGTTTTTTTCACTGTTCGCTTACGAAAACAGAAATAAAATTTACACGGTGTTTGATAGAATTGTTTCTACATGAGTTTGATAGATTGTAGGGCGATGTTTTAATGATCCGAAAATCGTAAATTTCTTGTATACTCCTGCAATATAATTTTAACGGCGAAGAGACAATAAAACTAATAGCTGATTTTGGTCGGCAGCGAATATAATTAAATAATGTTGCTGAATAACAAATTTGGTAAAATATCGTTATAATTATTGTAAAGATACCATTGCTCTTATAAAAGTACCAGAATCTCTCTAGAGTCTAAGTTCGACAAACGCAAGTTCTAGCTATTGAATTGATGGCGTGCCATCAGCCGGTGCGATCAGACCCAGTTTGGTCGTCTTATAGCCGCTTACAAAAATATTATATTTTTATATTACAAAATGGGTTTTTAAAACAGAAAAGAGAAATTCTAAACTTGGTGCGTTTTTGTTCAAATAACGCGCTTTGTTCACCATTTTGGTGCGTTTTGAACTTTTATAGTTGATAACGCTGCTCGCACTGTGCTTCCAACTCCCGCAACACATCTCGTATGAGTGATTATTTTTAGGGCGCAACAAGAACATTGTTATTCATACGCAAACTAATCACGCTTTCATAGCACATCGTACTAAAAAATAAAAATATAGTTAAAAACAAAACAAAGGATATCAGATTAAATAGTAATTATATTTTTTACTTCTTAGTTTTAGTTTGATATTCTATGAAAGCGTGTATTAATTTGGGGTTAAATAAGAATGTTAATGCGCCCTAAGAATTATCTCTCTAATGAGTGTTGCAAACACACTACTGCAGCTAATGTAAGTGTGTTAAAAAGGGATAATCTAGAATGTTTTTTTTTTTTTTTTTTTTTTGATTAGTTTCCACTAGCTTCTGTCCGGGTTTTTTTCTACGAAGAATAGATATTTTTGCACTATTTCAACATGAAACCTAATTTATTTTATGCTATATCATGACTACATTTTTATAAATTTTTTATCATTATTTTTTTAAAAGGTTTGTATACTGTATACAAATACTTATTAAACTATATTTATCTAAAATAAAGACAGCTGCAAAACACATAAAATTATTAAAGCTTTCGAGCGAATATTAAACTTATTTGTAGTTAACATTTTCTAATAATACTTTTTTTACTATTTACTCGAAATATAAGACTATAATATATGAACTATAAATCATATCTTTAATCTACCAAAACTATTTTTTCCCTTCGTTTAGAAAAAAATCTCTTACATACATAAATCTGGTTAATAGCTTAAAAGTTACTCGTACAGCTGTAAAAAATGTAATAGGCTAAAATTAATATATAGCACTATAAACCAATAGAAGAGAAGACTTTTGTAAAAAACACTGGAATTACTAACAGACTGTTTGCACATGTCTGTATTTATAAATTCATGTTTAAAATACATCTGTACAAATAAACATCGTTTATAAAACTGCCAATCAAAGTCATCGATATCAAACATATTGCTCACATTTTACACGTCTAAATGTCAGTTTAAGGTATTTAATATATTTAAGTATATATTTAACTTAGAAAATATTTCCAAGTGCTGATTATTGTTTCATGGTGTGAGGGATGGAATTTAGGTTTTGATGCCACTTTAGCTGTAAAATTAATCAAAAAATAAAACAATGAATTTTAAAAATACTTTCGTATTAACAAGAGAATGAAAGATAAATTGAAGAAAAAAAAAAATACAAAAGAGAACTAATTGAAATGAACTCATGTGTACACTTGTTAGTTCGAATAAAATATGTATGTACGTCGTTGCTTTGTAAATGGTCAGGGTTACCAGGCCCTAAAAAGGTGTTATTTCCCTACAATAACTTCACATTTTTGGCAATTGTTTTGGCTTATATTATGAAAAGTTTAACGAAAAACCCAGCGCATTGCACCTTTAATATCCACGTTTTGTAACCAAATACAACACGAGTATTTATGTATAGTTGTATCAAAAAATTTTTTTTCAGTAAAGCCTCTTTACAGAAATATGAGAACTCCTATACAATGACACTAAAAAATAGAAATTATTGTTCCAAATATTTTAAAGTGCGATTTTTGAATTAATTTCAAAAATAGTCTTGCCGTTAATAAAAGGACGAATTCTAAATGCGTGTGAAAGTCACAAAATTTTCAAATTAATCCGTAAAAAAAAAACAATAGACTTAAATAAAAAAATATCAGTGATGAGTTAAACGACTTTAACAAAATAAATTAAAAATTTCAATAATAACGTTGCTGCAACGATATTGAATAGTAATTTCGATTCATAAAAATTATAATTTATTGAAGTTACTGACGAAGTAGCAAAGAAATGCTTAACAGTGGAAGTTAATTAACTACAATGCTACTTTAAAATTTTGAATCTATATACATATTTAAAATTTCTTTCTTTTTAGTATTTCTAGTTTAATCACTGAAAAATGCTTCTTCATGTTTAATAAAACATTCACTGCATTAATTAATAAATTGTTTGAATACGGACCAATAAAGGAATTCAGGGATTCAAAGAATAGTTCAGTAAAAATAATTATTGGCCAAAAACAAAAAGAAAATGAGGGTTATTATTTGGTTTGCTTTGTTTTTTTACTGTATTGATTTTTGTCTAACCAAATTTTTAAATTTTTTTGGCCGATGATATAACAAAACTTTGTCCGAATAAAAATACTCATGACTTTTTCAATAATAGTCCAAACAGCGTAATTTTTACTATCTAATAAAAATTGGAAACTAATTTTGCACAGTGGGCTTGGATACGATTTTTCGAGATTTAATATATTAAATAAATATTTCTTATTTTTGCAGCAAAAGATCGTTTTATGTTATATAAAAAATTTAACAGTATATATATTTCGATAACAATTTTTTATCATCGTCAGGAAAATTAATATGTTATGTAATATATTACAAAAATAAGAAATATTTACCAAAACAAGATCAAATAACTAAATATCAAATATATTAAATAAATTTTTCTCACTGTTTGTACTCTTTGATTTTTTAAAAAATTTTTCGTATTAAACTTTTGGAATAATTACTAATTTTCCTGATTTTAATTTTTAAAAATAGTTTATTCACTGTGCAAAAATTTTTTGGGACTTGGCAGAATATAATTTAAATATAAGCCCATTAATTTTCTTATTTTCATGTATTATATATACATATGTAGACCTATAAGTAGGTTTTATTCAAAAACTTTCAATAACTATGTCTAAAAAATCATAAATTAACTTAAAATTATCACAATACGGACTCATTTAGTTGTGGGATTCGAATAACATTTTTTTCTGATTTCAAAAGAAACATCAGAAAATAAATGGTAGAAAATGGAGCAAATCAAAAATGATTTTCTTCGAACTGTCCGATATATACAAATCATGCTTGAGCCAAATTTTTTTGTTGATTTTATTTTTATAATAATTTTTTCTATATTAAGACTTAACTAATAAGTAGCGAAGGAAATTTTACTGAAATATCATGAGTCGAAGTCGAGTAATAAGGCAAAATTTAAAACTTAAAGCTGCGCTTTATTCAGAATTTAATGGTTGTTCTAACATAATTTATTTTATGAAAATATTTCCCTTTTATTTTATGGTCTTCATTTGCAAAGTATAAAGCTGTTCTGCTTTCATTTAAAATTAAGAATTCACAACAAACTTTTTATTTCAAATACATAAAAATATGTACATGAAGAAATGAAATGCAACTTTACATAAAAGAATTTTATAGAAAAGTTTTGCTCTTAAAGCAACTTATATTGATAAAAAAAAATAGTATTCCAAAAAAAAAAAATACTACTATGTTCTACATCCCTAAATATGCATGAAAGAGCGTATGAATCCGAACAAATATTGTTTAAACGTTCAGCACACAAGTGTAATGTAATGCACAGATTTTTCCAGACGTAGCACTTAACAACCCAGCGAACGTTTGTTGATTAATGATGAAATAAAATTTATTACAGGTTCCCAAAGCAAATTTGTGTTTGTAGAGAAACATTTATTACACGAGAATAATCGGTGCATTTCAAAAGTATTTGTTTCAACAGCAAAAACTTTTAAAATTCTTATCCAACTTTTGAACAATGAACAAAACTAAGCAAATTCAATTAATATCACAAAGAGGGCAATTGGGCCATCTGCTTGCTTTGATATGTCACTTTCAACATGGTCGTAGGGACACCGATGATGCAGAACGCAATGGACGTCCAAATGAGGCGGTAACACCAGAAAATTAAAAAAAAAAATCCACAAATTCGTTTTGAATTATCGAAAAGTGAAGTTGCGTGACGATATCAAAAGAACGTGTTGGCTTTATATTTTTTTATTATTTCATCTACAGAATCATATTCTTACAGATTACTGAACATTTTAATTTAAATATTTAAATAACATAAATTTAAACGAATTAAAACTAACATTAAAATTGAACAAAGAAAACAAATTGCAACATAAATGTAAGCATCTTACAATTGGTTCATTATTCCCATAGTTAGTCCTCAGACAGCTGTCCTCAAACATACGATTATTTCTTAAATCCCTGGGAGGGCAATATAAGGCAAAATAATTTTTTTAATTCTAGGCAATCAATATTGTTAGATAAAATATTATAGGCCAGCAATAGCAAGGAACAGGTTCTGCGATCATTTAGTGATTGCAAGTCTAATAGGTTAGGTTAGGTTAGGTTTAGCAGGCTGCCAGCTATTATAAAGCCAGCCCACTTGGGTCCAGTCAGGTCCCGTTGTGTTGCCTGGATCTGATATGTATCTCAGTAGATCTACATATCACTGGCTTAGAACCAACCCGAGGATCGGATAAAGGAGTCCAATCCACTTACATCGCATTCCGATATCTCCGTCAAATCATGCAGCATCGGTCTGCCTAGGTACAATGCCCTTATATAAGAAAGAGCTGGACACTGACAGAGGAAGTGCTCAACGCTCTCTTCTTCCTCCTCGTCTCTGCAACTTCTACAGAAGTCATTAACTGGAAGATTTAACCTCCTTGCCTGCGTCCCTATGTGGCAATGTCCCGTCAGAACCGCCACAGCAGAAGCAAGCCTAATAACTTTCACCTATTATCATAAGAAGGTAGGCCATAAGGCCATATTAACTTTAAAGCAGTCTTAGTAAATATTTTCTGCATACCTTCAATACGATTAGAATGCTTGCTGGTTTATTTGTTCTATAATATGAGTAGAATGCACTTTAATTATTTTCTAGTTTCAACAAACAAAAGTTTTAAGGTAATTTTTTTTTTTCGACAAGATTCTTTTTTTTCATTCTTTTTTTTTTTTTTTTTTTTTTTTTGAAGTTTCTTGTTTGTTTTATCTAGTAGAAAATCTTATATTTAAGAGGCTTTTTGCTTAGAGATAGCCAACTTTATATGTGATTGTTATTAAGTTTTGTAAGTTAAGGTATAACAATATTTATTACACAATTTTTTTTAATAAACGTCAGTTTTTCCACTTAGTTTTCACAAAATGAAATAATTTTCTCTTTTTTTACTTTTCAGTTACCAAATTTGTGCGTATTGGTATTGCCGATAAAAACGATTCACCACCTTATTTTGATAAATTTTTGTACGAGACTGAAATTGATGAAAATGCAGATTTACAGACAACAGTACTCACAGTCAATGCCAAAAATCACAATGAAAGTAAGTGTTAATATTCATAATTTCTCTACATAAAACCAGCACGCAGGTCGCAAATTTTTACCTTGCGCATTTTAGTATATCCTTAAGCTAAAAATATTATTTACACTATATATACAAATGCATCTGCCTGCTATGCAGAAAGGAAAATAGTTTTGTAAGTCATGTTTTTTTAGTGTTTCCAAAGAATCTGTGTTTATGTTTTACATAAACAAAATATTCAAACATGTTCTGAGAAACTCAACTCGCATAAAATTGGCGACTTCAACTCGCATGTGTACATTGAAGTAAGTTCACTAAATTTGCTTAAAACAAACTTACAAAAGAAAATACAATTATTCACAATTGAAATTTAATATATATATTTTTTTTTATTTCAATAAAAAGTTAAAAGAATTTTACACGTTTTCATTTAAAATAATTCAAATTAAAAAATGTTGTACATGTATTTTTTCGTGAGCAACTCCGAAATGCCAGTAAAACGCGCGTTTCTTAGAATACCTAGAAGCGAATTAAGCGTTTTTTTAAAACGCTATGCGGTTTCAGATTGCACGTTTCTCAGAACATGGCTGATTATGAGACTTTTGCATTGTACATCAACAACTTCTAATGATTGCACTGTGAATAAAGCTGTTGATCAGCGTAAAAAATTGTATACGCTTTTACAATTACATGTTTGAAACTTCAAAAGTGGCATTTCTTATGAAGGTCCTTTTTAAGAACACTGTGATAAACAAATTAAATAGCATCTCTCATCTACCATCTCTTTTATTTAAACGGAAACGCTCGCATGATTTACTCTTTTCTGACATTAGTTGTAGCGCCCTTGTCAGAATATCTATTAACTATTAACTTTCATATTCTAAAGCTATCCCGAAAATGTTGGGTTTAAGTATTGAGGAATCGTATGCTCTTGATGTTCTTGAAATGAAAATACTGTGTAATGTTCGCTGGAGTGAACACATTTTTCATGTCTCTAAAGAAGCATACAAGTGCCTTGAGTTTTTGAAACGGTATAAGATGTATTTGACTCCTTTCGATGTCCTTACTACTTATATCATCTATATCTGACAGAAAAAGGAATACAACTCTCATATTTGTATCGGTGTCCTAAAGTCTATTTTGGCATTACTCGACCGTGTGCAGGAGAGGGCTAAGAAGCTTATCGGTGACAGTAGGGTATCCATCTCTATTGACTCACTGGAGCACGTTCTGTTCTACTGTTACTACAATCGTTCCCGAAACTCTCACATTTTAACGTAGCACACGTTCATTGTCTAGAACTCATCCATTTGTGGTCGATTTCCCGGGGAATCGTACAACACATTACAGAGAGAGTTCGTTTCTCAACTGTACACTTCGCCAATGGAATAATTTGCCTACAACATGTTTCTTGTCTGTTATGACGTTGGAAAGTTCAAGTAAAATGTTTACAAACGCTATTCCCTCTTTCGCCCTCCTCACAACTTATTTTCCTACTTCTGCCACAATGCACTGCATATGTAGGGGTTATCTCCTGAGTATTTGTACAAGAATAAAAAAATAATAATGCAGATTCAGTGAAATTCTGTCATATTTATTTAAAATGGTCATTAGAAATTTTCCCATGAAGGCTTTTCGCCTGATGTGTCGTTCCATAAATAACATTATCCTGCGTATTAAATGATTCAGCAAAATACAAACAAAATGTAATGACTAAAAACTCAGTTTCCTAGTACACTCATATCTTGTAATTTATTTGGTTCACCCTTTATATTGGCACATGATTACTTCCGTTGTTAGTGTTTGACCGTACAATTTTTCCCGTGTGCTCAAAACTCCCAGCAATGATGAAAGTATACGAGTATGGGCACCTTAACTTGAAAACAGAAAAGTTACAAAAAACGTGCACAGACAAAGCTGAACAGCAGTGTTTTCGGACGCTGCCATGTATGTAAATGCATACATGCATTGTGTTTCTCCTCTGAATTGATTTTGACATACTTTTATTTCAACTGATATTGTTCGTATTTTTCAAGAAAAATAATATAAGTAAGTATTTGTTGCTTAAATTTCTTTAGAATACTGCACGAGCTCTGCTAACACAGTTATTTTTTCTGGGAAAAACTAAATTACTCACAAAATTACGTAGAACGAAAGCAAATAAAGAAAAACTTTTGATTTTGTCTCCTCAAAGTCTACATGTTTTTGTTTATATTAATAAATCATAATTTTATTTCCTGAATCGAAAAACATGAAAATTAAGAGCAAAATATTTATAAAAGAAACACAAGTATGTTTAAATTAAATACACAATTATGAACATTCTTTAGTAAACAGACATAAATAAATGGTTGGCTACTAAAATTAATATAAATAAGCTAGAAATATAGCAGGTGATTCATCGTGGGGGTTTTTTATAGTGTAAAAATACATAAATTTTAAGGTGAAGCTAAAATTTTCATTATTGGTTAAAAGAAAAATTTATGTCATATGCTGTTTGGGAATGATGTCATGTAAATATTGGCCACAGTTACATTAGAAATTATCCATTCGGAAAGTCCATATATGGCGACTTGTTCGAGCATAGCGACAGGTATTTTGCGAATAAGACTTCCAAAACATGAATTGTTGTTGGTTTATTTTTGAAGTTTTCCTACTTTATACATCTCCAGAGAAAATACTTCAAAGATGTGATATCGCAAGATCTAAGTGGCGAATAAACTGTAGTAAAATGTGAAGTTAAATGATCACCAAAATAAATTTACAACAAGTTCCTTGTTACACCCGCTATATGGCTGGTAGCACCATCATTTTGAAAGTAGAGCTCGTTAAGACCATGCGCTTGAATAACAAGAAGCACATAGTCGAATACAACAAGCCAAGCTGCCGGAAATGGCGATCAATCGATTCGCTAAGGTCTTCCCGCACACTTTCAGCTACAGCTGCTATATTCTCCACACCACAGGCCGGATGTGGTCAAACCGATTGAATATCATCCACTAATTTAAACTGGGACACAGATTTGTGAATGATATTGTTAAGACGTTCGATTATGCGCAACATTATTTTCTCACACTGCACGAAAAATTATTCTCCACGAATGCTATCTTTCATATTTCGGCTGAACATTTTCGAAACGATGTGGTAATGCGAGTTTTTCTATGATAACTTGCCAAACGATACTGAACAAAAATGACAAAGTTGGAAATGAGTCAATTGTAAAAAAAAAACTTATGGAAAATCAAACATCACAATGAATCACCCGATTTAAATCTAATACATGCATGGGAATATTTATAGCAGATTTATATATTATAATACAGCTATAAATATATCTGCAGGAGGAGCTGTGTAATCGCGCAAACAAATAATAATGGAACAATATTGAAAATAATCAATATATATGTACATATGTACATATTACGCAATTGTGTATGTTCTTAAATGATATCCATAATATTTGTAGAAACATCTTTTTGTTTTGCTGAGAATCAATCCATAAAGCAAATATATAGTAAACTGTGCAAAAACAATTTTATGTACAAATAGAAAAGCCAATTTGCGTATAAATAAAGAACAGCATTTCTGCAACATTGTTCTCCAAGCAAATAACAATTCTTCCAATCGCAATCTATTGATAGTAAAATTGAAGTAAAATTTTCGAAGCTTGACAGTTTTCAAAAATGTGTCGACAAAAGTTTCAGTTTTAGTACAGCGCAGTGGATTTCTAGAATGCTACTGTTTTCTCTTCCAAGCGTATTTTTGCTTTTCGTTATCAATTTTTTTTTGATATTAAATGCAAACTCAAACCAAAGATATAATCAATCATTTGAGTTCGTTTCGTACTTCAGAATTTTTTGTTTCAACAATACTTGCAGTGGTCAATAGCTCTTCAACACAGAAGGCAAAAAATATAAAAAAAATAACTAAATACTTAGCTGGGGAACCACAAGCCCCACCAAGATTTTTTCAATTTCAGATTTTTTATTTACGGAATTATAATTTTTGTTTTTGATTAACTAAAATGTGATGCACATTGGTTTAAAGCCTTTTTTTTAGCAAACTTTAAAAAATCAGAAAAAAGTTATTTAAAAACCGACTAAGTTTATAATTAAAAAATAAGAAATCTTTGTCGTTTTTATTAATATTTTATAATCAGTGACGAACAACCCGATGGTTGCTCAAGCCAGTGCACTATCCTATTAAACCTGCCTTTGAAATAATAATATTTAAAACATTTCCGTTCAAAAATATTAAAAACAAAATGAAAAAAAAATATTTTTGGGTTCGAAAGAACAAAGCAAGTCCTAATAATAAATCCCCTCTTTTTACTTTCATATATTACCCTTAAAATATTTTTAAATTGTTTCTTATATTTCAGCCTCGAATATTCGATACTCGATTACAGGCGGTAACATAGGCAATGCCTTTGGTGTACATAATAATACAGGAGCAATATTCGTAGCATCACCTTTAGATTATGAAACAAGGCCAAGGGTGAGTTTATATATTATTAATTTTTCAATTGTAAAAAGTGTTTTTATAGAAGTACGGAAGCTTGAAAGGGAAAAGTATGAATTTTGTAAAAAAATTTTGTATTCTGCTGGCATTATAATTCAGACATTACTTCCAGCATATGATAGCCACAGATGACTCAGACAAATTTCCGATCACCTTACCCAATATTTGTGTCCATTTATCTAAGTAGTCAATTGTTTGCAGATTATCGACGTAGACTAACAAATTGAAATAATCCCGGAGAAAATAATCTAGCGGCGTTAAGTCATACCATCTTTGAGACCATTTATCTAAGAAGTCAATTGTTCACAGATTATCGACGTAGACTAACGAATTGAAATAACCCCAGAGAAAATAATCTAGCGGCGTCAAGTCATACCATCTTTGAGGCTATTTCATGGGTCCGAAACGTGAAGTTATGCGGCTGCCAAACGTTTCGTTCAATAAATCATTAGTATCATATATGACACTGTCTCTGTTGAAACAATTGCTGCTGCATATCATGGCGGCGAAATTGATAAGCGAAAATGTCCGTAATGGTTTTATATAGTTACAAAATCGTTCCGAACAGTATAGGTTTTAAAGAAGTATGGTCCAATGATTCTACCAGCTGAACATAAGATTGCCGTTTATTAAAGCTTTACGAATTACACCAGATAGCCAGTTTTTTTAGTTATAACATTGTTTCAACATCATCATCACTGGACTCGTCTATGAAAAACAGAATTCGTCTATGAAAAATCAGGATCAACGGCAACTTTATTTTGGGCCCATTTAAAATGAAAAACGAAACTAAATATAAAGCACTCAGTGGGCTGACAAAATGGTCACCAGTTTAAAAAAACAATTTTGCCAACTTAACGTTTTATACCTCTACAAAAAACACCCCTTGCAACTATCATTTCAATTCGGAAATGCTTTTTCCATTATTATGAATACTTATACTCGTACATATGTAGGCATGCATGTATGCATGAATCAGCATGTGATAACAAAAACTTTGACTGTAAAAATAACCTCCTTGAAATAAAAGCAGCATAAATTAGCATTTAATTCGCTTAAAATTGTCTGCCATACCATCGGGACAAGGGTTTAAGATTTGGCATTTTGCCTGCTTTTTTATTTGACAAAAATTTGTTCAAATCATTAAAGTACTTCCGTTTCAAAGGACACCATAAGTGCCTTAAAGCCAGACAAATACAAGAAAAAAGGCAGTTTTTTAATATTATTTTTCAGAACAAGCAAAAAGGTTATATTATTTTAAAGTCTCAATAAGTGAAATTCCTACGATCCTTGCTGACGCGTAATGTAAATAAAATAATATGCAAAAAATTTTAGAAACATCGTCAATATTGCTGGTTAAAAGTGCCCATATACTACTAATTTATGGCATTGATTTGTTGTGTTCTCATTTCTCCACATACTACAAAAACATTACAACGTGGTTACACAGTTGTTTTAAAATTAACTAATATTGATTTGTGCATGCATAGTCCGATTAAGATTAAACGTGAGCTATTTTTGAGACATTATTTTCCATACTTTCTGTATGAAAAATAATGTCTCCAAATTCCAAAAAGTAACAAAAGTACAGGGTTTCACCTGGAAGGTAGACTTTTTTGTATTACCGCCATTTTGGTAAAGATTAGTCATGATATTTCATATTTGGCAGACGTGAAGTAAACGGTAAAACGTAAATTGTAAAACGGGAAAATATTCGTAATGAATCATACATCACTAAGAGTCATATAATCCCAGCCTTAGTCCCAGAAGTAGTAGTAGTCATAGTCACATCATGCGCAAGCCAACTACTATCTATTCTATATGAGTTGCACTACTGGATAGGTAAAGTGGCACTAGATCATAAATATATTTGTTTTTACATTTGTATTGGGATGAACAGAATTGTTTGTCTATGTATATCTGTGTGTTGCTCTGAATTTTGATTAAAAAAATTAAAGAAAAAAAAATAACATTGTACTTAGCATCGGTAACAGTTGCCATTTTTATGTGCAACTTTCTGGCGTTCTACAAAAAAATATGGTGATCAGAACATCAGTTACTTTCAGACTTATAAAAGATTTGCATTTTAGCTTTTTTCTGTTTTCTATTAACAACACAAAAAGATAAAATGCAAATCTGAGCACTCTAATGGAATGCATATTTTTGCAAAAGTTTACAAAAACAGCAACATAAACATGTTGTGGCAACAGAGTTATAAAAATACTCGCAAGTTTCAAAAACAAAACGCACATAGCACTAAATAAACTTTTATGCAGATTACGTCGAAGACATGAAACTTTTTTTTTTGAAAAAATTCACTCATACAAGAAAAATAGTTTCCAGAAAACCAAACCAAAATACTCGTATTAAGTTGAATTTAAAAGAGAAAGGAAAAACTTTTCGTAACTGAAAATATTGCAGATAATAAAAGATAAAACAAAATTAACATTAAGTTGGCAATACGTGAAACAAATCTGGATTTGAATTTATTATAATTTAGTTTTTAAACACATTCTCACAAAACTTAATTAAATAAATTTTTCTTTTAGTACGAGTTACGCTTGGAAGCTTCACGTAGTCGTAAAACAAATTTCACCACCGTTATAATCAACGTACGGGATGTTAATGATAATCCACCGACATTTGATCGTCAAACATATCGTACACAAATTACCGAAGAAGATGATCGTAATTTACCAAAACGTATATTACAGGTAAGTTCTGATTTCTATCAAGCCCACAAATATGAATCGTATGTGTATATGTAAGTACAGGGTGGCGCACCAGTTTTGCTACAGTAAGATATTCAAATAATATATTATTAATGGATGTGGTCCAATCAGAACGCGCGATGTTAATTGTAAATAAATCCAAACGTTTCAGAGATATATATTTTTATTATGATAGAAGGATCTTTGATAATTAAGTGCTGAACAAATTATGAACCAAATGCATGCAACGGCTGGCTGGCATATCTCTAGCAGATGGTCCATATCGTTAATGCGCCGTGTTATCTCACACTTTTGCTCTTGAATTTTTGTTGGCAAAAATTCAAAAGTGTCAAATCATCTGATTGTGGCAGCCGATAACATTGCCATAACGTGAGACCATTGAACTTCATGCACAAAAGAAATATTGATTCGTTGACTGCGAGGCAAAAAGTGTTTTGCCTTCCGTCCTATACAGACATGTTTTTAACTCTCTTATATTTGTTGTTTGTATGTTTGCTGCACTCGAAATCAATGCCATATGAGTGATTATTACATATTTAGGTTTACAAAACTGTATATACAGTGTTGCTGCTTTAGTGCGAAAATTGGAGTCACCGTGTTGCTTTCGGCGAAGGGAGGGAATTTTGGGAATTCCAAAAAAAAAAAAATTCAAAACCTCTTTACTAACTGGTTTGGAACCAGTTTTTCATATTCGGTGCGAGTTTTTGCCGTGGAACATGTATCTAAACTATAAATGGTCATTCGCCTTAGTGCGAAAGTTGAAATTGTCGTATTGCTTCTAAGGAAGTGTGGATATTGGCGATTCCAGAAGCCGATTTTAGGAATTCCCAAAAAACATGAAGCCGTTCCAAGTTTTTTGGGAACTAACCAAATCGTTACCGGTTTTTCATATTCGGTGCTCGTATTGGCCATGAAACATATATCTGAACTATTAACGGTCATTCAATTTAGTGTGAAAATTTAAGTTACCATATTATTTTCGGGGAAGTGGGGGATTTTGGCTATTTCTGAAGATGATTTTGGGAATTCAATACGGATATTTCTTAATTGTTAGTTTGACATCGAATCGTGTGTTTTATTTTTTTTAACAATTTTTTATTTATTTCTAATATTATATGATGGGCTGGTATCATGCGTCTGGCTCAAGTTCAATCCTGGGGCTAAAGCCAAGAAATTTTTTTATTTTTAATTATAACAATTTTCAAGTTTTTATTTTTTTAAATTAAACTATTTTTTATTTTTTAAGCTATTTTTTGATTTTTTTAAACTATATTTATTTTCTGTCATTACTAATTTCTGTGAAGGGAATAAGTATCCAGCCACTCCTATGAAATGTCAACATTTAGGCAGCTGGGAAACATAAAAAACAAGCTGTTTATTATATTTTGATTGGTATCAGTATTAAAACTAATATATAGCGAATATAAATCAGTTATTATTAATTTGTTTTTACACAGTACATTACTGCAGCCAAAATCCTCCAAACCGTCCACGGTGATAGCCGCAGTTCTGCAGAACGCCTTTTTATTAATGTTTCTGGATTATCTTGTACACCATCCGCAACACGTTGGATATTTTCTTCATTACATTCCATGCACGGTCCACATTGGACTGTGCCTGACTGGAAAGTGTCTGACTGTACGATGTTGTCGAAAACTTGACACCAGACGGTTTATGATAGTTGCTGAAGATCACATTAAAAAAGTGACGATAAGCACATTCTACCAAAACAATTGTCCTTTGAATTTCAAAATAAAATTCAAAAATTTTTGACTGATGTTTTTGTGTGTCTTCTTCACAAAGTTCTGATATAACAATCACAACTATAGATAAACTAAAAAAGCTATTGAACATTTGAACCATAAAGGCAGTTCTGTACCACCCTGTGTAAAGCTTAAATTAAAAAAAAGTAATAGAAGCAAAATTTATATTAAAAGTTATCCTTATCCCCTACTTACTACACACAAATGGGAAAACTAATACTTTACAGAGTACAGCCTAGTAACAAACAGAGTGGACTATTGAATCCCAAAAGCTCAAATATTTTTTAACACTATCTTTTTAAATTTAGATAAACTTGCTGAAAAATTGCTTTCACTTTACGCAATTAAAGAGTTCCACAACCTACATACATTCAGTATTGTATCTATTTTTAAAGATATTAACTCTGTAAAGCGAATTTTAAAATTTAAACAGTAAATAAATATCATAATGCGGTTACAGCATCTGTAGTGCAATTCACTAACTTTTAAAGATTTTAAAAGAGGGTAACTTAACGCGAGCTACTGTGGTTTGCACTAACGCTTATGTGATTCACTAACTTATTCGTAACACCTCTGGTTGTATGTTAAAAAAATTTGAAATAATGTGGCAGCTTTGTTAAAAATAAAGAAAAGCACAAAGAGGAACAGGAAAAAAATAAACAAATTTGCAAATAATTCCATGTTTAGGGCAAGTAAAACTATTTATATGTTTATTATTTAAAATATTTTTTGATAAATAAGATAAGTTCTCACAGAGAAAACGTCGACCGACTGTTGGAGTCTTGCGACAAGTCGTATTCCAAATACAGTGAAGTTATTCTAGTAGAAATTTTAACAACATTGTTGTTAAGATAAACACCACAAAAATAATTGGTGTTTAGTTAACGCTAATCAGTCAGGCTATAAAAACAGCTGATTTAAAACGAAGACAAATAGTGTTAAAAACTGTTATAGAGTCGCGAAAACACCAACGCT
The DNA here is from genome assembly GCA_914767995.1 of Thecocarcelia acutangulata. NCBI lineage: Eukaryota > Metazoa > Arthropoda > Insecta > Diptera > Tachinidae > Thecocarcelia > Thecocarcelia acutangulata. Next base: position 4,468,630 of record OU612097.1, read on the forward strand.
TGTGTTAATTTCTCTAAACGAATTTTATTAGCGTTAAAACTGGTTAGTGAATTGCACTACTGGTTAAGTTACCAAAGTTTGAAGTACTTCCTTGCTGTGATCCTTGTAATAATTAAGAGTAACTATTTGGTATTCAAAAGTAAAACATTTATAATATTTTATAAAACTAAGAGTTTTTGACCGAATGAAGGTTTTTCGCAAATAATTTCTGACACCACTGGCCAATTTCATCAGCTTTGTATACAAATAATTTTATTGCAAAATGAGGAACTGCTTTTCAATTTGCAATTAATCGTTTTGAGTCAAGCGTAATGAGTTCCATTGTTGATTTTAATTTATTTTCAAATAGAAAAGTTAAACAGAACACACTGCATCTTAATTATATTTTTACGTTGTTACATACATATAATAATAAAATAAGACCTGATATGTTACGATGAGACGAATTAAACTTGTGTATGAAGATGAAGCAAAAAGAGGAGTAAGATATAATCGTATTTGCGCTTGACGTGCGCCTGATTTCACCAGCAAACAATTTTAATGATCCATAACCAACTTCGTGCTACGTAATTGCTGATTGTGTAATTTACGATAAAAATTATATATTCATATAAGAATGTATATTTTGCAATTAATTCGAGCAATTAAAAAAAGTTATGTTTTCTTAAGTGAAATTGCACTGAACAAAAGATTGCAAAATGAAATAACTTATATTGACTTTTTAGTTCATATTTGTTGAATACGATACATCTCTGAGCAGAATACAAATACACAAGTTCGTCCAGCTCGTATGAATAATTAAAGAAAAGTTTTATAAGATATAGTAGGGTGATCGAATTGCAATATTCGAATGGAATATTGTTTGTTTTTGGGGGTTTTTTCTTTTTGTTTTTAACGCAGCCAGTTTTCAATATATTAAATTTTGGCATATCGAACAAATTCAATTTGTTAACACAATTAATTGGTTTTAATCTGTATTTGATATAAAAAAGAATCGAATATTGGCTGAACTGATTAGGCATAATCTTAAATGCTTCGGCCTTTATATTATGCAATGTTTGCAATAAATAATTAATAAATTATTTTGAAAACAAATTTTTCCTATCGGTGTTTGCCAAAGGAAAACGAAATAATGAAAAATGGAATAAAAAATAGAGGTTGGGGGTTATAGAATCCGCCGTACGTTATACGTTGCCTTTTTCAACTAACATCAACGTATACGAAGTATGAAGTTGACACAATCAGTTCTTTGTTAACGGATATAAAACCAACTGAATTTTATTTTAATTTGATAAAAATCATTTCATTTATTTTTCAGACATAGCACAGACAATCGAACACAATTTGTTTATAATTTATTTAATTTTTTAATGAAAAATAAAATCAAAATATACAAAAAATAATCAGATAGTTGTCAAAGTTCTCAACTCACGTTAAAAGTTGATAACTAAACTTAATTTTATTGACATATATCTTCTTACAAAACGCCGTCAACTGATTTGTTCTTCAGATTTTTGCCAAAACCCGGTTTATTTTCAAACCGGTGGTCGAATACCCTATTTCTCTATTATGTAATTACTTATTATATATTAAAAAAAAAAAAAAAAAAAAACTTATCAGTTTTTATAATAACATTAAATAAGGAAGCACGCACACTCACACATTGATTGTGCTATTTGCGCCCACACGCTAATAAATCATTTTGTAAATAAAAACACATGTACGAGTACAAAACATTTTTATATAAAGTACTTGCATGCATAAGTGGAAGTTTTCTTTTTTTTTTTTAATTTTTGTTTTCCACATGCAGTTGTAAGTTTTTATCATTTAGCATTTTAAACGTTAAACAACATTCGGCTCTTAAAAACAAACTGATTTTAAATTGGCCATTTGTTTCTGCTTAAATACTTTAACGAGTGACTTGGCAAAAAATTTTTCAGAGGCATACAGAAATTATCTGACACAATGTTGCAGCATTAAAATAAATCGAACTGGCCAACAGGAAGAAGAATTTATTTAATTTTACAACATCATCACTTTTTTTTTTTTTTTTTTTTGGTTTTTGTTCAAACAATGTATGAATTTATGGCCCATAAAAGGACAAAACGGGTAATGATTTTCCGTACACAACAAGCCAGATACATTTGCACTATGGGTCGAAGGAGTGTATAATATTCTGAAGCAATTTTAGGTTTCTTTTTTTAGGTTTAAGCTAACTGCCAATGTATCGCGAGTATCGTTTTTGGTGTAAACTCGCTCTTACTGCAGGATTTTTTTGAGGGGACCCACATCATCATAAACAATGTTTTTAAAATAAAGAAAGTTTTACCGGCACCATACTATTTATTTCTTCGGAGCAATCTAACTGAAAGATATTTTTATGTTAAAAGTGATGAAAGATCAGATATATATATAAGATAGAGGCAAGAGTTCCACAAGGAACTGTACTGTGCCCAGTGTTGTACACCAATTTTACTTCAGATATTTCAATTCAATATTGTTGAGCTGTATTCATTGACATTTCCCAAGCTTTTGATAAAGTAGGCACGACGGCTTGATGCACAAAATAAAGTTAAACTTGCCTGCAAACACTCACAAGCTTCTGGAAAGCTACTTATGCGGCCGGAAGTTTGTTATCACAGAAGGCGATTTTATAAGCCCCTTACGGCCAAGTTTCCCAAGGTAGCATTCTAGGACCTACTTTATATTTGATTTACGCCTCAGACATGCCAACGAGATCCGGAATCCACACTTCAACTTTTGCGGATGACACAGCATTCTCCAGCGTACATGAAAACCATCAAGTAGCTTCGCGAAATTTGCAGGAGTATATATCAATATTAGAGACGTGGTTAAAACTTCGGAAAATTAAAGTTAATGAACAAAAGTGTACTCACGTTACATTATTAGAGATATGATTAAAACGTTGGAAAATCAAAGTTAATGAACAAAAGTGTACCCACGTTACATTCACGCTGCGTAAACAAACATGTTCAGCCATCCAAATTAACAATTCACCTATTCCGCAGCAAAATGAAGTCAAGTACCTTGGTATTCATCTCGACCGTAGGTTAACGTGGAAGTCTCACATAGATGCGAAAGTTACTCAGTTAAAGTTAAAAGCAGCGCAACTGAATTGGCTTATGGGCAGAAATTCGACATTGAAATTAGATTGCAAACTTTTGTTATACAACGCAATACTAAAGCCTATATGGCGCTACGGAATTCAGTTATGGGGCACCGCCTCAGCGTTAAACATCGAAAAAATTCAAAGGCGACAAAATCAAATTCTTCGAACGATTACTGCAGCTCCATGGTACGTAAGAAACTCATGAATCCACAAGGATCTGTGTGTTCCTCTTGTAAAAGACGTATTTTCAAAATACGCAACAAGGTTTATCAGTAAATTGGAACTTCATCCAAATCGTCTTCGAAACTTAATTTCGAATGTCACTCTCGGTTGAGAAGGAGGGACTACCTTGCCACCATCAGAACGTAAAATAGGTGATTTTACCGATACTGACAGTGCAAAATAAAAAATTTTTTGTCTAGCATTGGCTGGACTTAATTAATTTTATGTATTTAATATTAAGATTTGAATACTTATTGTTAGTTCACTTTGTGAAGATTCAATAAATAATTGAATGAGAAAAAAAAATATTTCAATATGGTCATGATAGCAACTTACGCGTATGGTACTGATATTGCTGCATCAAATGTCCAGCAGAATCTTAAAAAAAAACCAACTTTAAAAATGGTTTGCGAGGTGAAATATTAAAGTGAATTCAGAAAAACCTGAACATGTCGCTTTGTGAGACCTTACAACTGCAATAGCAATTGGGAGATTCAAACGGTGTCATATTACGCATAACGATATATAATATACTATATTATGCTTCGAACCAAAAAGTCAAAAAATACTCGTAATAAAACTTTTTAAACGGAGTTTGCCGTAACTGAATCGTAAACATCTCAGCTGACGCAAATTTAAAATAATTTGTGTCAGAATGTTCACAGTATTCATATTTTTTCATACTAAAATACTTATAACTTTATGACAACCCTTTGAATACCGTAAATATGTGACCAGCAAATATCAAAAGGAGTAACCTGAGACAGGCGACTTACGTGGGAGGAGCCTTGTGTTAGAAACAAAAATACCAAGTTAAAGTTTTGTTTAAGCTCGTTTGCAAACTATACTCGACACTAGGGCCAAAGTCATTGTTAAATCTTCTATATTCTATATTTAAGATAAATAAAAAAGGGCGTCAAAATAGTCATAGTATAATATCCTGTCTGTAAAGTCTTAAATTGGGCTATAGCGATTATATAAGGAGAAAACATTATTTAAATCGGTGCGGTCATTCCCAAGCAATCTTATTATATTATATTATAGTATAACATTACTTTTTAAATGCGTGTCTTGTGTTTGAAATGATCTGTTAGGGCAAAAATCTGGAGATCACATTAATAAATAAACAGAAATTAAGACAACTGATTTTGGTATTGCATTTATTATATTTTTCAGCTATCTGTTTATCACTTGCCTCATTGTACTTCATTTAATACAAAGCGGTTGCATGTACAACTGTGCTTATATGATCTATAAATATTCCTTTTGAATTTTACCACATGCAAGCCCATTCGTTAGGGAGTTAATGTAATGCCAAACTAAAGAGAACTGCAAAATCGTTTGACCATATATTTTAAAACATATCCCTATATAAATCCTCGAAGTGGATGCAAAATTTTGACTTGATCTTAAAACATGGCTTTTTATTTTAAAAAAAAGTCAGCAGTATAAGCGTGGCTTACATCTTACAAATTAACAAAGATTACATATAAGGTTAATTTTAACTGCGCTGTTCTCTTGGTTTATGTACTTTAATCGATATTTACAGTCGACATTTTTACGCACAAGCAAAATTCAGCGATATAAATCTTGTCATCGTTAATACATACATAAATGCTAGTTACAAGCCAACAACTGTATGTGTGTATATCACGTTTTGTTGAATTAAAGTTGCCACCAATTACACAGCCAGAACAAATAGCAATAAATGGTAATGAAATATTACAACAGGCTTTTGTGGCGTTAAGAGTGTAACAATTCCAGTGCTCACAGAAAAACAAAAAATTAACATGAACACATATTGATTTTCAAAAATATTATCATTATTAGATTTGAAAAATTATAACGGCTTATTAATTTAATTACAAATCTGAAAGGAATAATGTCTACATGCGTGTAAAGAATGGTGCGCATTGGACTAGAAGTAACCCAAAACTAACCCCATTGCATTGCAAAAACATGATCTTTTAACATTACATTGTCCTAGAGCTGGATCACATTAAAACCCATATTTACTTTACATAAGAGAAGACTCGAAACTCGAACACGTCATTGCTACTTGGAATACTCCAGAAAGTTGGTGGCATTACTACTCCATGAAATACCCAAGAAGATTATTTATAATACCTAAAGCAGATATGAGAACACGCTAAACTTTAAATTCTTAGTGTATTTTATTAAAAATATACATATCAACTCCTTTTTAACAATGAAATGGTTCAAGTCTGTAATACATAGGACAGTATTGTAATGACGTGACCCATGTATTCGTCAAATAGGACTACATTGTCACTAGTTTGTATGACAGCTAAATTTGATCACGTAGACCAATATTATTTAAAGGGTTTGTATTATGAAACGTTTCTTTTATCAGTCAGCTTTTATCAGCTGAAGCGATTTGGTTTTCATATAATGTGTTGTTTACAGGACAGAGACAATTGAATTATGAAAAAGTTTATAAGAAAATCAAGCAGAATAAATTTAATATTAAAAACTAAAAAACAAGCTTCGATATCAAACTAAAAAGCAAGAAATACTTTTAAGAATAACCTTAAACAATAGATAGTAATTGAAAAATTATTGTACACTGAGCGTGGGGCACTGATTGCATGATATTTTTCGTATATCGAGCATCTGATGCTTTATTCACGGTAATACTAGTAGTTTTCTTTCGCTATTGTTTGAGGTTATACTTAAAATTATTTCAATATTGAAGCGTTTTTATTAGTTTCTTAAACTATATATTTCACAAATCAAAATATTAAAAACAGCTTATTGTTTATGTTTTCCAGCTGTCTTTATGTTGATATTTCATAGGAGCTACCCTAATCATCAGTAGACTTGCAAGTTTTTGAAAGATGTTCTCGTACATTCAACTTTATTTCCCAACAATCTAATTAAATCATTGAGAATTAAAAAACAAAAAAAAAATGTTTTAATAATACTCGTACCAGTCAAAACACAAAAAACAATTTTTTTCTTTTGCACACGTCTCTACTTTTCTGTACACCTTTACATAGAAAACAAGCTGTTTGTAATTGTTTGATTGGTATCACTAGTGAATAAAACTGAATTGTCTATATATTTTACTTTTTTGTTTGGTATACTCGTACTTTGGCGAAGCGGTTCCGAGTTATTTGGGAATTTCCAAAATTGAGTTTAGAAATCTCCAAAACCCCCTCCACTTTCTCGGAAGCAATATGGCAACTTCAATTTTCATACTAAAGCGAAAAACCGTTAAAACTTCAGATACTCGTTCCACGTCAGATACGCACACCATTCGAAAAATCTGTTCCAAAACGGTTAGCGAAGTGGCTCCACGTTTTTTGGTATTCTCAATATCAGCTTCGAGAATCGCCAAAATTTTTACATTTCCCCGGAAGCAGTATGGCAACTTGAATTTTCGCACTAAAGCGGCAAAACTGTATACAATTTTTTATACGAGAGTTGCCAACATACAAATATACAAGTAGAGGTAATATTAGCGTGTTAAAAATAAGTGCTTTTTATGTAAGCTTTCTTGACAAGTCTTTTGTCTGTGTTCTGCAAACAACCCTTTAAAAAGTTTTTATTAATTTATACATATCTTTTTCGTAAATTTATGTAATTATGACGTTGTTGTAATAGTAGGGCGATATGTGCTTTATATTAACATATTAAAATGAAACTAAGACAGTTACTACGTAAAAAGCTTTAATTGATTTTAAAAATGTTCGCTTCTTTACAGGTTACTGCCACCGATGGCGATGTAGATAGACCCATAAATATTGTTTATTTTCTCACCGGTCAGGGTATCGATCCTGACAACACAGCTAATAGCAAATTTGATATAAACCGCACAACAGGTGATATTTTTGTTTTAAAGGTAAGTTTTACAAATTTATTAAAAATCTTTGAATAGTTAAAAAATTATAAAATATGAAGCAAAGTTTGTAGACATGACCCTAATATTAAGCCCTTGCTGAAGAGTTTAAGTACTTCCATGGACAGTTAATGAGGTCAAGGCACCAGAGTATTCACAATGAATATATATCCTTGATCAACTTGCTTGATGTTCGCCATCATCTAGTTAATTTTTGTTAAACCCAGGACCGACACAGTCGCACTGAAAGTTAACGGTGCTCAAATATACATAAATAAAAGTTTTTTTTTAACATAGACTCATAGCACAGGGCATGATCACACATGACACATGCAGTGCATTAGTGGAACTGTGCATATAAGTTATAAAGAGGGGAAAACAGGGTATAGTATTTGTGGACGCTTGACTTGACATTAATAAATTGCAAAAAGGAAAACAAATGTTACCACAGTTTTTAAAGTGTTGGAATTAATTTAGTTAAAAAGCATTAATGTCCAGTGTACTACTACAACACTACTTAAGCAAAAAAAAAAACTATTCTAACATCTCTCACTCTGTAAGGTAATAAATTACATGGCGAGAGCATTGAAAAGAAATTAATTATGAACAAATAAAACAGAAAACTTCGCGGTGTAACGTTCCTTCGTGCTCGCAGCTAGAAGAGGATTTTCTGAAATTAAAATTAATTAAAACTTTATAATACTTTCATAATATCTAATATATAAAATAACATTATGCTAAAAATGTTTTTTGTGTATTTTAATATTTTGTGACACTTTATGTAGAATGTATTTATGTTTGTATGTTAATATTATTTTCATTTCCTTTCAAAAAATTTATAAACAAAAATCAAAAAAAAAAAAAAAAAATTCCTGAAGAAGTCTTCCGAAGCAAGACGAAATATTGAATTAAATAAAAAATTTTTTTAAAAAATTTTATAAAAAAGACCTCAAGCTTGACGATCATTACAGCTGAATTTAAGAAAAAGGTCGAAAAATTAGGATAAAGAAAAAATATAAAATAAAAAATAAAAATTATAAAAATACTATAAAATATTGCATTGTCTTTCAGATTTCAATCTAAGGCATTAAAACTTGCCGGCAACTTTTCCCAACTTCCATCTGCAAATTTCGCTCTATTTACGTTGAAAAAGTAATGAAATCTTTTATGAATAAAAACTAATTTATAATTATAAAATTTTATTCCAAAAAATGTATCAAATATTCCTTTTGATATTCACTGGTGGTACGCTTTTCTTTGTTCTACATGTTTTTTTTTTTTTTTTGTATAAATTACTTTTGAGAAAATCCTTTCATACATAGAAATTTTTACAGCGCAAAGCAAAATCACAAACATTCTGAAACTATGAAAAAATTCTTATTTCGTTTCAATTTTCTTTTTCATGGAAAAATGCTTTAACGTTACTCGCAGCTTTCAGTGTTTCACTGGAGAAGGGAAATAGAACCACTATGAAAACATAAACAAATTTTAATTTCATTGTTTCACAGATACGGTTGGATTATATAGAAGAAATGTTATTTTTGCAATAAAATAAAACCAAAAAGTAATAATCAGGGAGGGGATACAGTTGAAATGCTTGTTTGTGTTATTACATGAACACCAGAAGGAATAGTTTTTTAACTGATAATTAAAATTTGATGTTAGTTCAGTTCCAATATATCATTAAAGTAAAATAAAACCTAAATTTAATTTCGAAATTGTTTACAACGTAGTCGTGAGTCATTAAATTTAAGAATTGTACCATTACTTTTAACTGTGTAGAAGTCTACAAGACACGTGCTGGAAATTCGTTTATTAAAAATTGTTTCATATATGAAGCAATTATTGCTAGAAAAAAATCAAATATTGAGATACCAAAAAATTGTAGTAAATTTTTACTAGCAATATCTTTACTCGGCACACTTTTACAAATAGCTGTTTAGTAATTTTACTTGCAAAATATTTTTTGCAAAAGAAGTGTGAAATGGAAATCTAAGTATATGTAAATTTGCTAAAGTATGAATCTTCTAATATTAGTAAAAAACGTAATTTAATCAGATAGCAAGAAACCTTCTTTTGATTACCTGTTACTCATATAGTAACAGACTCACATAAAATTTAATATTTAAATTATCATTTACAACCAGTTCTTCATTGTTTCAAAGACGAAAGATTGCACGTAAATACGCAGTTTCTATTTCTACATGATTTATGAAAAACACGCGTTTTTGAGTAAAACACCTGTATGAAAACACATTATAAGGTCCAATCCGCATGAGTATATACATATATACTGCTGTATTTGAAAGTACTTAGCAATCTAAGGCTGCCATATATTGGATGGTTAAATTTTCAGGGCCGATAGTCGATGTGAACCACACCTAGACGTCAAGTTTTTGCTTGCATTTTATTTGACATTTCCCAATTTTGACTATGATACACAATATGAAATCGAGCAACGCGTTAAAGGTTTTTAGACTTGCTATGGAAACGGGCGTGCAAATCAAAATTAATATCGTGCACATCGTGATTTTTTCGGCAACTGACTCAAGAACTAAAGTCCCTTACAATTCCAAGCGTCGTCAATGGTCTGAATGGTGGAAAGAAATGGCAATAGTGGATGATCAATTCCCGACGATAACCATCTTCAGTGATGAGGCACATTTGCCGTATTAGGACGAATGATAATCCAGATTGATTGTCGAAAAAACAATGCACCCATAAAAACTTGGTACAGTTTTTGAGCTGGCGGCATCATTCGGCCCTATTTTATCCAAAATGAGGCTAGTCATACAGTTACTGTGAATGGTTTCCGCTATCTTGAGATGATAACGAGATTTTAATGGCCCAAATTGGAAGATATAGATATAAAAGATATGTGGTTTCAACAGGACAATGCCATGCAGCTGATGAAACCATGGCTCTTTTGTGTGACAAACTCCATGGCGGTGTTATCTCACGTGTTGGCGATGTAAATTGGCTGATCATGTGATTTGAGCCCGTTGGACTTATTTCTTTGGGTTTATTTAAAAGAATAGATGTATTTCGATAAGCCAGTAACAACTCAACAGCTAAAGGATGAGATAATTTGGCACACTAATGGCATAGAACCTCAATTATGCCTCAGCGTCATCGAATATGTCCGATATTTTGATCCATACATTATACTAATATTATCATAATGAAAAGAAATTACAATAATTCCTAAATAATATAAAATCAGCATTGGCCCCTTAAAATTTATCCATCCGTTATATGCATTACATATTCACCTAAGCAGTTTTGCCCCAATTTCTGATACAAAGAGATACTTTTTGCTCTTTAGTAATAAACACAATAATATGTAACTTTTATAAAGCAATAAAAAAGAAGAGGTTACATTTCTAATAGTTTTCATTCTTTATTTTCTGTTTTTCAAGCCCCTTAATCGCGATCAACCGAACGGCAGGCCGCAGTGGCGCTTTACTGTTTTTGCCCAAGATGAGGGCGGCGAAGGACTTGTTGGCTATGCCGATATACAGGTAAATCTTAAAGATATCAACGACAATACACCACAATTTCCTCAGGGCGTTTATTATGGAAACGTAACAGAAAATGGTACAGCTGGTTCGTCAGTGATGACTATGTCAGCTGTTGACTATGACGACCCCAACGAGGGTACACATGCCAAACTTATATATTCCATAGAAAAGAATGTCATCGAAGAAGAAACAGGAGCACCAATATTTGAAATAGAACCCGAAACGGGAGTCATAAAGACGGCAGTATGCTGTTTGGATCGCGAGAGAACACCTGACTACTCTATACAAGTAGTGGCCATGGATGGTGGTGGCTTGAAAGGTACGGGAACAGCCTCCATAAGGGTTAAGGATCTAAATGATATGCCACCCACGTTTACAAAAGATGAATGGTTTACAGAAGTGGACGAAACGAGTGGTTCTTTATTGCCAGAATCGCCCATATTAACGGTGACAGTGCAAGACGAAGATGAAACAAATGCATTTCAATACAAAGTGGTGCCCAATAGTGGCTTGGGTGCAGATAAATTTCTAATGGTACGAAATACTGATGGTACAGGTTCCTTGAAAATTATACAACCTTTAGACTATGAGGACCCCATGCAGAGTAGTGGCTTTCGTTTTCGAATACAAGTGAACGATAAAGGCGATAATGACAGCGATAAATATCATTTGGCCTACTCCTGGGTGGTGGTAAAATTACGTGATGTAAATGATAATTCACCGCGCTTTGAAAGAGATCGTGTAGAGTTGTCGGTGTATGAAGACACAAAAGTTGGCACCATTTTAGAACAATTCAAAGCTACCGATGCCGATCAAGGTGGCAAAAGTAAAGTCAGCTATAAACTGATTAAATCCAGTAACCGCAAGCGCCAATTTGCTATTAGCGACAAAGGTGCCATAAGCATACAAAGAAGTCTGGATCGTGAAACCAATGAACGGCATCAGTTAAGTATACTGGCAGTTGACGACGGTATCATACCTCGTACTGCGACAGCTGTTTTAACGGTCATTGTCAAAGATGTCAATGACAATGGTCCTGTTTTCAAAGAGGACTATCGTCCTGTTTTGCCAGAAAATGCCAGCCCGCGTAAAATTATCGAAATTTCAGCCAAGGATGCTGATGACCGGCTAAGAGGAAATGGCGGGCCGTTTACTTTCCGCATGGATCCCACGGCTAGTGATGTAATCAAATCGAGTTTTAAACTGGAATATGATAGAAGTGAGTAATAAAACGTAAATGCTATTTAACCATTTTATTTGCCATTCGACGCCATTTGGCAATTAATTAAGAAATAATTACCATGTTTATAGATACGAGCAGGTAGTTTTGTAAATCATTAATGGCAGATTGTCACACATTCTTTTGTAGAACATTTTATCTATTTTATGTTCGTTGCGCTTTAACAGTTAACAGTTGCATTAATTAAAACAGTTTATAGTTTCCGGATGGTAGAGAAGCCAGATATGAGCGTTTCTGTACGGGATGTATGCTATTGTTTACAAGCACGAGAATTAATTTCATATAAACATGTCCAGTTTAAATACAATTATCCTTCAATCATTTATTTAACATGATAATTTGAACCTTGTATTTGTTTAAATTATGTATTATGTGTAAGTTTTTCCATTGAATCGTATTGTTGCTCTCAGGATATACTGAAATGAAACTTGTTTTCGTTTGTTTATCAGTTTCATAAATACAATTTAATATCCAATTATTGTCCATATAATTGTTAATTAAAATCAATCAGATGAAAAAGGCAATACAAAACGTTTTATCAAAGAACCAATAATTGATAGTTATCAATAAAACTGTCGTGTTCGTTTTTAGCATTAACGGTTCGAATATACATATGTTTCATTTAAGCTCACACCGGAAAACTTTAGCAGCCCTGAACAGAAACAATTTAACTAAAGTTAACACACAAAAATCATGGTGACTAAAGTTTAGCATAAAAATTTTTAACATGAACATGAACTAAACTCCTTAAATATTTATTTCACTATTCCCTTTCATTCTAAAATAAATATCTAAAGGAGTGGAGTTTTTATACATTAAGCAAGAGTTTTCCATTTTGTCCTTAAAAACTTAATAAAATTGTGTTTAGAGTACTTTCTTGTTTTTCTGAGATATGTTATATAATAAAAATAAAATTCGCTAGTTTAGGACGCTGCTTCAATTTTAAAATTATCACAATTTATTTGTTTCCACATTCAAAAATACTGTACAAAAAAAAAAAAATAAAACTGTAGTAAGAGGTAGGGGTGAAAGTCCTTGAAAAACAAGATTTCAACAATTTAATTTTATCCTCAGATATATCTATTATTAACTTTTAAACAGCTGCTTAAAATAGTGAAACTTGCAAAAACAGGGTACAAAGCTGATTTTGACGAAACTGCGCTCAAGCAAACTTTTAAATTTTCCATTTCGTAATCAAGACTGTTGAACCCAACTGAAGAACCAATAAATCAATAAAAAATCAAAAAATCTGGGAGAAAAGAGTTGAAAATCCGGGACAAAATGAATTTCCCCGAAGCCGGGGACAATCTGCAAGTGTGTGGGGCAGGTTACTCTGTTCTATCTTTACTACAATGGATTTTGCTCTGACGAGATTAGGGATCTTGTTCCCGAAACTCGCACATTTTTACATAGCATGCGTGCATCGTCCAGAGCTCATCCATATGTGAAGAGAATTCGTTTTTCAGCCGTACGCTTCGTTTGTGGAATAAGTTGCCGGCAGACGTGTTTCTTGTCTGTTATATTGTTGGAAAATTCAAATCAAATATTCGTAAATACTACACAGAAAAATTATAGTAAAAATAAAATCAACAAAATTTTTGACTGAAAAAATTATTTGTATTCATATACATAAATATCAAAAAAATAACCTTGGATATCGTATTTTGTTGTTTTTAAAAAAAAATAGTTGTTTTCTATCAATAATTATTTTTACTACACTTTTGTTTGAATCCACGAATGCCTTCACAGGTCCGCATTCAAACAATTTATTAATTGATTCAACGAACTTCGTTATTGAACACGAAAAAAATTGTTTTCTGTGAACTCTCTCTTTTCCCCTCTTCACAACCTATTTTCCCAGTTCTGGTACAACGCACTGCATATCTAGGGGTCATCCCCTGAGTACTAGTCCAAGATGAAAGAAAAAAAAGTAGATTGACTCTCTTCCTCAAAAACTCTTAGACACCATAAAACCCATTTTCGAAAAACGAACAATTGAAAACCGGTTCAATATAGATTTTCCTGAAACCACATCCTGAAAACACGTTGATTTTCATCAAAATTGTTTATGTCATTTTCGACAGCCAATAATATTTAGCCCAGTACCGCAATTTTGATCCCAGATCAAAATACATTTTCCCGTGATCGGGATTTTTGCCAAAATCGTAAAAGCCATTTTCGGGATGCTCATTAAGAGAGCTATTACATGTATATAAACATTTACAATTTCCAAATACTTTTTCACTTTGGATATATAGTTTTATAATAAATTTAGAGTATGGCTTTAAATCAATATGAAAATTTACTCTTTTTTGTCAACAAAAAATTAATTAATAGTGTTGTGATAGTATTTAAGTATGTCAATCAAAAGGCTTTAGAATTCGACCAGAATAAAATAAACAATTTAATTTCAGAGAGTTCGAATACTCCTTTTCATATTATTTGAACCAATTAGAAAAACCAATTGTTTTTGCTACGGATAATAAAAAAAGAAAAATATTTTTATAAATATATGCGTTAATATGCTTACGAATTGTTTATTGATTTAGTATTATAAATGAAAGATTGCCACCCTCATGTAGCGTTTTGAAACCAATCAACTGGAAACACATTTTTTCACAATTCACTTAACGGCTTGTTTAATGAAAATTTGAATCATAAATTGTTCACACAAATAGAGTATTTAATATATTTTTTAATTTATACGTTTAAAAAATAATTTAAAAATTCTTTATTTGTGCAAAATACATACCAGCAAATTTAATTGATGCCACTGAATATTTAATCATTAGTAGAGGATTGCAAAAATATTTGAAGCATATTTATAGGCTGCTAAACAAATGAAAACAAATGAAACCAGTGGCCTACATTTGCAAATGTACATACATACATTTGAATACGAATATGTTCCAGTTGACCATGTACTTAAGGAACCTTAAATGTCTAGTGTAAAGGCCCATTTAGCCGACCGTAAATGTAGTAGGAACAGCTGATCGTTTTTGTTACACGAGAAACGACGAAAGTGTCTATCGGACACTAACTTTGACGCTAACTTAAAGTTAAAGTTAAGTGTGGACCGCTCATGTTGAAGTTTGGTTAAAGTTATAACTTGGTTGTTAAAACATTTCATTTGGAAACTCTGTTATAACTTAAATTGACAACAGCCTGCTAGTTGTAGTTGTTTTTCGCCATTTTTTTTTTACTATGAGAAGTTATAACTCTAACATTACTACGTGTCCGCCACCTTAAACAGACAGATATATAAACAGCAAGTTTTAACTTTATGTTTTAACTGCGTTTCAAGTTAGGTGTAGACTGCATGTAATGAAACGTAACCGTACTGCCCCAACTTGCAAAAAATTAAATTTCACAGTTATTGCCCAGTGATGGTATAAATAATTGTGATAAGAGGATGACACAAAATTCCCGTTTTAGTACTTTTTGTTTATTTGATAACTGATCTGTTTGGATAGTTAAATTTGTATACACATATAATATATTTTAATAAATTTAAGACAACTGTAACGAATTAAATTCGTTGGGTTGTTTCTGGGTTTTATCAAGTCTGTTTCAGCGTTGCCCAATTTAATCTATTTTTTTTTTATTAACAAGCTGGTGGCAGCCTTGTTGAAGTGGCCATTTGATTTCAGCAGCCATTCTAGATTTTCTGCCGAGCACGCCACAATTAATTGAAGAGGACAACCCACCAGCCTGTTGAAGTTAGAATTGTGTAAGTTTTATGGATTTGACTATGACATTAACATGATTGCGTCTTTACAATTAATGTAAATCGTTTATATATGTAGATAATAAAACCATGAAACCATTAAATACTACTTCATTTGGTGTTTTATTATAATTCCCCACTTCGACAAAGTTACTGCCGTAACTGATAGCCGCCTTCAGAGCAACAACATTTGTCATGTAACACCGTAATGAAATTCTATATAGTCAGATAGGCATTTTCATGGTTTTTCTTTCAACGAAAACGATCAACTGTTCCAACTACATTTATGGTCGGCTAAATAGCCGATGTCTTCATCGACAAATTCCGCCACTGTGTCGTTATAGCATTCATTTTATATTTGTTTTCTCACGTCACGTCACGTTACCTTTTTTACACAAGTTAACTTGTTGTTTCTAACATCGACAGTTGGTCGCTCATCTGTTGCTTACAGTTGAACGATAAACTGAAGATATTAATGCCCGCCTTTCTTTAAAACCTACACCGTAATGAAATTCTATATAGTCAGATAGGCATTTTCATGGTTTTTCTTTCAACGAAAACGATCAACTGTTCCAACTACATATATGGTCGGCTAAATAGCCGATGTCTTCATCGACAAATTCCGCCACTGTGTCGTTATAGCATTCATTTTATATTTGTTTTCTCACGTCACGTCACGTTACCTTTTTACACAAGTTAACTTGTTGTTTCAAACATCGACAGTTGGTCGCTCATCTGTTGCTTCCAGTTGAACGACAAAGTGAAGATATTAATGCCCGCCTTTCTTTAAAAGTGTCTACACTAAATAACATAGATCGTGCATATGTATATCATCAAAGAATATATTGGCTAGAATAGTTTTGCCATCTGGGATAGTGCAGAATGAAATTTGTTCAAAAATTTATTTAAATACAAAAATATTAATATTTTAAAATTTTTGTTCAAAACAAAAACTCAAACTTTTTCGATTTATTAATATTTTATACCATTCTTTTTGTCTCTTCTTTTTATCTTTATGACTGCGTAATTTTGTTGGATATTATGCCAAAAACGAAAATTTAATGCTGTTGCGGAAAAATCATCATAAAATAAAAAACTTAACGAAAAAAAATATATAATTATGGCAATCAATATAATTCATTTGATGGAAATTAAAATGAAAATTGCTTTGGCTTTAAAAATGTATAAAACAAAAAAATTGATTGGCTGATTTTGGAAATATTATGGTGCAATGATAGGAGCTGATGGTGGCAATGGTGCTGCAATAGTCTCTTCTTTGAGGCCATTTGACCGAGAACAACAAAAATTCTACCTCATACCCATCGAAATCAAAGACAATGGGTCGCCTGCCATGACTGGTACGTCTACTTTAACTGTAGTTATTGGCGATGTAAATGATAATAAAATGCTGCCAGGCAGCAAAGAAGTTCTGGTTTACAACTACCAGGGCCAATCTCATGATACTCCTATAGGAAGGGTGTATGTACATGATCTGGATGATTGGGATGTAGTAGATAAAAAATATTATTGGGAGCAACAGGAACACCAGCGTTTCAAGCTGGACACTGATACGGGTATTGTATCGATGAAAACCGGCACTCGTAGAGGCCGTTATAGTCTGCGCTTTAAAGTTTACGATCGTGAACAGGGTCAGGTGGATGTGCCCTCAAATATGACTGTTATAGTAAGGGATATCACTGAAGAAGCAGTACAACAGGCTGGTTCTATGCGTCTCCACGGCATAACAGATGAAGAATTCGTACGCACGTGGGACTTTAGGCAACATAAGCAGGTGCGTTCAAAATTGGAAAAATTTCGTGACAAATTAGCGGAGTTGCTTTACACCGAGCGGGATATGGTTGATGTTTTCAGTGTTCAGTCAAAACACGAGGGAATAACGGATGTTCATTTTTCGGCCCGTTCGGCCAATCAACAGCCTTATTTTAAGGCTGTCAGGCTCAATGGTGTGGTGCTGATGCAACGTGATGAAATAGAGCGTGAACTGGGCTTAAATATTACCATGGTAGGCATAGACGAGTGCCTAATAGAGCAAGGAAAGTGTGAAGGATCGTGCTCAAATCGTGTGGAAATCAATAGGCTGCCGTACACAGTTAATGTTAACAAAACTTCCTTAGTGGGAGTAAGGTTAGATATATCTGCCGAATGTTATTGCAAAGCCCGTAACTACAATAAAGAAGATTCCTGTCGCTCACTTACCTGCTATAATGGAGGTCGCTGTGTAGAGACACGCAACGGTCCTCGTTGTGTGGCCTGTCCTATAGGCTATAATGGCCCCAGATGTCAGCAGAATACCCGCAGTTTTAAAGGAAATGGCTGGTCTTGGTATCCGCCACTTCAACTTTGTGAAGAGTCGCATTTAAGTTTAGAATTTATAACTAAAGAAGCAGACGGTTTAATTCTTTACAATGGACCCATAGTGCCTCCCAAAGCAGCAGAATTTGTGCTTACTGACTTTATAGCTGTTGAACTAGAACAAGGCTATCCCCGACTTTTGATAGATTTCGGTTCAGGAACTCTTGAGCTGAGAGTGAAAACGAAAAAGACTTTAGATGATGGTGTGTGGCATAGACTGGATATTTTTTGGAATACGGAGCATATAAGATTGGTGGTTGACTTTTGCAGATCAGCAGAAATCTTTGAGATGGAAGATGGTACAACACCCGAGTTTGATGACAATTCGTGCCAATCTGAGGGAATTATACCACCTTTCAATGAGCTTCTCAACTTAAATACACCGCTGCAATTAGGCGGCCTGTATAGACAACACTTTGATCAATCTCTTTTTCATTGGCAATATGCCTTCACTTCCAAGGGATTTGATGGCTGCATACGTAACGTTGTACATAATTCGGAGCATTATGATTTAGCATTTCCCGCCTTGGCACGTAATAGCTACCCCGGTTGCCCGCAAACTGATGAGGTATGCCTGAAAACTGCCCACACAGCCAGATGCTGGGAACAAGGCAACTGTGTTTCCAGTTTAGTACAAGCCAAATGTCACTGTCAGCCCGGCTGGATGGGGCCCATGTGTAATATACCCACCATACCTACAACGTTCAAACCCCAAAGTTATGTTAAATTTGCCTTATCTTTTGAGCCTGATCGCTTTTCAACACAACTGCAATTACGCTTTCGAACGCGAGAAATGCAGGGAGAAATCTTTCGCGTCTCCGATCAGCATCATCGTGAGTATGCAATTCTGGAGCTGCAGCAGGGTCATTTGCAATTTCGATTTAATCTCAACTCCTTGCGAGCGGAGGAACATAATCTTGCTTTGACTGCAATAACGGTAAATGACGGTCAGTGGCATGCGGTCAAGGTAAGCCGTTATGGCTCAGCGGCTATCATTGAACTAGATGGTGGTGAGGGTAGACGCTTCAATGAAACATTTCGCTACCAAGGACATCAGTGGTTGACAATTGACAAACAGGAAGGAGTTTATGCTGGTGGCAAAGCAGAGTACACTGGCGTTAAGACATTCGAAGTTCTAGGTGATTTTCAACGCTCCTGTCTGGATGATATCAGGTGAAAATAATTTATTTTATTTACTTTAATACATTTGCAAAATATATCTTAAAGACTTTCAAATGTACAGGGTCCTCCAAAGTAGGCAAAGGGATACGTTATTTTTGTCATAAAAAATTAGGAAAATTCTGGAGTCACGTACTCTTAAAGTTGTTCCCTTTCCGCTACAACTAATCTGTGGCATTATCATTAACAAAATATTGTGCTTTTGGGAAAAGAGAGTTTTGTACTGTCAAAGCTTGTGATTAATCAAACAGTCACGAAAAGAAAATAAACTATAAAAACGTTTTTATGTTTGGTGTCTGAGTGATATTTTGTAAGTGTAACCCTCCTTTTAGTTTTTTGAGTTGATACTCGTATCGAATATGTAAGCACGTGATGAGCAAAAAAGTGCCATTTGCATTAAAAGTCTGGTTGTAAAGGAAACTAGTTGACCTATCACTCCGCCGCAGCCTTATTAAAGTCCTACCCTCTGTTTTGTATACTGCTCGTTGTAATCTTTACATTGATTTAAATACTGTGCCACACAAAGCGTATTTTTGTATACTTGAACTAACATGTACATCATGTCTTTATTGCAACAAGGTCATAACTCAAAATCTATGGATATCGGGTTAACAAATGTAGAATTTGAACGGCTTTTAAGTAGCACCCCTTAGGAGGTATTTGCTGAAGGTTGAAAATACACATTTTAAATATGCTTTTTTGACTTATGAACTTGTTGCAATAAATGGGCAATGTGTACAGTGCATGTATGTATGTGTCTGTATAATTTGCTGTATTTGTTTCATTCTGGCAAAATCTCAAATAAAATTGTGTGGGTTTATGGTGTCACTTATCTTTTGTTTTGTCTGTTTGTCCCGATAAGAAGTTTAGTAAATTGAATTTGTGGCTGTTCGTTTGATTAAGTTCTGTCAGAATATGTAAAAAAAAATTTAAATTTATTAAACCGTTCGTAAATTTCTAGCTTGCATAGCGTTACCACGTAACACTATTTATTGCCGCAATTGTCAAATTGGATTGCGTCTAGAAAATGTACGATGTGTAGACCATAAACTGTCATATGCCCTACTGAATGCTTGAGCAATTATTCCTAAGCAATAGACTGTTTTGTAAGTGTGTGCTCACACGCACACAATTAAAAAAGATACTTCAAATTCATATGTATCTGTTGTATAAACAACGTCTCACTTTGAAAATTTTATTTCTGTGATGAAGCAATATTACTTTTTCCCATTAAATGCAATTTCTATTTTTGTGCTATTGTACTGCCGATATTTCTGTTTGTGCTGGGCTGATGAGATTCTGCATTAATGGCTGCCTCGTAGTGAAAAAGTTAAAATGCAACCAGAAAAATTGTGTATTTCAACTTGTCTCCAAAAACAACTTGCCGCTATCATATTCAACTGGCAAGTGTGTTATGTATACGAGTACTTCTCTCACGACTTATTTAGTCTTATTCTGCGCTTCGGTTACGTTTCAACTTTTAGTTATGCTCGAAGCGAAAAATGGCACCTAAAAGAAAACTTCAAACGAAAAAAAAGGAGAGAAAAGTATATTTTAACTAGCTGCAATATTACGAAGCTTGTAAAACAGAAACAGAATAAATAAATCAGCTATAATAAGTAAAATACTATTAAAAATTAAGATTTGTTGTAACAAATAATTAACGCAATGATGAGTAGCACATAACAGCAGCAAAGGTTTCTTCGTAATCGAAGAAACATATGCAGCTGAAATAGGAAAATGAAGGAGAACTAAAAAATTAATTAATTTAGCTTAATTAAAATATAATGCGATTATTTTCAACACATTCTACATTAGAAATAAACATATATGTATGTAGTTTTGTGGTAAGAACAATTAGAAGTCTCAGAATTATTATCGCTAGTCGTTATGTCGTAAGTTGTCACCTAGTCTTTTGGCTTTAATGGTTACATATATAGATATCCTACAGCGTGCGTTACAACGTATTTATATCTTTTTTCATATCACATTTTATTTGAAGAAATAAAACTGTCCTTATACTTGAATAGTTTCTACTTAAATCAGTACATTCAACTGTAATGTAATCATCAATCATTATGTCTTAAAAGAAAGCGGGTTTGAAGAAGAGCATATTCAATTTACTTTTCTTGTAAGACTCAAACCATATAATTTTGTTTCTCTACAGTAGGTGTTTGTTAGTGTATTTGAAAATCATTCCATACCGACACACGTTCTCTTTCTTAATTTGTTGGAGTGAGTTTGTATGAGTGTTTTAATTTAAAGGATATTTTATAACATCCAGTTGGCAACGATTTTTAATTACATGTTTCAACGTTTTTGTTAATTACAAAACAATGCTGTTACAAGTTTTACGTTTTTGTTAATATTAATTTTGTTTTAATATAAATTATATATTTTCTCTTCTTCTTTTGCAACAAAGATTGGATGGTAAACACTTGCCGCTGCCGCCTTCTATGAATGGCACTCAATGGGGCCAAGCTACAATGGCCCGAAACTTAGAACGTAACTGCCCTTCAAATCGTCCGTGTTCAAATATCATCTGTCCGGATCCATTTGACTGTGTTGATTTGTGGAATGAATACGAATGCACGTAAGTAAAAAAAGAGTATTACACTGACGAAAATTCATACTACCTCAAAAATCCTTTGCAGTCATATTCATAAAAAATTTATATATTATTTATTTATTATTTATTTTATTAATTGAACAACTTAGTTATAATTAATTATAAAAAATTTCCAAAAAAACGAGCACTAGCTTCTAGGACCATGTATAATATGTATATTGATAAGAAAGAGTATTACGATCAGATTTTATCACGGATATTTAGAGCTTTCAAAAGTTTTATCAAAATATTAATATTTTCTTTTGGCCCTGCATATTGTAGAGATGTGTTGACATTCGTTGACTATGTGTGACATCGTCATCTTTGGTTTTGGGCAAAAGAGGCAGCTTGGTGGCTATTTTTCTTCCATCAAGTGTTGATGAGTCTACTTGCTGTGGCCGAGCCTCAGACGTAAATTTTTTCTTGAAACTTCTGTTGGATACGTTTGTGTTTTATAACTAGGATTGAATTGTTTATAATAGTGCGTGTACGAAATCCATTTGTTAATTTGCTTATTATAAATATTGTCATGTATAGCTGAATATATCAACATTTTATTTTGGGTGTATTGAATTATCATTGGCAATTTTAGGACATTTTTAGCTGCCGTGTCAGCTCTTTCATTTCCTACTATATGCAAGTGGGCCAGGTATCCACATTAACTTAATTTTCTTTGGAAAGCGAATAAGGTTGTCTCTTATTTCGCAGATAATGTCTTCTCTATTTGTAAGGTTTTGTACTGCCATTATACACGATTTAGAGTCGGAACAGATGACATATTTTTTTAGCTGGTCTTGAATCCATTTAATAGCATTTAATATCGCAGTCATAAAAAAATTAACATTTATCAAAGGTTTTATTTACAAAATATGTAGAGATTTTTGTCAAATGAGCTTGTAATAAAAATAAAATATTGTTTACAAATACGGGGGTTATATTACAAAGGCCGGTACGGAAATTCACGTTGAAAATATACATTTATTTCTACACGGAAAAATAATTTGTAGATTTATGTAGAAAAGGTATGTAAACACTTCATGCTATTTTCATCGTCCAAATTCTTCCTCCATTTTATTTACAATATTTTTTTTTAAATCTATTTTATTAAAATTAAAAGTCAACTGTCAACAATTCCGTAAACTTATAAATGTATGAACATTAATTTTTGTTTCAGTTAACAGAAAAAGTCTCCACTTTTACTTTTTACTTGCCTGTAATAATAAAAAATATCAAAAATTCTGTTTACTTTTTTTTAAGAACTCCATACCGGTAGGCTGAAATTTACATAAGGAAATTACCAACCTGAAATTCCGTAACTTTTTTTACACACAGTTCTTATGGGAACCTGAATTTTCATAGAAACTGCGTACTGCCCTTTTATTTTACTTAGTTTTTGAATCTTGGTTTTTTTATTTTTAGGACTTATTTATACAATGATTTATATAACTTTTTTTTAACTATCTTTACATATTTATTTTTTTCGAGTCCTGAAATTCCTTTAGTGGTCTTTGCAAAAGCTTTCAAGTTTATTGATGATTATGGTAGCTGCTCTAAAATGTTGACAGAAATACAACAAGGAAACATAAAAAAGCTGTATATATGTACACTAGTAGCTAATAAAATAAATAAGAATCAGTCAGTTCTTTAAAAAGATTGGAAGTAGAGTAGAGTACTCAACCAACAGTCTCGAGGTCGCAGGTTCGATTCCTGCCACAGACCCTGGGTGTTACTGCAGACAAGCAAAAAAGCTTTGCAGTTTTTGTGTTTGTTCTTTAAAAAAAAAAGTATTTAAAAAAATAATAATTTTTAAATTAAATTTTTGAAAAATAAAATTTTTGTTCAACGACTATTTTTTACTAAACTATAGTTTGAGTTTTGCTATTCATTTACTGGTAGAGAGCGAAAAAATAATTTAATAATTGATTCAGCAAACTACCTTATTAATTATTTAATATAATTCATTCAGCAAACTAAGTTATTAACTATTTAATTTAATAATTGATTCATCAAACTACGTTATTAATTATTTAGTTTAAGTAAATTTTCTACAAAACCACTTTTATTTAGTCTGATATTTTATAGAATCTTCTAGTCTAATATTTTCATATCCCATCAAATATATTTTCCATTCGATCTGATTTTTACAAGTATTACACCACTTAATCATAAACGTCAGCTCATATCCCTTGAGAACGGACGTTATTAAAATATAATAGCATATAAATTGAATCATTTTCAGCTTCACACCTTGCTGTGGTAAACACAAGCTGATTAAACCTAAACTTTATGTTATGCAT
Source organism: Thecocarcelia acutangulata (assembly GCA_914767995.1). NCBI lineage: Eukaryota > Metazoa > Arthropoda > Insecta > Diptera > Tachinidae > Thecocarcelia > Thecocarcelia acutangulata. The sequence goes on from OU612097.1 coordinate 4,492,789, forward strand.
GAAACCTGACTGTGGATACGCATTCACCTTGAATGTACAAACTTTATTTATGTAATCAGTAAATTGAGTTTTCATTGGCTGGCGTATCAGTAATGCGTATTGTAAGTTTTGTCAAATGTAATAAGACAAATTATAAACAAATGTAAACAAAAAGTTTGTTTGCCCAATAAACTTATATACACAACTAATGGATGTGTAATCTTGGCTATTGACGTTAATAATGATGATGAAACCCACGAATAAAAAATCTTCGCACCACAAGTACAAAATCTGTTTACTTGTAAAGCTGTATGTCAAATCAAAATCAATATTTATTCAAAAATTGTAACACGTAGTGTTTGCTGTGATAGCACACATTTACATTTGATTGTAATGATAAACACAAGTACATGTTAGCAGCTGTTGATGCCATGTTTGCATGTTACTGCTGAAAACTACATACATATATTATATACTTACTTGTATCGTTGTGCTGTTTCCTTAATAGAAACTTTGCAACTTGTATTATTTCAACACATATTGCCACTTTAATAGTCGGCTGAATTATGTGTTCTTGCACGAATGCACATTAGTATGGACTTGCTTTAAGTGGAGGAAACAAGAATTATAAATTCTTTGTAAGAAATATTTCTAGCTACGATTAGTATCAGCCTAACATCTGCAGTAGGGTATTTTAAACATAAACAAATAACAAAATATATTTAATAAAATCGCAAGCATTAACATGGTTAGTAAAGGTTAAAAAATGATGACGGCAAAAAAGGAAAAAATGTATATGCTCTTACAAGCGATATAATAACATAATTTAAACATACACAGAAAAAATTTTAGTAAAAATAAAATCAACAAAATTTTTGTCTGAAAAATAATTTGTATGCATATACATAAATTAAAAAAAAAAAATAGTCTTGGATATCGTATTTTGTTGTTGTTTAAAAAAATATTTTTTACTAAACTTTTGTTTGAATCCACGAATTCCTTTACAGGTCCGCATTCAAACAATTTATTAATTGATTCAACGAATTTCATGTAATTCAATATTCGTATTATTTGATCTTGTTTATATTGAATTCTTCCAGCTAAATATCGTTGCCTTTTTTCCAAAAAAAAGGGGTTTATTATGCGCTATTCATAGAACACAGACGAGCAACTTGTCTAGAAAATTTGTATGAAAGTTGCTCAATTTTTTGACTGATTTTCATAAAAATTTTTTAGATGAGTCGCTCGTCTATATTCTGTAAACAGCACTAAATTATTAAACTATTTTCTATAGAAAAAAAATTATTTGTTAAACTCAGAAAATGTTTTGGCAAACGTTAACGTAATCAATCAATGAATTATACAATAAAACTGCAGCATATAAATCGTATTTTTTCTCCATTTAAGGACTTATAGTTTCTTTCTTAGATCTAGGAAAATTTTCAAAATTATAAATAAAACGAGTTACTCGTCTATGGACAGCACATTAACAATTTGTTCTTTTAAACAAATTGTTGAAATTTTTTATAAAAAAAAACAACGATCGATGGATGAACTTAGAAGAAATCATTTTAAACATAATAACATAAGACAAAGAGCATCAGGTGCTTAACAGAAAAAACTGAGAAATTATCCAATTTATAGAGCCAAAGTGGCATTGTTAGTCCTACAAAGCTACAAATATATCTAGATACATCTTCTGAACTACATCAGCAAGATGTAGTTTTCGATTATCAATGCTAAAAAAAGAATTTAAAAGAAATTGCTTTTGGGAAACTACAGCAGTGAGCACCACAATAGGCACCTAAACACATATTTATGAAATTTTTGCAAACCATGTCTTTTAATGAAGCGCTTTCTCGCAATTTTTTCGCAAACTCCATAGCACTGCTCTCACAAATAACATATCGCACCCGATTTGGAAGCTTTTCAGTTATATGATCGTTGCCGTGCAGTCGTAAGTCTATAATGATTGATGACGAGAGATGAAACCGAACTATACTTCTTTTAAATAATAATTGATCCCATCTATTTTTCTGGATATAACATGTAGTCACATGCATTTGACACAGTTATATCAACCATGAATGCGAATAAAACTCACCGCTATTTGTATCATATATTTATGGCTATTGTATACGGAGAAATCAACATTACTCTGCCCAGGGCTTGATTACACTTTTGAATTAAATGCGTTTTTAGTTTTCTGTTTTTTCTCCGAATTCTATCTTTTTACAATTCCTACAGAAACATAGGAATTGAAATTTTCTATCATTTTGCAAATGTTATTGTCCTTCCAATGGGCCAGCAATATATCACCTATTTTATCGCACCTGTATTTATAATTTTCTCAGGATTTTTTTATTACCCTTTTTACGGTTCACAGTGCTTTTACTCGTATGTGATTGTCACGTATAGTTCCTGTAGTATGAGACCTAAGTTGCGTAAGTCTCGAATAAGTTTGTAATTAGTAAAAAAGTAGTCACAATATATTTTATAATTTACAAGTTCTGCGTTCAATATGTTCAAGAACATTTTCAGAAATTTGCTACCCAATATCTCATTAGAATTATATTTTAATTTAATGCAGTATTTATCGAAGCAATGTCCACTGGAACCCAATTTTGTCAAGCGAAGCGTACGAGCAACTGTTTGGCCCGAATAAATTGCTTTGCCGAATGATGACCATAATATTTCACCCACGACTCATTAATCGATACATTTTTATGAAAAACTTTCTAGGTTGAAATTTTTTGTAGTAGTGCCGAAAAAACGTGAAAATTTTGTTTTCAAGCTAAAAAAAGTGTACTTTTCAGAGAAAGTGAATGTAGATTTTGGCATTATCTTTCTATTGTTTACCTTGGCCCAGTACTTAGGATAATAGCTTATGAGCAGCAGGAGGCGGAGGGGGAAGAGGAGGAAAAAGGCAGTAGTGTTGTGTCTGTACATGGGTACACACGTATTTTATTGATGGTACACTTATTTTACAACTGGTTATAGCCAGTACAATTAATCATTTTATTTCGGTTTCGAATATCTTTTTTACTAAATTTAAAAAATTATTTTGAGTATTGGAAATCTTTACTTAGATTTGTACAATTTTTTGCTGTCCATTTGAAAAGTATTCATATTTGTGCGTGTTTTATGGCATTTCCATAATTTTTCGCAATATTTCTGGTGACAACTGTTTGCATCCTTGTCATCCAACTTCCCCTTGAGAACTCTAATAATCCGAAGCTTGTTCACATAAACCCGAAGGTACAACTAGACCTAAAGAAAGAAATCCGGAATGACTACATCGAGCGATCTTGCTAGCCATGCCAAATCGCCAACACGGGTGATTACGCGATTAAGAAATTCTTCCTTCACAATATCCCTTGTGACTCTTCTAGTGTGTGCCGTTGCATACACATTTTGTTGAAATCACATTTTCACCAAGCTCCGCTCATTCAATTTCGGCAATAAGAAGTCTGTTATCATGGCCCTGTAGCGTATACCAGTAACAGTAACTGCATTGACGATAGCATCCTCAAAAATGTACAATTTAATCCTCACAGTAGTCTTGAGTGGTTTTACATACATAGCACGCTGATTTTCAGTGTTGCAGAAACGTAGATTTTGTTTAATGACGTAACCATTTAAATGAAAATGCGCCTCGTCGATCATGATGATTTTCGACGCAAAATCGTCCTCTTAACTGTTGAGATTGTGGGTAGCTCTACATTAATTTTCAGCTTTTTTGTATCCTGCAACTGTCTAGTTCACAAATATCAAATATGATTGATGCAAAAAGTCATATGCAAAGCTAGTCCATCTTATGATATGGTAATAATTTTGCACCGTACTGTATATTCACATGTTTATTTGTAAAGCAAACGATTCATTATGTTGATTGGTGGCTGGTTTTCCTTTCTAAAGTTCTAATGTAAAGCAGACTAGTGACTCGGTTAAACTTATTTTATTACAAATCTAAGCCTTTTAGATGAGAATATATTATCAAAATAATTACTTTACCCTTTACTTTATATTAGTTATATTAAAAAGTCTGTAAGTGGCAAAGGATATACTAATTTTTCGCTTTAAAATAATAATCTGCAAAAACAAGGTTTGCTTCAACTTCAAACCAAAGTGCCTTTGAAAGTTTAAGAAGTTTGAGCTAATTATTTATCAGACATGCCACGATCAAAGAATTTACATACATTCATATGTAAATGTATCATTTCAGTGTAATATATGTGTATGTATGGACACATGTATATAAAAAAAAATATTTGCTTACCTTATATCCTCCTTGTAGCAAAGTATCAGCTCTCTATCATACTAATTTTATTGCAAAATAGAAAACCACAAAACCAAACAAGCTGAAATATTCAAAATGAACTCTCATTTATAAGCATCTGCTTTCTATTTATTACCATGGCATTCTGCATAGATATTACACTTGAAGTACTTTAGTTGCTCAACGCAATAGTGCACCATTTTCAGCAGCAACAACAAGAAAGGAAAATGAAAAGGAACAGTGGTATGTCGGCAAGTCACGACAATAAACAAGAAAAAGCATTTTCCACATCATTAGTTATGCCAAATGCAACAAATGTCAGGGTAGACAACAGCTTAGTACTTCCATTTCTTCAAGCGTGACTCAAGTACAATGAAGTAGAAAATATAAAATTTATTAAAATAGGAATAAATAAAAAATGTGTCAAAGCAAATATGTGCGGGTATAAAAGTGCTTTATGAAATATTGGATATGAGCAACAGTATTGCGTTGACGTTTTAACAAATGTTATATATTTTTATGCAAGTTTGTAAGATTAGTTATTTTGGTCATAACTTTGTTTCTTGTTTTAAAAAAAATACTCAAAACATTGTCCCACCATCTACCATTTAAACAGCAGTTCCTTGCTACTAAAAACTTAAGCTTACTTATGACTAGTTGCATAGAAAAATTTTATTTTCACTCACCATTTTCCTTTATTTAACTAATTATTGTGGTCTTAATGCCAGCCTTTTTTTTAATATTGCTGGTCACACTTTTATTTCCTAGTAAAGAATCAGAAATTAAGTCCTAATAAAGCATATTCATTTGTGATGGTGTATTACATTGTACTCGTTTTAGAGCTAAATTCAAATCAGTTGTAAACTATTTCTTAAGCTGACATTTAGCTTAGATGTATATGATTCCTACAACTCAATTTATTTTATTCATACAAAATAATTCTGACATCTAAACTTTTCTAAACACATTTCAAACAAATAAGCAACCGAGTGTTTTTTTTTTTTAAGTATCAAAAACAATTGAGTTTATTCACTTTACGTGTGCAAAAGTAAGGCTAGTTTTTTGTGTTTCGACAGGTATTATTAAAATATTTTTCTTTTTAAATTCTTTAAAATTTATTTAAGTTTAGTCGACATGTAAGTATTTTACATTGGTGAAAATGACATCTATATTGTTAAAAATATGTCATGTGTTATCTAATAAAAAAAAATTTTCCTCACATTGCAACAACATTTCACCCATCCAGCAAATTATATGATTTTCAGCAGGGCTTAACAAGTTGGCAGACTTCTGAATTATTTCAAATTGAAAATAATTTAAAACTAAAAATTTTCTCAAGCGCCTAAATGTTTGATACAGATGTGAACTCAAATTAAAAAACTACTACTACTCTCAACACTACTATTACTTTCAACAAAAAGAGAAATTATTTTCAAGTTGAGAAATTCAGTTCTTCGTAACTTTATTTAACACTTTACACTTTATAGATATATATTTGATTAATTTTATTGTTCTTTTTTTTTATTAGATTTTCTATTACAATGACTGTTTTTGGTTTCCTTGAAATGTGCGAAAGGACAAAGTGGTTGGCTCCTCTTGAGTCTTAGTAGCGCGTTTTTTTTTCTGTACCTGTGAATTATTCAGTGTCATTAGGAGAAACTAGAGTCTTTTTATCTGGCATAGCAAATCGGTTGTAATTATTAAAATACATCTTCGCCCTTTGCCACTCCAGCCATAATTATTTCTTTCACAATACTCCGCCCCAAATGTATAATAAGCAATCGTGTGCCGTTGCGTGCCTGGTGCATGAAGTGGGGGGATTTTGGGGACTCACGATCCGATTTTGGGAATGCCCAAAAAAATCGTAATCATTTCGCTATCCGGTTTACAGCCGGATGCATTTTGACGTTTACTGAAGCTGACTTTGGGAGTTCCGAAAAAAAACTCGTTATACGAATAATCATCAGGTATATGGATAATTAGTTTGATATCGAAGCCTGTGCTTTAGTTTTTTAAACTATATTAGTTTAAAAGAGAAATTGCCGTAACTTCTGCACGATATCGCGACATGATAATAAACTTTTTCATGATAAAATTGAGTGATATTATTGTGGCCATTATCTGGTTTTACTACAGCCTGTAACACAATCAAATCAGTTTTATTCACTGCATTAACTTCTAACATTAATATTTTATATTTCCCAGCTATATACTCGTATATATCGACATTTCATATGAGCTACGCTTCTTACGCATATACACATTCATACACATGCTTGCGCACAGTAAACAAGCGACAGCAACAAACAATAATAAAACGAAATATCAAGAATGCAAGAATAACAACTACATTATTTGCAGATTTACTGCGCACTTTATGTACTTTATTTAGGAAGTTTTATGTACTTTTGTCATGTTTATGCATGTTTGTTTATTTGTGTATTATGCTTTTAGTTTTGTCTTGCTTGTGTGAATATGTGGTTCACTTATAACAAGCTGCACACTGGGCCAGATGTGATAAAAATGCTTAACAGTATTTTCTATTTAATTAAAATCTTATAATTGTATCTTATTTTTTTATTTATCTTCGTTTTTTTAGTTTATCCTGAATAAAAGTTAAAAAATATGTAAATTTTTTATAAAAAAAAAAAACTAAATCTAAAGCTACAAAAGTTAAATATACTTAAAACCTGGTATAAATTTTCGAACAACCTCTAGTTAATCACAGAATCCGTGCAAGTATACCGTTAACACCGTCGTCTTCACCTTCGTTAACCCGCTTTTATTATGAATTCTACACTTTGAAAATTTTGTATTAGTAAATAAATAATTTTTCTGTACGAGATTACACAAACCGGTTATTTCCGAATAAAAAAATATTGTAACGTATTAATGTTATCAACACGTAATATTAGAAATATTGTAACTCGATTCAGTCACTTCTCTTTATTTTTATATATAAAATCAAGTTCTATGTTTTTAAAAATGTCTGCTTTTATAAAATAAAAATTATTTATTATCAATTGCCTTAATTAAACTTCTTACTTGAACAGGCAAACAAAATTGTTACCCATAAATTATAAACAATAAAAATAATGTGTGTCTAACAAGAAGCAAACTTATTATGAATTATATTAAATGAAACTGGAAATTAAATTATTTGTAAAAATGCACTCAAGCAAAAACCAATTAGCTTAAAAGTACAACGTTTGCCAGGTTTAACGAACTGCATTTTATTTATTTCCTAACAACTTGAACAGCTTCTACACAACTACTCAACTATCTACTTAACGTACAACAGTAGACGTAGACAAATTGTTATTAATATACTCGTACACACATCGTACATATGCGTATGTTTCGTTTTTATTTTAAAATATACTCGTACACATTTTATTTTTGCCATCTCATAAATTATGTATGTAAATCATTTATGGTGCTCTCTCTCTCTCTTATATTCACTTTATATTTCAGTTGCAGCGAAGGTCGTGTCATGTCTGCCGATACAAAAGGATGTGTAGATCGTAATGAGTGCCTGGATTTGCCATGTCTTAATGGTGCCACTTGTATAAATTTAGAGCCACGTTTGCGTTATCGTTGCATATGCCCCGAAGGTTATTGGGGTGAAAACTGCGAATTGGTGCAGGAAGGTCAAAGGCTAAAGTTGAGCATGGGAGCACTGGGCGCCATTTTCGTGTGTCTTATTATAATTCTAAGTAAGTAAAAACTAAATGCTAAAACTTTAATGAAAATTATATACATCTTGAGCAAATTAGCTTAAAACTTACACAAAAGTAAAATGAATGAATAGGGAAAAGTTTGCAATTCAAGTTAAAGCTGAAGAAGCAAATAATGATAAGTTAAGCATCTTTTATTATTACCAAAATTCTAGACTGATTTTGAAATGAATTGCTTGAAAAAAACGCATATTCTATGACTTATAGCTAAATTGACTAGTTGAGTTGCAATTGTAAAATTCCTATTAGTGATAACAACTCGACTCAACTTTCCTACGCTTGTTATAGCAAAAATTTGTGGGCCATATGAAATTCCCAATGAAAGTTAAAAAAAGTCTGCTTTAGAACTCAACCTCAAGCCGAAACAGGGTGACAAGAGTAACCACCATGATTTTTTACATCAGCCCCGCCTACTTTTGGGTGCTATATTTATACAAGAATCAACAAACAAGAAATATAATACTTGTATAAACAGCTAAACTTTTGTTATACATTTTTAAAGTTGACGTAATTTGACCAAGTGTTATGTAAAAAAGTTGTATTTGTGTCAAGGGGAGTTGGAAAATAGTTTGCTCCCTATTTTTAAAAATGTCAATGTAAATAAAGAATTTTAATTTTTCTTCCAAAATTGTCGATGCGAGTTTAAAATGTGTTTCCCTCCATAAAGTATGCTTGCACCCCTCACAGCATTATTTATTTCTTATTTTACCAAAGTTTTCTCCAAAAACTCATCATTTAGTTTGTCACTGTCTTGCTTAACTATACTTTTTCTTCAAACTTTGCGTTTCATGAGAAAGTTTTTTTTTAATTTGACTTACCTCTGCGGGGTTCTTCAACACAGTGCTAAGTAGTTTGCCTTTTAGATTTCCAAGACCATGTTTTAATAACTCGAACTTTTCAAAAATAAACATTTTAAAAACAAACTTGTACAGATTTGAGCATTCATAATTTTGGTTGGTTTATGTTATTTGTAAAGGGTGGTGCAAAATTATCGAAGGCAATTGAATGCGTCGTAACATTTTTTTATCATTATTGTTATTATGTGTTAATTATTTATTTTCAGTATTTTGTAAAAAAAAAACTGGTGAGTTTAAAACGAAACATAATTAAATAACATGGCTAAGCTTTTGAACGTTATTTCTTAAATCAACTTTTGATTTAACTCTTATGCTTACTACATAGTTTTGTTAATAGGGAAACTGCAGCATAAAAATTCAAAAGTAGTTCAACTGTTACAGTGTTTCTTGGAAATCTGTAATTGGCTCATATTTCTTTTATTACACAGTGTTTGGCCCTTCCCATCACTGCGTGTTGATATTCCACAACAAAAGAATATTTTTTATTCCAGCTACAGAATTAAGGTTCCAGCAGTATAGAATCCTAGCGCATACCATGAGCCTGTTTTACACGACATATTTGGGGAACGTACACGAGATTTTAGACTACTGCTCTGCTCACCTGATATAACCACTCCAGACTGTTTCTTTTAGGGTTATTCAAAAATAATGGTGTACACTAAAAGACCTTGAATCTGAAAACAACAACCTTCCACCTTCCACCTGAAGATTTTTCAAAGGTTATGAAAAAAGAACCCTAGATTTGACACAAACGTTTCTACGACTTGGCACTTGCTCAACTAAGGACTGTTTCATTTCAAATTCTTTCTTTACAAAAAAAATAAAGAGAAATAAAATCAACAATAATAAAAAAATTATAAACAAATAAAACCCTTTTAGAGATTTCGTGCCACCCTGTATAGTAAACAAAAACTTTTTAACTTTATTTAGCGTTTCTTTTATTGACAAATTTTGTTACTGTCAAATTTTAAGTGAAATTTTATTAACATGAACCGTGTGAAATGTGCACATTCTAATTGACACTCACAACTAGGGTAACAATAACAACAAAAATACAACAGAAGTAATGACAAAAGTTTTAACAGCTTTTTGAGAACTTATGTTCACAGCTTACAGGCTCGCAGCTAACTCCACAAAACAACAATAAAATAGAAAACTAAATAGAAGAAAAAAAAAAATATAAATATGTAAACTTAAAATTCTTTAGATAAAAATTATATTAATAGCATTACATTTTTCCAACTTAAATCTTGCGGCACGGTATTAAAAATAATTTATTTCTAGGAAAAACAAATTAGTTACAATACAAATGTTGTTACTCAGTTCGTTAAAAATTGAAATTTTTATGTTGTATGAACTTCGAGTTTCCAATTGCAGCCCCCTATTCACTTGAGCAGTTAACTTTGGCAAAATATGGAAATACCTGAAGTTTCTTTATTTTAAATTTGTAGAAATTTTTAACGAATTTAAGTTTCAGCAAATAGTCGGTGGCTGAGTAGTTAAGGCAGCCGTTCATGATACGTCATGACCCGAGTTCAAATTCGAAAATGGATGTTGATGACTAGTGTAGTGGCTACGAAGCAGCTAATTGTGCCCCAACTAAAGGTTTGACTATTAATTTTCTGGGCTTCTTCAATCAGAAATTATTGATCACAGCAAATTTGTATTGTACAAAAAATCGTTCTTAAGAAAGAAAAAACTTAAACTAAAACCCGTTGTAACCAAAAATCTGATTTAAAAAATTATAAAAAGTTTATGAAAATTTCAATAAATTATTAAATTAGTCAGCCATGTCACAGAGCTTAAGTCCGTTCGGAAACGGAATTGAATTCTATTTTTACTTCTTCAAAAACGAAAAACTAAAAAACTTTTCGGAATGAAATCATTTCTAATTGGAATAATGAGACTAATATTATCTTATAGAATTGATTTCATTCCGAAAAAGTTTTAAATTTTCGTTTTTTTTTAATTAAAAACCTATTCAATTCCATTTCCGAACGGAAGTGAATTCTGTGACATGACCGAGTATTTGAAATTTAGTGTGAATAATTTATTAATTTATTGCCACAATGGATATCCCCATGAATCTGTTATTCCAATAAGAGAAAAGCTCCAAACGCTCATCCTTTGATATTAAACGGTTTTTGTTGTCAAAAAGTCATTGACGGCAGAGTTTAACTTCGCCAGTGCCGCCTTATTTTCTCCTTCTGCTACTACTTCTACGAAATACGAACTAAAGGCAGAACTGCCACCAGTTAGTCAAATCAAAGCCTATGTGATTCAATAATTTTTTTGCTTTATACACTAGTTGTATAATTTTCAATTATTCTTTCTATGATTATTATCCTGCTTATCATTATTGCATTGCTCAATGCACTCAATTAAATTTGACACCCAAATCTATATCAATCCTAAAGTACTAATCAGCATAAATTTTTAATTATTGGTAATTGGTTATTTGGTGCTTAGGCTTCGTACTCGTACACCTGTGATTTATATTACAATATATTAGACTAAAGCATTTCTTTGTTCTAATTTTAATGAAAGTTATATTGCATTATTTTTGTAAGTGCTAATTTTGGGGAAAAATGTATTGAGTGAAGTCTGGTTCAGCAAGTTTCCCAGAAAACACTTCTACAATATTTAAAAAGCGTTTTTATATGACAAAAAAAAAATCGTCCTTTGCCTAGTAAAAGGACCTCTAAGTTTTTTAATTAAAATTTTTGAATTTCCAATGTTTTCATTACACATTTATTGCTTCCAATTTATATTTATGGAGTCCTTCCAAACCATTAAAAGGAAATTGAAAAAAAAAAAACAAAACAAATCTTTTGACCTGTTGATGTCATAAACACTCAGTTTTAATGTGTTCACTCAATCCGTTTCGCTTTTAATTCATTAAATCATAAAACTGACATTTGTGTTCGCATTAAGTATTTGTTTGTTGTTTATGCGGCTAATGCTGCTTTTGTTTTTGTCTTTCCATACATAAACCATTAACGATTTGTTCATAAACCTCAAACCTTTTAAACTAATTAAAAGCATTTGAAGTCCCTTTTATCCTTTTCTTTTATTTGTAAATTTTGTAAACGTGCGTTTGTATACTTGTTTGGGTTTCTATGCAATTTAATTAAAAGAGGACAAGCAAAAATTGGTATAAAATGCGAACAAAAAAATGTTAACGCAAAAGACATTTGCGCTGTGTATTTGAACAGGAATGTTCAAGTATTAAACATCGCCGAGTCTGGAATGAAACCATTAAAATTAGACAAACATGTGCTACATTTACACTGGGACTGAACGTAATAAAATGCAGCAACAGAGAAAACAATTTAGCAGCTTTTATGGGCGCATTGCTTGAGGCAAACAAGTTCAGGAATGTACGAGTATGAAAAAAGGCACCATTAAAATAGCATTCTGTTCTAATGAATATTTTCTTTGCCTTATTTTTAAATGATTTTTTTTTTTAGATGGTGAATTGATTTCCTAATATCAAACTTTTATTGCTTTGCAGAGCAAGAAAGCATAGAGTTCTACAATACAGGGAAGTTTAATTAGAAATGAAATGACTTGATTTAATGAGAAATTTTGAGAGATTAAACGGTACAAAATACAAATTTTATAGCTTCTAATATTAATCGGTTGCTTATCAAGATAAGATCATGTTCTATGGGTATAAAATGAGCACTAAAAATTTTTAAAATTCATAAAATATGTCCCTTAAAAATCTTTTAAGTTTGATAAAACTGGTGTTTCTGCAGAATATTTGTGTGAAGTTGAAACAGGACATTATGTACTCGAAGTTGATTCAGTAAAAAAATTTGTTTCACATATAAATTTACAAAACGAAGTCAGTGCCTCAAATTGTGAATGGAAGAAGTCAACGACTTAAAGAAACCACAGTATTACTAGCAATTATTTCTGAAACAACTGTACTGTTGCTGTTCCAAATAATTGTATAAATATCGCGGTTAATTCATAACACCAAAATATTAAAAATATTCTTCACTGTGGTTGTTCCAAAAGTATTCATTTTCCAATATGTGTATGTCAAGATGGCTTTTCTTCATGATAAACTAAAAGACGAGATATATCTTAAGTAGAAGAGTTTGAAACTGAGCCAGATATGGCCTTAGGAATTTTAAAATTTATTTATGTTTTAAAGCAAAATTTTAGACATGGAAATAAAAATGTAATTCAGTTTATAGTAGGGATTAGTAAAATGCCAAATAAGCAGAAAAATTGAATACGATCAGGAAAACCGTAAAATATCTTGTATCTATATGTTCAAAGATTACTAAGCAAGTTCGACAAGGCGAATTATAATGCAACTGAAATATCAATGGGAAACATTGTTGGAAAGTCTCATGTACCGCGTTTCCGCCTATAAGGTTACTCGCAGTAATTGCATTATAATACTGGCTGTATACGATCTCATACAATCCTGCTGATATCACATGTCAATCAAGCCCAAAGCATGCAGTAGTGGCGTTAAAAGTTTTCAATCATATCACGATATCGCTCCCCATTCACAGTTACCATTACGGCGTTTCCATTTTCAAAGAAGTAAGGTCCAATGATTCCTCTTGATTAAATTCCACACCAGGCTGTCACTTTTTATAGATGCAACGGTGACTGATTAATAATTTGAGGGTTTTTCATTTTCCAGATTTTTACGATTTTTTCATAGAAATCGAGAAATTACTTTAATAAAATGTTTTAACGATTAAAGCCGTTGGTTTATCGAATATTTTTCCTTAAAAATGTTGCTAAGTGTCTTCTTCACGGCTGCTAAATATGAACTAATATTTACCAAAATGGTGGCAAAACAAAGTAGTATAGCTTCCCGGCAGACGCTCGATATTTAGTTTTATTCGTACACAGAAAATAATAAATAAAAACAAAATCAATGAAATTCTGGTCTAAAAAAATAATTAATAACATTTTAATTTTCCTGACGATGATAACAAATTGTTATCAAAATACCGTTGAATTTTTTATATAAAACCAAAACGATCTTTAGCTGCAAAAATAAAAATTAATTGCTTGAACAACATCAAATGACTAAATATTAAATATATGTATAAAATAATAATAGCCTTGGACATCATATCGCTACTTTTTTGCAACATAGTCATATCTAAAAAAATGAGTTTTTCGAGTTAACAATGCAGAATTGTTAACAGTGCTCCCTTTTATATTCTGACAAAAAATTATTCAAATTACTTTAAAACTGTTTGCTTTAGTAGATATTTTCTAAAAAAAAATTTCTAAGACTTGTATGGAAACTAAAAATCTGAAATGTATTTTTTTCGAAACACGCTTTTTTTTTAGTTATGACTATGTTGCAATAAAGGAGCGATATATTGTTGTAATATATGTTTCTTTCGTTTCGGAATATTTTTAGTAAAATTTTGTTCGAATACGGGGATTTTTTTACAGGGGCGAATTCAAACAATTTAATAATTGATTTAGCGAATTCTATAAACGAACATGAAAACTATTTTTTTTTCCTGTATGAAAAGATATGAGAAAAAAATATGTTACTTTGAAAAGAATTTTAGATAACAAAGATGCAAAGGTTATATAAAACTTTGTTCGAATTTATATTTTGTATGAGTTTGTTGACCCTAATTTGGCTCCGTACTTGAAGAACAGTAAATCTGTTAGGGGTTATCAAAGCAGAGAATACTTCTATAAGCCTAGCAAGCTCAAAGATATTTAGCTGGAAGATATTTTGAAGGTCATGGGAATTATGAGCTCAAGTAGTGACTCTGAACTTTATGAGAACAAATTTCGTATATCTAGAGCCGAAAATAACAAAAGACATGGATATAAAACATAATTTTCTAATCTCAGAAAGCCTAGATGGGAAAAATAATTAAATAACAAAAGTATCGACAACGTGGCTGACCTCTTAAACAAATTCTTAGATAGAAAAACTTTCATGACGATTAGATTTATTTATTTGTTTTTTTTTTTTTAATTATATAGTTGGGACAGGGTGTTATCATTATACTGTTAAATATGCAAGAAAATATTTCCATATTTTATGCTTTATGTGTTCGAACCAAATAGCCTTTGAAATATTTGTTTTGTTATAGAATACACTCTAATCATTTTTGTGTCTTAAAATGATTAGAGCATTAATCACACAAGTCATAGCAATTCTTATATGTAAATTGGGGTTTTCAGTTTGAAAATCACTGAATAAGAACTTTAAGGCTGCAGCCAATATAAGATTACATTGACATAATTATTTTGTTTGTGTATTTTTATCTCTTTTGTTAGCGTCGATTGTCAGACGCGAGCAAACCAAACATTATAACAAATTTACAAGTAAAAAAAAAAGAAACATTAGAATAAACACGAAAAGCGCTTTAAAATTTTTGTTGAGTTAACTTAACTTTGCTTTTATTTAAATGAAAAGCAAGAGAAAAACATATATAATAAACATGAAAATTAACTTTAAAGTTATTTATGAGCTTTGCAAGGCAAGAAACAAATTGTAGCAGTATAACAAATAAGAAAGTAAAAAATTTAGAATGAGCAATAGTTAAATTCCAATGTTTCTAGTTGTAACTTGTTTCTGTAAAGAGAGCTATCCCGGAGTCGCTAACTTACCCATTGTGTAGCTCCAAACTTTGGGCGCGATAACAATAACAAGGTGTTGAATCGCTGTATACTTGTTTTTATATTTTCATTGCAAGTTATGAATTTATATACCACAAACAAGGCTTTAAAATAAGAAGAAAGTCATTTTCATCAAATAAAGTCTATCGTATGATATTTACCTGGCAATGAGTGGAAAGCCGGGTTTTAAATATTGCTCTTTAGTATTTTTCCTTTTCCCAATTTAAATATTATTTTAGAAATCTTGTTCGTTGTAGAAAACAGAGTTTAAAAATTGGTTTTCAGTATTTCTAAAAATCCAAAAATGTATTTCATAGTTGAAAGAACTCAAATATTTTTTATTTATTTATTTACTTATTTTTTTAACTTGTTTGTTGCATAATACAAAAATATGTTTTAAACTCATATATGTAAATTTTAAGTTCTTAATTGAGGCTGCAATTTATGCCACCGCTTTAACAGTTGCGTTCAAATGTTTCAGTAAGCAGATGGCTAAAATATTTGCAATTATGTACTCAGCCTAAAATTGTTAGAGTTTTCAAATTAAAAAGTCCAACACTATATACTCGTAAATAGGCGAGTACACACATAATTAGAAAACAGAATCACTTGAATCTTAATTAAAATTATAAAATAAAATGTTTTGTGTTTGCTCGCTTCATTATTCTATTTCACACATATATGCTATCGGCTTCATCTCAAATAATTAAATGAATTCGGTACGCACACACACACACACACACACAGATCCTCCTCATACATATTTTTCTCTTTCTTCTCTGTTTGTATATCCACAGACGACTACGTACTTATAGCCAACGTTGACCGTTGGGTATACGTAATTTTTAATTAGTCTTTACAATTGAATAATACTTATACGGATACGTGAACGTACGCTTGAGGATTCACTGACCCAAATGAATAAACTTTTATTCACACACACACACACACACACAGACAAACACACAAACCAAGTGACTTGTGCTGGTGCGCGGCATTTATTTGCAGCAATTATTTTATTTAAACGGTTGTAATTGCCTTTCTTGTTGTTTCGCAATTTGTATGGTTTTATATCAGAGCTGGTAAAGATTTTGGTTCAGTTGGTCAATATTTACGACATATAAATACCATTTCTGATTTAAAAACATTTATGGTCTTGTATGAGTAACTTTATTGAAAACTCTTTTAAATGAAATTGAAAAGAAAAATAATTCTATTATTTTTACAACTTTTCAGCAAATAGTGGCTGAATTTAATTGAGGGATGTGGGAGGAATTTCCGTTGTAATTTTTAAACAATGCCTCCGAGAACAATCATTGATTTTTAGAGAATTTAAAATTGGGTTAAATTTTAAGAATATGAGAGCAGATTGATATTGAAGTAGGGGAAATTTTTTTTTTTTTTTTTTCAAAACCATTTACTTCTCAACACAATCAAAAGGAGACTCAGTACACTTAGCAAGACGATATTAACACTTTTTGTATAGCATCTGAATAATACGATTTTAGGAGCCCCTCAAAATACGCATTACTATCGGTAATCACTTCTTCGTTTGAGATGAATGTTGCTCCTGCGAGCTATTTCTTCAAGTTTGGAAACAGGAAAAAGTCACTAGAAGCTAAATCTGGACTGCAAAGTGGATAATCAACCAATTCGAAGTGTATTTCATATAATTTTAGCATCCTTAAAAGTTAGTTAATAATGGACTAAAAAGCGGTTAATTTTGTCAAACAGTTTTCTAGTATTATTTAATTTTAAGTTTGTGAAAAAAGGCATTTCAATTCGTTTAAAATTAAAATGTTAAATGATTTCTATGGGCTGCAGGCTTTGCTAGAAGCAGTAGCCATTCATAGCCCATTTTTAGATTCTTGTTACAGTGATTTCATTCACATTATTAAACAGTCTTGACCACAGGTAATTTTTGCTTCATGCTGGTTATTGAACTCTGCAGAAGTCAATGATTTCATAAAAAAAATATATAAATTTCTCTTTTTAGCATCATTCGTTTCTTATGTTTTGGGTATTAAAATGCAATTGTAGAATGCGAATTTACATCAGACTATTTAAAGTTTATTCATTGCGTTTTTCATTAGTATCCCAGCAAAAAATTTTATGAATTTTGGAAGCAATGAAAGAATTTATTGACTTCTCATGGCTCTTTTTTAAAGTATACGCCAATAGAGGGCAGAGAAAGTTTAGTTTCTTTTAACAATAAGACTATAAGCTGCACAAATTTGTTGCAAATAATTTAATATTTCAAAGATTTTTTGCTTTCCAACCTTGATATAATTTTTAAATTTTAGTAAAATCCCAAACTTTCTTTTTTCATAATTGTTTACGTTAATTGTTGCTTAGTTTTTAGTACGTGTATATGTAAGTAATATGTTTTTGATAACTAAAGTCATACTGCCAACTCATCTCAATAAAATCTATAGCTCAAAATTTTAAAATACTAGATCATATAATTTTATTTTATTTTTGATAAATGGAAGGAAAGAGAAAACACAAGGTTTTTCTTTTTCATTCGAATATATTCTTTCTTAAGTATTTTCTTTAATATGTAATGGAAAATTACAAAACACTAACGAAAAGGAAATGAGATTAATTAGCAAGAGCTGTTTCCAGTTCACTCAAGCTTATATTATGCGCATATATTATACAATTCTGTATTTGTTCATTTTTTTTTCTCCCATAAAAAACACCTAAATTAATTAAACTGAAGTCATCTTTGGTTAGAGCTCTCATAAATAATGTTGTGGTAATATGAAAAGCTTACGGTAAACGAACAAAAAAAATCTATAAAACGCTGTGAATCCCTCTCAAACGTAAGACTTAATCTGCTTTGACCACCATTCTTTTCAAACGCTCTGTTCTGTTTTGCTTTTCTTGCTGCCACCCAAATTATTAAAGCCATTTCGGTTTTGTTTATATTTCTTATAAAGTGCCAATAATGGTGAACCCACCCACCACTTACAACACTTCCAAGATAAATATTTGCTCTGCTGTAAACAGAACCCGCACTATTGTGTATTGTATGAAAATTAAGAAAAAACAAAAAAAAAATTATTAAAAAAAATTAGTTGCTTTATCAAGTCAATTTATTTAATATATCTGACCTTTTGATGGTCTGAAAGAACAGAAAAGTTAGTGACGCGACAAAATTAAGATATGTGTTTAAAAAGCTAGTTGTTTATTAAATAACTAGCTTTTATTACTGGGAGTAGTGTTTTGCTTCTACCTTGTGCACACGTCTTTTGTTACTGATTGCACAGTAATAGGTAGCAACTGTGTACAACGTGTATTTGTCTCAGTTTTTTGTTTCTTTTCACCAATGTCTGTATTTTCTACGTCTATGATCATTATTTGTGTCGAATGTCACCAAATTGCACCAGAATAGGTAGCAAGCTGTTTCTTTGTTCTCTCTTTTTTCACCGTTTTCCCTGTTTATTATATATTCATTATTACCTCGTAGTGTGGAAGATATTGGGCTAAATTTTCTTAGTCTCAGTAGTGTCGAAGGTACATACACTGGGCACTGATTAGTTTTAACCAATTCAATTCCAACATTTTAAATACTGTAGTAGAGGTCGTTTTGGTTTTTCGTGCTGTTATTGTTTAAGTTAAGTCTCCATAAGCACTTCCTCCTCCTCATAATCTATTTTCCTATTTCTAGTACAATGTACTGATTGTGTAGGACTCATACCCTGAGTATTGGTCCAAGATAAAAAAAGCAAAATTCAGCAAGCCACGTTTTTCAATCATCTTAATCATCTTAATGCAACTAGCATTAAGCATGATAAAAAGGGCCTGGGAAATTGACTGCAATAAACTAAATGGAATCGTTTCTTCATTGAACCAAATTTTGGCGGTAATGTTCACTAAAAATTTAGCAAACTCTTCAAATCAAAAGATTAATTTTCAATTGAGAACAAATTTTTTTTAATCAATGTTTTCTTCAATTTAACGCCAATTGGTTTAGTTAAAAACTTAAATTATGATAATCTGTAGAATTAAGTTTATTCAATGAAATGTCCACATATATTTTTTTACAATAAAGGACCTCAGATAGTTTGTTCAAATCTAGCCACCTTAGTATTTACATTCATTTTTTACTTATTTATTTGCACGGAATAGGTATAAACAATATTATCTGCACAATAGTTCGTTGATATTGTGCTTCACACGATGAATTGAAGCGACGAATATTTGCCAACGAATTCATTACCATGGGCGAAATTCGTTGTTCGTCGCAGTTGTCTTCCTAGCATAAAACAGCCATCAATGATGTTATTGAGTTCTCCTATCAAGTGTATTTGTATTTGCATTTACGTATTTCTATACCAATTATTTTTATATCTATGTAACTATACAGTTGCAAAGTAAATTTGAAAAATATAGGATGCACAGCATGAGCGGAGTGACGGAGGTCATATGTCCAAAATGGTATTATCAGCACGTTTGTAGCGTTGCTGTGACTAACTATAAGGTCCTATGACTTCACATAGGGAATTGCTAAACTGTAAAATAACACAGCTAGTTGAGGCAAACCGTTAGCCAGGGCGAGTGACACGCAATACTTCCGAAGGCGGAACAACAAGCCTGAAGCTATGTACACACGGTTGTCAGATGTTACAATATTGTAAGATCTGACAACATGCTGACAATGTAGTAACAATGAAAAATTGCCCCGCAGAAGTAAATTGTATGTTCAGACGATCGTAAGAAAATCTTACAATTTCATTGTCAGACCATGGTCTGACCAGTAATTCATCTGACAACAAAAATTGTCAGTTCACACGGTTGTCAGATTGTTGGACGAAAAACACTGCCAGACATGTTGTAAGGCATTGCCACTTATGTATATCAACAACCATCTGTTTGGCAGTGTTGCCCATCAAACTTTTTTCTGGGAATGATTCCTTTATCAGGTGCATTAACTTTAAACATCTGACAAAACTGAGCTCACAATACCAGCCAATTATCTGGCAATGCCGACGAAGAGTGTTCTCACGATTGTCAGATGCCTGACAACATTGTCGTCTTACAATTGATTGACAATGGTTTTTCTGACAACGTTGTAAGTTAAAAATTGGCAGTTCACACGATTTTCAGACAATTTTACTGGCAATATTGTTGGACCTGACAACCGTGTGCATGTAGCTTGATCGCACTTAAGAAATAATTACGATGACGTGAGAGCTGTTCTTCAGCCCAGAGCTGCTTTACGATACTGCACGAACAATTTAAACTTCAGCAAGTCTAGTGCGTTACTACGCAGTTATATTAAGTGTAAATAAAGTTGTGAAGTATTTTGTTACTGTGTAAAGTTATAGTAAAAACGTAACAATAATTAAACGTATATAAGTAGTGGCATAAAATTAAGTTTTGTTCATTAATATCTAATGATCAACTAATTTTAGGATTTTTTGAAATGTAAATTAATGAATACATGTCTGGGTAATTATCACGAAGATTTTAATAGTGTAGGCAAAGATCTTTGTAGTGTACATATGCGATGTAATGTGATGTGTTGCAGCAGCTAAATTTTGTGTCCTATACTTCAGTATAGGAAATTTACTGGTCTAGTATAGTAAGAATACTCAGTTATCGAAAATCGTTTATAATATTAAGATTTGTCGACTTCTTTGCATTCGAATCCTCCGCTGAATACTGATTTTCCTAATCCTACACAAATTTCTGTCAGATCTAAAAACTTGCCGTTAATATGGACACATCTTATAATAAAAGTATTTGTCATGGCTTTATTCTTAACATATTTTTTTAATATAAAAATTTCTTTAATTTTTATAAAAGATTATCTCTGTCGAATAAACAAATCATTAAACTTTTTCATATATTGAGAAAACATGGCGACAATTGTGTTTTTATAGCAACAACAGTTGCTATAAAAACACAATTTCTGTAACACTTGTAACAACAATATAGATTTTTATTTAACATAGAATTTAAGTATATACTTATTTGCTACCAGTTACAAATTCGTCTACTGCTCATAAAAGTTGGTTGTGATACTTTTTAGCAAATCAGAAATTATTTCTGTAATTGTAAAAGTACTTTTAATTACAAGTTCGTGAACAATAAATTTTATTAAATTTCTTAGTTGCAGATCATTAAACGTGTTGAACATTAATCCTGGCTATTGCTATTGCTTTAGTTTTAGCGACTTTTGACTTATGAAAACAATTTTATTAACATTTTTAATCTTTGAACAATAAAACAATTAATATGCAAGAAAACTTCAGCACTTAAATTCAACTCGTTTTTTTTCTACAGTTTTAGCTCTTATCTTTGTCTTGTACAATCGTAAACGCAAAACAACAAACAAGAAACGTAATGGCCCAGAAAAAGATGTGCGCGAAACAGTTATAAGTTACGATGACGAAGGTGGGGGTGAGGATGACATGACAGCATTTGACATAACACCCCTGCAGATACCCATAGGACAGGGTGGAACTATGCCACCTGACATTGCTGCCTGTAAAGTGCCAATAATATGTGAGTATCAACAACTGTTGCAACTTTGCAAAAACAAACAAGGAAAAAAATCAAAAGCTGTAATCTTACAAATCCAAGCAAGTAACTCATCAAAAGCAAAATCAGCACGTAAAATATTAAAAGTTTGGATTTATGTTTTATTGTTAAGTCATTTACATCTTGTAAGCATTATCTCATATTAAGAAAGTAAAGTTAACCGATTCCGATTAATACTAATTTGTGTTATTCGCCTTCTTCTATTCTGCTTATAGATCCCGTTGTTACATTAATGCCGGGACAGGAACTAAATGTTGGCTTTTTAATGGAGGAACGCAAAAAGCGTTGCGACAAAGATATAAACGCACCACCCTTTGATGACTTAAGAAATTTTACTTACGAGGGTAGTGGCAGCATTGCCGAATCATTAAGTTCATTGGCGTCAGGTGGGTTGTTAAATTTTGGAAATCAGAACAAATACGAGCAAGACAAAATAATAAATACACTAAACAATACAGACACACAACATTAAAAAATGCATTGGCTTTAAAATGGAATGCAGTTTTTCAAAAAAAATTAATGCTTTGAAGATAATTTATCTATCACTTATGTTCGTTTGTATGTGCATCCCTCTTACTACACTTATTAAAACTGAACTTTATAAAATTAAAGATAATTTTTAACTCTTCATGACTAAACATTTATGTTGTAAACATTTTTGATAGCAAAGGGCAAAATTTATTTGCATTACAAAAAAGTCAAAAAAAAAAAAGTAGTAAGCATGTAATATGGGCAACGCAAATTCTATTTAAAAGAAAAATTTAATTTTAATATTCAAAAAATATTTCTATTTGTGGTCCTTGAAAGATTACCTCTTAAATAAATTATAATTCTAATCCTTGAAGCTTCTCTGATATATACTTCTAAAACGGCCTTGATCTCTCTCTCTCTCTCTTCGGTTTTCGCGACTAAATCGTCACAAAACGATGTCCTTTCACGGGCCTCTTCACTTTTATGAACATGGAATGCCGTCAGTAGTCAAATCTGGTGAATACGGGAACCAAAGCATTAGTCTTTCCAGCCAAGAAATTACAGAAAAGAAAATGACGAGTACTCGTAAGTGCGCTGTCCGCATGCATTGTTTTTCCACAATTCCGGATTTTTTTCATATTGCATCCAGCAAATGATGCATAGCATCAATATAACACCCTTCATTAAACGCACGACCTTATAGTGAGCAAAACCTTGACATTTGATCAAAGTTGGCACGTTTTCGTTTTGTCTGGCTCTTCCGTTGGAACAGTAAAGAAAAAGATTTACATCAGCACCTTTACGGCCTTATCCTTTACCTTATGATGGACCAATTCCACGGATTGAACTATTTGCGATTCACCAGTGCCCCCGTGTGGCTTTCTAGGCTCACACAGTTAGCAATTGTTGCCATATGTTTGTGGTCATACGTGCAACTTCTTGTTGAGGCTTTCTAATCCTTCCTGTATGCAATTTGCCAGCAATTAATGGAAGACAAGGCTTCATGAGTTAGCAGGCCGAAGCCCACTATATAGCCCTTATACCAACTCACGCGTCAACCATCGCCAACAGTTCCTTACAGTACAGGTATCTGTTGTAAAGATAACAGATCATCGGGAGGTTGTTAGTCCCCGAAAAAAGGTACACACCAAACAATTATCCGAGATACTAACTCCCCCTTACTGCGTTTTAGGTTTAAACTACCGCCAGAAAGTTCCCTCAAAGATAGAGCTGCAAGCTGAACACAATATGAATCACAATATGAATCATGCTTCCTAGAGTTTTATTTGCTACAACAAATGAGAACCTCCTTCCCCTCTTGACCCGAAAAATAGAATACCCTGGTTAGGAATACATCAAGGCAAAACCTGTTCCCCGGGGGTCCATTGTATCAATTGGACTTTAGTTTCGATGTCATAACTAGGTTGTACAGGCCGCCAGTTTTATGAAACCAGCTCACTTGGGTCCTTTTGGTCCCGTTGTGTTATATGTCATAACTATATAATTATAATTCGCGACCAGTTATAATACGCCATCTAATCCCTTTGTATGAAATTTCCCAAGTATTACTCGAAGACAAGGACCAAAAAGTTGGTAGGCCGAAGACCTTCATCAAATCGTCTATTTAGCCTTCACTTCTGATTCCCTACACTGCACGTATCAGTTGCAAGACAGCAGCACCTCGGGGCGTTATTAGTCCCCGAAAATCAGCATTGCACCAAGGTTATCAGGGAAACTAATATTCCCTGCTGTGATTTTAGGTTTAAGCCAGAGCCAGAATGCACCTCAACCATGATCAGTGTCGGGATGGTCTACAAGCAGAACCTACCAGGGTCCTTGCTGATCCCCGTGCTGCCAATTAACCCTTGCCGAGGGGTTCGGAAGTCAAACAGAATATATAGGTTTTTACTTTCAAATTAACGATTTTTGTACTCAAATTCAATTTTTTACAAGTCAAACACAATGTTTTGTAACACATATTCAATTTCTTGCACTTTAAATTAAATTTATTTAACTTCGAATTAAATTTTTTGTTTAGTTGGCTAAAAACTTACAGTTTTATTAAAAAAAAAAACTTAATAGACGTTACATTATCAGCCCAATTATAAATAAAAATTCCATAGGAATTTTATCACTTCTCCCTTTCCTCCAATTATGAACAAAAATTAAGTATGAGGTTTTTTTATTTTTTTTTTTCGCTCTATTCGTTAAAAACATTAAAGGGAGATCAACTCTTCAATTCTTACGGACAAAAAATGTGTTTTTTCTTTAATTTTAATTGAAAAAAGTACTTTATGTGGGAAATAAATTCCGTGCGGAATAATTTCCGAGAGAAATAAATTCCGTGAGAGTATTCATAACTGGGCTGTATAAGTAAAAAAATTTTGAGAAAAGTTTATGAAAGAAAACTTTATTTTAAATTTGGAAATAAATTGAAGAAATATGTTCTCCCGATATTTCAACTGAAATAAATTTCTGTTTTGAAAGACAAGACGATCATTGCTAATTCATCTGTAAATTCCAACATTTTCATAATTTTCCTGGAAGAGTTAGCTATTTAGTAAATTAGCTGAAACCAGCACCGAATGTGCTTGGCTGGTCCTTGATACAAAAGATAAGGTTGCAGAGTCCGGGCACATTATAAATTTTCTTCCTCCTTACATAGCTACATAGGTGAGCTTAATCCAATAAAAAAGTTTTTTTCTAAAACAAAACTACCTGCCCGAAATTTATTAGCTGATGCGGATAGTAATTTGAACTTGATAACAATAATTAAACAGTCAGTCGAAACGGTAGCACCTTCAGATTGTAACAATTATTATCTTGATATGACCATGAGTTTGTCATTAGTTGCATCTGGAGAACGGTCCGTCCCAATTTGGTTTAGAAAATTATATTAAGGAAAAATTAATGACTTGAACAACAAGTTTATTTTTATTTCATTTTAAAAATTTTTAGCTAAATGAATAAAAACCTGAATTCGAAGTTAAACAAATTTAAATTGAAACACAAAAAATTTAATTTGAAATAAAAATAGTTTAATTTGAAATGCAAAAAATTTAATATGAAATGAAAAGAATTTAATTTGAAGTGCAAGAAATTGAATTTGTGCTGCAAAACGGTGTGTTTGACTTGTAAAAAACTGAATTTGAGTACAAAAATCGTTAATTTGAAAGTAAAAACCTACAAATCATGTGGCTTCCTAGATTTTCATTTATTACAATAAATGAGGAACTCAGGAGCCGAACAATAATAAAGAAATATCCCACAATGGTCGCTTTCTTGTTTAAGATTTGTATAGTTCTTGCTAGTTTTTCTTAGAAGATTCAATAAATAACTAATATATGAGTATTCCTTTCCAGTACGAGTAAATACATACTGCCTTATTTATAACAAATTTTTTATGTTTATTTAGCTCTTCTTGAACTGTTTTCTATAGAAAATATTGTGTAATTAGAGCTTAATAAATATGAAATTTTTTTTATAAATAAGTACGATAGTATTTAAGACAACTAATATACAAATTTATATCAGTTTCTGCAGTTCGCGGCTAGTGCAATTATATTAGCACTTTATCCACTTTTCTATACTTTTGTTAAAAGCTATAATAGGAAACAAAACAAAACCATACTCCCTTCGACAAAGTTTAATTAATTTAATTGCAACAGCCTTCTAAGTTCAGCTATAATTACTTTTAGGCAACGTCCTTATACACAATATACAATATTTATTGCCTTTACAACAGTATGCTAAAAAAACACACACACACACACACAAGTACTTATAAGACCTTTTTTATTCTGCTCCTTCTTCAGGTACTGATGATGAGAATCAAGACTTTAGTTACTTAGAAGCGTGGGGTCCACGCTTCAATGCCTTGGCAGCTCTTTACATACAGGACAAGGCAAAAACGAAAGCAGCAACTGCAACAACAGATAATTTAACAAAAGAAACTGGTGTATTATAAAATTAGCTCAAAATCTAATTTAACATAAAATACTAAATTAAGTTGTAAATTGAAAAGAGAAAAATAGCTCTAAGCAAAAATACAATGCAAAAAAAAAAACAGATGAAAACACTCATCTTTTAGGGCAGGCAAAATTCAAAACTTGTGTTAAGCTAAGCAAATGTAAATATATTTATACAAAACACAGGATACAAAAAATCAAAACGAACAACTACAGAAAATAAAACGAGGAGAAGACAAAGCGTAATAAATACTAAAAGCTAACTTTTTTACATTTAGTTGCTAAGAAAATAGAAACAGAGTAACAAAACGAGATACAGATGCAGCATTTTTTTTTTTTTTACTAAAAAGCAAATAAACTAAAAAAAAATAAATACATAAATAAGCCTCGAGCAAGAAACGAAAAAAATTACAGGAAACTAAAAAAAAAAAAAAAATAAATATTAAATGAACTGCATATAAAAGGGTTTATAATTATGGCCTACACAATGTAAATAATAAGACAGACTTACATACATACATATGTACATACCTACATACATATATAAAGGAATAAATTAAACGAATACACAGTCAAACTTCCAATCTATCTTAGAGCAGCCTAAAACAACAATATGTTCCCACCAAAACCAAGCAAGAACAACAACAAGTTCAGTTGAAGTACAGATAATGAACAAAAAGTAAAAAATATTCAGCACTTCAGGCAGTCTGGCAGACAGAAAAAAAAAAATACAAAATAAAATCAGTCAGCAAAAATCACGCAAGACTGGTTTGCCGTCATATTCTTGTTGCTGACGTTATACTTTTTTGAGGAATACGAGTATAAAACAACTGCAAACTATTACCTTATTGCAGGCAGCACCTGCAATGCATTAAATCGTCAATGGAAAAATATTACAACCAGCCGGCGATGCCGTAACTTTTATAACGATATATTACGTATCTCTCAGACACGACGGCTTCTTTATTTTTAATTATTAGTTTCTCTTCCAGTGTGAGAGGTATCGGAAAAATTTTTGTTAGTTTAATAAACTAACAAAAATTTAATAAACTAACGGCCACAGAGACCTGGGAGGTTTCCAACTAGCTACTTTTCTCTGAGCACAGACCACTCAGTGGGTTCCAACCCTCTCCCTGGGTACGCCGACATAAAAAAATATTTATTTATAGTGAAAAACCATACATTTACTCAAGCCGCTTTGCTTGCCACTTTCCCGATCTCTTACAGGGGAGAAACTGGTGTTTTTGTTTCCCCATTGCCCACCCAACCTGGTTGCAAATAGTTTGTCCTGCACTCAATTTTTGTTTTGCAACCTCAAAACCGTACTTAAACTCCAACAGCCTTATTCAAAAAAAGATTTACTTCTGGTTTCATGTACAAATGCGTCAGGCTTAACAAACTGTTATTAAAAATAAATGATTGAAGCAATTTTGAAGTATTGAACTGGTAACGGTATACGTAGAATTGTCTCTTAAGTGACCTGGAGACGATCAACAAAACACATCAATCAGTGCATATGTGTGAGTGTCGTGTTTTTGTCGTTTAAAAGGAGACACAAATAAAATCGTCAATCATAATTTTTTTTTTATTTAACTTCGCTGCGTTCGTTTCTAAACATGTCATCACCGAATGATGAGTTATTTCTATTTTTACTTATTGTTGTTTCTTTCGATAACAAAACTGACATTTTTTATCGTCAATCACAACTGAAGACTATCAAAATAGTTCACGTCAAAATAAAATATCAAAAGTTTTTGATTTTCATCAATCAGAGCCGACAACCTATAGGTGTATACGAAAAAGCACGACTGCACGCACACTTAGAGCGTTGATGTGTTGTTTTTTATCGTCTCCAGGGCACTTTAAGTTTCAAAAAATTGTGGCTTATGTCCTAGTGATGCAAAACATATGTATCATATCAATCGGTAACCGAATTTTCGAATACTTTTTTGTTGTAAAATAATAAAAAAAAAAAACATTTGCGTACAATAAAGATTTATTTGCTTTTATCTTATAGTGAAAAATATTAATGAATAACATTTAAAAATATATTATTTAAACCTAATGGAGCAGATTTTCGAAGGCGAATGAGATGTACTTTTTTCATTACGAATAGAACGATTTGGAATAACTTTGCTATTATTTTTTTGTACATCACTTTTGTGTGTGTTATTTGTTGTCATTCAAAAATACAAATTTAT
Source organism: Thecocarcelia acutangulata (assembly GCA_914767995.1). Classification (NCBI taxonomy): domain Eukaryota; kingdom Metazoa; phylum Arthropoda; class Insecta; order Diptera; family Tachinidae; genus Thecocarcelia; species Thecocarcelia acutangulata. The sequence goes on from OU612097.1 coordinate 4,521,466, forward strand.
TAAAATTGGAATATGAATTGAAAAAGTGCATACATACAAACACCTATTCATATGTATTTGGACAAGTGAAAAAGTGCATACATACAAACACCTATTCATATGTATTTGGACACATTTTTTCAATTTCTATTTCAATTTTATTTCAAATTTTTATTTCAATTTCTTTTTTCATATGTGTTTGTATTTACATGTGAACATATCTACAGACACATGCATGTTCACACTTAGTGCCAGTTTACACACATCAAGTTTGACTCGTCAAGTCTTAACTTTGTGGGAGAACGGGGAAAAGAGAATGGAAAAGGGTGCAGACTTGACGGTACCGTCAAGTTTAAAATGAAATACCAAAAAATATGAAAACTTGAAGGCAAAAGAACTTGAACTTGACGACATAAAGCTTTTGTGTGTGAACATAAATGCAAGTTCAAAAGCAAATTGAAGCAGAAAACCTGATGTGTGTAAACTGAGACTTATTTATGACTGAAAAATTAAATTGAGGGCAAAAACCAATAAGTGTAATTATGACAAAAGGTAGATTTAAAGATGGGCAGAAGGTTTATTAAAATTTCACCATTTGACACTGAGTTAATATCAGTATATTAGACAAATATTGGTTTTTGAATTGTACTTTAGTGAAATTTCCTTAATAAAGATAAGTAAACGTTTAGTAAGTTTTTTTGAATAAGGCTGCCATACTTTAAAAGCTTTGTTAATATTTTGTAAATTTTGGTCTATCCGTACTATTTATAGGTGCAAGTCAAACGTCCACAAATTCGACTCCTTCTTTCCTGCTTCTCCTTTTCATAATATATGTTCCCAGTTGTATATGTATATGTACAGCATATGTAAGAGTCATCTCCTGAGTACTGAGAAAAAAGAAAGAAAACCTCCAGAACTTAAAACTCATACATCAAAAAATTTTAAATTTCTAGATCACCCATTAAGGGCTCATTCAGTTGCTTTTTAGAGTTAGTACAAGCCTTTCAGACATTGGTATTTTTGATTTGAACAGAAATCGCTTTTAATGACTTCTATAAAACAAACAAAAAACTTACAGGTGTGTTCAGAAAATCACTTTTTGTTAAAGTGATTTCAAAGCACGCAAAAGGTGTTCTGCGCACAGAAAATATTGAAATCACGTGATTTTAAACCGATCAGCCAAATTGCCGGCTTTTTGTTATCACTTGGTCATTTTCTCTGTGTTTTTCAATACAAATTTAATAAAACTGTTTTTATGTATTTTGTAATAAAATTAAGTTTTATTCATACAGAAATATAAATATTAATCAAATTATAGACACTTTTGTGAGAAATTGTTTTGCTTTGTTCGTGATTTACATTTTCTCTTTAGCAGTCAGCTGGTTTATTTTCTTTTTTTTTTACTTATTTCCTTTTTTTATTGCAGTTAAGAATATAAAACTATAAACAAATAAAGCAAAATTGTAAATAAACAGCTGTTTTCTCGTGCTTTCGAAAACATAAAAGCACATCGAAAACCGTAAAATCACATGATTTGCAGGTTCAACAGCTTCAAATTCTCTGCGTGCTTTCAAATCACGAACCGTTTTGAACTGGTCTGTATATTAGAAAACAGCTTTTTCTTGAAAAAAAAAGTGGGGTACACAGATTTCCAAGTCTACTGATGATTAGGTTAGCACCCAAGACAGCTTTACCAAGTAGTGTTAGATTTACAATAAATGCCACATTAAGAAACATCACATGTATATATTTTTTTTTTCTCTTTAATAGGAACTACAAAATTGTGTCTCTCTTTTGTTTAAAAATTTAATAAAATTTTGACATTTTTAAGTAACGAAAAGAAAAGGCAGCTGTGCTTATGCCACTACCTGGTAAAGCTGTCTTGGTAGCACCTATGAAATGTCGGCAAATATGTGCCGGCTAACTGGGGGTCTCCATTAGCCATGAATCTAATGATGAGCATCATGTCGAACATCACAAATGGCTAATGTGGACCGCTCATGTCCATGTTTCGTTCATGCTCTGACATCGATGCTCGAGCATATGGCTGAACATCTATGTTCGCCATGAAGTTGGCCATCACGAACAAAAATACACAAAATGGCGCCGAACTGAACACTTTGGTAAGGTAAATCTGAACATACGTATTCGCCACATACAAGAACGTGAACTTATTTTTACATTCGCTCTGCCGACGTTATGTTCATGTCATGTTCATGTGTCGATGGCACGTGAAGACGAGGCGCAAGAAACAAAAATTAGCTAAATATATTTTTTGGCAATTTGAATAAATTTTTTTAAAAAATTTTCGATTTATTTTCAATAGTTTTCGTATTATTAACGCCTATCTATACTTATCGTTTTTTTAAGACTGTTTTGAAACATACTCCATATTATAATAAATTTTTCGATTATCACACATTTATGTTACAGTCATCAATCTATTGTATGCAAATCGTTCATTTCTCATTGTAAATTCTGAAAACGAAATATTTTGAAAGACATTTTATGTGTAAGCAGCATTTAGTTTCATTCTGGTAGTAAATTATTAATAAACCGCTCGTCCTGGCAACCAAATCTCTAGCCCAGAGAATTTCAGTTAACTTTGTTAAGTTTGCTCTGTAAAGCTCCTTGATAGGATCCCAAACTTCTTGTTATTGAAAAGCACAAATTGTCATATCCAGTATTCTGCAAGATGCTAGTCGTGTATGAGTATACTTCAAAGTCCAGTATTACTGGCAGCTAAAAAAGAACTTTGCTATCCAGTGAGAATTCGTTATCAATTTTTCACTCTTTTAGAAATATGTTCTTCAAAAAGCTGCATCCGAGTTGTTGATGAATGCGTGAATTGTGTTGGCAGTACCAACTACAAATAGATGGTAAACTTTTCATCTTGTACATTTTACTGGCCTACTCGCCTCCGACACAGTTTTATATTTTTCCTCCTTACCTACCCATAACGCCTCCTCCTCCTCCCAGCTCCTTAAAAAAAGGACTGAATTGAAATCCTTAACACAAGCAAAAGTTTTTCTTATTATTTCTTTTTAATAATGTTTTGTATATATTTTGTAAATAGCTAGCAGATAGAAGTAACTTTTATTACAATTATTAATATATTACTAATATTTAAGAGTTTATAATTAGTTAATATTAAAACAAACTGTAATAGAATTAAATGAAATATAACAAACTATGACACTACTAAACAAAACCAAATGATTAAAATAAAACGGTCATGCATAAACATTAAACAACCAACAAACTTGCATTTATTACAACTTCTCTAAAGTATGTTGTACTACAATAAAATAGTTAAATTAATTATTAAATACTACAACAGCTAAAATTTATAATATAAATCATAACGAAAAACCTTAGTATAAACAAGAATCCCAACCACTTTAAAAGTTTATAAAAAAAAAATACAACAACTAAGTTTAAATAAATGGTTAAAACTCTTGATTTTTTGTTAATGTTAAGTTTTAAGTAAAATTAATCAAATTGGTTTATCTTTGATTTTAACTGTTTAAAACAAGAAAAAAATATCAAAAACAAAAAAGAGGAATTAAACAACAACTATACTAATAAATATAGTTTCAAATTATTAAAAAAAACATAAATTTTGTTTTAATTACTTTGGAATAATGAATAAAAAAGCTTCGCTGAAGGTAAACTTTTTGGACTAAAAACACTTTTAATCTGAATGTAAAAAAATGCATACAAAGGATTTTCAGTTTAAAGTTGCGCGCTACTGCTTTTCTAGCTTTCATCTTAAATTCATAGAAGAGGTGGATGCCATAGACGTTGCCAAAGGAATTTCAAATTACAGTGGCTAGTGGAACCAAAATCTCTAAAGTCTCTTTCTTAATTTTCATCATTCATTAACTTTTGCGTTGCCGTTGTAATAGTTGTCAAAATTAAGACTATTCGTAAATTGATGTTGATGTTTGTTGGTGTAAAGCTACGTACACACCGTTGTCAGATCTTACAATATTGCCAGTAAAATTGTCTGTAGATGTATTACAATCGTGTGAACTACCAATTCTTTAACTTACAACGTTGTCAGAAAAAGCATTGTCAATCAATTGTAAGACGACAATGTTGTCAGGCATCTGACAGTCGTGAGAACACTCTTCGTCGGCATTGCCAGATAATTGGCTGGTATTGTAAACTCAGTTTTAATGTAAAAATTAATACACCTGACAATGGCATCATTGTCAGAAAAAAGTTAGATGGGCAACACTGCCAAACAGGTGGTTGTTGATATACATAAGTGGTAATGTCTTACAACATGTCTGGCAGTTTTTTTCGTCCAACAATCTGACAACCGTATGAACTGACAATTTTTGTTGTCAGATGAATTACTGGTCAGACCATAGTCTGACAATGAAATTGTAAGATTTTCTTACGATCGTCTGAACACACAATTTACTTCTGCGGGACAATTTTTCATTGTCACTACATTGTCAGCATGTTGCCAGATCTTGCAATATTGTAACATCTGACAACCGTGTGTACATAGCTTAATTCTGCCACTACTTATATAAAGCTGCCTTGATTATTTCCGTATCTTGATCGTAGTTTTTCGAACTTTTTCGAATATAATAGTTGTTTAATGAGCTTGAGGTCACTTGTTGTAAAAACTATTAGTTTATTGTTTCGAATTTCGACACCCGCTTGTGTGTCTGCCTGAAGAAGCCAGATGGACTGGGGAGGAAGGCTAAACCTTTCTGTACAAAAACTGTTTTTGTCTTCAGGCTGTTAACAAACCCTTTCCAAAGAAAAAAAAGTTTTTAAAATCCATTTCTAAAGGGCAGAGCTATTTCAAAACTTTTTTTTTAGGTGGATATTTGCCTCCTTTTACCCTTTTATGGGGTTGCTGTCGAAAATAAATGTTCAATGATTCCCGAACTTTTCCATACTGAATTTCTGCTAAATCGGTCTAGACGTGCAAAATACCAACAGGCTTACTTTCACATTTATGATATTAGCAAGGATTATGATAAGTTAATGTTTAATGCTTAATGTTTTTAGGATAAGGTCATAACAAAGCACTTTATACCAATCATATTTTTGTCACAGCTAACCTTAACATTGCCATAACTATTCGAATTACTTTCCTGTTCACCTACATTTTTGTCACGTCTATGCCTGATATACTTAACTATTTCTACTGACAGCCTTTCTAAGCTCGCAAACAATCAAATTGTCGATCAATGAGATAGTAGTGAAAAGGATTTACATCAGCACCTGCCTTTACGGACTTATCTGATGATGGACCAATTCCACGGAGTGAATTATTCACTCGCTAACTAGGCTCACACAGGTAGCAATTTTGTCACATATTTGTAGCCATATGAGCAACTTCTTGCTGAGGAGTTCGGGCCTTCTAATCCCTCCTGTATGCAATTTCCCAGCAACATGAAAGACAAGGCTTAATGACTTGATAGGCCGAAGCCCACTAAGAGCATCAGCTGTTAAACCAACTCACCCGTCAACCATCACCACTGGTTCCTTACAATACAAGTCATGCTATAAAAGTATTTTTATATCATAAAATATTTTTTATATCATGATACAAATATCTATTGTATGGGCAACAGACCCTTGGAAGGCTGTTAGTCCTCGAAGAAAGCTCCAGTTATCAGGGATAACAAATCCTTCTTCTTGCGTTTTAGGTTTCAAACACAGCCATAACATTCCAGCCAAGATAGGCACCTCAACTATGATCAGCCGGCTTGAACTGCCAGCAAAACCAACCGGGAGTAAAGCCAATTTATACCCTTGGTAAGGGTTTCAGAAGCCAACACAACATAAGTCATGCGGCTTCCTAGAATTTTCTTGCTACACCAAACCAAGGACGCCCCTCTTTAGCCAAAAAAATAAAATGCTCTGGTTTGGACTACGCCAAAACAAATCTGGAAACGATCAATAGGACAGTGAGATTTGACATGGAGGTAAGGAAAACTAGCGAGTACCAACAAAGGCCGAATAAATTTCAATGTGCAGATTTATGCTAACAGTTCATCACTCAATTGGTGTTTAAGGAAGGACGCATTATAATTACATTTAAAATATTTTCGCAATGATTTATATCAGCAGCGGCCAAAATCTCAACTTCCTGTACTCTGAGTAGTGCGAGTATAGCAAGTACCAACTAGCTGATTGTGTTCCAGCTAAAGTGTACAATTATTTTTCTTGGTTTCTCTGGTAAAGAATTATAGATCATGGTAATTATTGCTATATCAAAAATTGTTCTTAGTTTAAGAAAAGATAAACAGCTCAAACTGGAAAAATAATAACATGAATATAACAGGTGGCACAAAAGTAATCCTCCTATCAGAAAATGCTATACATTTTGCGATTGCCCCCTAATGTCAGTTTTGTTTTGACACTTGTGTAGTAAACACAAGCGAAATACACGTTAATAAACAATGTTATGCTACACTACTCCAGAACGCGGAATATTGGTGACTATTTATTTGACCAAAAATCGGTCAATAAATAATCATGAGTGATGAGGCCCATTTCGATCTTAGCGGGTACGTAAATAAGCAAACTTTATGCTTCTGAAAATCTCACTGAAAATACGCGTGTAACCCATGAAGAGCCATTATACCCGCTCAAAGTCGCTGGATGAGTCATCGGACCTTTTTTCTTCGAAGATGTCGCGGGCCAAATGGTAAGCGCTACAGAGCAATGATCAACGAGTTCCTTTTGCCGCAATTTGATGAATTGGGATTGGAAAAGATGTGGTGTGTGCTACGGCACACACTGCACGTGCACATCAGAAGATTATTTTTGCGCCACCCTGCATTTATAATAAGACAGTTTGACTAATTATGGTTGTTAGGAAAGTAAAAGGTAAGAGGGAAAAAGTAACGATTTTTTTTATTTGAACATATTTCTTTAATCATTATCTCATTGCTATCTTGAACCTAATGATATATAGAGTTAAATTGTTGAACATATTTTTCAAAACAGATGATTAGGTTAGCTCCTATGAAACGTCTGTATACAATACAATAAACAGCTGTATATATTTTTCGATTTGTGTAAAACGACTCATAAAATTTCAGAGTACTAGACGTTTTACAGCCTCTTGTTGTAACTGAAAGTTGTTTAAATTTTCCGCGTCTTAACTTTTACGAGTCTCTACTATATTACGAGTAAGAATATATTTCATTCAAAAGCCGTTAAAGACACAATTTTACTCTGTACTTCAACAGCAAGTGCTGGAAAATAATGAAATTAAAACAGTTGAAATATTTACTCGTATTTCAGAAATGACTTCTCCCCACTTTTGGTGTCCGATAAAAATGCTTTGTATTCATTAACACGCTGGCATTTTTACTTTCTCTTTTACACGGTAAATTATTCATTATTCCTCTTGGCCCAAGTTGTTTACCTTTAATTTAATTTTTGTGAACAATATTTTTGTTATTATACTGCTTGTTGCTATAGTTGGACTGTTAATGAGCCTTGTTAGGAAATAAACACTTGTCCTTTGTCTTCGTTTTCAATGTTTGTAGGTTGGAGTGTTTGTCTTAAATATTTGTTTGCCCTTCTATTAACGTTTTCTGTTTCTTTTTTCTTTTTCTTTGTATATTTTTCCTCCCTTTTCATTGCATTGCGGTGTGCTGTATGCTGTCGTTTTCTGATGAAGGTCATCATCATTTTTATCCTGTTGGTGTAAATGCTCAAAGAAGAAAAATGATGGACAACAAAACGCTTGAGTGCTTTTTCTAGAATTTTTTTTTTTTTTGGACGCTTAATTTTTTATGTTGTAGAATTTTTCTGGCATTTATAATAATTTAATAATTTAGCGCGAAGTAAATTGTTAATTTTTTGTTTTAAGAAATTTGTTTGGGCTTACTTTGACAAGGAAGTTATAATTTAGCAACATTGTGGTAATCACTGGTTTCAAGAGTTATTGGAGATTACGATATTATTGCACAACATTTTTTACAAAAGTATCTTCATACTGATGACGCCAGGTCAGCAAAATTGTGACATCAATATTATGTAAATAGTGATCATTAATGTGAAAACTGACATCAATCTCAAGGACAAAAGTCATCAGAGAATTTTTTCATACATTGAGTATCATCAATGCTACAACTGTGGTGACATCAATTCAATGACGCATTTTAATAACAATTATAATGCATCTAATTCGAAAAAATTTATTTAAAAAAAAGGATAATTGGTATTATAATACTTTTTATTTATTGTTGATAAATAATTTTGATGTTAAATCATTGTTTTTAAACTTAAATTAATTTTTATGAATTATCAAAAATGTATCATATTTATGTAAATTTTTATTCACAGCAAGTATTCTTTTAGCAAAGGCCAATAAGTATAGGGTGGTTAAATTTCAAGGGCCGATGTTGATTTTGAATAAAACACAAACTATTTAGGAAATTATTGTAATTTTATTTTATTATGATATATTGGTATTATTCAATTATGTATAAAACAAAATATCGGCCAAATGGGCGCCGCAACCACGGCTGCACACCTCCATCCGATGGTCCAAATTTTCGATGACCCTGAGGCATAATGGAGGTTCTATGCCGTTAATGTGCCGAATTATCTCATCCTTTAGCTGTTGAATTGTTGCTAAATTATCGACGTACACCTTTTGCTTTCAAATAACCCCAAAGAAAAAAGTCCAACGGTGTCAAATCACATGATCTTGGCAGCCAATTGACATCGCCATTACGTGAGATAACACGGCCATTGAATTTGTTGCGCAAAAGAGCAATTGTTTCGTTAGCTGTGTGGCAAGTGGCACCGTCCTGCTGAAACCACATATCGTCTACATCCATATCTTCCAATTCGGGCCATAAAAAGTTCGTTATCATCTCACGATAGCGAACACCATTCACAGTAACTGCCTGACCGGCCTCATTAACCGCAGCGGTCAGCACATAAACCGCACCAAACAGTCACTCTTTGTGGGTGCATTGGTTTTTCGACAGTCACTCTTGGATTCTCATTCGCCCAAATGCGGCAATTCTGTTTATTGACGAATCCACTGAGGTGAAAATGTGCCTCATCACTGAAGATGATTTTCTTCGAAAATTGATCATGATTTTCATAATAAGTCTGGATAACTTTAACACGTTGTTGGATTGTGTATCTCTCCATGGTTCAAATTGAGTAAATCTGAAATAGAGAAATGTCAAATAAAATTTGAAAAAAAAAACTCGGCGTTTAGGTGTGGTTCACATTCAACATCGGCCCTTGGAATTTAACCACCCATTATAACTATAAAGCGAATATATAAATGAACGATAATACATTTAGTCATCACATGCGGCGTTAATTAAACAACGAATTCAATGAGAGCGTAGAGAATAAAATAAAGATGAGTTGCTCATACACAGCATACACACAATTAAAATATGACAATGCGACACGCAGACATTTATATTGATGACAGTAAGTCATCAAAAGTATTAGAACATTTTTAATTCTCATTGATTTCTTGAAAATAGTAATATATAAAGTTACATGATTCAACATATTTTTGAAATCATTAAATTTAACGCGAACTTAAGTTTAGTTAATGATAGCGTGTCATGGTACTGATAACATTTTGTCATAAAATTTCACACAAATGTGATTTTTACGTCAAATTATAGTTGGTCTGATGTTAGTGTGCTATTCTATTGCTAATATTTTGCCATTATATTGACTTCATTTAATCATATCTTCGATATTAGAGCGCCACTACATTGATCACATGCTCATATCAAACGTATTCCAGTAAAGCACCACCATGATGTCAGTATGACATGTCTTTGATGAAATAATTGTCATAATTACTGCTAATGATAATTAGAGCCAATGATGTAATGGTTGACATCACAGCGATGGAAAGTGTCATGAAGTCAAAAATGATGACATTTATCATTAAATTGATGTTAAAATACATCACAGTTATGACGGGTTTTCTATGAGCGTAGCATAAACAAACTTTAGTTTATCGCGATATACGAGTAACACCGCCAAACGATGTTAATTGGCCGCCACGATCAAGTGATTTAAAGCGGTTGGAGATCCTTCTTGGGGGATATTTAAAAGAAAAAATGTACACTAGTAAGTAAGGACCTAACTAATGACACTGTACTACAATGATGTCTCAGAAATGATGAAAATATGGACCATCAGATAGAGATGTGCCGTGGCGATCATTAGCAGATTTTTTTTTACACATAATTTTCATACATCTCTCTATCGTAATAAAGAATGCAATATTAAGTTAATTCGCTGTGCAAATTTTGTTTTATTTACAAATATCATCGTGACTTTCAATAGGACCACTAAAAAAATAACAAAACAATTAATATACATTTAGTACTCACATTGACATATTAATATTGCGAGGTTGCATTCTGCACTTTTTTTTTCTCCCCTGTAAGATAACCCCTTAAAACCTGGCCAAAGGTCTGGTGTGAAGATTTACACACTAAACATTATTACAAAGTAAATAATATTGTTCAGTTTTTAAATGCAATACAATTATTTAAATTTAATTTATTGTTTATATATATCTAAGTAGAGCCAGATAAAGACCAATAAGATAATAAATTAAAATATTCATAAATTCTTTCAAATACGAAACAGTTTCACATTGAAATAGTCATATGCTCATAAATACTTACAATGTATAGTTATGTATCGATGTGTGTAAGTATGTCTGTGTGAGCAAAACTAAAACTTTTTTGAATGAATTATGTAATATTTTACATATAAAAAAAAATTTTACTAAAATAAAATATATGTATTGAACATTCATACAATTTTGAACAATGATAAATACCGGAAGTTTGTTGAATGTATCCTGCTGTGTGTTTTATGACATTTTACTTTGGGCGTGCAGAAGTATTCTTGTACATAATTGAGTATGCAAATTAAAGGCTTACGGCAAAAACCTTACAAGTCACAAAAAAAAATATTTAACATAATTTATATTAAAGTTAAACTAAAACTGCTAAAAGAAAAGTCCTCTACGAAACAAATGTCTTCACATGTTCATCGTTGGGGAGCGGCAACACTGCTCTCAGAAGTTAAGGCGTGTCAGATAAAACTTTGTCGCTTAGCGTGAAGTTTAAAACTTTAACTGAAAAGCGCAAAGCAAAATAAACAAATCGTGGTAACGCTCACGATTTGTTTATTTATCTAAAAAAAATGATTGTCAATTTTTATAGTTAATTATTTCTTACGATAATAGAAGTTAGAATTATTGTTGGACTAACTACTGAAATTGGTTCTAATTGCTTTTTAATGCTTAAAGCTTTAGAGCTATTAGAACAACTTCAACGCGTAAAAACATGAGAGTTGCCGAACTTTTAGCTTCACGTTGCGTTAAAAGTATTTTAGGTGACATTTTTCATATAAGCGTGTATATTTCATTTTAGCTGTCAAAGCGAATTTGCAACGCAAAACGAAGCAAAATTTTTATCTGCCACGGCCTTTAGTGTGTCTGGCTGATGGTGTTTGCCGCTCATCAGTGAGACCACATATATTTTTTTGGTGTTGTATTTCTTGTAATTCTGACACTTACTGATAAAAGCTGCCTTGAATGAAATAATCAAGGCCGGAGAAATAAATACAACCAAGGCACTTTAACGGGTAGTGGCAGAATTACAATAAATAAAACACCAAAAAAATTCAAAATGTATTTTGTTGGTAGAATTTAATTACAGTTGTCAAAATATAAACATAGACTTCCTGGCTTTTTCAAATAAAATGTTGACAGATTTTCTTAACTTCTACCAACAAAAAACATGTTGATTGGTTTTTGGTGTTGTATTTCTTGTAATTCTGACACTATTTGTTTAACTTAGAATTTACACATGCCACTGTTAGTTTAAAAAACTCATACATTCACAATTTTCCACTATTACACGCACATTTTTCGCGATGGCAGCTCCAGTGGCAGCAAACTTTGCATGCGAGTGATAATTTGGCATTTGTATGCCACTGAATGTCAAAATGATAAACAATGTTACCCTGCCAAGAACTTAATGCAAATTAACTGGATTATAGCAAAATGTAAGAACAAATTTTAGCTTCCCATATATACTATTAAGATTTACATCTTGAAATACGCAAAAAAAAGAAGATAATTAAAATAATATTAATAAAAATAAGTTTTAATGGTTTCACCAAATATGTGTTCATGTGATGAATTCGGTAACTCTATTTTGTAAAGAGAATACAAATTCAAAATGGAGGCAAAATTCGAGAGGTAAACAAATTGTTTGAAATATACGCTTCGAAGACATTTTAAAATGAAACTGCATTGGCGTGTGTAAACAGAAAAGCCAGTGGCAAGAGATTCGCATATTTCCAATTTTCTTTCGTTGATAATATGTATGTATACAAAATTTGCATGCCACTACTTGCGTGTATAAATGCAGCGTAAAGCTGCCTTGCCACTACTGTACAAGGTGAATTAAGTACCAGGTGGCCTCGTTAGCGTAGCTGATCGGCAGCTGCTTTTTTACCCAGCTATCAAAATTTGTTTATGTTTTCATATTTTTTCACACATTTTCATGCGCGCCATTTCATATTTCCTATATACAAATCTTAACCCATTCGGTGCGGCTATACTTAATTTAGTACAGCTAAACATTAGGCAACAATATTAAAACTGATTTTACAATACGCCCACAACTTAGGGAGGTCAGTAGATGAAATGGACCAGTGAAATTTATTGTTCAAAATCGACATTTGTAGTATGAAATCTTCGTGGGTGTTCTGTATCGATATTTTTAATAGATATAGTCATTGTAAAATATTGGCGGCATAGATAATATATAAAAACTTAAAAATATGAAAATTGTATAATATTCTTTTTAATAGGCTCGATTAAAAAAAATTGAAAGAAATGAAGTGACAAATTAAATAAAATAATTCGCAGCCAATGCAAATAATTTTTAAAACCAATATGTATTGAAAACATTTGCTTTCGAAATTTTCACTTAACTACCACCACCCTGATCCAGCCATTTATTATTTCTTTAATGCTTTTATATATGTACACTTTCTATACAATGAATAAAAAAATTAACTTTTTTGTTAATAATTACTTCCAGTTTTATTTCGACAGTAATGGGTTAATCGTGTTTTTGAAAATAGATACACAATTTGAATACATTTTATTTCAGCGTTGCCGCTTAGCATATACTCGTAATTATCAAAACTTGGAACAAAATAAAAACTTTCTGATAATTTTTGTGCAATTAAGTTTTTTTTATAATTTCTTTGTATATTACAGAATCATCACATTTTGCTCCGTATTTTTATTCAAAATTGTTAAGGAAATATATTTATCAATTGAAAATACTTCATTGTTGTTAATAACATTTACGTTTTCGAAACTTATTTTCTTAATCTGACACAAATTGCTCTGAAGACTTTAAAAATTTTGTTATTAGACATAAATATATATTTGCACATGTAAATTTAAAGTTTATTGAAGTGAAAATTTTATTCAACTAAAAAGAATCTGCATTTCGTTGCAAAAAAAATCTAACTAAAAAATAATTTTCCATACGTATAATACATCCAAAATATTATATTTATATTTTACATTAAAAATAAAATCAATTATCATATGCCAGCTGGGTAAGTCTACGTCTACCGTTTATTTTTATTCATTTTTTTTTTTATATTGTTTTTTTTATGCAATAAATAAATTTCATATAAAAGAAAAATATGTTTTGTACTCTAAAGTTTAAGAAAATTGCCCAAATGCAAACCTCATTTCCCATCACGTCTCAAATGAATAAATTTATTTGTCCAAATCCTCTTGGTCATCATGGTAATATTAGTGTTACAATAAATACAACACCCAACACATCACACATATATTTTGGGTAGAAATTTCGCAATGTTGTCAAAATCTGGACTGTCTTTAGCCTAAATAAATATAGTTTAAAAACTAAAAAAAAAAACACGCTTCAATATCAAATTTCAAACTTTCATTATTTATTTTTTAAGCTTCTGAAATTATCCATATAGTCAGATAATTCGTATAACCCGTTCCGGGTTTCTTTTTTTTTAATTCCTAAAATCACTCACGTCCCCGAAAACAAAATGGCATCTTCAATTTTTTTCACTAAATCGAATTGCCGTTAACAGTTCAGATACACGTTCCACGGCCAAAACGCGCACCGAATATGAAAGCCCGGTTCCGATCCGGTTAGCGAAGCGGTTCCGAGTTTTTTGCGAATTCCCAAACTCGGCTTCAGGAAACGTAAAAATCCCACCACTTTTTTAGAGGCAGTACGACAACTTCAATTTTCGTAATGATCGTTTATAGTTCATATGCATGTTCGACGAATATGAAAAACCGATTCCAACCGGTTAGCAAAGTGGTTCCGAATTTATTTGGGAATTCCAAAGTCGTCTTTGTAAGCCCACAAAATCCCTCCTACTTCCCCGGAACCAATATGGCAACTCCAACTTTTGCACTGAAGCGGTAACCCTGCTTACCAGGGTTGCCACACAGCCGTGTTTGCTTTACGTTCCGTAAATTTGCCAAAAATTTTGTTTACGCATAGACTTCGTTACTTTTTCAAACAAAAGAGGGACACAATTTTGAAAACGTTTCATAATTTCTACCAACAAAATATATGTGGTGTTCTTTAGTGCTGCATTTAATGTAATTCTGCCATTAGATGGCAAAGCTGCCTTGATATATAGTGGGAACTTTAAAATAGTTTATAATATAACTTAAACTATTTTAAAACAATTCGTGATACTTCGGAAATGTTGAATTAGTTGCTACCAATGAGCCAAATAATTAAAACCAGTTTTTTTATTCATGTGGCTTATACGATTATTGCATTAAGCCCTCACTACATTTGTGTAAATGTTTGCATGACAGAGTTTGTGTATATAGTTTTATTTAAGTTCATTTCTTCTGAATATATTTAATTTCATGCATGTATGCAAGTATGTAAATGTATACATCGAATTTATATTTAAAATTTTGATCACTGCTACCACACTCTATTACTGGCATCTATGTTGGGCTTAATAACATTTGTATGCCCATTATTTTTTTGTTCTCCTTGTTTGTTTTCATATAAAACTCTAATTTTATGAAGGGCATTTTTCCACTTTGGTTTCCCTTTGTACACGTAGAAAAAATACATGCTTCTGTTAACAATATTCTGACGACAACATACTCTTGTAGAACTATATAGTTGGATGCAATAATATTATGTGGTTATATTCAACATTATAATTTTAAAGCAACGACAATTCAGTGGTAGAAGGTATTGTTAAAACTTACAATACTATTGCTGTTTGTAACCATGTTAATGTTGCAACATAGTACTACATTAGCATTTTCCTACCATACTAATATCTTATTGAACCGTGTTACTGTTATTATCAACCATATTATTATTAAAGAAATAAAATTATCTCTTTTCACAATATTATGATATAGTTGGTTACTTGTATAAAATGTTTTAATATATTGTCTGACATTAAATATGTACCGCCTTATTTATAAAAATTTTTTTCAACTTTATTAAGCTTTTATTGTACTGATTTCCATACAAAATTTGTGTAATAAGAACTTAATAAACATGAAAATTTTTTTATAAATAAGACCGGTAGAATATAAACAATTTAATTTTTTATTCACTATTTTCGGTTCTAACATTGATACCAATAAAAAATTATGAACAGCTTGTTTTCTATGTTTCCCAACTGTCTATATAGCGACATTTCATAGGAGCTACCCTAATCATCAGCAGACTTTGGAAATTTTTGAAATATATTCTCAAGCATTCAACTTTATATCCCAACATTCTAAATAAATTGCTGAGAATTTAAAAAGAAAGATGCTCTAATAATACCTGTCCAAACACAAAAAACGGAAAAGAGCCACTGTTTCGTTGACTGCGTGTTAAGTGGCATCTCTCTGTCGGAACTACATATCATCCAGCCCACGATTAGCAACGTGCATTATCCTTGAGCCACCCTTTAGTTTATTTTCAATCAATTAATAGCTTATAAATGAAACTCTGTTTCTTAAAATTGTGACTACTGAAAATATATCTCTTTTTTTTTGTGAAAAGTCTTAAAACGTTTTTCCTCCTCCCATTCATTCTGAGAATTAATTAAAATTAATATAATAGAAATATATTTTCGCATAAAGATAAAATGTCAAATTGAATATGCTTGAACAATTTATATGATTTAAATCTTTCAAGCACATTTCCAAATTAAATTTCGTTTCTTCGTTTTACAAGTTTGCATTAATTGCATAAAAATCAAATCGTATTTAAAGAAAATTATTGAAAGATTAGCTTTGTTGACATACACAAGATTAGTTGTTATTAAGATGTTTAATGCATAAAATGTAATTAAATGTTTCATTAGGAGTGATCAAAAACTAAATGTGGTTCATGCATCAATGAAGATTCATGCTAGAATTTAGGGTGCCGATTTAAGTGTGTTTTTGACTCTTTTTTTTCACCCTAAAACTACCATTAATTTGTTCTAGAGTTTTTCGTTTTTTTTCTGGGGCTGTCTGGAAATGTAAAACCTGGCCTTGTAAATAATTTATTTTCTTAACTATTTCTTTGTACACTTCTAGTATTTGTATACTCGAGTAAACAGAAAATATTTATAGTTATTACTTTTTCTCTGAAGGGATTTGTGGTCAAAAGAACACTTAATTGAATTTTGTCATTTTTTACTAAAATTAATTAATTATTTGAAAGAGATTAGTTTATTTGTTGTCATGGTTTACTTTCAAGAGGTATGAATGCTGGCCAGACCGCAATTGTTCGATGTGTGTTGCATTTCTTACAAATATATACAAAAAATTAATAAATAACAGGCTTTAAAATAATGAAAGAAAATCTAAAATATTCTGTGCTAAGCTCTTTAGACTTTTCAGATTAAACACATACAGTTTTGAAGACAATAAGGATTTAAATCTCATATTCGTATTAGTAGTTTTTTAGCAGGCCTTCCTCAAGGTTCTGTAGCTGGACGTTTACTATATAATTTATACTGCTTTGATGTACCTGAACTCAAGGGAGTAGAGATAGCAGCTTAAGCTGATGATGCATGATACATAAATACGGGCCAAATATCGTTGATGAGTTACAAACTACCTTAGATATGTTAACGAACTACTTCTATACCTGGAAAATCAAAATAAATGTTAGCAAAACACAAGCAATATTTTTCACCCGAAGATGGAATCCGTGCTTCTATCTCGCAAAATTAAATTTTTATTCGATTTTCACATTCAAATGATAATTACTCGTTTAAAATTTAGTTTAGCAAAAATAATGTTATAATCCACTCTTTGGTCGCAAGTTATTTTTAAGTCGGGAAAACAAGAACATACTGGCTGAAACAGTCGACCGACCTATGCTACTATACATTTGTCCTGTTTGAGAAATCTGAGCTAAAAAAAATATTAAAACTTAAAGTGATGCCTTATTTGCCGTGGCACTATTACACCAAAGATCTTCACAAGGAAAATTAGTACAATAAATTCATGTGCTGTTCAAAGAACACAGGAGAGAGCGCTCGTCTTAAACATTTTATATGGAAAGCACTCAAAAAATTGGGTAACTTTCATACAAATTTTGTAGACGAGTTGTTCGTCTGTGTTTTATGAACAGCACGCCAGTTTCTGATAAAATTGCTTATCTAACCGAAAGGTTTGAGTTATTTTGTACTTTATCCACAAATCGTTTTATCATTAAGCTATGCTTACCTCTTTATAATACTAATCTTCAACGCTGGTATTCATAAAAGCAGGAAACTATCTAGGCTGAATGCTTAGAGCAAAAAAAAAGATCTGTTGTGGAACGTTGCTCGAAAGGTCTATTGTTTATTTTGTGAATTCTAGCGTAAATATGTACTACATTTTCAAAATATTATTTCTCAATATATCAGAGGTTTTTCTTCAAAGTTGTCCTTTGGGGAAAAATAATTTTTTGAGAGTAACGTTTTGTAAATAATGATTTTTTAGAAGAAAAGTTAATTGATAGTTAACTAAAACTCTGTAAATTGTGTGC
This sequence comes from Thecocarcelia acutangulata, assembly GCA_914767995.1. Lineage (NCBI taxonomy): Eukaryota > Metazoa > Arthropoda > Insecta > Diptera > Tachinidae > Thecocarcelia > Thecocarcelia acutangulata. Next base: position 4,539,528 of record OU612097.1, read on the forward strand.
TAACAAAAGATTTACGGCCGTATGCAAAAAAAACTTAACAAATCTTGGTAAGCAATTGTTAAGAAAAGTTTCCTAACGTTATATGGAAAAACAATTGTTAGCTTACCATCTGTTTGGGAAGCTAACGTTAACTTTAAATATTTTAAAGTTGATATGGGCACATTTTACCTGTACGTTAAAATGACATTTAAGATCTTTGTTTCCATTTCTTTGGAAAAGCACTATTCACTGAAAATTCTTAATAAAGCTAATATATTATTTTTATGACATAAAGAAATTAAAACATTACAATGTATATGAATAGAAAATAATCATTTTGAAAGAGCAATATGAACAAAAAATCAAACGAAAAACGGTATTCGAATAATAAAAATATTTTTAGTAAGTAATCATTTTCTCAGCTTCATGTACTCTTCAATACAGTAATAAAACTCCTTTAGTTTAACACAATTTAATCAAACAAAATGATGATATCTTTGAAGAAATTAACTCTCCCACAGTCATAAAGCGGCTCTGGGCTGGAGCTCAGCTCTCTCGTGATCGTAATTATTTTTTAAGTGCATTCAGGCTTATCGTTGTTGTTTGGCCTTTGAGAGTTTTGCGTCTCACTCTGATTGGTTAACTGTCTGTCCTCAACTCAGCTAACAGCTTTAATGATACTGTGACAACTACAATATAAATATGTATATATTCATTAAGAGTATAAGTAAATATGTATATAAAATAATTATATGTTTAATAATACATATAGTTTAAAAATACTTAGCAATAAAAATCAACATCATAATATTAAACAAAAACATTTCAAACTTTTACGAAAATACCACAAATAAAACCAAAATACTAAAATGTTAAGAAAAAGTTTTTATTGCATATTAAAAATTTATCCATGAATTGAAATGATTATATCACCATTAATATTTGCTGTTACCAAACTGCTACACAAACATTGCAGCATTGAAAAACAAACACCCAGTAGTTTCGAGACACACACACGAGAACAGTTTGATAATTTCTTGAAACAGGCAGATAAACAGCTGCATATTGGATTCGATGTGGCAAAAATTCTTAACAATGTCAAACGCTTAACAAGAGGAAACAGAAAAAAGTCAAGATTTAGAATTTTCGTCAGATGTAAAACACTTTTTAAAGGAATGTAATTTAAAACTTCAAAGAAGAGATCAAAATACATATATTAATATATTTATTTCATTTCAATTTAAAACTTGAGCGTTTAATTTGTGTGTGTGTGGGTGCATATAACCCAACAAACAATTAGGTTGGATTTCCAATTGTTATTGATTTGAAATGAAACGTTTGATACGGACTTGTATTTAAATTGAAAATCATAGTATTCTCAACAAATTGAAAGGAAATTATATTCAAGTTGAGAAATTCTTTTCCTTTTAACTTGTTTTTAAATATAATTCTCAAGTGTTTTTCAAATGTGGATTATAATGGGGAGCACAAATTAAAACCAGTTTTTGCTCTTAAAACTCATATTTCCTTTGATTGATTTGCAATTTTTAATTTGAATTTTCTATTATTATTACTTATTTTATTATTATTATTATTATTTTTCTTAGTCTTTAATTTCTCGAAACAAGGAAGTAGTTGCCTTCTCTTGGCTCTAAATCGCGCCTCAATCAGACAATCTCATTATTTCTAATTATTTCACGTTTTTAAATTTTTCTTCATGCATTTTTACTTATTAAAACTAATTTTTACTCACACTTAATTGCATATTGCTGACAAATAAATCACATTTATTAATTTTTTCTTGTATTCTTAAAAATTTTTTGAATTGAAATTAGAATGTTTTTATTTTTTCTAGCAAGCTTTAAGCTTGCTAGTTACACTCTTACGTGCTGTTCATAGAACACAGACGAGCAACTCGTCTAGAAAATTTATGTGAAAGTTACTCAATTTTTTGAGTGATTTCCATATAAAATTTTTTAGACGAGTGCTCGTCTGTGTTCTATGAACAGCACCTTAATCTAATTGGTAAAACATTGAGTACCAAATGTTGGTATTCAAATGAGTTTTAATTTAAATTCAAATGCTAAAACCAAACCGCTAAAAAAGGTTTTAAGATTATGTTTGAAATCATAAAGTTACTGCCAGGCCCACTATGTCACTCGACAGCGCTCGTTCGCATAAATTCATTTAAAACAAAAACAAACTTTAAAATGTTTTTGGTAGGCATGTATTTATGCGAGCGATCGATGTCGAGTGACATAGTGGGCCAGGCAGTTATTTTATATCAAAGGTTTGATTTCGTGTTTGTTGGGAATATGTTTACTTGCACAGATCTCTAAAATTGTAATAAAAGAGAAAAAAATATATAGAACGCGTCATCACATTTTCATCCATGAATAAAATTCAATGAATATATAATTAAATTTATTAATTCCTTTTGAATTTATTTTCCATTTGTCCTTTCTGTTACGACAACTGCAGTGCATTTCAGGTACAAACACACACACACACACACACACACACACATTTATGTGTAAACATATGCAACTAAAGCTTTGCTGTTTTTACTCTTGTTTTGCGAAAATTTGAATAAAAGTTCCAAAATTATTTAAACAGAGAAAATTCATAATAGAAAATAATAAAATGGACTTATTTAGCATAATCAAAATATATTTCCATTACAATAAACTGGCTGCATTTTGTTCATTCTGTTTATCTTTCGAACGAGTAGAGTACAAAAGAATTCACAGTACGAAAATCAATAAAAACAAATATGTATGTATAACTAAAATACATTTGTTCATATTTATATCATCTGCTTGACATATAATGAGAGTCGACAAACAAAAAATTGAAAATTTTTCCTAAAATATTTGCATATTATTTTAATGCTGAAAATTTTACATACGAGTAGTATAACTTAAATCATTATGTAATAGGTACACAAGTAATAAATCAACAAAATGTTAGAACATTAAAAACATATGCAGACAATTCAATATGTTGAACGATTTTGAAAGTTAAGTCAACGGGGTGGAAGGGGTTGATTTTGTTTATGCACACGATTTTTGTGAGTGGCTTGGATAGCCATATCAATAAAGTTATAAATTTTTCAGCTGACACAATGTAAAGAATTAAAATAATGGCAATTATTATTCCAAATATTATAATTGAGTCATTTAAAATATGTAAAGCAAAATGAATATTTTAAAGCTCAAGATATAAAAGTGCCATATTCGATACTAGTGAATCTCTTATATACTTCAACTTATATTTGTATGTATATATTAAAAAATATTTCTCAAAATAGCTAAAATTTACTAGATATGCCATCGAACTAACAGCTTGATATAAAGTTCTGAGATAACCATTAAACTTTGTTTTTGAAAATCCGTTAACAAAAATTTGGTTCACTCACATCACTTCTTCAAAGAACAACAAAAACTAAATAATATGCAACTCAATAGTTTATTTTCAAGATACGTACATTTTGTATAGTGGAACGAAAAATTATTATATATTTAATAAGTCAAAATAAAATAAATTAACATAAACTATCGACATGTGTCTCTTAGACATAAATACTTATTTCTCGCCAAATTCGTCAAAGCTCGCGGAATAAACTAAAACGGCCTGTAGTTCAGTGCATGCAGCAAATTTTATTAATTGTGCAACAGGTAAACGCAAAAGCTGGAAAACTGTACACACTATAGTATGCGCAAGAAAAATTATTCACAGAGTCCACATGCCTTATAACAAGGAACCTGTGGCCGCATATCACCCTTAAAAGAACAAAGGAGCTCTTAAAGCTACCCAGATCTCAATTGAGAGTTACAGTGACAGTCATCTTTTCTGGTGTTGGAACCATTCCAGGAGTCTGTGCTTACCCTACAACGACTTCTCTAGAAAATTCCAAGACAAGGACGTAGTGTAGACGAGCGTCACCGCTTCAGGCGAGTGAAGTTTCAATAGCCTATCATGTCTGGCCTCGGTCAATCTGACCGCGCTATCCTCATTCATAAAAAGTATAGGCTAGCTAGTACAATAGCATGTAACGCCATATAGAACAGTGTATCACCTTTTTCCCCTTCTTCCCTTTTTCTTCTTCTAATTACGTATTTATAACACTATATAGCAGAGGGACTAAAATGAGCAGGATAACTACAAAACCCAGCGGACTGCTTACCTAGCCTAACCAAAATACAAAAGTGTGATGCGACAAAAAATCGTACAGTTAAACAATGCTGCCAAAAGTACTCAACAAAAAACTTAACTTTTGGTTTTATAAAACATTGCGAAAATACATTTTTCTATTTTATACAAATTCTGTAAAAATGTTAACTATAAAAATTTCCAAAAAAATACAGATTTTTTTCGGGAAAAAAAAATATATTCTGCATCTTAAAAAACCAGCCAGGTACTATAAATCTTACAAAACTGTAAATGAAGTTTGTGCTGTTAACTCTTATAACACTTACAAACCCGCCTCTAATTGAACCATAACATGTTAACCCTTCTAACAGCCTGTGGAAAATCTCGCTGTATTAAGTTAACAGAATATATGTTACTAATTGACGGGGACAGCAAAATATGTATTGAAAATAATATGTTAATTGATTTTTTCTCGCTCACAGTTGGAGAGCTACTGCATATTAAATGTTAGGAGTTTGTCTGTGCTAAATCGAAGTAGCAAGAATTTATGCACAAAAACATAGAATTGTGTGCTGAGTTGTACTAAGCGTACTCATTTTTGTTAAAATAATTACAGCAATTCTATGACATTAACAGAAGCCCTGCAGTTTTGCCTTTTGTTGTTAAAACAAACTTTTGTTCAAGACCGAATAATCGAATAAAATTTCAATCTCATTAATATCTGTTACAATTGTTATTGTGTATATTTGTTGTAAGATTTACTAAACAAAGCTGAATAAAAATATTTGTCTGCTTGTTTTTAACTACTCATACAATATGAAGTCATTGGAATTTACTCGAACGAATTAAGTACAAGCGATATATATTAATTCAATGGAAGAGAACTTGTTTGCTGTTATAAAACAATTGAATATTCTAAGTTAGATGCAGTCTATAAAAAATTTATATGCCGCTCTCTGCAATGGAATACAGCAATGAGGGGCACTGGTGTACTTAAGCTGCACAGTTGTTTGGTTATTTTCCATTACTCATCGTATCGTTGCTGAAAAGCCAAATACTTGCCCACTAACGTGTTCCTTACAATTCTCGAGAACATACTTTACATTCATTCTGCTACACTGGTTTTTTGTGTCAAAAAAATTTTTGAACTAAGAATCAGCAAGTGAGTTAAAAATGAATAAATACGATTTACTAACACAAAAAAATTTGATATTATACACACAAACATTAATATATTGGCAAATTTATTTTATTATATAACTTCTTCAATACCTTAAGAAAAAAATCCACTATTCGTATTAAAGGCGATGGTTTTCAACTCACAGAAAATAAATTTAACACACAGAAAATAAATTTAATGTAGCACTCTGATTTTCTTTTCGTTATTTTCATAGACAATTAAGCTTTTATATGAAATTACCTGAGAAAAAAATGGATGTAGGCAATTTTTCTTCCGTAAAAAACTTTTGTGGAATATAACATACAAAAAATTTGGTTTTAATAAATAATTGAACAATTCTCCAAATCGGTCTAATCGTTCATAGCTTTTGGATATATGTATCAACAAAATAGGATTAGAATTCATCGTGTTGAAGTTTTGCTCTCTTTAGAAATGTAATTTCTAAAAAAAAAAATGTTATAAATGTCTAAAATAAAAACGTCTAAAAAAATATTAGACAAATCGCTCAGCCCTTGCATCAGCAGTTTTTTTTTATTCAAAGGTTAAAAATATTTTATGGAAGAAGATTTTTCTCAATCTGGATAAATAAGTTAAAAATAAAATTTTATGCTTCAGCTTATCACCTACGCTTGCTGTCGTAGCGGAAATTTTCGCAATATAGCTTTATGAGAACAAAAACTAATAATTGTAAATATTAATTGTTTGAAGTTTTGATGAACTTTATAATTTTTAAATTATATTTCAGACTGAGTGGTTCATGTTACCTCATGATCCGACTTCAAATCTGAAAATAGATGCTGTTGAGTAGTATAGCGATACAAAACAGCTAGTTGTCCGCCAGTCAAATGTTTGATTATTATTTTTCTTGCCTTCTTCAATATAAAGTTATTGATGACAGCAACATTGTATTGTAAAAAATCATTCTTGAGGAAACTTAAGAAAGGAAGAGTTTGAACTCAAACCCAATGTAAAAAAAAACTAAAAACCTAATTTAGAAACCTACAACAGTTGAGTCAACTTTTATTGTCAAAACGTTATTTCTTTCAAACAACTTATATTGTATAATTTTATTTGCAAAAAAAAAAAAAAAAAAAAAAAAAAACATAATTATATGATATATTTTGGCTGAATAAAATATTTGTGAGTAAGTTAATTACTTCTCTACAAGTATTCAAATCGATATATATCGATAAAGTGATATCAGAACTTCAACTATTACTCTTTTTGAGTTTTTTGTTTTTTTAATAATAATATAATTTTTGAAGTTTTTTTTTTTAAACTTATTTCTTTCTCGCTGACAAATTTCGTTTATATTTTGCAAAACTATTTTTCATCGTTATTCTCATTGATTGATTTTAGTTGGTTGATCGACCAATATTTGGAGTTATTCGAACAAAGCTGAAAGACTCAATTCAACCCAACAACTCAAATGATTTTCTTTAATTGTTTTTAGCATGTAGCATAAGTGCACCATTTTTATCAGCAAAGGAAACACTGTTATATAACTTAATCGTCATTAAAATCTATATAGATTGTTTGGACAAAGTTCTCACATCGTAAGCTGGCAACATTTTTTCATTATGCCAGTACGATTTAGGCATGATTATAAAAACTGGTCTAACTTTTATACGTATGGTGAGTTTAATAAAAACTGTAATAGATTGAATGATTGTTGTTTGTACTTAGCTAATAGTTACCGTGATCACAAACCTAAATCGTATTTCAACTTATTATCCAACGTTCATTTGGTTAAAAAAGGACTCACATAATTTCACATTGTTAGGCTCCAATCAGAGCCACCACGAGCAAGCAAAACATTTCACCCACCTTTTCTTGTTTTTAACAAAAAATTTGTTTATTAATTTTATCAACTACAACCACCGCTGTCAGTTTAGCCTTTTTGAGAATAAACTGATTTTTTTTTAAATTTTTATCCGTGAATATTTATTTTTAAGTTACTTCACATTAAAAAGCAAATGTATATCATTAAGAAAAATGCTAAATCAACTATGTGCTTAGACCCACTGAGACTGAAACTGATCACTGCCAAAACCGTGGTTATTAGTTTAAGAAGAAAGCGGGCCCTCATTGAGATTTATTTGCATTTCGAGGGTTTGGCTATACCTATAAAGAAGTTGTTAAATGTCTCAAATGTTGTCGGTATAATCAAGATTACTTCAGAAAATAGCTATACAATATGGGTAAATGCATCACACTCCTTGCACGAAGGATATCTGGCAGATGGCGTATAGCTTACCTTTTGTCGCTGCAAACCTTCGGATGGAATCCGTAGCGACCTTGATGGATAAATAGGCACTATCACAATTGGGAACATCGTCGAAAATATGTCGGCGAATGAGTGCAGCAGGAAAACTGGTGACGAATACGTTGAATACCTTCCCCAAATAATATGTTTGGCCTTTGGAATATGACACATGCACAAGCAGCCTAATAGGAGGAGGAACATTGTAGCCTGGATGCAAGCACGACATTTTATGACATGAATTATCCACCGTGTGGTTTACCAGACACATAAGATGGTTGAGATATTTACCATATGTTTGTAGCCATATAAGAAAAACTCCATACTTAGGAGTTCAGGCCTTCTAATCCCTCCTGTGTGCAATTTCTCAGCAATCAATGGAAGAAAAGTGTTAATGAGTTGGTAGGCCGAAGCCCATTAAGATCATCAGCCCTTAAACCAACTTATCCATCTAACCATCAGCCCTGGTTCGTTACAGTAAAGGTAATTGTTGCAGGGCAACAACACCTTGGGGGGTTGTTAGTCTCCGAAAAAAGCCATGCAACACACAATTACTCTAGGTTTAAGCCCCAGCCAGTACGTTCCGGCTAAGATAGGCTCTTTAACCATGATCGGCCCGGGCTGAACTACAAGCAGAGCCACTCGAGGGCATGCTGATCCCCGTTCTGTCAATTTATGTGCTTGACAAGGGTTTCAGAAATCCTTAACACAACCTAAGTCAGGCGACTTACTAGAGAGTACTCCTTCCTGTCTATAAACCAAAAAACAGAATGCCCTGGTTTGGTCTACGCCAAAGCAAACATGTTTTACGGGGAGTCGCTCGTAATACAGTAATATATTTTTTCACCTTCATTCACAACAAAAAACTTGGTTCTAGTTGAGTTTACTGTAATTTTCAACATTCCTCAAATTCGCCAACAGCAACATTTTCTCTTAACTTCTAACAAAACAGATTATAGATCTTGTTAAAACTTGAGCCTAAAAACTACAGTGCAGTACACGCATGTCATCTTTTAGACATTACTCGTAACTACAACTGAACACGTACACAAAGCCAAGTCGAAGGTGGCCTCAAAGTGAAGAAACTCACATTTATCTGATGCATGCACATACATATACATGAATACAAACATATGTTTACTAGTTATAAGTTATTAAAAATTGTTTGCTTAACATACATAAATATGTATGCGTTTGTACATATGGAAAAAAACATTTTAAATTACTAATACTTTTTTAATATGCTTTGTGGACGAAGCAACGCAAATTTTTCAAATTATTTTAGAAATTGATTTCCAAACCTAATTCATATCTTATGATCTTTTCTACGAAGAAGAGTATCTGCAGTTTCTTTTTTGACTTAAAAAATGAGATATTAAATATTCCCACCAAAATCGTACAAATAAAAATGTAATTACAAAAAGAGGCACCGCACGCGATAAACGTTTTTTTTTTTTTTTTTTAACAGGTTACGCCTTTCAGACCACAACAACGTCAAGCAGACAAAAATGCTGAACCGAAAAGAAATTACAAATACATAAATCTCCGACTTGTTAAAGAGGATACACATGTGGAGCTGGTGCTGGTGCTGGTGCTGCGTAAGTGTAAGAAGAACATGACGACAATAAGAGAACTGACGATGATGAATTAACACACTTCAACACCGCTTATTACTAATAAGTGGAAGAAAAAAAAAATTAAAAACATTTTAAGATTTCTACACGGTTTTCAAAAGATATCTTGCACCAACAGATACTGACGGCAGGGTAGAGGTGCTTAGGCCGCATTGGACGCTTAGCTTAAGCCACAGCAAGATGTCAGAGAAGTAAATATTTAAATTATTGTTATTGTATGCATTTACTTTAACATTTAACGTTAAGCCATGCACGTACACACCAATAATGGCCAGCAACAATGCAAGAGACCTGTTAACTGCTTAAAGAAATCAGGTGAATGTAATAAATGTTGCTAAGAAGTGTACTAAGCAGCAAATTGCTAACCACAAGATTTGTTAGCTGAGAGGAGGAGGGCAGTTTTTGTTCAATGAACGCATGAGCTTGTCAGTATTTAAGCCATGTTAAGAAGACCTAAATGCAAAATATGTTTTGCATTCATTTGCGTATGTGAAATTAGGGTGGCCACTTGTCACAGTTGTGAAAACGATTTACATCAGCACCTGCCTTGCGGCCTTATCTGATGATGGACCAGTTCCATGGAGTGAATTGTCACAGTCACCGGTGTTCCGATCACAAATCTTAACTTATTGAAATATTTCAAAAGCAACGGAGCTTTGTAAAGCTAAAAGCTCTAAGGTGGCCACACTAAAGTATACTTTTATGTAAATGATGTTGCTGACGTGCTCGAAATAATTCAGTAGTGGACTACACGACTATAATTTTCGGTAACTGCATTTGCTGGGGTGAAGTCTGCTGTGGTCTATGTGTCTAATGCTTTGTTGTTACAGCTTTTAGATTTGCCCTTATACTGCCGTTTCTTATAGTTGGTGCAAAGAAAAAAAGTTATTCTGTTTTTTTTTTCAAATGGGAAAAAATTTGTGTTTCTGAGTTTTTAAGTAAGTAGTAAAAACAAAGATATGACACGGTTCAATAAAAGAACTAATGAGTGCAAATAGCACTAACATTGAGTTTGGTACTTCTTTAGTTTCAGGCGGATACATTAATGTAAAGGGTGTTTTTTTAAGCCCGATAGAACTTGAAATTGTAAAAAATAATACAAAAAATTAAATTGTAATCAAAATTTTTTTTATTCGAAAGATCAATACGTGACATTAACATTTGAAAATGATTTCGGGCATATGGGCACCGCGGCTGTTCTTGACGAAGCGCATTCTGGACGTCCAATTTTGGGCCACTTTTTCGAGCACTGCTGGCCGTATGTCACGAACAACACGAACAATGCTGGCCTCCAAGGCGTCAATTGTTGCTTGTTTATCAGCATAAACCAGTGACTTCACGTAGCCCCACAGGAAATAATCGAGAGGTGTCAAATCGCACGACCTTGGAGGCCAATTGACAGGTCCATTTCTCGAAATCAACTTATCGCCAAATTTTGATTTCAGTAAGTCGATGGTTGCGTTCGCCGTATGGCACGTAGCGCCATCCTGTTGAAACCACATCTCCTCCGGATCAATGTCATCCATATTTTCAAACAAAAAATCATTGATCATGGTGCGGTAACGATCTCCATTGACCGTAACGCGAGCTCCGGCCTCATTTTTGAAGAAATAAGGTCCGATGATGCCACCAGCATGAAAACCGCACCAAACAGTGCATTTTTCTGGATGTAATGGAGTCTGTAGGGTCTCTTGTGGATTGGTCTCACTCCATATGCGGCAATTTTGCTTATTAACAAGCCCGTTAAGCCAAAAATGCGCCTCATCGCTGAACACAATTTTGCGATAAAACAACGGGTCTGATTTTCAAAGTAAATTTGGATAATTTCGTAGCGTTGTTCAAGCGTGAGTCTATTCATGATGATTTGTCAGAGTATACTGAAACAAATAAAAAAAATGATTCATCAAAATTTAATTTTTTGTGTTACTTTTTACAATTTAAAGTTCTATCTAGCTTAAAAAAACACCCTATATAAATAAATACTCTCCGCTAGTCAAATTTTTTAGTTAGCTATGATATACATCTATATATTCGGAACAGTTTTGGCGTTTTATGGGCCATCCTAATGCACATACGCATGCACGTTCTCATATGTATGTTCATGTAGTATTTTTTATAAGTAAGAACATTCAAACATCATGGCTGAAAACGCAAATACATGACAACACGACTTGGTTAAACAGTGTTAATATGCCGATGAAAAACAAGCAGTTAAAATGTATTACATTCAAAAAAATATATGTATATACATATATATACATATTTTCTTACTTGTTACAGTTTGGGCGTGGGCCAAGCGATAATGATTGAAAAAAAGCAAAATTTAACATCAAAAAATTACCAAAAACTAGATTCCAATCAAGTAAATAGGTGTTCGAAATTGATTAATCGGAAACAATATTAGAGCAAGTGTTTTCAAGAATTGTTTTCTTGTTGATAATACATAACGAAATTATTGTATACTAGCGTATAACCGAGACTTTGTCTGTACAGAACATGTGAAACTAAAAAGAAAGAAGTTTCGGCGAACATTTAAAAAAAAAATACATTTAAAGGGACCCAACTGCAAGCAGCACGTCTGAAACAATGAAGAAAATTTTAAAATAAGTCATATATGGCGAAGTTGGAGGAACATTTTGTGAAATAATCTTTTAGAAGAAAAATTAATTCCAAAAATTTGTTCATAAATGACTTTACTTTACTTTATTTTTTTAATTGCGGACTTCTTGTCTCTCTGTAGTCCAAAAAGTTTTCTTTATGTTTAGCCTATTAACAAAAACTTGCAAAAGAAGAAAGCGTATTGAAAATTAATTTAAAAATAGTAGAGTAATTTGTTGCATGGAAGAAAAAGAGGCAACCTTTTCTCCCCTTTCAGAATTAAAGCTAACCTATTGTTACGAATGTTTAACACATTTACACATACAATATAAAGCACACATACAATATAAAGCTAAAAACATAACACACAACAAACAAACATACATACTTGATGTAAGGAATGCAAAATTCCAAATAAATCAACCATCACTATTTTTATTGTTGCTGCGTTCTTATTGTTTGTTGTTGTTCCGGTTTACGTGTTTTCCAAGCATGTGTGTGTGTGTGCATATACGTGGCAATTATATTTGTACATTTGAGTCTGGAATACTCGATAACTAGAAGACTCACGGAAAATATAAAAGTATAAAAGTAATAAAAAAGTATAGAAACGTATGTTCGGCAAAAGGAAAAAAAAAGTTTAAGCGTTGCGCAAGACAGTCATAAGTCCAAAAATTAAGCAAGTCTAGTGTTTTAATACACAGTGGTATTAAAGTTCGGGTCACATAGAACTCGTCGTCTTTTTCAATTGACAACTAAGTTGAAATACATGTATTTGTATGAGCTTTGTGACATTCCGTACTTCTCCGTCAACGCAAAGTATTAAAGTTGAGCAACTTTTAATTTTTAAAGTACGTTCTGAACTTTGACAACTATCTGGTAATATTTTTTGTATATTTTGATTTAGTTTTTTGTTCCAAAGTAACATAAATTAAAAACAAATTGTGTTAGATTTTCTGTGCTGTGTCTCAAATCAAAATCAAAAGGTTTTAATCAAATTAAAGTAAAATGCAGTTGATTTTATATCCGTTAAGTACTGGTTGTACCAACATCATACCTCGTGTACGCTGTTGCCAGTTCAAAAAGGAGACGGACAAAGTACGACGGATTCTATGTGCCCCGGCCTTAAGTGTAAATAAAGTTGTGAAGTATTTTAGTATTGTGCAACGAACAAGAGTTTATGTCATTATTACATTTGGAATTGAAGAATCCACAAAGCATTTTTAAAGGTCTAAACGTAACACTATGCTGATTTCCGGACTTCAAAATATCTGAATACCGAATTTCTTGTAAATTGTTCAGCGGCTTGGGCGTGAAAATGTAACAGACAGCCAGACAGTCAACAGAGTTACTTTAATATTTTTAGTACTAGTAAGGATTATGTGTCTATGAATGACGTTTATGTTCATCTATTCGGAAAGTTCGAGGAATATCCTAATTTGGATAAGAATTAGTATTCTGGTAATTTGTTTTATGAGACTGACTCAACAAAATAGTTTTTAGACTTTAAATGCTTCTTCAGTAATCAGTATTTTGAAATTGTTTTTAATTCACTTTCGAGTCAAGTGCAGCCGCTTTAAAAACTTAATGAAGATGTCTCAGTTTTAGTTTGAGCAAGTTTTATAAAACAAAACCAGGATAATATGTAATATGTAATACACGGGAATATACTCGTACTTGAATTGCTGATGTTTTTAAATTAAACTACTGTTCTAGTGATGGTAATCAGACAAAATTATTCATTCACTATTCATTTCCTGTATTTAACTCATCTTGCAAATCGTTCAGGACATTATGCCGAAAATGAGTAAAGCGGTATCGGGTGGGGATTATTGGCAGACACTTTAACGACAGTCTTCTAATATTTCATGCTCTGAGGAGTTTTTTAAACCAATAGAAGCGATAATATTCTGCTGTATAAAAAGCTAGAACTAATTTTAATTAAAGCTAAAAAAAAGTGTAGGCTTATTTTTTATATATTAGAGTTAACTGTGCAAAAAATTAATAATATGCGATATTAAAAAATATATTTTAGTTTATTTTTTCAGGCAATTTTGCTCTTTTGCAAGACATGAATGACATCATTGTTCCATAAATGTCGAGAATATATTTATTAATCTCTATTATTATTTTTTTATAGTATAGCAGAGCAACAAGAACTATCAATAACATAAAAATAATAAAACAGGTATAGAGGTATTTGTTCTTCAAACCCTCATCAGTTCTACCACCTGTCAACTTGCCTCAACTACAAAAAATGTAAAATTTTGTGTTAAATTGTATATTTACATAAAATAACTTTTAATATAACAACACTTAAAATTAATATTCTTATTATTTACAGTACCAAAATTAATTTTTCAACGAATACATTTTTATCTTTTTCGAATTTTATTTGTTGATTCTGGCAAAAGACACTACTCACTGGTCGACAATGATAAGTGACCTGTTCGTTAGCAGACGACCTTTTGGTTTCATGCAATTTTAGCCTGAAAGCAAATGTGATTGCTTGTACAAACACAGACACACACATACGAGTACATGTGTAAATATGTAAATTTCTAGCCATACACTTTTTCACAAAAGTGTACGTAATTGTGTGTATGTGCCGATGTTTAACCACAATGTAGACACAGAGTGTAAGTTGTTTGTTTTTTCTGTTGTTTTTTTTTATTATTAATATTTATTTTATGCCAATAATTTAAGAAGCCACCAGTGTAGACCACAATTTTACCAAAGTAAACGAGAATCATATGCAAACTGGTGCAATCACGTTGTAGTGTTAGTGGGAGGAGTTGTGGTGATCCAACTGGCACATGTGTTTATGAATGGAAGCTTTTAAGTTTTACTCCCGTAAAGAAACAGCATAAAAAATGTGGTAATTTTGTTGCAGCCTGGACGTAAAGACTATATTTTAACACTCAGTTAGTTAAAACAACCACAAACTTTAGCCACGACAACAATAACTACGGATACTACATACAGAAAGAGATAATCATTACAACACCTAAATCAGATGTGCCCAGGCCCATGCGTTTGATTTTGTAAATTGTTTTTGTAAAGGCGCTTAACTATGTGTGCTCATGCACACATACTGCACTCAGCACTAGCAATGAAAAATACACAAACAAATTCGTCTTATATATTTTATTGTCGTTCTTCACTGCACACACAAGAGCCAAGCAACAATACATTCGCATGATTTGCTGGTAAACATTGACGACAGAGATTATCAGTGCAAATTTTGTTTTTATAAATTGTTTTGCTTTTTACAACAAAAAATATTACATGAAAGTAGTTTTTCCTTAAACGTATTGGTATTTGCTCTTTCATATAGAACTTTTGGGCACTTCTGATGTAAATAATGTAGTCAGAGTAACATTTAGCAAATGAACTGAATATAAAAAAATAAAAGGTTATTTTATTACCAGCCTAATTGAAAATTATTCTCGTTACTGCATTTGCTTTTCATGCCAATATTTATCTAATACTTAACGTCAATCGATAATGTGCCAAACAGTAATTTTCTCTACCAAATCTCCTGCCCCAAATGAGACAATATTAATTACGATTACGTACTCATTCAACTTAATCGGGGAGTAAAAGTTTAAAAGAAAAATCAATGTCAACATAAAATTGTGCTTGCCTAGATTCTTAATTGGGATAGCTTTATCCTTCTTAAATACAATAACATTGATCATGAGGATAGTGGTTTACTAGCAGTTACACGCAAAGAAAAGGTAGTTTGAAATAAGGTTGTATCAACATTAGTACACAGGGTGTCCCAGAACTCAACCGCAAGCCGGAACAGGGCAGGATATTTGCAACTATACAGTTGCAAAGAAATTTGCAAGGTATAGGATGTAGAGCATGGGCGGAATAACGTAGACCTTATGCCCACCACGGTATTAACAGTAATTTTTTGCGGCGCTGTGACTAACAGACCTATCTCTTGCCTTCGTATGGGAAGTTGCCGCGTGGTTAATAACGAAATACCTAAAAAAACTGTAAACTAATACTGTTAGTTGAGATAGACAGTTAACCAATGAGAGTGAGACGCAAAACAACAACGACAAGCCTGACCGTACTTAAGAAATAATTACGATGCCGCGAGAACTGTTCCCCAGCCCAGAGCTGCTTTACAACTGGGGCGACAAAATTGATTGTAACTATCGTGAGAAATATCAGAAAAAAAATCTTACTCTTACCAGCTTCATTTCCTTTTCTATACAAATAAACACCTACTGGTTTTAAAAATATTTGTTGATTAGTTTTTTAATCATTTGAAGACGTATGACTTTTGACGAAACACTTGCTTACAACTATTTTCTATTTCAAAAACAAAACTATGTGTTAGTAAGCAAGACAGTTGTGCTGTTTAAGACTCAAATGCAAGCGCAGATACCTACTGGTTTTCTCAGATTAAGTTTTTGTAGAAATAATTTAGCTTTTAAATAATTGCCTCGTTAAATTTTATTAATGCCATAACATTGTTTGGCCAATAAAATTTAATTAATTTACATTAATAAAATATATTGCTTGTTAAAGCGTTTAGCAAGAAACGTTTTGCTTGCTGCACGCTGTAATAATTTTATTTGAAATATTAGGTAGCCAATTAACAACTCTTTCAATTAACGAACTCTTCTAAGCGACTTTTTGTGTATTTTAATGAAGTTTAATATCTTAATTATAATACTTGTCTTAACCGAAATTAAAATCTACAAAAACTTTCCTAAATTATAATAATAACTGAATGGAAAATAATTAGCCACTTGCAGCGATAAGAACGTAAGTTCTTAAATGCGGGCAAGGCTTGTTAATGTCCACTGTAAATCATTTTAATTATGCCAAGTGTAAAAGATTAACAAATGCAGCAAATAAATATTGTGACAAAACCTCAGTTTCTGTTAAGCCCGGTAAAGATATTTATTATTATTTTATTTTTTAATTAAACAGACCAAGCTTGTTTTCTTTCATATTTAAAAATATATCAGAAAGAAATTTTAAATATGTCTAAACCCTCGAATGATAATACTAAGCTTGAGAAAAGAAAACAACTTCAAAAATTAATCAACTTCACAAGAAACTATTGTGCAAAGGAAATATATTTTCAGCATATAAATCAAATTTTCCTTGAATTTTTAGTCATTCATTGTAATTGCAAACAAGTTGGTTACCTTACATAAGGAAACCTATAAAGCTCATACCACATGTTTGCTGCGTTAACGCCTAGTAGAATCAGTGTAATTACTATGTTTATGCGGACTTCAAAAATTGTTTGAACCACATGAATGAATGTGGCCATGACATGACAGCAACCAAATGGACAAAGTTGTCGAATGTCATGGACACTGAAAAATAACAGCGTAGCCTTTGGAGCTACCAGAGATACTTTTCCATAATATAAGACTGAAAGTTCCGAGTTCAGTGCCTGTCCTATTAGTAAGAATCCTTGATGTATTAAGATTCTATAATGGCACACACCCCGCAACATGTTAAATGTAAGTAGTGTGTGTACATTTAGAAAATATTGCAACACCCATAAACAACTATATGTAGCATCTTCACTATCATGGAGTTCAACATTTTTTCCTCACTGTGCGATGCATCCACGTAAGGTACTTTCATTAAGCCACCGTCTAATAGCTCTAGATGATATATAGATACCATGTGATGAATATAATTCAACTTTTAGCTGTTTAGAACTTTTAAATCCGTCAGCTTAAAAGTCCCTTGTGACTATTTTATTGCCTCTGGCTGTGGTTTTACGGGGCTTGGAGGCTATTGATTGCAATACCCATAAACAGCTATATGTAGCATCTTCACGAGTATGAAATCCACAGAACTTTCATGTGATGCCAATTACATAAAACAAAAAACCTTAGTAAACAAATATGTAATAAAAAGCAAAAAATTAGGTATATTATTATTTAATTTCTAAGCTACTAATAGTTATAGCAACCAAATATTATATATAGCCGTGTATATGTCAACATTTCTTAGTTATCCTTATCTCAGTTGACTTGAAAATCTTTGAAAAATATATTCAAACATTTAACTATATATCTCATTATTGTTAATAAATCAATGAGAACTACGAATAACATCCGTAAAACACAAAAATCTAAGTATTTTATAAAATATACTGTATGTTTGTATACCCTTTTTCTTCTTTTATTGTAGCTATAACTACTAATGGGCGTATTCATAAAAATTTAAATGAATTCTAAATGAAACTTGGTTTGAAAAATCCATACAAAACTTTGCTAAAATTCATTTCAAATAGATTTTATTTTTCTATGAGAAAGCACATAAAACTTTCTACTAAAACTAACCGAGATAACTTTTCTTCCAATAAAATATGTACTTTGTTTAAAAATACGTTATTTTAATGCTAACAGTTTTATGATGATTAATGGTAATTATATTGACAGCTTTGACGATTTGGGCTTTCGAATTTTTTGATCTTAGCCCTGATTTATCTAGCATTTAAGCTTGAGACACCTGCATATATTTTGTATTCTCTTCAAGCAAAAATTCAAAATTCCAAATATTTAAACAACTTTTTTTCTCTGAGACTTAAGTTACTACAAGCATTAGAAGGCAAATATTGTTGTGGCAACACTAATATATATGTATATTTGTATAACAAGGCATGTTAATGAAAAATAAAAATCTCTTAGTTATAGTTTTAGTCACCTCAAATAAATTCTTTTTCACTTTTTTTTATAATTCTCTTGTTACCGCCTGCGAATTTTTAAATATGGTAATAATATTAATGGATAATAATATTTACAACCGACAAAAACAAACTGATTACACTGCGCAGGTGTATGTTGTACTCACTCAGCTGCAGCAAGTTTATGTTTATAGCGTGTGATTGCAGTACGTTTACAACGTAAAAAGCTTTTGTGATGCGTTTGGAAAATTTGTATGAATTATTCTCAATATTTTGATACGTCTTGAAGAATTATACTCAATATTTTGAATGAATATCAGACAAAATTTTCTACCGTATCACTCATTCGAGTCCAATAAACACCACATTAATCCAACGCAGAATATTACAGTTGAAACTCATTAGATCACCTGACTAGCTTTGACGAACGCCTTGCTGTAATCGATGTAAAAAACTAAGTATGCTGTTAGCTTTTGCTAAGCTCTATTAACTAACGTTTCTACGTGGCGGATATTTCATTTTTTTTTTTATTGGTCGTAGTAGAAATCCCTTTCCGAAAGCACAAAGTACACTGAAATGCAAAAAGTGACGTTGGGATTTTCGGAGAGATGACACATTAGATATAGCAGTAGCGAGCTATTACTTTCCCCTACTCTGAGAGTGCAACACGATTTGTTTACAAAGAAAGGTACAAAACGCTGAGAGAAAGAATGAAAGAGATAAGTATAGTTACACATTGTTTTTCATTTTGTTTCATATCTGTTTATTTTGTGCCAAAAACCACATTGAAGTGGTCATAATAGAGCAAAGGCTTTATTAGACTTTTTTCAGAGAATTTGGAATATCACTTTATTTAGCTATACCTCTGTAATCACATATATCTGAGTAATTTCCGGACTTAAGCAATTTTCGGAAAGTAGCCTCAGGTGAAGAAGTGTGAAGGTAGCTGCGCAGTTTATTAAAGCACAACTTGATAAGGCAAGGTACCGTTTTTTAGGCAGTTTAAATCATGAGAAGTGGTGAAATTTAAGGAAGATATGATAGGATTAAAATTTATTTTTTAAAGGTAGTTATTAATATCATTATATACAGCATCAAAACACTACTATCTGGATGCAAACGACTACATATATCCTTCAAACGAATTATAATTTATACAAATCCGTTGGGAAACGAAAAAGATATATCTCAATCAATATATATCGATATATCGCTAGATTTAACGTTATAAAATCACCTTACGCAGTGACATAAAAAAACTAAAGGTATATCGTGTTCTATGTACTCCAACAAAATATAATTGGTACATGAGAATCCTTAAATTTTTTTAGCATATCACAGTGTTATATTTACATACATTATGTTATATACACTTTAAAATTGAGAAAAATCCTGCATTACACTGTAACTTACTTGTACCCTGACAAACAGTTGATGTTATTTGTTCGCGACCAGCATTTTGCCGGCAGGGTACACATCAAAAATATCTTGCCGAGAAGAAAACATAAGCACGTGTTTGAAATTACCAACAAACAAATAAACACATACATATACATATTCATAGATACTTACACACATGTTTGTGTATTTACTGAGTAATAATAATTTGAGAACAGATGAAATAAGTATTCTTTGCTTTTTGTTGCTCTATATTCTTAGCAGAGTAGAGAGTTGGAATGTAAAAAACTGCTCCATAGAGTAGCCAAATTTATTCACTTCTCGCAGATGTAGTGATTTTCAAAAAAAATTAAAGATAGAGTTTAGACTTTTTGGTATGCTTATTTTATGGTAATAAAAATTTTAATTGATTATTTTATTTCTTGTTGTTTTCTGAAAACTTTAAGAACTTTTATTTATAAACATATGTTGATCATGCATATACTCATAGTTTTAGTTAAAGAAATATTTCTTTAAATGCCAAAAGTTTGTACATACACATGTATGTTAGTGAATTTTGACTAAAAAGGCCGCATGCAAACCGGTAACCCTACTTGAAAGAGACTGATTTTAATGCTCCCAAAGAGAACGCCACTGAACAGAAACTGCCAGCACGCACTTCAACAGCAGACAGTGTGCCCATTTTAGCACTTTCGGTGCTAAAATTAACACCTCTTTCGTGGATTTAGTACTATTTTAGCATTTTCTAAAAGTTCTTAAAGCAGACCATTCATGCTTAGAAGAAGTCTTTGCACCAAAACCGTATTTTAATCATAATTTTGAAAAATTTCTTAAATCTAAGAAAGAAACTATAAATCCTAAAATGGAGAAAGAAACAGAAATGGTATTTTGTAGTTTTTTTGCACAATTGATTGATTGATTAAGACAACGTTTGCCAAAAAATTTTCTGAGTTTAAAAAATAAAAATTTTTTTTCTATAGAAAAAAGTTTAAACGTGGATAAGTGTAAGTTACACGCTAGACTATACGGTAGAAAATATAACAACTTTGGAACATCAATGGCAATGTGTATATGTGTATGTGATATATATTTTAAAGACTTAATTATTATTTTTGTTGTGTTTTTAAAACTTTTTATATTCAAAAAAGAATTTATGTGCTGTTCATTGTCTAAAAAATATGTATGGACAAATTGAATAACTTATAACAAAAAATTGAATAACTTTGAAACAAATTTCTTAGACAGACGCTTTCTGTGTTCTATGAACAGCACATTATCGTTTTGAGACATTCCGTTTTATTCGATGGGAATAAAAATCTAAGGCAACATAAGCATAAATGATAAAATTATGAACTCACAAAGAATATATTTGTTTAAAATTAAGACATTTAAATATTAGCACTATGTTTTAGCAATTGAAATTCTTTTAGCATTAATTTTGAGCTAATTTAACTCCAACAATTTTTTGGATCTGGTCACACTGGTCGTAGAGCATCGATGGGGTAATAAACAAACAACACATTGTTATAAACAACTGCAACAAAACACACAAGATCAGTGCAAGGGGCGCCAAAACATGTTTTTATTTTTATTTTAAACATCAGTTGCATGTAAACAAACATAGCGAACGGTTACGGCACGGGAGTTTGCGTTAGTATTCTTTCCACTTACTGCATGGAATTCTTTCGCGTTAAAACGCATTTATTTTACATAAACATATTTACAACGAGAAAACGGGAGTTGAAAAATGTGTTTTTTTTTTTTTTTATTTTGTTCAATGCCGAAAGGCATTTAAAATTCGTTTGAGTATAAAACAAAGTCTGCAAAAAAAAAATATGTATTTTTAAGTGAATTTGTTGCAGATTTTTTAATTAAAATTAAAAAAAAAGTTGCAAAAGGGCTGAGAAATATAGTGCGTGAGTGTTAGTGCATACTGGCAGTTTATGTATTTCTTGTTTTTCGTCTTCTTCTTCTTCTTGTTTTAAAAGCATCCGTTCATAAGCTCCTTCCGGTACAACACTTCTTTGTTTCATTAAGTTTTTTACTGCTGCAAATTATTCTGCCAATATGAATTTTACATGTGTGCGTAATATAGGTATAACGGTAGTTGAGCGTTTAATAGCAAAACTTATTTTTAGCATTTAATTGCTGTCCGCTTCATCCTACAATGTTGAGTTTTAAGTTTACGTGCACACATAGCCACATACATACACATAACTAAGGAATGCATGTACGTATGTGTGTATATATGTATGTATATGCGTATATATAAAGATAAATATATGTATGTATGTGTAATTCTCTTTTAGGCACATCGTTTTATGTGTAAATCGCACTTTTTACATCTTTTCGCCCAGAATTACACTTGCTACATACATAAATAGTATGTATGTATGTGCATATGTATTACACCGAAAGACATGTACCACCTTGTTTCATGGAAGCAACAGTGAAAGCCGCATTTCCATTAAAAGAGTGCAAGTAGAAAGAGTTTAAGAATAAAAAAAAAAATTACATACATACGCAATATCATATGTATGTGTAATTATTTAAGTGTATATTTTAACACAAAGGAAATAATATTATTAAAAAGTGAAAATGATGCTGTCAAATATGCTGCCATCTGTAAACAGTTAAAAATGGATGATACAAATTCGAATTATGTGAGTGATCTGGTGTGTGCTGATCTACGAGTATCTATCTACACATGTATCTACATATGTAAGTATGCATGCGTAATCCCTTGGGTGTTTCTGATTCATATTTTTTACTGGCGTATTTTTAATTCTGCAGATTTTTTTATTGAATTATACTTATTTTTAAACGGCTGAGATGTGAAAAGAGCTACATATGTATATGACAAAGTTAAATCGATTTTGTTTTCTTACATATTATTTGTTAATAAACGTAAATGTTTTCATTAAAATATCCAATGAAAAATGAAGCTATAAAGTCTTCCAACAATACTTGTTTCCTTGTGGACTATTCGACCGACAGTGAACATTAGAACACAACGGATACTGCTCGTAATTTTTCTAAAAATATTTTCTTTTAGATGTGCGTCATGGCAGTATTTTTACTTTACGAAGTAAATACATGCGTTTGTATCTGTGACGTTCTATCATGACAGTTTAAGTCGTCATAATACCAAGAAAAGTTGTGAAGTGAAATTTGAATAAAGAACTATATTTAAGAAGAAGAAATGAAAATGAACCGACATTAAAAAACAAATCTTGTCAACAATGTGAACAAATATATGAGGAGTCGCAAGACAAAACGTTCGTTTTGCACATTTTAGAAAATGAGTTTTTGATATATTTACAATAATTTTTCCAATTTCTACTAGAAAATATCTTATCTGCATAATATTTATTTCCTTCTCATAGAAAAATTTTGTCTTTAAAATATTGATGCAGAACAAAACGTGCTTTATTTTTCTTCTCTTTTAACACAACGTAGCTTTTTACATATTTTCTTTTGTGGTTTTTGTACATCAGATTTTTAGTTAAAATTTTGCTTTTCTTAAGTTTTTCTTAAGAAGGTTTTTTTTTTTACAATACAAATTTGCTATGATCAATAATTTTGATTAAGGAAGACAAGATAAATAAAAATCAAATCTTTAGCTGGGGGACAACTAGCTGGTTCGTAGTCGCTACACTACTCTTCAGCACCCATTCTGGTTTGAACTCAGATCATGACGTTTCAAGAACTGTTGCATTAACTACTTTTTTATAATAATTTATTTTTGTTTATTTCATTGAAAGTAGTAATGGGAAAATGTAATTTTCCCGAATCACGCATGATTCTAGCTTGAGCGAGCGTGCGTGATCAAGTAATAGTAATACAGTAGAGAAGGAGATATCGAATGCAGTTGCATTGAAGAAGGAACTGGAATAAAAGTTTGACAATTTTATATTTTTTAAGACCAGCAAAGTGGAAATTTATTTGAATTAAAATACCTTATACTAAATAGAAATAAAATATAAATTAAATGATTTCAATTGATGTTTTTATTGAAAAGTTAAGTTCAGCTCAAAAGTATATGTATATTTCAATTTGAATTAGAAAAAATTCTCTTACATCAAAGCTCCAGTAACAAAAATAGTTTTGTATACATATGTACGCATATAAAAAAATATTTACATATCAAAAATATGCACATTTTCATTTTATTTTAAACAAAACATGTTTTTTTTTTATTTTGTTTTAACAAAACGTGCTATTCGCAAGCCAAAAGCCCTTTAATTTCGTACAACCTTAATATTTATTGAGGCGACTTATTGCCGTCCGATGCATTTGATAATAAAGAATGAACTTGTTTAATATTCAGGACTCATGCTATAAAATAATCGAGGAAAAAAATAATCTTTGATTCTTGACCGTTTTCAAACAATCAAAAAATGTGCGTTTTGTTCTGCGACTCCTCATATCATAATCAAAAAATACATACAACTTGTTTCTTACGTTTCATAGCAGTCAATAGATCAAAATAAAGTATAAACTCAGGATTCTTTCACTGATGCATAATCGGTATTCAATATCTCACTATTTTAATTCTTATAGAACCTAACTACCTTATTTTTAAATAATTTCTAACGATGACGGGAAACTTGTAAAGTGTATTTTGCATCCATCCTTTTTAAGTTTTTGGCCTTCCCCTGCGATCTTTGTCCTAAACGTTTACAATTATCAACGATCCCCAACCCAAGTCTTTTACCGTGCCATCTCTCTCACAAGCTTGGAAATTTATTTGTACTTCTAATATGTTTTCAACGCAGCTGGTGGTTAAGCTCTGCGTCCTGTGTGGTTTATTTAAAATAACTGCTTTAGGCTTATCAGATCTCCACGTCAATATGTAGCACAAAAATATGTTTGTTATTCTGTAATGAGTTCTAATTTTCTGTGATTTTTTTTTTTTTTTTCGTAAAATGCATCGTAATTATTCCACATCAATTTCATCGTTTTTATTTTCTGCATTTTACAGAACATTGTGAGGACGGAGTGAGTGCTTCGCTTATAACAAATAAATTTCAATTTTGGTTTTTTCCACAGGCAAAGTTCAGTTTAATGAAACTTTTAGGCGTTAATGTACGAAAGAAAAGGGAAGAGGCCGTATTGCCTGTATTAACTTTAAGAGTTGTGAACAAATTATTTTTTGTACATGTATATCGTTTTATGTTTTGACTTTGCTGTTCAAATGGAAGACGGTGGATGACGGATGAATTTAGTGTAGACAAAATTGTATTTTGGCAAAATATTTCTCTAATTAGGTAATATAATTTGAAAATTTGAATCTTTAGGTAACGAAGCAAAGTTAGCTATATATAGGGGATAAAAATATATTTGTATCACTGCTTTCGAATCATTATCGACGTGTAAGTGAAAAAGCACTAAAGCTGTTTTGTATTCCTTTTTAAAGGTTTTTTTTATATTATGAAAAACTGAAGTTGAGACTTTTATGTATTAGTAATGTAAAGTTAATGAGAATTTTATGCATCTGAAGATAAGTTTAAATTTAACTAGCATAGACATAAACCACATTTGCAATTTCTTCCTTTACAGGGGTCTACTAACTCTTTAACAGCGATTGTTAGGTTAGATTTAAGAGACTGCCAGCCATTGAAAAGCCAGCCTACTTGGTTCCAATTTGGTCCGGTTGTTTGCGTGGGTGTGATATGTATCTCAGAGGATCTATAGCCATTGAAAAGCCAGCCTACTTGGGTCCAATTTGGTCCGGTTGTTTGCGTGGGTGTGATATGTATCTCAGAGGATCTATAGCCATTGAAAAGCCAGCCTACTTGGGTCCAATTTGGTCCGGTTGTTTGCGTGGGTGTGATATGTATCTCAGAGGATCTATGTATTACTGGTTCCGAACCACCTCAAGGATTGGTTAAAGGAGTTCAATTCACTTACACTATACTCCGTTACATCCGCAAATCATGCAGCATCAGTTTGCTTAGATACAAAGCCCTTATATCAGACACTGATAGAGGAAGTTCCCAACACCCCATCTCCTCATCTGCGTAACTTACAGAAGTCATCAAAAGGTGGCAATGTTCCGTCAGGATCGCCATAGCAACCAGTAACCTAGCTAGCCCCAAAGGATGATAGCCCTCCTGTTCTAATATCTGGGCCATGTCAGTTTTGATATTCGACAGGTAACCTCACTACACCATTTGTCTTGAGCTTTCGCAAAAAGGTGACGCTGTACTTGTTTCTTACAGCTCCTAAGCCAGATTCCAACGATCACATCTATATCCCTTAATTGTAGCTGGACACCAACCTTTGCTAGATCGTCCGCTACAATATTTCCGGGCACTTCATTGTGCCCTCGTACCCAGTAAAGCTGTAGGTTGGAATATCTCGCTATCTGGTTTAGAGATATCTGGCATTCCCGAACCAACCCGGACGTCGTATATACCCCCGGTTATGCATACAGCGCAGCCTTACTATCAGTAAAAATTCGGATATCCTCCCCGTTTATCCTGCAGTACCTTAAGCAGTTAGCTGCCCTCAGTATAAATTCATTTAATAATATAACAAATGTTAATTAGCACATTTTTTTCTTGGAGATGTCTCTTCCATAACTCGACCATACAAAAATTAAATAATAAATAGAAAAATGCTCTCGAGAATGCATATTTTTAGAGTTTTTCTTAAAAGTATATAACATATTAAGTCTACTAAGAAGAAAAAGCATCTGATTTTCTTGGAAAGAAAAGTGGCCATAACAAAAATATACGATATACTACGAGTACACATATTTCACTATATAGAACGAATGGCTCGAAGGGTCATTTAAGCCGTGCTATAAGTGCTATTTTTGAAATTTTTTCCTTTGTTCCTTGAAAAATCATCCTCTAAAGAAATTACAGCTTGAAAATAATACCTTGAACTTGCTTCATAGCTCCTCACTTGTTTTTCTTAATATAGAGAGAAGCACATCTGTTTTGCTTAGCATCGTTATTGCAATAAATTGATAAAAGCAAGAAAAGTTATTTATAATGGAACTTAAAAATATATATTATATAAATTGTCTGTTTTGGGCATAAGACAAACCTCAAATAGAAATAGCTGCAAGTAAAAATGTCCCATATAAAGCAATATGCAACATTGTATGAATTCATCTAGAGAACATTTTCTGCATATGAATTTAGAGACATACATTTTTAAATCTTTGCACAAGTGCACGCACATACACAGACAAGTGACAGTAGAAGACAATTACTCATAATGTAGTATGACAACTAACAAAAAACAAGATGAACACAACGAATAAAATTTTTCAAATAAATGATGGCAAAGATGGGGCAGCAGTAGTCTACGAGTAAGCAGAAACTTGAATCCCAACCATTTGTACGCTTAGTTAAGGCTGACAATATGCACTTGTCACTATATACTGCACAACTGCAATAAACTTTTTTGATTTCATTTCATTGAGACGTGTTCCTTCCCCTCTGCTCACACTGCATGGTTTAAGTTAGTGTGATTATGTTAAAAACAAACATATTTATTAGGGCACAAAGGTGCAGTATTCTCAAAGAGTTAATTTTTATTAATGAGCTCACGCCTACTGAAGGGTGGACCAACTATAGTGCATGATGTTTTAAGTAAAGTTTTTTGCTAACTTGACTCTATTTCAGGGTTTATATATGCACTGATGGATGCTGCCGCTTCTATGAAGAATTCTCAGCCAGTCTCTTTAGAACGAGTATTAAACTTCATTAAAATCAAATAAATGATGGCATTTATTTTTTTTTGAAAATGAATTCATTCGATTGTACAGAGCTATTGTAGTCTGATCATCTAGTGTCTCTCATCTTAAAAGTGGAAGAGATGTATGTTAAGCCCTTATACTTTTTTTTCGTGTTTAACACACTTTTAAATTTAAGCGTGTAGAAAGAACTTAAAATATATAAAATCAACTAACCCACTTTCAGCTTTCAAAAAGAATAGTTTTGAAACCAGCCACACGATTTTTCGATATGTTATAAATTTTTAGCCTAAACTATTCCTTTTTTCCACGACAAAAAGATTATTCATCAGTCGATCAAATTATTATTTTATTCCGGAAAATAAGTTGAGCCAAATAAATTACGCAAACCGTTTGGCAAACACACGCTTGCCATTTGCACATAAACGATACAAATGTAATTCATACAAACATACATATATTAATCACTTTTGTTTTGATTTCAATAAAAGCAATCGGCGATTTCACAGGATAAAAACTGTATTTTTAATTGTTATAGCCTCTATTTGTTAAGATTCTGTTGCTATAATCTTTGTCTGTTTATTGTCTACAAAAAAAGTAAAATTTTATACAATTATAAAAGTTCTAACAAGAAAACTTCTTCTTGACTCAGTTTGTCTTCTTCCACCACTTCACTCTCCAGAATATTCATTGATATCACAAACATTCAACATATTTGCACAGAAATAATAAAATTTTTGATTTTCCAGCAAACATTTGTTCAAACAAGCAAACACTCTCATCAACAACACTAAATGATGGTACAAACGTAAAGTTATGAGATGCTTTCCAAGCTCTTTCTTGCTGTACAAACATATTCTGGGGCGGCAGATGAACTAAATTTTACTTCAAACTTTTTATGTAGAAAATTTTAGTTTAATAAAGCAAAAAAAAAAAAAAAATTCTATTGAAACTCTGCATCATTTATCTCATGCTTAAAGAGCAACTGACTGGCAGAGGCTTGTGCTAGTGTTGAAGTGAACGTACATATACAGCCTTAAAGTTGTGCAGTTCACTTCGAAATAGCAAAAGTGTTTAGCTCGTACATTGTTTATGCATCTATCTTGTAACTCGAACAGACTTTAACCCTTCATGAAGTTACAACAAGTGCATACTCGTATATGTACATATTTCCTCCAGTTGCAACAAAACAAAGCAAAAAACACAAACAAATGAAAAGCTCAAATATTTGGAAGCCAAAGGTCCAGTTGAAGTTGTGCATCCATTTTACCGTTTCCCAACAGCATTCGAAAAAAAAAGTTTGTATAAACGCTTGCAGGAACAAAATTTACTAGTTATTATGTATAAAGAGACGTACAAAAACATAATTGCAACATAAATTCAAAAGTAAATTCGCACGACACTTTTTTGGAATTTTAGTTTGTGTGTGTTTGTGTGTGCTTTTCGTTTATCTTGTTATTATTTTATTAATGTGGTTGCACTTGAAGTGGATGTAAGTTTGTGTCTTTATGCTGCATTTGCTCCATTTGTAATTCTATTCGAGTATTGCTTCTGCTGCTTAGGATCTGTATTGTCTATTTATTGTAGAAAGCGCACAATGTGCTTGGATTGAAGTCGTTTAATAGCTGTTTATACTTTGTTTTTGTATTTACCTCTTGCAACATGTATGCCCCATTTGTTATTTTCACTTGTTTCGTTTGCAACAATAAGAAGTTTGTAAGTTTCTCATGCAAAAGAGTGTTCCATGTATCCACGTTTAAAAAATATATCTATATTGGATAGGAAAGATAGGAAAGAAGAGACATTTAACTGCAGTTTTGTGAGTTTAATTCTGTGTTTTAAAATATTAAATATATAGGGGTTTCCATCGAATTAGTTGTTTCCTTATTAGATAAACAGTTTGGCTAATATACCACAATAAGGGTCGGTCTTTGAGTTTCTAGACGAACTTGGCTGCTGGTTTTTGTTCTAGTTTTTTCTTCCTTAAGTTTCTTAAGAAGGATTTTTTATAAATTTGCTGTGATAAATAGTTTTTCATTGAAGAAGACCAGAAAAATAATCAAACATGGGGGACAACTGGTTGTTTCGTAGCCGCTACTACTCATCAGTGCCCATTTTCGGAGGATAAGCTCGGGTCATAACGCATCATGAACGACCGCCTTAAACATTGAGTTATTCTCTGTCTACTCGTATATTCATCCCATTTTGAATCACGCATGCATTTTGTTAACTGCCCTTATTGGTTGTACAAAATACATACTGAATAAATATAACTTTTGCAGCTTCAGATCTCTGTTTTTTATAAAAAATTAAATTCAAAATCTTTTACTTTTCGATATTTCGATAACAATTTGGTATCATCGTCAGGAAAATTAAAATGAAAAATTATTGCCAAAAAATTTCTATATAGAAAAAATTCATACACAAAGAAAAAATTCTTAGTTCATACACAAAGAAAAATTCTTAATAATATTAACAAATTAAGAAATTAAAATTAAAAAAAAAATAATACAAATTAAACTTATTCTGCAACCAACACATGCCCTGTTAACAATTATTACGTGTTGTACCTTATCCTTAAGCAAATCAACATGGCACATGTTGCTCACAGAATAACATTAACATTAACATTTTTTTTTATAGATAGCAATGTAAAAAATAGTCTAACAAATATAACTTATATGTACATTCAATGTGCTAATTTTTTGCTAACTAAATGCCTATTACTATGCGCATTACTCAAAAACTAAACACAAAAAAAAGGAATTGGTTAATTAATTGATTGATAACACCGAAATATTTCTTTATGGGAAAGTATGTAAGATGCGAGTGAACCAAAGATAAATACAGTAACAGTTTTGTTCTAATAGGCAATTTTGAATGATTGTTTTTGGAACTTCAAGGGAGATTAACGATAGCTTTTTCCATTTCGAGGGGAATTGAAATTTCACATGAATTAACATTTCACTTGTTGTTCATAAGAGGCCTAATTATGTTTTACAGGGAAACGAAAACACCACTACTCTTTTTACTAGGAAAATGTAAGAAGTTTTATGTATTTTGCAGAAGGAAAGGAAAATTTTTAAATCTCTTCTAATTTCACCGCACTGAATATGTAAAAAAGGCTGGTAAAACTTGTTTTTTGGGTGCGAATAAAAACGGCTGTTTACTCTTTTTAAGTAATCAAAGAAACGAAATAAAACCAGTGTATTTTTTTTAATTAAAATTTTTCTAATAAAAAATTGATAAGAATTTATTTTTTTATTAAAAAAACACATTACATATTTTTACACGATTTCATTTTCTATGTTTGACACTCAGTTTTTGTAAAGCAAGCCAGTTTGCATGATTGAGAGTGTTCGCTGCATTATTTTCTAAATCGTAAACACATTTTTTTGCAAGTTGAAAAAGTTTCCTGATACAGCAGATGAGTTCAAAAGATTTTTTTTCAAAATCTGGCGACCCATTTTGCAAAATAAATTGCCGTGAAAAATCAATAATGTGGCATTCACCCCACAGCAAATCTAGCTCGTAACTGTTCACCAAACAGTCAGTGTTCAATACTTTAATACCATTCACGAAAACCCCATACAATTTTCAATACTCTGTACTATTCTTGTAATAAAATTAAAGACAATTTCGCTTTTAAATCGTGTTCAGACATTGTGTCTCAGCAAGTTTACACAACCAACTGCTTGAAGAAGAGGTCGTCCGTCTCCCAAGCAGATTCTCTGCTGTAAAACTAGTAAATGTTCACAGAACTAAATACGTATGTATGTATGTATGCATATTGTTGTGCTACAAAAGATAAAAAAAAGATACAACTTTAGAAATAAGCTAAACTATCTAATAATGTTAATGCAGCAGGAAAAAGTGTCTTAAAAAATGGCAACATATAGAGTCATACCGTTTGAGGTACGGGTACTCGTATCTGTGGGAATAATTTGTTGCTATTTATTGTTGTCATTGTCGATGTTGTTCACGTTGTTCTTGTTGCGGCAATAACTTTGTGTCGTAAAAGCGCTGGTGGCACAATTTATTTGACAGTTGAACATGCTTGATTACACTATCCAAAACCAACCAGAAAAAAGTAAGCATGTTTCCAACTGCAGTACGAGTAACAATAAAGATTTCTTCTATACATAACTTTGTGCTGTTGATTATAACATTTTTGGTAAGCATTTTAAAACTAAAGCCGCAAACTTACTTGCAAAGATATTTCGTTATACTTGAAAAAATTGCATTCTTTGGATTTTAAGTTGAAAAGATGCAAGCAAGAAGAAATAATAAACAGAAAACAAGTCTTCAAGTGTCATTAGTGTCAACCTGACACACAAACATTTCAAGCACTCAACATTGACACTTGAAAATATGCACAAATGTGAATACATTTACGCGCTGCGGAAGACGTTACCAGTTACCAGCCGAGGGACACAATGTACGAAAACAATTACAGCAACTCTAACAAGCGTACAGAAACAACGCAAAACTTCAATGGACTGATGTCGTGTGTTTTTCTTTTCGCCCCAAAACAATGTTTCCTAGAACGATCACAAAACCCTTAAAGTTTCTTTCACTGACTTTGAAGTAAAAAACTGAAACGCATTTTGAAAGTGATGCTTCTACAACACGACCAGGCGACTTATTTGTAATATTTGTATAGAAATCACTTTAAAAATGAAGTCGTATTCTTATAAAAATTCTGGACAAGTTGCTTGCTTGTGATGTTGAAATATAGAGCAAATGAATCTAACTCGAAATTGAGTTTGTAGCAGACCGAGGCTTAAATTTTTTACATGAAACAAATAAAATGTGAAGCAACATACGAGTATCGTGATACTCAAAAACAAAGCTTGGAGTCCTATCACAAAAAGGGCATGGAAGTAGATATATAACGTTTATGGTAAAAATGTCTCGTTTAACTTAAAAAGCTTTTTACAGAATCTTAAAGCAGCGTTCTTTCACAGATATTTGTTAAAATCTAAAATCAGCTGATAGTGAATTGTGTTAAAGAGACAACTATTTTGTGCATTGTGTACTAATAATAAATAAATAAAAAAATCACATTTCACATTGAATTTGCACAAAAAATGTTGTCTAAAATACTTTTCAGATTATATTAAAGCAAACTTTTCGTGTTAATTGCCCAGCCGAGTGATATATTCGTATTTACGCATTTTTAATGGTTTTTAAAAAGAAAAAACACTTTGTAGTTTTTGTTTACGAATAAAAGCACAAAACGGGAAAAAGGAAAACATGATGTGCACCAGAGATTTGCACTGGTGTACCGCAATCATAAGTCCACCGGTTATTTACCCAATCATTTTCACATCAGAGTATTTTAAATACTCTTAAAAATTGATGTCAACTCTCGTTTGCAAAATCATGATACATAAAAAATGTATTTTTTTCAATCTGTTCAGAGTAAAAGAAACGACCATAAAAATAGTGCTGTTGTTTCTCACATGCAGTAAGAGCAAGATTTTGACAATTTTCTATTTTTGTATTTAATCGTTCTCATAATAATGCATACAATCAACTTGCAAACACAACACTATCGACAAATGCTTTTGTTGTGTATATACGTCACGTTGTATTTAACATTAACTGAAATCGCGGCTGCCAGATTTAATAACTTACAAGCGATTTTCAGGACTTTGAAAGTAGCATACTGAATGATGATTTTAAGTTTGTTTCACTAAAAATTTTGAAACGAAAATTCAATTCAAACAAATTTGCATAATTCCATAATTAGTTATATGTACTCGGATACGAGTATGTAACTATGTATTTATTGTGGTTATGAGTTAAAACCAAGAGATACAAAGTTTTGTAAGTGGAGGAACATAAAATAAAAGAAAATTTATGAAGATGTCTTTCATAAAAAATCTGTTTTTTAACGTAAATGTTATTATTTTTACCGATTTCTTGCTTCTGGCAACGTGCGAGTGAGTAAATACTTAAAACTGAACACGAGAGCTTGTATGGATAAGGTAAATATGTGACTCTTACAAACAAATATTACTCTCGTTGTCAAAAAGAAGTACGAGTACGATTCCCGTATGTGGAAAAAATAATTCAGATACCAAATCAAGTAGCTATCGCAGATAAACTTGATTGGTTATATTATATGCTCTAATCTACGCAAGCTCTAACAATTATTAATCACACCGCAACTCGATTTAAGCTGGTTGTACTAGATCATTAAAGAAGGCACCGGTTGCCAGTCTCTGATGTGTAGAGGATTTATATGGTTATTGATTAACTCTTATTCGTCGCATCTCATTTCTCTCCCACTTTGTGATCTAATCTATGAAAATATATTAGAAAGCTCACTAAAGACTTGCAAATATAAATATTCTCAGCATTCATAAATTATCCCTTTATTTATTATATCGCTCTTTTATTGCAACATAGTCATATCTCAAAAATTTAGCTTTTCGAGTTAACAATGCAGAATTTTTAACAGTACCACCTTTTATATTGTGGCAAAAATTTATTCAAATTACTTTGCAACTGTTGCCTGTAGGAGATATTTAAAAAAAAAAATTCTAAGACTTGTATGGAAGCTAAAAATTTGAAATGTGTTTTTCTCAAAACAAGCTTTTTTAATTATGACTATGTTGCAATAAAGGAGCGATATATAGTCGCCGACTATAGTATACGGAAACTCCATAATTTTTTTTTTCAATTTTGCCAAATCTGTCGTTAACTACGTTCTATCTATGACTACTGCCAAAGTTTGAGCAAGCTGTGTCATTTCGTTTGCATTTGACAGCCATTAAAAGTAGACAATCTAATAATTTCAATCAAAATAAAAAAAAAAAATATTTTTTGTTGTGTTACTTACTTTTTACATAGAAAATCATTATTTTTCGATTTTAATTTATTTTATTAAACCATCGCATTTCTAAATTTTATTGCCAGTATTCGCTATATAATTTTTGCTGCCTGCTTTTTGTTGCTTATTATATTTTGAAATTGCCAAAAAAAAAAAGTTTTTTTCTTGGTTAATAGAGTTATGACCCTTCAGGGTCAATTTATGAAATGTAGTGCTCATCTATCGCACTGTCTCGCGTCGTCGTCTAAATTGTTCATTAAATGCTTAAACGTTTCTGCTTACACATTTGCATTTTTTATCTCCTCCTATTGCTAAGCGTCACTTTATTATTTTTGGTTTGAAATTAATTAATGTTTTAAACAACCAACATTTTGCGGTTTGCCCGTTTAACAATGTGTTTCGCTGCATATTAACGCCCTGACTAAACAACTTTTAAACTTTTAACAGCAGTATGATGTGCCATAAAAATATCACATTTTTAGTGTTATTTGAAAAGATACAGTATCAGGTCAATTATTTAAAAAGTCGTTATTTTAAATTTAACGTTGAAGAATACCAAACGGATGAAGATACAAAACACATACTTGATGTCTCTTTACGAGACTGAAGACAGTCACGCATCCAGGGGATTGGCTTAACTACGAGTATCATAAAGATATGAATGTAATCATTTTTAAACGTTAATATTCTTTATTACGTCAAATTCATTTCGTGGAATAAAAGGTTTTTAGTTCTTAACCCGCAAGTGCTCAATACTTTTGATCAAGTGAGTAATTTTCTGCGCTAATTCACCTCTATTTCATGACTTTCCTATGGCAATCCAAGTCAAATCGGACAGTTTGGAGAATTTTTTTTTATTTGTTTTATTTTATTTTTTTGTATTGATGTTGCTTTTAAACAGAACATTTCATCGAGTTTTCAGATATTTTTTGGCTCAGAGATATCGGGTTCTAAAAAACCGAATTATTAGAAAATTATTAGAATTGAGTTTTCTAAAATGTGTTAACGATTAAAACACGTTGATTTATCGAATATTTTTCCATAATTAATTTGCCATGTATCTCCTTCACGACTGCCAAATATGAACTGTCAAGACTAATGTTCACCAAAATGCCACCTATATATAACATAAAAATACCATGAAGTTCAATGAAGTAAGTAATAACCAAATATTTGAAAATAGAATAAGTTTAAAAGAAACAACGTAACTCTTATGCTATACACTACAATTTTCAGTATTGAAAAAGCGCTTAATCAATAGAGATGTGAAATCTTTTGAATTGACTTGTTTTTTGGAAGATCTGCCCTAAGCAGACTTTAAACTTTTTACTAATAGAATAGTATAGAGAGTAATAGCATAACATTTTTCTAAGGAAAGTTTAAAAAACAAAAACGGGAATATCTCGAAACTATCATATTCGACATAAGCTACTCTTCCACATTCGCAGAAAAAAAGTCTTCTTCTTGAATAAAAAAAATTAGTTTGTTAAATTATTTAAGAAACAAACAAAGAATGAACTTAAAGCTCTTTCAACTTCAAGTGTACAAATTCATTGAAAGTATTCAATCGATATTCATTGAATACCATTCAAAAGCTGAATAAAAGTTATTGAAAGAAGTGACCTTTATTATCTCTGCGGAATCAAAGGCCAGGAGCAATAATTATGTTCATATAATCTCCCATTTCATCGCCGAATGAAAGAAATAACCCACCAAGCACAAACCTGTCAATCAACTTGATTCGTGCACATTCAAATAAACGTCGTAGAAACAAACAAAACTTTTAAAGTTAAATATGTATGAACGTACTTCGTATGTAATCTTTATGTCTGTACATTTGCTAGAAAAATCTTAACAAAAGACCAAACGCAATCAAAAACGAAAAACATCAACATCTGATAGACAATATCAATTCTAAAGTCAAATTGATGACTTAACGTTAGAAATATTCGAAACAATTCTGCTTGCAGCTTTCCCACCGCAATCAAGTGGAGAAAAGAAGAAATCAAGCCAACATTGTGAAAAACAAAACGATAGCCAATGCCAAAAAAAAGTCATACCAAAACCGTTTTACCAGGTACTCTCACTAGCGCAGCTACGAGGGGCGCTTAACAAATCAGTGAGTTTTTACATTTTCCGCGCATAAAACATACGAATATATGTAACACTACTGATGTACACCACTATTTCTTAGTAGACTACCGTCAGCTTTTGAACAGCAGCGTGGGTTAATTTGTTGTTGACAGGCACTAAACTCATTAGGTTCGTGATATAAACCAACGAAAAACTTTGGAATTCGGCACCATCAATTTCGGTGTTTAGGAAGTTGTACCAGCCCAAGTGATGATGTGTTCAGGTCGTCCAAAAGTGTTCTTTATATAAGAACTATAATTCGTTGAACAAATGTACAAACCAGATATCTAATTTAAAAATTATAAAGTTCAACAAAAATTCAATAAATTAAAATTTAATTATTGATTCGGCGAAATTCGTTACTGAACACGGTGTTTAACACCATTAAATTTTTTTATTTCTAGTCACTGGTACATATGTATATGTATGTCAACAAACCCAATACCAGCCGTGCATTAAAGAAGGTGTTTCAAGGCTGCAAGGAAAAATTCAGTCACACATATACATAACTAGTTGGAATCACCGGTCAACGCATTGTTTTTTTGTTTTTTTTTTTTTTTAACTAGTATACAAAAATGTACTTTACTCATGTTTGGTCATACCATTTTTGTTTTACTTGCACTCGTGCACATTTTTTGTGTGTTACTGTTAAATTAATAGCCGCATTATTCGTAAAATACTGAACCGATTAACATTAAGCATGTTTACTTCTGTGCAGAAAGAACTTTAAAACGATATATTATTTTCCTAAATCGGTGCAGTAGTACGGCTACAAAAAGGATTTCCAAAAATGTGTTTACCTATTAGTTATACATATATGTAATTAGATAGTCAAGGAGTCCATTTACTCGATATATTGTTAAAAAAAATCCCTGTTCTATATACCTTATATACCTTATTCAATAAAAAAATTCTAAAGACTAAAAACAGTATTTTCTATTTAATCTTGCTTTGGTTGCGAGACACTCCTTTACATTTTCATTTCAGTTTTTTTTTCTTAACTTTTACATCACAGTCTTATTTTTCTATACTTCTTAAAAAAAAAAAGTTTCTCTATGCTGTTAAAAAAAAAGTCGCCTTTACAAATGAGAGACCCCAAAATTGTGTTTCCATAATTTGAATTTTAATCTTCTTCCACATCATGCATGCATGAACTCTCAAACCTTCTTTCTTGCCCGCAAGTATTTCATCATAATCTTCTGCTCTCAACTTAAGATAACAGTAATTGAATGCTAAAATTTAAGGTAAGTTATTTTTGGCTCTCTGCTTTGACTCATTTCGTGACTGAAATGTGTTTTGTTTTTGTGGTCGAAATTTGGCCGCAAAATTTTTCACGTTTTTTGAAATTTAGTGTTATTTTTCTTTCCTGCAAAGTTACGAATACATACGCGCATGTTTTTTTTAGTATTAACTGCATCAATTAAATAAAAAGAAAAATTTATTTTATCTGTGTCATCCTTTATAGCAACTAAGAATTACTTAAAATGGAGCTACTTTAGTTTGTCTTGTTGTGTCTTATGTTTATGAATAAAAATTCGGTTTCGACTGTAACTGAGTTTACGTTTAAAAAAAGTTTTTAATTGTTTTGTTCATAATAAAACATATAAAGACAATTCTCAGATAACTGGTTTTGTTTACAATTAACACTGTGCGTTATAGTTGGTCCACCCTTTATTTTATTAAAATTAACATACATTAGCAATTCAAAGCATTCTTTTGATATTCTGAAAAGCAACACCCTCAATTAAATTTAAATATGGGACTTTAAAAATTGCTGGGGTCTTAAACGCCAAAAAAAAAAATGGGAGATTCGTTGTATTGCGAATACACATATATATGTCTGTTTGTACAAACAGGTTATTGCTACTTTTTTTTTAACAGTATTTGTTGTTTTGTATGTACCGATATTCAAATAGTTTTATGTGTAGCCAGTTATTTGAACACAATGATGGAATTTGTAAAAAATGTAATTGGGAATGCGTATTTAAAAGCGTAAATATGTAAAAGAGACTCTGTATGATGGACGGACCAATTTGTTTGATGTTTTCATTCATATGAGTTTAAGCTAGTAAGTAGTTTGGGAAGAAGAATCTTTTTGAAATATATAGCAAAAAGTGGTCGCATGAATAAACTCATGGAATCAAAAAACCATCATCAACTAATATTTTGTTATATAGTCTTTATATTTTGTACGAGGTTTGCACTTGCAAGAACTTCACTAGATTCTGTCATTGCCTCAACAACGTACGTTTTGCTTAAATCAACAATTAGCATTTGTTTCTTTCGTGTTGCTTCCCATCAAGCATTTTTGACAGAAACAAAAATCCAGTTTTCACACACAAAATTACCGTACTTTTTCGAGAATTCAATGAATGCAGACCTAAGACATGTAGGAGTTTGCCTCTGTTAAACGTAAATGTTCGAGATGGGAAACAGGCGAAAAATTTTTTATTGCAGTTCGCTTCTCATGAGAAAATATTTAGCTGTAGCTCTTGTCGCAAACAAGCATACAAGATAACGTTACGAGATAAATGTCACAAAATATAATCCGATGCTGTATATGGCATTCGATAATATGATATCGGATTATATTTACGTTAACTGCAAGTATCATCGACGGCGATTAAAGCATACCAAATAAAAGCCATACCAAATAATTTAAAGTGTTTATTATAGCAGATTAAATATAAAAAATTTGGTAATTTATGAAAATACATAAAAAACAAAAAAGTTTGAGCTTTCCACTGTTCTTTACCATTTGAGATTTCTACTGTTCTTTACCATTTACATTTGAACTGATTATATTTGATTTATGTTTAAAGCTGCTTTCTTGAAAATTTTATGAAATAATATTTTTAAAATTATTTTAAATAAATACTAAACCGCTGCGTTATTATTTGTATACCTAATTGACAGTTTAAAGCGGGAGCTTTTTTCACATAAGATGTGACAGACAAAGTTTTTCTATAAATTGGGAGTAATTTTCTTACGAGAGAGATGGTACTCACCACAAAGGTTACAGTTGAGTGAGAAAAACAGCTGTTGGTTTCAGTTTACGATATTTTTGTTTCGTTTTACACCCTTCAATCGCAAAGTTTCTCATAGCGGGAGTTACAGAGCACTGCCACTGTATAAATTCACCTTCGAGCCAGTTTGGGAATGGTTGCGAAACATGAACTGTTATAAGGCAGATCCGTTATTACTAAGAGGAAATCTCTCTGCATTCTTTAGAGAAAAATATAGAAAAGCTTGCGGAAAAAATTTTTGCAGTAAAATTTTTTTTATCTTGGACCAGACAGCGGTCTTCGACTTGCCTGTTCTCTCAGCAGTTTCGGCTAACTGTTCACTAAGCGGTCTTCGGACCTAGAAGTTTCGTTTGGCCGTTTCCCCAGCCAGGAGTGATGGTTAGACGGGCGAGTTGGTTAAGGGCTGATGCTCTTAAAAAGCTTCAGCGTACCAACTCATTGAGCCTTGTCTTCCATTGACTGTTGAGAAATTGCATACAGGAGGAATTAGAAGGTCTGAACTCCTAAGCAAGGAGTTCGTCTATAAGGCTATAAACTTATAGCGAAAAGTTGCGATGTGTGAAACTGGCAAGCCTAGCTGGTGAATTGTAAATAATTGGAGTGGAGTTGGTACATCGTCACATTAAGCCGTAAAATCAGGTGCTGATGTAAATCTATTTTACAACTCTTTTTCCCAGTGGTCTTAGGTATGCTTATTTATTCAGCAGCTTCGCCCGACTTCTGCCGACATCTTCGACAGACTATTTGCTAAGCAGTCTTTGGACTAAATATTTCTTCAGTAGTTTCTGTTCCTTTAAAAGTCTTTACTGGTAG
This sequence comes from Thecocarcelia acutangulata, assembly GCA_914767995.1. Classification (NCBI taxonomy): domain Eukaryota; kingdom Metazoa; phylum Arthropoda; class Insecta; order Diptera; family Tachinidae; genus Thecocarcelia; species Thecocarcelia acutangulata. The sequence continues at coordinate 4,579,938 of OU612097.1, forward strand.
CTTCAGTTAAATGTTTCCTCAGCATTCTTCTGACTGGCTGTTCCGCACTCGCACATATTCCATTTAAGACTGTAAAACTTGTACTAAGGCGCCAAAGACGAAATCAAATAGGAAATCGTTTTTATACCGCCTACAATGGAATTCTTACAATATCCGAATCCATCTTTTATACCGAGTGCGACTCCTCTTAACCAAAGCCGAGGTTTTCAACACGAGACGATAAAGCAGTAACAGTTGCTATACCAAACCTGGGTAAATTCCCTCAAATTCGATTATGTATCGAGTACGACTGTTAACCGAATCCCAAATGTGTGAGCATATATGTTCGATCTGCTCTGTGAACAATCATTACTCTGACGATTGCAACCGTACGAAGAAGCATACGAGAAGGTAAAGACAGAATAACCATTCTATAAGAAACCACTTAAATTATTAAAAATCTGAATGCTGTGAGCGAAAAAAATGTTGCTAATCGGTTTGGGGATTGAGCTCGAAACACAGCTTTCATATGCGGAAAGTTTGCTTTGCAAAGACTTTTCCAGTGGCAAGAGGATATAAAGAGTATAAGAGAGCCACTCTCTTTTCTCTTTGTCATCTGCAAACTGAGGACTTTGCAAAGGAAACTTCCCTTGTGTGAAAGCGGGGTTAATGTTATTCAACATCTTTTTACTCCTAAATTTTAATATTTCCTACGATAAATAACAAATGATGGCATGTTCTGTTTTAAAGAGTTCTTAAAAAAACTGCATAAATCAATGTGTTAGAAATGGAAAACAATTTCTGGTGTGATATATGTAAATCCGGTTATTGATAACCATCGCTTTGGAATAGCAGATGCCGGCTGGTCTGAATTGTGGTAATAATTTTATATAAATTACTGAAAAATTATATTTAAACATCAACGTAGATTGGCCCCAAAAACATATTAATGGTTTTTCGAATTATAGCTGGCGTTAAGCATATAATTAACACTTTCATACACTCACAAAAACTCTACTGCCAAACAGCGCTGTAGTGTTGTTGTACATATGCATCCATTAGCATTGAATGTAACATGTTTCCCGCTTAATTAACAATTAATTAACGTAGGCCTCTTTCAGTTTTATGCTTCACTCATGTATGTAAATTGTATGTATGTATATGTGTATCCATTAGGTATTTTGGAAACACTGGCATATTTATCATGGTTTGATTACAGACTGATGATGTACATTATTAGAACACACTTACATACACATACTTACATATTCATATGTGTATCTTTAAAGGCATAACTACTCGCTAACCTGCGTACACAAATACGTTTGTAGATGGGTAGGTAGAATACGTGAATACGAATGTGGCACAAAGAATTTAGGAAATATTTTTGGTTGGACATTAACATTCTTTTTATTTTTTGCTCACAAGAAACACAACTTTGCCTCACTAAATGAATATACGATACACTGTTAGTATCACAAAAAAAAGTAATTTCTTATTTCACTTTTGTTGCAGTACAGGAATAAATAAAAATTTAAATGTTTAATTGTAAACTCCTGATTGTTTAAGAAGAATTTTGTTTTACATCAAAAGTAAATTAACCGCAATAAAAAAAAAACAAAAATAAATAATAACCTTTTTAAAATAGCGGGGCTTTTAAGCGCCGAAAAAAGTAAACAGAAATCATGATATTAGAAAGTTAAGCCCACAAATTAAGTTATTGTATTATTAATTTTAATATTAGATTGCTTTCTATTTGCTTTTGGCACGACGTCCCGTCTTTCGTCATTCATTCCAAAATGTTTCTCGTTACGCTCGGGGAGATTTTTCTCCATTCCTCAATTACCTAGCGGCGAAAGTTAAATAAAAATTCTGGTAAATAAATATTCTGGTTCTCTCGTTTATATAATTTTATGCAAATGTATGAAAGCTGTTATTTTGATTAAATTCATGATTTCTACACCGTATAATCAGCGTTGTCAACTCGGTATGTTTCGCACCGTATTTCGTGCTTTTTCAAATTGTTTATGCAAAAATTCCTTAGTTAGTATGCGGTGCGCTTTTTTTAATTTTCGGTGCGTTTTTTTTTTAATTTCGGTGGCACCAAATCAAGTTCAAAACAGGACAGCTGTTCCAGTGTAAAGAAACTTTATGTACTTGATAAATGTAGTGCAAAATTTATACATATCATTTTACAGAGCCCGATAAAAACATCGAGCAGCGACGTTTTATAAAACGCATCAAATAATATGCCTAAAATAAAACAGTCTCACTATGGCTGACTACTCGTATTATCTAACAAAACAGTAACTGTGCAACCTAAATTAGCGCGACAAGCGCACTTTATCTGTCAAATATCCTTATGTCCATACAATATGTATGAGACCAATCCAGCGCGGCGTCAACGCTTTGCAATTGGAAAATCCAATTTTGACAAAGCGTACGGCCACGTTTGAAGTCAGCAAACCAACGTTTTACTCGTATTATTGTTTCTCATGGAGCGGATATGAGAAACATGCAAAATACAGCCTTTTCCAAAATGGTCGAGCCCACGAGAGCTCAAAGCTGGAGCCGAAATATTTTAGATGTCATCTTAAAAAAGTCCAAGGTTAATTTTTTGGAGCCCTTTTTCTGGTGAGTCGCTCTAATGTATGGTCATATGTTGTTATTGCAGACAACGTGCTTTCTATTTTAACTGTACATAGACACTTGTGTTTTAAAACCAAAAACTGAATTTCAATCGCAAAATTTTCTGCTTGAATAGAAAAACATATCATAGATTTTGTTTGATTGTAGCGCAGCTTAATAATTGAATAAAAAGTTGTAAATTTAAACTTTTTCCCTTTACTTGATTGAGCACTTTTGTCTGCAGTTATTTTCCCACAAAATTTAATTTCACATAAATCAATCGTAACAAACCATGTTTTAAATTACACAGACACAAAACTACAGCCTGCAGTGTAAAATATTGGTAACGAAAGAGATCAATTGTACAATAATTGTAGCAACAACATCCAGACACAAACTGCCAACAGAAAATTGAATTCGAATGCTACACATGCTTGTTTGTTGTTAATGTCATGTAATCATATCTAATTAACAATAATGTGAATTGTATGCTTATGAAATTATATTATTATTATCAAATCTTTTATTCTCTTTTTTTTTGCTTTGCGCTTAGCAGCAACATATTTGAATGATTGATTTTCAATTCACATGACAAGTAACGACAAAAGCTGGAATGACACATTTTTGTGTAGGAGCGAAACAAATGAAACCGAAAATACACAATAAAATTCGAATCTCTTTGGTGACAACGACAACAACTAAGGAAATTAAATATTAAATCTCTAAAACCATGAAATTTAAACCACTTTGTCAGTGCAAATATCAAATTGTAGACAAAAATCAAAGCTAAATATTCACATTCCCAACATACAGCTTAAATTGAACGAGACTCTTGAAGAGACAAAACTTCACTAAATCTGTCACATATAATTATCAGAAGGATACTACAATGTAAATAAATTGTGTTTTTCTTTTATTTTACATACATATTTAACTTTGTATTTAATAAGTTGTAAGATACATACAGACATTTATTTTTCAAGGCTAATTGGCAACCGAGGAGACGAGACCTTTCTTTATGCGAATATATAAAATAATTTTACTTTCTGATTAAGAAAAACAATGACATGAATAAATTCTAAATTAAGCGATTGCAAAAACCTAAATTTAAATGATGAAAGATAATAATATTTGGAATATAGATGTGATGTAAAACCAACTGGAAGGCAAGGTATAAGCAGGGCTTCGACTGCTGTCTATCCCAAGTTATCCAATTAGTTTTTATTTACTTTCAATGCAGAAAATTCAACTGCGTACATAATTGAAAAACATATTCATTAAGCAATTTCTAGCTTCAAATGCAAAGAAAAGAATAAACTTTGTACGAGTGTCGTCAGAACTATCATTGAAATGTTATAGTTATTTGAAAAACATACTGTTTATTTCATTATGTATGGAAAGAAAGTCAGAATAAACTTAACTGATCCGTTGTACTTTATGGTTTCTTGGCACACACAGTTTTATGGGGTGGTACAAACGGACAACTCCAGTGGCCAGGCCACCCTGCCTTCCGTTAAATGATCATACCTTACCCTTACACCTTGATTGGCCTAATCATCCCAATGGAAGCGTACGGAAAAGGCAATACCAAAAAAAGCACGTCAAGCTCAGTTTTGCTTACTTCTTTCTTTGACTGCAATGGCGTAGCGCATCATGAATTCTTGCCACAAGGTCGTACGGTGAATAAAGAATACTACCTTGAGGATATGCGCCGTCTGCGTGAAGCAGTTCGTCAGAAACGCACAGAATTGTGGAAAAACAATCACTATGATAACGCACCATCGAAGCTTGTGCGTGAGTTTTTGGCCAAAAAACAAAACCCTTATCATGCCTCAACCACCGCATTCAACGGACTTGGCCCCTACTGAGTTTTTTCTCTTCCCAAAACTGAAGACACCGATGAAAGGCAAGCGTTTTGCTACGATTCAGGAGATAAAAGAAAAATCGAAACAGGCGCTGTTGGCGATACTAAAACGAGAGGAGAGGATTGGAAAAAACGCTGGCATAAATTTATTATATCTAAGGTGGATCACTTTGAAGGGAACAAGATAGTTATTTATGAATAAATAAATACTTTTTGTAACTTTTTCAAATAACGGTTATTTTTTGTTCAGACCTCGTATATCATCTATATATCATCTAGCTCAGGTCAAAAGAAAATGATAATTATCGTCCAGTAGCGCTCGACTTTCAGGCAGCATTCTTTGTTATATAAACTATAAAAAGTCCGACCGATTTGCTTGCTGTCATAAAGAGGTGCATTGATACCTCGGTTAGCTTGATACTTTCATGTAGAGGGAAGGAGTGCATAAAAAATTAATTGTACACGAACTCATCAGCTGCCAGTATTGAGTTTATAAGTGCATCCCAACTAGTTTAATGGCCATAAAGTACTTTTATCTACCAAAATTGCATGCCCTTGCTTTCTAAGAAATTGTTGCGGCAGAAGCGGTTAGACAACCTGTGGTTCCATTACGGTGCATATTATGTGTTCCAGATTACAATATATAGTTCTTTGCTGCACAAATGTGGAACTGTGTACTCTACTATTTCACCCGCACTTCTAACCATACGATACGGAAATCATAGACTGTAGTGCACGTTGCTGTGAAATTTTTCAGCTTCAAGCTGGCGTACCCTGCGGATATACTGATTTATAATTATCATATATGTTGGATTTAAGTTACTATGTTAAATTTACTAAGTTGTCAAAATTTGTTCTCTTGTGCGCGTTATAACACACTCTCACAAGCAAAGACAACGTTTTTAGCAGATCTTGTGTCCCTACTCAACTATTGAACTTACCTACTAAATTGCGAGTAGTTAACCCTGAAGTAGAATTATCAAAACCTTCAATTTTGCAACGCATGTGCAAAGCCGCCCAAACAAAACTTTATATGCATCAGTTGGGCAGATGCAGGATCCACAATATAACCATTGCGGCCTTTGGAAAGACACGTTTTATACATCACGCAATTTCCAAATAATTTTTCTAGTGATTTTAAATATAAGCCTACTTTGACTTTCTGAAAAGTAGCGATCAGCTCTTTTAAGATACAGATCTGAAAATCGTTTGTCAAAATCTTATTCCTCAGTCAAGGACAGAAATTTGTCTCTTACTATTTTCCACTTTCCTAAAAGACATACACATCAGAAAAATAATAATAATTGCATATAAATTTCTTTTATAGAGAGAATGTGTATTCTGTAGTTTCAAAGAAAATACACGTTTTTCTGCCATCTTGCTGTATTACGTTATTGTTTTCTATGCCAAACAAAGTCAAAACATATTGACAAACACACACACACACAAATAAATTTTAACGATTTGCTTGGGAATGTTGCTTGAAAAATTCTTACTTTTGTACGAGAATAATTACAACAACTTTCAAAGAAACTTGTCTGCTTTCCATCTTCTTCAAGGTTTGCATTTTTTAAGATCTTTGTTGTATGTACTTAAGGAACACAGCATCTCTTGTCTTATGGAAACTTCTTGACTTCTCAACTGATCTCACTTGAACAACAAGTGATCAAGTACTGGCGCAATGATATAAAGAACATTTTCTGTTTATGTCATTATGATGAATGGTACTGAACGAAATTGGTGCTGGAACATTCCACGATATAACAGACTGCCTAAACGCTTCGCTACAACAATACAAAAGCTGTAAATGAAGAATTCAAGTTCTAAGTTATCGAACACAGCTGACAAGAAACGCGTGTATGTTTTTTTTTTACCGTAGAAGAAATAGTGTAGTATAGAAGTTGAGATGTGGCGAACTGATATTGATTTCGTCTCGAATTGTCGAGTATATGTGTTCGACTTTTTCGATGAGGTATTTGTATAAATGAAATTGCAATAATGGACAGAAGAAATAGCATTTGACCTTAAGCTGGATGTTTTTGTTACATCAGAAGGTTGTCCCAAAATTAAAGCAAAAATTTAATTTGACGCAACTTGCTCAGTAAAGTGCTGACAATTCTAAAAAAAAAGTAATTCGACTTATGACCATTTAGGGTTAGTTAGTAAAACTGGGACGTTGTGTGTTTATTATTGAACAATATTTCAAAAAAATTGGAAAAATAAATGAATGCTGATTTTTCGACCAAAAGCATTCTAAGCGATGAAGCACATTTTCAACATGATGTTTGTTTTTTAATTGCCAAAAATTGGGGGTTTTAAGAACCCACATTCGATTTTTGAAAAAGAAATGCACATACAGCGTGCCACTGTTTGGTGTGGGTTTTTGGCTGGAGGCGTAATTCATAGTTGTTTGAAAATGAGGCCGGCCAAACAGGGATTGCTTAATACTGCTCGCGATACGAATAAGACAGTTATTTCTGCGGGAAATATATGATATTGATTGTTTGGTATTTCAGTCTCTGCTCACGTGTTTTTTGTAGTCGTCTGTGTTTTCTATACGAGTATTTCTTCATTATTGTTTTTTTTTAACATAATTCTGTCGGAATAAGTAGCAAGCTAGAAAATGAAATTGACGTTTTGTCTTCCATCTTGTCATCCCTGTTTTTTTTCACTGCCGTCCGTTTTCTTTATATAATTAATATTAATTACTTTTCAACATAATTCATTACCTTGCAGTATGGGAGTTTTTCGACTAATTTTAGTTAGTCTGAGGAATGTCAAATGTGTATACGAGGGCTGATAAAAAAATTACTTTAATTGTAAATTTTTTTAAAAAAATAATTATTGATTCATCAATAATCAAATCAAACAATCCTCTTTAAAGTAATCCTTCCCAGATATAATACATTTATGCCAGCGTTTTTTCCAGTCCAATTCCAGTTTTGGTATAGCCAACAGCTCCTGTTTCAATTTTTCTTTTATCTTCTCAATCGTAGCAAAACTCTTTTTTTCATTGGTGTCTTCAGTTTTAGGAAGAAAAAAAGTCAGCGGGGATCAAGTCTGGTGAAAAAACTCATGCACAAGCATCGATGTGTGAGCTGGTGCGTTATTATGGTGCAAATGATTGTTTTTTCCACAATTCTGTACGTTTCTAACGAATTGCTTCGGTATTTCTTATTGAGCGTACCTTATGACAAGAATTCATGATGCACCACGCCATTGCAGTCGAAGAAACCAGTGAGCAAAACCTTCACATTTCAACGAATTTTAAGTGCTTTTTTCTGTCTTGTTGTTTTTGCTCAAAATTTGGTAAAAAAAATCGAAGAACACACAAAAATACCAATAATCTTTTTATTTGCGAAAAACAAACTCACAATTTGAAATGGCTGATATTGCTGACATATATAACAAACATGTGTACCAACATAACAACAAAAAATGCGAAAATTAAGCATAAGTAACTCACGAAACTTGTAAATAACGGTTATTTTTTTTAAATCAGACCATGTACTCTGGGCTCTGATCAGTTTTATTTGTTTGTTTTGGTATTACCGTGTTGTTATTGATAGATGCAAGTCAAACGTCCACAAACACTCATAACCTATTTTCCAGTAGGGGTAAAACCCCAAACTAAAGGTCCAAGATAAAAAATATGGATTTTTCCAATATATAGTTTCAACAAGTTGGTACCACCACATCCCGTGCAGCTCTCAGAACAATCCAATTATTGCATGAGATATTACAAGGCCGTGTATTCTCTCATTTTGATTGTAAAAATCGTGTGATTTATTTTAAAATACAAGTGTGTGCCAACAAGCCCACAACTATCCGTTTATTAAATAACGATATATAACGCTACGTCAATGATATTCAGCCACATTTATGCAAAATGATCATGGAAAACTTCGGCAAATGAAGGCCAGTGCGCTTGCAGAAAAAAGACAAAAACCAGTTTTTTCTCTTTAATTCAAACTCGGAGTTAGTTTGGGAACACCCTTTAGAAACTATATTTATTCAAAGCTTGAATTGCATTCAATAGTTACGTGCACACAAATTATTTACATAAGTTATACAGCTTTCACGCACGGAAAGTTTACTTTATAAAGTCTTGAGTTTAGTGGTGGCAATGCGAAATAAAGGGTGAAGGAGAGACGATCTTGCCACCAGCAAACTCAACAGTTTGCAAACTAATCTTTCCATACGTGAAAGCGTTGTGATTGATACTGGATTTCATTCATTCTAAACGGAAACTTTCATCGTGGCGAGAGAATTACAAACTCTTCTTTTAGTATATAAAGCATTTCTGACAGTGCATTAAAACCTGGCAAAGCATAATCATTATAAAGATCGTGATGTTATTTTTTTTACTTGCATTCGCCTCATCCAACTTCATTAGTTTGTAAGAGAGAACAAAAAAAAAGAATAATAAAATAAAGTGGGCATATTTTAAAGTTGAATAGTTGAATGATTGTAAACATTCGAACGTATTTAATTCTGTAATATATTGATGTTTAAAGTTTTTTTTTATGGCTTTAAAGTCTTCCTGGGCTTTAGATCACGCCAATTGTATACAATAGCGATTGCTGTTGTTAATATCCATCAATTCCTAAAGTTCTTCGTACAACTGAACTACAACTGCAACAGAGACGTTCTTTTCGAGTTGCATCTCTGATACCATTTAGTTAAACATTTACAAATATGTTAAATGTCATTAGTTTGTGATGAGAAATAAATACATGTTAGCAATTCAATGATTGCAAATTTGAACAAAAAATTGTTGTAAATAGAAGAAATGGAAAAAAATAAAACATTTATTTATTATTATACAAAAAGCAGAAAACATAATGATTATAATGGCCAAATATAGTAAAAATGTATGGGAATTTTTAAGCATGGGAATATGTTGGGAAAATGCCGTCTTTAGACAGAAAACGTAAGTTTTTCCTGTTGAGTTGATCAGTCCAAATGTACGCACTTTTGTTTGAAAAAAAAATTGAAGTTTTACCACTTTTTTCTTAAGGTGGAAAATAAATGTTTATTATCGAACAACACAAATAAAATTAATATCTTCTCCATTCAGAATTAAATCTGTTCACTTTTATCCGATTACCGAATCGTTTATTTATGCATTAGTGGCAGACATCGCATCGCTGATGAAGGTATTCAAATCAGTAATCTGTAATTAAGCTGTTGTTTAGTTTTGAAATGGGTATTGTCAAATTTGTCAAGTCGAAACATGAGAACCGTTTAAGTTTCTATAACTCTAATGTCGATATTGCAACTGCTGTTAAAATGCATAATTCAGGTGTACCACATAAATGACAGCATATTCATCATCAAACACAAAGAAACTTTAGAAAGTTTATTATAATAATTTTACATGCAACACTATTCAGTAGTAGTGTTTGTTAAGGCGCTTTATTGATTTTAATTTTTAATTATTAACAGTATTAGGGGCTATTATTTTATATATAGTTTATTGATTGCAGACCCGCCACCAGTAAACAACAGCAAATCAGAAATATACAGGCGTTAAAAGATAATTAAAAAAACATTTATTTTGGAAAGTTTAACTCTAAAAAAATATTTATTTTATGCCAGAAAATTGAGGAATCGAAATCGAACTAATACCATGTTCAGTTGACGCTATTATACTAGCACTTGGTAAGCATTACGAATTACGGCTGCGAACCTTGTTGGTAAAACGGTTGTAGTTTTTTTTCAATTTGATGTTTTATTTTCACTATTCACTTTCTTTATTTGTATTTTAAACTATTTGTAAACGTATGTGTGTGCAGTTGTGAAAAAGATTTACATCAGCACCTGCCTTGTGGCATTGTCTGATGATGGACCAGTTTCACGGAGTGAATTATTCACGATTCACCAGCGCCCCCGAGTGGCTTACCAGGCTCACACAGATAGCAATTTTTGCCATATGTTTGCAGCTATATGAACCACTTCTTGTTGAGGAGTTCTGGTCTTCTAATCCCTCCTGTATGCAAATTCCCAGCAATCAATGGAGGACAAGGCTTAATGAGTTGGTAGGCCGAAGCCCACTAAGAGCATCAGCCCTTAAACCAACTCACCCGTCAACCATCCGTATATGTGTGCAGATAAATATTAATCGCAACGATAGCTATTTTGCGCAAAAAAATCAATGGCCGTGTTATATCACGTGGTGGCGATGTCAATTGACCGCTAAGATCCTGTGACTTGACACCGCCGGAATTATTTCTTTGGTGTTATTTGAAAGAAAAGGTGTACATCAATAAGCCGACAATAATTCAAGAGCTAAAATTTGAAAAAATTCAATTATGCCTCAGCGTCATCGATAACTTGGACAATCGCATGCAGGTGTGCCGACCCATTTAGCCGACATTTTGCTCCACACATATAATTATTATTATAAGAAACAGAAATGACAGAAAACAGAAATTCATAAATAATTTGTGTTTTATCCAAAATCAACATCGGCCATTAAAATTTAACCTTTATATAACTTTAACCCGGACGAATATAAAATAGTTGTTATGTAAAACTTAATTGTTATTATTATTTTTTTTTTTATTAATTTATATTACATAAAGTATATTCATAAAAAAGGATTTAACATTTGTCTCAGCGCCATTAAGTCTTGTTTGAGACTTACTTGGCAACTTTACCTAACTATATAGTTCCACAATATTTAGGATCTTATTAATAAAAAAAAAAAATAATATTAACGGTCTTATTTCTAAAATATATTTGCGTCTATTCAGCCCCCATTATACGAATTTTGCATAGAAATTTGTACAATAAAACAGCTCAATAAACATGAAATGCCTTTTATTAACAAGAAAATAAATATGTAGAAAAATTTCAATTTAAACTAAATATAACATACTATATAAAACTATACATATATTTTTTTATCTTGGACCAGTACCCCTACATATGCAGTGCATTGTACTGGAACTAGGAAAACAGATTGTGAGAAGGAGGACAGGGGGAGTAGTGTTTGTGAACTTAACACACGGAACGACCAAAACTAACATTATCACAGCATTTAGAATGCTGAAATTAAATTAGTTAAAACTGATCAGTGCGCAGTGTATATACCTCCGACACTGCTCAGACTAACAAAAATTAGATCAACACCGCGCACACCGTAAGATAATAAAATACATAGGAGGAACATAAAAAATAAATTAATAATAACAAATAGAAGAAAAAAACAAACGACAGTAAAAAAAAATAATAAAAAAAAAAAAAAAACTCGTACACACATGATACAAAACTGTACCTATTCCGGTAAAATTTCGTTTTTTACACATAAGTATATGTAGGTACAGAAAACACGGACAACAATGAAAAACACGTGTGTACAGAAGACAAAACACTACTTCCACTACTAATTACTTAGAAATGGTGACAAAACAGCCAACTTTTCCCTCACAAACTGCAGAATTTACGACATATCTTATACAAAATATGCTGCTTTTTCGCTAAAGTTATATTATTTTGATCAGCCTAATTGAAAATTAAATTTTAAAAATCTTTAATTAAAACAAATTATTTTAACTTTCGACAAAAAAATTTGTATCCAAAAATTAATTTATACCATAAAAAAGTAACTATATTAGAATCATTTCGATATTTTCCAATAAATAAATTTTTAAAAGATGTTTAAAAGATGAAATTGACATACTTTTTTGAAATATTGTGGTGGATTATTATATTCCAAACTTTTGTACCGCAATTTTTGTAGTACAGTATCATACATATATACAAATAAAGAATTGAATTGAAATATATGGTAGTTGCTAATAATATTGCATTGTTACAATTTAAATGGCATTGATATGACTCACCATAGTATTGTAGAAAATACTATAGGTAACTGTGCTATCTGTTGTTGTAACATTATTATGTTGGTGCAATAGGAAACCGTAGTATTACTCGTAAGTAAAGTTAGTAATATATCTACTGCCACACCCAACTATATTTTCAACCTAACCAACCATATGTTTTTCCTACATAGCCATATTATTTTAATGTAGCAACCACTAAAGTATTTTGATTTTTGATGACATATAAATATGGTTTGAAGATATTATTGCTCAAGCTAATCACATCATATTATTTAATTTTCGAACTGACACTTTTGTTTTGCCTTTCCTGTCCACCATTTAAAATATTGTTCATGCATTTGTATTAAATTAATGGGAATTGTTATCGATATTAAGCTATTAATTAGTTTTCGTTTTAAAAAATTATATTTTATTATACAAATTTATTTAAAAAAATTTTATTAAAAGCGATAATTTTAATTCAATCAAATGAATAATATAACTGAGATTATTTGAAGAAAATTTAATTTAAAAATTTATGCATTCAAATGAAAACTATTTCTCTACTTCTATAGACTGGTTTTATTACTGAAAAAACCTTGAGAAGCAAATGACATAAATATTCAGTGATAAAATTTTATTTATTTTAACAGTTCAGGCACAAAAATGTTTCTCAAAGAACATGAAAGCATTTCTACATTTCTTTATCATTATCTTGATATGACAAAATATAGGCAGAAGAAGAAACTTGAATGTACACAAATTTTCAATAAAAAACCAATAAACTCAATAAATTTGAATAAGAAAGCAATTTAATTTCATAAAAAAAGCAAACAAAAAGAAAAAACAGTGATAAATATTTACACATCTTTTTTTTTACAAATAATTGATCTGTTGACAAAACCAACGATTTGTTCAACATCATTAAATGCTACTCAAGAAGAGAAAAAATAAAAGAAAAAGTTAAATAAATTATATTCTTACATAAAATCTTTGTCAAAAAAAAAATTTAGTTCTAGTACTGTTCTTATTTACATTTATACACAGAAAGTACTCAAAACCCAATAGTTCTGCCGCAAGCCAACTGGCGCTTGGCAGTCTTAGTTGGTGAACAATATTAATGCTGCAAAAATGTATGCAACATCTGCAGAAGACAATCTAACAATATTATTGAAACCCAAAAGGTAAAATAACTAATTGTATAAATTGGTTTCTTTAACTACAGGGTATACAGTATAGGCCATAACTTAAGCACACCGAAGAATACTTACTGCAAATCAGATTCGTGTCACGATATTGCTTCCCATTCACAGTTACCATTACACCGTTTTCAGTTTCAAAGAAGTCCAATGATTCCCCCTGACCAAATTGCACAGCAAACTCTCACGTTAAATGGATGCAAAGGAGACTGATTAATAATTTGGGAGCCCAGATCCGACTATTCTGTTTATTCAAATATCCATTCAAATATAAATGTGTCCGTCACGGGCGAGCTGTAACATCCTACTGGCATACGTACGGCGACGTAAATGATCTTTTGCAATAAGTTATTGTGTCAACTGAATATTAAATGGAAATCCTTCTGCAAAATTGTGGCCAAAGATGCTATTTGAAGACCAAGCACCTGACTATTTTTTATACTTATTTGTTTTTTTTTTAGAACTGAAATTAAAAACTCGTAAGTACATGAATAAATGAATATACCAACAAACAAATCGTCAACTTTTCACATATTAAGAAAAATTGTTTTTCAAGGAAAAAATTATGATTGTGTGGGGGTGCTTTAGTTATGGCCAATACTGTATATGCGCTGCTAAATCTATTCAAATGTCAAAACGACGCCATATAGACAAATGGATAGGATTTGATTTATACGGGAACAAAGCCACAATGACCATTATCAAATCAATTAAGAGGGTAATTTAATTTTCACACATGACAGTAATCATCAATGAAGCGCAACCCAGTTGGCTATGTATTTCAGAAATCTTAAAGAACGGGTATAAGACAGTAGCAAAACGTGCAAGATATATTGAGCATAATTTACTCAAATCGTTTACGAATTTTCAAAAACAAAAGAGCATAAAAGACCACACAAATGACAGTTTCCCTCAGCGCAGTGATGCCAGCTGAATATTTTTTAATAGTGGAGCATTTACAAGTTAAATAAGATTGGGAGACTTTTCCGTTAAAATTAAGATTTTTGAGATTTAGTAATGTATGAATTATGTGCAATAAACTTTGACTGCTTTAATAACATGGGGCTATATTCATAATCAAAAATTAAATTTGACTCTTGCTAAAATATATCTTTAAGAAAAAAACTGTTGATATATTTTTTGTGCTCATGGTTTAAAAAAAATATATGGGGCAATCCAAGTCAAATCGGACAGTTCGGAGAAAAAATTTTTTTGATTTGATTTATTTTTTTTTATTGTATGAACAGAACATTTCAGCAAATTTTCAAATTTTTTTGGCTTATGATTTCAGAGATATCGCGTTTTAAAAACCCCAATTATGAGAAAACCGTGCCCGAATAAATACTCATAACTTTTTCAATATTATCCCAAACAATACAATTTATTTTTTGCATTGTTATTCTTTTTCTGTCTACTATCTAATAAAAAATAGAAACAAATTGTGGGCCTGGATGCGATTTTCTGCATTTAATATTTTAAATCAATTTTTCTCACTGTTTGTACTCTTCGATTTTTAAAATTTTTTTTTGTATTTAACTTTGATTTTTTCCACATGTGGATGGACTCTCACTAAACTCTAATATTTAAATATAAAGGCCTAGGTGGCTGAAGTGGTTAAAGCGGCCGTATTAAAAATACATCATGTTCACATGAGCCCGAGTTCGAAACCCAGTGGGTGCTGATGAGTAGTGTGGCGACTACGAAACAGTTAGTTGTCCCCCAGCTAATGGTATTCAATTATTTTTTCTGTTCTTCTTTGGTCTTATTGTTTCACAGCAATTATTGTTATAATTAAAAATAATACTTCTTCTTGACTGAAGTTGGACTCGAACTCACAACTAGTTAATCTCTTACATAAAGTACTAATATTTCCATATAAAATATAACTTCAAAAAGTTTATGGCATAACTACTAGTATTTTTGTGGAGATGATCGTATTAATTGTATGTATAAATCACTTACGACACGACTAGTTCAGTCAGTGGGCCGAGTGTTATACTCTTAATTTTAAGGGTTCAAGTTCCACATCGGATGCAGTTTGTTTTCAGTTTATTTGTCTTTAGTTTTTTTGTTAAGCTGCATGTTAATACGGCTTCAAAAAAGAAAAAAAAGAAAATAAACAAAAACCACTAATCAATTAACTCCACCCATATTTTTTTTTATATTTAGTATGCTTAAATTGAACTCAAATATTTACTACAAATTGCTGTTAATCCCATTTCATTAGCCAAACCCTTAACTTCCGTTGTTCCTGCAACTTTTGAACGTTATCGCTTTTAAATAAACGAAAAAAAAAAAACAAATAATAAATGAAAAAACGGTAAAGCATTTGATTTATGGTACATATTTTTTCGTCTCTTCCAACAAAATTTTGTTTAGTTTTTTACCATTAGGAGATTTCAGACAAAAAACTGCACTAACACCATTTCTAACACTCCTTAAATAACAGTTTTTCATACGAGTATTGCAGAGAATGAATGAGTTGGTATCTGTAAATGGCTTTTACGACATTTAGAGCGAATTGAATTTTTAAACATTCCGTTTTCCTTTGACTTTCATTGTTGCTGCTGCTTTCTTTGGAAAGAAGACTGCTGCTATAAATCAATATTTATCCACGCGAGACTTAAAAACTAATTAACTACTTTGTGCTTGATTAACATTTAAAACATTTTTCAAGCATTGTTTATAAAGAGTTCACTGGCGATAAGTTACATGAAAGTGGAAGAAGAAAATGCACAACAAAATACCAGCATACTCGTACAAAACACAACGACAAAAATAAATATCGACAAAATTTCAGGCTGAAGTTTAAGAAAAAAGTAAAAAAGAAAAATGTTGCACATAATAAATTACACTGAGTGAAAGAATGAAAATGTTCTAACGATAAGAAAAATATTTAGTGTTATTAATTAAAAAAAATCTAGAATTTTATTTAAATTAGGAGATTATTATTGTAGACATTGCTGCTGCTGATGTCTCGACCCGCTTTAAACTCATTTATTTCATCGTTAAGCGCATTGAATTTCTTGATACTGATCGCTACACTTTTGAACATAGTTACCCAGCAATCCACAAGTTATTACAATTTGCAAAGCATCCGATTGTAAGCGATTGTGTAAACAGAAAAAACCAAAATAAACACATCCAAGACAACAAACAACTAGCATCCGATTCAGATTAGTATTTTTCTACTCATTTTGTTAAATTAACTGTACATAAGAAGCAACGAAGAAAACAAATGCCAATAATATAGTTTTGAACTCATCCAATCTTCGCTTACAATGTATACAGTGTTGGATGCATCTTACGGCCTAGGCCATCGCTGTGTAAATGTTAGTAGGAATTGTATACAGACTTCGGATGGGTCGCACTTACATTGTCAATGCTCTCAGATCGAAGATGTATGTGACAAAAAGTTCACTGGGTACATAAAAGATTTTATTCAGTTGGCGCAGTGAGACTATTCAAAGTTTAGGTGAGAGTTGAATTTTTGTGTAGTAAGGGAAAGAAACAACAATCTCTTGTTTGTATCAACATCATTATCATTTCGTATTGAGGAACTAATTTTATGGACAAGTTCGTAGTATAATATACAAGAAGATCATTTCATTTACAGCAGAGAAACGGCTTCAGTAAATTCTAATCACATGCGAATGTGAACATAGGGAAATCGTGTCCTCTGTCAATTAAACACACCTTGGTAATAAATGTCAAATTTGTGTTCGTCGGACGTAAAATATTTAATAAGTTTTACTTTTAATACTCGGGTATATTTACTGGTTTCGTTTAAAAGCATACTGTCTTAGTAATAGAAGCTCCTTAATCTAATTCCACATGTGAAAAAATAAAATTAAAAGATATCCCCGAAAGCCTTCATAACACATGCGGGCGCGATTGCCATATTTGACGATTTATCGTCATTGTGACAATTTGGGATGCTGAAAATAGCTTGTTGATGATTTGACGATTTAAGTTCTGGTTTTAACGATTTTTTTACATCGCATAATTGCTTTCTTAACTTCCAAGCAATTTTGATTTTACAACTACATATTAGCTTTTTTTATTGTATACTCGTATTTATGAGTTGAAAGAACTAGTTTTCAATAGTTTTTAATTCTTTCCAGAGTATAGTTTTTACCATTTTCTACAAATGACAGCGTCCAGTCACTGATAAGGACATAAATAAAAAATAAAAAAATTAAGAAAAGGACCTTAAAATAAACGAAATACTACTTAATTGAAAAGTTATAAGGATTTGCAAAAATATATTGGAATGCTAAAAAGAAAGAGTAGTAAGATATGTATGTGTTCTTAATACATTTCCATAAGAATCCAACAACTTTGGACTATGGCAGTTGGTGACAAATTGTTGAACATTTTCTTTGATGTTAATAATAATCTATTATACAAGTGCTTAGAACAGGAGTGCCCAAGCCCAAGAACTTGAGTATAGGGCTGTGATCTTTAGTACACACATACTGCACTCAGCACAATCAATGAAAACCCCACAAACAACTTTGTCTTATACTTATATTTTTTTGCCGTTCTTCACTGCACACAAACAAGAACAAAGGAGCAACACTTTTGCACGCTTTGCTGATAAACATTGAAGACAAAGATTATCAGTACAAATTTTGATTTTGTAAATATGTTTTGCTTTTTACAACAAAAAATATTAAATAAAAGTAGTTTTTTCTTAAATGTATTGGTATTTGCTCTTCCAGGGGTGCTCATTTTGGGCACCCCTGGTTTAGAATATAATATGTGATTATGTGTGTCTTATGTATTAAAAATTGTAAATATAGGGTCATAGCAAAAAAAATCTTACTTTAGCTTCAACGCATACGTTAGTTACCAAACACTTTAACACTACAATACTTTTGTTAAGAAAGTTTATGCAAAAACAGTACGTTAACTTTTATATGTAGTAAGAAACTAATAATTTTACTTGCTGATGATTTCCAATAACTGTATTGACGATTTTTCTCCACACAAACGCCACAACTGCATGCTTTGGGCTTGGTTAGCATGTGGTATCAGCAAGACAATGCCACATCTCCTACAGCCATGATTACAATGGATATACCTTCCCGGAGGATACCGTGTACTATGTATGCATTTATGTATGATGTTCTTGTATTCTTTGCAAAATTTATTTATATACATCAGTCGCATGTACAATTTTTTTCCTTTGTATTTGTGTCCTTTCGACCGTTTCTTGGCTTACAAGTACAAATAAAACATGTCTTTTGTTGCTAAATACAAAACAAACATATAAAGTTTCAAAGTCTCGTTGTTACTTCTTTGGAAAATACATTTGCTAATATCACTTTTCTAATTGTTGCATAGAAGATAAAAGCAAATTATGGGGGCAAAAATTTAAAAAGCTGTTCTTTCAAAATTTGCTTTTTGAATCAACATACGAGTACGAGTGTGATATACAATGTATATTATACATACATATGTATATCAAGCATTTTAAACACAGCAAATGTCTATACTAGCCATATTTGTCACATTGCCAGCTTTAATGGGATTCTTTATCTTTAATTGTTTATCGATTAACTTCAATATTTATCGTATAATTTAATTTTTTATCGATATAACTTAAAAGGAGTATTATTTAAACCTTTTGGTTAGTGATCGCATCTAAGCCCGTAAAATTAGCGATTTCTAATTCAAGTTTTGTTTATTCAAGTTTTGTTTGTTTAATTAAGTTAAGAATATATTATTTTCTTTATTAAATATGTTATCGTACTGGATAACAGTCTAGGTCAGCTCAACAATCAAAAGTGAACTCAAATATATATCATTGTTTTCAAATTGGTTTACTTTATAATATGAACGGTTTATATATTAAGCCAAACATAAAATAAGCAAAAGATAGAAGCAATATAAACAAAAAAGTTACTTTATTGTCAGAAAAATCGTTGTTTTTAAGACCAAAAACCCGCTAATCTTCATTTAGTATTTTGAGAGGGTTAAAATGTGCAAAATGTATATAAATCTGCATTTCTGGCAACAGTGGTTACAACTTAAATAACAGATATTAATGTAAAATAATTTGAAAACAAGCAAGCTTATATAGTGTCAATAAGATATGATATTCTTACAAAATAAAGCAAATATTGAAAAATAATATTTTTACTTGTAATTTATTTCAATTAAAAAACACAACTCATCTTGACAGTAACCAAGAAAGAAACTTTTAGCAAATATTTTTAACAATTGTCTGTTGTTGTTCTCAAACTTGTTTAATGAATTCGTAACCAAAGAATGGCACTACATTTAAAACAATAAAAGGAAAGTGAAAAAACTTCTTCTATAGAAAAAGTAATAATTGAATTCTGATGATTTTAAATGTTTTTGATATAAAAGTTTTAAATGAATCTGTTAGGAAGTTTTCTTGCAGTTCTTGATACTTTACCCACTGCTATCAAACTCTTAGTTTTCACTTTAAATTAGAAAACCAAAAGGAAAACTTAAGTTCAGCTATTGTTTACATAAAATATACCAAGTTTACATAATTCTCAAAAAAAAGAAAAAAAAAATAGTAATTCTCAACAATAATTTATTCAACAACTTTTTTAATCCTCAGTAAGAGCGTGTGCGTGTTGTGCATCAACACTTTGTATCAAATTTGGTACACTGTTAAGGGGAATCTACGTATCTGAAATCATAATAAATTCAAATTTTACTACATGTGTGTTTATGAAAAATATATAGTTGGCTTTTAGCCGCCATCGAGCTTCTTTTTGCCCAGCCGCCTCCGCCGACAACTATGCGACGAATTGAACCTATGAGTAGATTAGATTCTTTGTAAACTAAATATAAGAAATGTCTTTAGAGGATCAACTTCAGGGGAACCAAGAAAGATTGGTGAGTAAAGATTGATAGAATTCTTAGCTTAAGAGTACCTCCTTAACACAGAACCGTTAAGTCTGTTGGTTTATGACCCGGGTATTTTCGATATGACATGTAATGATAAGTAGGAGTGTTATTCGATAGTTAAAATTAACGCTTCCGTTCTAAATTAGTTTATACAGAAAAAATTATAGTAAAGAAAAAATCAATAAATCATTTGTATATGAAATCGACATTGAAAACCATTTTGTATGGAATATGTCATTTATAGATTATTTCCTTTCCTAGTTTTTTTTTAATTTTGTGGCTTTTGATTTGCCCTCTTCTCCAGCGACTGCTGTCGCCATCACATTGTGTATCTTTTTGCTAGTCGAACTTATTTATGGTTTATTTGATTTATTTATTTCATGGTTTCTCCTTCTTGCTTTTTTGAGCAATATATTTTATATTCTCCACTTAATAACTTAATGACATTTATATTTTTATATTGTTCGTTTGATAAATACACGACATCCATACATACTCGTACATACTTATATGGGATGCATGATGCATGAACAAATTTTTTACATTTTGTCATAAACTTCTTTTCGCGTCTCCACAGAGTAAAAAACCATATTTTCAAATAAAAAAATAAGAGGAGTTTTTGCGACACATTAAAGTTGTCTTATTGTTTGTATATTTCTAGCAGGAAATGAGTTTTTGATTGCCCTGTTGTTGTGCACGAAGTCGGTCTGTAGTTGTTGCAATTTGTATGGAATATTAAAGCGTTTTGTTTTTTCGTTTAGTGAACGAACATCATGCACTGAAAATATTTCATTATGACTTATTTAAGCAAATTGATCTGGGATCTTCAGAGAAGTTTTGAAAAAAAGTTTAATTAATTTGCTTATTTCAAATCTGGGAGAGTTTTGCTTGCTAATTCAAAACTATTATTTTTTTAGAGTTTAAAAATGGAGGCGATCATTCTTTTTTTTTGTATCAGATTTCAAACGAAAGTATATATGCATTTGTTATGAGAGTCGACTCTGACAAATACTAACCACTTTGCTTTTCAGTTATGAGAAACACATTAACGTCAATGTTTTTGATGATGACAAAAAAAAATTAAGAAGAGAGTTAGCGACAAAATTAAAGGCGGAGTGACCTAGGCACAAAAGTATTTGGTATTTGGAAGTCAAACCTTCTCATCAGAGATGGGATGACCTACATATGTCGACCATAACTAAATTCATAGTTAATGGAAAATCTTGAAATTTATTGGCTTTTGGCGCAGAACTACCATCGTCAGAAAAATTAATATGTTGTTCAATAATAACATATTAATTTTCCAGACGATGATAACAAATTGTTATCGAAATATTGAAAATAAATACTGTTTTTTCTATAAAATAAAACGATATTTAGAAGCAAAATCAAGAAATATTTGACGTTTAAAAATGTTTAAAATTATTTGAAAAGTCATATCAATATGATTTTTGCTTATGAAATTAACTGCCTAGCTCACAATGTCGTTTCGTTAACGTTCGCTAATGTTTTATATTAAAAATAAGTGACTTATAGTCAACTAACGGATATATCGGAGGTAGACCAGGCAAATAATACAAGATCAGTGAAAAATGGAGCTTATAAATGGCATCGGAATAGGTTTTTTGACCTTAAAAATTATGACCAACGTTTTGAAACGACATCCGGAGCCAAGCAGTAAATTATAAATCACTGACATCCATGAAAGCGAATATACTTCTTTATCTTGAACAAAAGTACCGTCAAAAGACCGACTTTAAAACGATTTCAAAAAGTAGTTCTGAAACAATTATATTATTGATTTTTATATCACTTGCTAGCTGTGGCTACCACAAGTTAAATAAATGGATAATCTGACAGATATGGGGGCTCTTCAGAATGTTTACCACCAATAAAGTTATTAATGATTGTATGTCTGCTATTTTTTTCTCTTTTACACTTAATTTTTGATTCTGATGATAAGTTTTCATTAATTATTGGCTTAAAGTCAGAAATGTGTTTGTCTGATAATTAATTTTTTTCTGTCACATATTGACACAATTAATGAAACTGTTGACAAATTTGTTAATAATTGCAGTCGATATTTTTGTTTTTATTGAAAAGAGAAACAAAATTTATTACCGTAAAATTAAATAATCATACACACTTTCATGCAGCAACGTAATTATCATAGAAAAATACAGCAGCGGCATATTTTTGCTTCACATACAGAAGAGCAGATGTTGTGGTTGGCTGGAGAAAAGGACATTGGGTTTGAAAAAGCCAAAGACACAAAAACTTAAAATAAAAATAGACACCTGGTCAATTGTAACAGATAATATAATTTTTAAATTTTTGTTTCGATTAGACTAGCAAGTGCTAATTAAAGTCATTGGATATATTTTTTTTATCAATTTAAACAGATGTTAAATGAGCCCAAGGTTCTCTCTTTCACGCACCATAAAAGCATATTTTTCTCTCTGTTTAAACTTTTAAGTCACGGTGAATTGTCATGACAATAAAACTTGCGTCTGAAAATGAAATGAATTAATGCTCTTTTATCTCATTCACCAAAAATATGTTTGTAATTGATATTTCATCGTTCTGGAAAGCGCTTTTTTCAAGTCCATTACAGATCAGCAGTTTTAACACAACATATTCAACCCAATCAGCAACATAAATAATGCATTGTGTTGCAGCAATTTATGTTCGTATGCTGGTGACTGCAGTCGTATTAATAGAAATGTATTGGTTTTCATGACAAAATTCTTGTTTCATTTACTGATGCCCTCATTATTGGATTTTAAATTTACATTTTTTCTCACCATACAGTTTTCTGTTGTTGTATTTCCCTAAATAAACTGCAGAGTATTAATTTTAAAGTCACAAAACGATTGTGGGGGTGTTTTTTGTTTTTTTAATTAATGCCGATTTCAAAACCAACCAAATTTTACACAATGCTTTAAAAATCCAATGAATATTGAATTATAAATATGTTCATTTGGAACTTTGCTAGTTTTAAAGTATTTTTAATAATTGAGTTTAATCGAATGGGGTTTAATTAAGAACTTACACTCTTTCCTACAACGATAATATAGAAAATTCAAATGTACTGATTGACCTCTCAACATTTAAATATGTACTTTTGGAATATGTGAAATTATAAGAACAACAAGTATGTACTAAACAACTGTACCGATACACTCAAAACATAAATGTTTTTATTTGTAAGTTTTTAATTGTTTCTTATACGGATAGTTATTTCACCTTTTTACATAAAGTGAATGAATGTCTATAAATGAACGTGCCGAGGACTATAACTTAATTCCTTTACTTCTTAGGAGAAAGAAATATACAATACAGTTGGCTGGCATTGGCAGGAATGACGCATGAAAAACACACATCATCTCGAACTTCGTAAAATACAGCGCCAGGGGAGTAGAGCTGCAAAACTATCGATAGTACTATCGATCCATTCTATTGTCCAATGCTCTTAATAAAAGTTTGTGTCTGTTGTTAAGTTTTTATTTATGTTTTTGCTACTAGACACCCTGTACATGTGCTTGCAAATGTAATTAATTAAAGACGAAATTATTTAATAAATTTATATATATTTTGTTAATCTACATATTTGAGACCATAATTTAAAATATACTAAAAATTTGGTAGTTTTATAAACCCGAATTTTTTAACAATAAATCAAAACTAAAATCACGATATTTCCAAAAATTATCCCGATATTGACGATTTCTGGCATATATTTTCTGGCAGCCCTGTTTCAATCACATATCACAGTGATTTGATACCAGTATATTCTCACGTTGCTTGCACTATTGGTTTCTTGTTTTGCGTGTTGAGCAGATTTGAAATAAATAATCATTTCATTTTCTTAATCCCTAATGTAGTCTTTATACTAACAGTATTGTATTGTAATATTTTTATATTTATTTTTTTTTATATTTCCATTTCATACCGGAGTTTTTCTAAACAGATGTTGCTGTAATAAAGTTCTCAAACTTCGACAAATGCTTTACATGTTTTATAACACCCACTTGCGATGTAATAAATAATAAGTATTTATATTTGTTATTTTTTTTACTTTTACCAACCGACAAGTTAAAGTCTTGTCGATACAATTGTACTACCGTTTTAGATTAATATATATTCGACTTGATTTTGTGTTTGAAATTTTGTTAAAAAAAAAATCACATACTACATACATACTTATGTGTATCGTTGGTCTCATGTAGAAAGGCCCTAACAAACATCATTGTAATTTTGCAGGACATGGAAAAGCCGTAATAGGAACTGTATACCTAGCTTTATCTAAAATTAACTTGTTTTGTTCAATTGCTTGTAGGAGCAATATGTATAAAAATATTTAATTAAATCTTCGTGAAACTGTGTACTAGTGTAAAACTTAGTTGAATCCCTAAAAAAGCTCAATTCAGAGAAAATGCGTGTTAGGGCCTTTCTGCATGAGACCAACGATATGTAGATGCAAGTACCTACAAATTTTGAAATATTTTAAAAAATTATGATTAGTGTGAATTGCGTGCATGTCAAACTCCCGCATTAGCTGACTATCATGTACTTAAAGTTTAAATTCAAAAAACAAGAACAAATGCCATTAAATTCCGTGAACGATTAGCTGTGAACAGACATATTTATGTGGTATAATCAAGAGTATAAAGTGCTAAGATAATAAAAAAAAAACAGTGCACTCATGATAATATGACTGCTGAAAACAACATAAGAGTACACATCTAGAGAAATCCCTAAGGTTTTATAAAGATAAATTAGTATTTGTCACTCACTATCTCTTTCTCTCTCTCTCTCTCTCTCTACGTTGGTTTAGATTTGAGCCATAAACAGGTAGATAATGATGTTTTTATATGAAAATATTTCGCTAAAATCTTGGTACCAATTAAAGGAAACTATAATTGTTATTATTATTAAAATATATATATTTTTTTAATTTTATGCAAAAATTAGATATTGATAAGTTTTATTTATTTATTTAAACCGTTTAAGCCCATAAAGAGTTGATATGGCACCCACAATGGATCTAGCAATTTAGAAGAACGAATGCGTAGTAAAAATAATCATCCTAAAATTAGACTTATTTGGCAAAACCTACTGATTAAAGGCGAAAATTATTTTGCTTAAAAAAGCTAAAATGGCTCAAGCTTAAAAAAAAAAAAATCTTTTTATTTTTTGCATTTACAACTTCCTTTAGAAATTATGTAAAAAATCAAAAGAAAAAACTCTTGTTGCATTTGACTCTGCTGCTTTTATAATTTTTTCAAACCTCCTCTTCTCCTCTCATTTTTGTTTTGTGTATGTAGATGTTGTTAGCAGTATGATTTTTATTTGACATTTATTTAGTTTCAACGAAAGAGGAAAATAACATTTGTAAAAAGGGGTCATGAACAAAATTAGAAGAATGCAGACAATCGGAGAAAAAAAGAGCAGCTTAAAAAATAATAAAATGAACACGGCAAAAGGGAACGACACAGTACTCGTACGCGCAGTAAAAAACAGCATTTAATACAAATAACAAACAGCATGAAAGCATATCGGGGGCAAATTTGTGTTTTTAATTAAACATGTGCAGAAAATATGTTTTTTTGAAACACTCCACGAACTAAATTTTTTTTTTGTTGCAAATATTAAATAGAAATTACACAAACTCTTTTATAATTGAGTTTAAAAATACATATTTTTAGAATATTCATACATATATTGTCAAGCAAAAAAAGATTATTGTTGCAAAATTTATTGCAGATGCAAATTATTAAATGGTGATGGTATTTTATAAATATTTGGAAGAAATATCTACGAGTACAAACAAATGCACAGAAGAAACAATAATGTTTTATTAATACGAGTACAGCAGCTGTACTACAAAAGATAAAAATATATTTCACTTGTGTAAAAACAATTTTAATTCAATGAATAATACATCATTATATATGTCCACATGTTGTAATCAATAATAAATTCTAGCAGTACAATAATTATCTAATGAAATTATTTGATAAAAAATAAAAAAGATTTTTCAGAGCAAAAAAAAAAAAAAACAGGACGACTGGCAAAGAAGGTGTTATTTTTTCAATGGTCCGTATCTCTGTCAAGACCTGCAGCCGCGCTAATTTAACACGATAACAGCAAAAGCAAATAATTTCAAAATAGGTGTATCACAAATCACAAAAAACAACGATATACAAACATTGCAAAAATTTGTCTATACTCGTAAGTACGGGTGTATCGGCGGTCTTCGGTGGAACCGCTATTACATGCATTTTTACAAAATTTGGGTGATTCTAATATATGTATATCACATAAATACGGCTCATGGACAACCTTGTAGGACTTGCTCGCCTGAAAGTGAACAGCTTCTGTTAGAAAAAAAGAAAAGTTGAACAGAATGGCAACTCCGCCGATTTCGCCAGCTTAAAATCAGACTACGGGAATGCGTTACACAACTAAGAAATCTGCTTAAAATCCAGAGAAGGCTACCCTTACAACATATTTGGAAAGCCTCTCCAATCTGACTATTCCCTGTGGAAAGCGACAAGAGAGTAGAAAAGAGCCGTTAGGGGTAAACTACTGTTGCGAATTTCAACCAGGGACTGGGCAAGAACTGATTCCGAAAGGGAGTCGTGTATATAACAAATGATACAGTGAATTATACAGCGTATCATACTGAATTAATTACCGACGTATGCTGTTAAACCACCCGTGTCTTTGAGACTTAGTTTGCAAGATATCGAACACGTTATCAGTAACACAAACACCAAGAAAATTGAAGATATTGATCAAATTACTGGTAAAATGCTTGAGCAGTTACCTTGTGGAATTCTCCTCTTTATTGATTTTAAGCAATATTTAATATTCTTTATTGCTTTTTAAGTCTTGACTATTGTCCTGCAGAATGGAAGGTGTTTATAGTACCCAACAATCGTATAGTTCAATGAGTCTACTACCAACGATTTCAAAAGTGTTCAAAAAATGTTAATTGATGAAGTTGACTTCATTACTGAATGATAGTGGTATGTATCCCTAATCATTAATTTGGCTTTCGGGCTTAAAACAGCACCATAGAACAAACACAAAGACTAGTGAATGCCATAAGAAAGACTTTTAAGGGCAAAAAGTATTGCCCAGCTATATTCTTTAATGTTGCCCAAACTTTTGATAAAGTGGGGCATAATGCGCACAACAAAGTTGAACTTATCTGCAACAAGCTACTGGAAAGCTAAGTAGCTTTCCTGTAGCTTGTTGTGGTCGGAAATTTGTTATCAGAGAACGCGATTTTATAAGCCCGACTCAGCCAATCAAGGCTGGAGTACACCAAGGTAGCATACTGGGACCCACTTTATATTTGATTTACGCCTCCTATACGGCAAAGGGGTCTGAAATGCACACTTCAACTTTTGCTGACGACACAGCATTCTTGAGCGTTCATGAAAGCAATCAATAAGCTTCATGAAATGGCTGAAACATTGGAAAATTAAATTTAATATACAAAAGTGTACTCATGTTACATTCACACTACGCAAACAAACATATTGGTCTATCCAAATTAAGAACTCACCCGGTCCGCAGCTTAGTTAAGTCAAGTACCTTGGTACGCACCTCGACTGCAGGTTAACTTGGAGGTCTCACATTGATGCGAAAGTCACTCAGTTGAAATTAAAAGCAGCGCAACTAAATTGGCTTCTGGGCAAATATTAAGATGGATTATAAACTTTTGTTATATAACACAATTCTAAAGCCTATACAGTGCCGTAGAATTCAATTATGGGACACTGGTCCAGGACCAAACATTTAATAATTTCAAAGACGACAAAACAAAATTCTTCCATCGGTAAAAACTCACAATTCACTAGGATCTGTTGGTTTTGCTGGTAAAAGACGGATTCCCTAAGGACTCGTATACGACAAGGTATATCAGTAACCCGAACTTCACCCAAAAACACTTGCACGCAATTTACTTCATCTTGGCGGTCATACCCGATTGAGAATAAGAGATACCTTTTCCACCATCAGGTGATTTTATCGAACCATTCCCGCATATAGTTTTAGCATTAGCTGGACTTAAGTAAAAAGCCAATCTTTTCAGTTAATGTTTTGCGTTTAGTATTGTGATCTGAATATTTATTGTCAATTCACATTTTGAAGGTTTAATAAATAAATAAATTAATAAATAAATAAATGCTTAAAGTAAATGCACATATTTAATGGAATAATATTGTAAAGTTGCAACATTCTTTTTAAGGGCCTTTCTACACGAGACTGCTCTTATAAGGGTTTGCTTAATTCTTTATCCTAATGTATTATAGATTCATGATTTTCCGGTGTTCAAGAGTTGAAGGCGAACAACAATTTTCATTAAATCCATATTGCTTGAGTTGTATAAAATTATTCTCTGGAGCAAACATCCATCATGAATGTGTGTGCATATAGTCGTACTTCAGGTATCCTTGTTTGTTCTCATTGATTGTTGTTCGTAAATGAAAAACAGGACATGTGCTTCTATGTACATATGTATGTATGTGCGATTTTATATGTACATCATATATTGCTACGGTTTTGTTTTCATAAATAAGAACAAAAAATATTAAGAAAAAAGAACGATTTTTTGCAGCATTGAACTTTAGTATTTTATGTGTAAATAAATAAAGTTTGCAAAATGCAAGTGCAGTTTGTTGAAAGCTAAAAAGCTTTTACGAAATTATATATTAAAATAAATTTCTGCCCAGTTAATAAATAAAACTATAAACAGCATAAAATAAATAATAACTCTAGTTTTTGTTTATTTTTTAACTTAACTGATTACAGTTCCATGCGGAAACTGAACTGAATACATTTTTTTTTTTTTTGGTTTGGTTTTTCGGAAGGGAGTCATATTTAATTCAAGATTGAAACTAGTATTGTCTTACAGAAATGTTTTTATTCCGGAAACTTCTATATAGTAGTATAGTATTTTCTTCACCAGTTTTCACAATAAGCGACCAACTTTATCATACAGACATTTTATTTTACACAATAACCATTTTCCAACCAAATTAATTAACTCTCAGATAGCTGAAACCATAAATGAAGTGAAAGCCATAAACAATATTAAAGGTCTTAAAAATAATAAAGCAAAAAAAATCTTGCAGTCTCCGCTATATCTCTATGTTAACTGATAGTAAAAGTATAAGACGCGTTATTAAAAACGGAGATTTAAGTTGGTCTTACGAAGCACATGTTACATTAAATGAAATATAAAAAAAAAAAATTTAAAACACTAATTGAAAAACAACAACAAAACAATGTTGTGCTCGTATGTAAGATAAAATATTAATGATTTATATGAAATTTGGACACAACCAGAAGATTACAAGAACACAAGAATGTTCTGTAATGTGAGATACACTTTTGAAAGCAATATACACATATACATACATACATTCATATATATCAGACAATGATTTTTAATATGATAATTTGCACAAAATTTGTAAAAGTTATTAATAAATAATTGTTTATTTTATAAAGCCATTTACGCGACTGGGGGCCGTAATAAATGCTTAACAATTCTGCATTTAACAATGACAAAAAGCACATAAAATATTTCTATTTGAACGGTATCATTAATTAGGATATTGCTGTGTAAACAGTTTACACTTCATAAAATTTTCAATATTTGCAATTTAAACGCAGACTCATAAATTTTGAACAGAAATTTGGACGTGTACGTGAAAATTTTGTTGTTTTTTTTTTTTTTTTTTTGGTTGTTTTGTTTTAAGCATAAAAAAACAATGGAATAAAAATGAATTTGCTGACAACACAAGGCTGCAAAATTTCATTTGGTGCATTGAAAATTGTCTTTTCTTAATTAGGATAACAAACAGCGCTGCCAGCTCGTTGCTTTGCGCAGTGTTGCCATTTTATGTTACGGCCGCAGAGACCAGGGAGGTTTCCAACTAGCTACTTTTTCTGAGCACAGACCACTCAGTGGGTTCCAACCCTCTCCCTGGGTACGCCGACATAAAAAATATTTATTTATACTGAATAAAAACCAAACATTTACTTAAGCCGCTTTGCTTGCCACTATCCCGATCTCTTATAGGGGAGAAACTGGTGTTTTTGTTTTCCCATTGCCCACCCAACCTGGTTGCAAATAGTTTGTCCTGCACTCAATTTTTGTTTTGCAACCCCAAAACCGTACCGACTTCTCCTGCCTTATCTTACCACCATGCCAATACCAATATCTTCTCACTCAAAACTCATTTTTTCTAAATATTTAAACACAAAAAATAACTTATTACTAAAACCTGCACTTAACTTTTAAAATTGAACTAAATTAATATCTAAATATCTTTACAAAAGGACCCTATACAAAAACTTGTTACTAGAATATATATAAGAACACTAATACCTTTTTGAAAATTTCGGCTGGATCGGTGCTCTCTTGAATTTCAAAGCGCCGATACGTTTTCGCTACAAACTGAATAATAATCTGAAATTATTATATATTATAGAACGTATTCACTAAATCCCAAATTATTTTTTGTATTAGCTATTACAAGATTTTTTTAAGTAAAACATTAAATTAATTAGTTCACAGCTTTCAACATATTTTATATGCAGCAACTCGCTGGAAAATTTACCTGATAGAGCTTTTCATTGGCTGTGGCCGAAGGCAATAGTGACAACATAAAACGAAACGGTTTGTGATTGAATTGTTTTTTGTTTTTTTTTTTCTTCATTCATTTATTTATTGAATCTTTAAAATATGAACTAACACTAAGTATTCTAATCTTAATACTAAATATAAAAAGTTATTTAAGTCCAGGCAACGCTAGACAAACAAGTTTTATTTTGCACAAACAATATCGGTAAACTCACGTATTTAAGGTTCTGATGCTAGCAAGGGTGTCTTTTCTCCTCAATCGTGTGTGACCACCAAAATTAAGTATGTTGCGTGCAAAAGGATTTGAGTGAAGTTCCAGTTTACTGATATACCTTGCCGCATACTTTGAAAATTTGTCTTTTAGAAGAGGAACACACAGATCCTTATGAATTCGTGAGTTTTTTACGTACCATGGAGCTGCCGTAATCGTTCAAAGAATTTCATTTTGTCGCCTTTGAATTTTTTCATTGCTAGATTGATTGAAATATGACTTAATTGATACTGTTTTCAATATAAAGTATGCAGTCGATTATCATTAAAATCTTTTGAATTGACATAATTGTTTGCGCTTGCCATCACACAAAATTTCTGCTTAATTAGTATAAAATTAAATCCCTGCTAGTATATCAGGGTACAAGCTTCGGTAAGAATTGAATAAGCAATTGCTTTACGTCAACACCTGCCTTAACGGCTTAGTCCTACGGTGGACCAATTTCACGCATTGAATTATCTGACTGGTCAGGAGGTTGCTATACCCGCACAGGTCACAGGTTCTTCTCATACTATTCCAACTATATGAACTAACCCCTTGCTAAAGAACTCGGGCTCCTGTATGCAATCACCTAGTTAGTCTGAGGAAGGCTAGGCTACGTGACTTAGTGGCCCGAAGTCATGATCCCTTATCCAACTCACTCATCTATCCATCCCTTGTGGTTCCTTGCAAAACAGGTATGTATAGCATTGCAACAGCATCCCGCAGACTAAAATTAAAATTATTTTATATGCCATGGAACCCAAAGTCTCTACGGTTTAGGTTAGGTTATGTTTAGCAGGCTGTAAAATATTGAAAAGCCAGCCCACTTGGGTCAAATTTGGTCCAGATTTGCCTAAATACAAAACACTTATATAAGAAAGGCGTGGGCACCGACCGAGGAAGTGCTTAACACTCTCTACCTACTCCTCAACCCTATAACTTCTTTAGAACTAATTAGCGGAAGATTTAATCTCCTCGCAATGCGACCGTATGTGACAATTTAAAATTAAAACCACCACAGTAGAAAACATCATACACCGGGGTACACCCATAAAGATAATAGTCCTCATACACGGACCATGTCAGTCCTGATATTCGGCAGGTAACTTTATTAGACGATCTGTTCTACGCAGTCCCTAAATGTTGACGTATCTTGGTTTTACAGATATTGTGTGGGATCATCGTATCTTTTTATTGTTGTTGAAACCGAACTCCCGTCTTCAGCCATTTCGCCCCCTACAATATTTCCGGATACTTCAACATGCCCCCGTACCTAGAACAGCTCCAGGTTCGAATGTCTTGCTAAGTCGCTTAGAGATATCCGGCATTCACGAACCAACCTGGACAATGCAGGCAGTTTCGCTGTCAGTACAATTTCATATACCTTATAAAACTTCACCGGTTCAAGATATCCGAAAACACTGGGCTCGTTTTACATATTTTTTAAGGACTTAAAAATATACATAAATTTAACCTTAACTTATAATATTTCATAGAATTTCTAAATGAATATGAATACTCGTATATGGATACGTGTGTGGGTGTGTTTGTATATGTGTGTGTATAGAAGTGGACAACACATATTCTTACATTATATAATATACAATCATTTTTTAAATAACAGTCCTTTTGTAAGTTGTTAGTATGTACTTGTTTGTATTCACACAACCAATTTCGAAAGAAAAAATGCTTTTATTATGAACTGTTGAAAGTCGACATTTATCTTAATTGTATGTCCGATGCAATGTACTCGTACGGCAGACTCTGAAACATAAAATATAAAAAAAAGAACAAATACTAAATCTACGTGTACTGGAATACATATCTTGTGCTAGAGCAATAACAACAACCCTCAACAAAAGTTAAATGTTATAACTTTACCAGCGTCTATCAAGATGTTATTTGTAGTGGTTGTTGTTGCTGGTTGGTGTTGTTCTTAAGGACTAACACACACTTATACAAAAAAAAAGGAACAAATTCTACTAAATACGTGCATATACACATAAGGGGCATTTCCATCCGTTTTATAAGCACACACGAGCGCATACATGTGTATTGTAAGGTAGGAAGGTGGGCATATACAAATATTTTAGGACTGTATACGTGAGTGCTTTTTTGGCTGTTGGTCCCAGCAATATATTTTTTCTAGTCACATATTGTTCAGCACTGAAAATTATCATACACGTTCACTTACTTCAGCATTCCAACAAACAATATACAAACTTTTTTTGATAATTGGTACAGGTCTTAACAAGAATTAAGTTATTTCGGTTTTTTTTTAATTTTTAAAATCTTTACAGCTGTCTCTCGACAACCGTTTCAAAATTTCTCACAGTTTTTGTGATTTGTCTCCGCTTCAGAGAATAATACTGAAGAAAAAATATAGCTGAGAAGTACTGTTACCAATATGAACTCATCATGTATTAGGTGTCATCAAGGGAAAATGACTGCTTGTAGCAGGACACAGCGTGTACCGAAGGCGACATGCTGAACTCGCCTTTGTTTTGGGGCACCTTTACACAGGGTGGCGCAGAACTACCTTTATAGTTTGATAATTCAATAACTTTTTTAGTTTAGCTATATTTTTATTTTTACTTCAAATACAACACAACAGACAGCGATCCAAAATTGTTGAGTTTTATTTTGTCTACTTCACCATATTGCCATATATGCATGGACAAGACTAATGTTTACCAAATAGCCGCAAAACAACGTAGTACACCTTCCCAGCGGATACCCTGTATTATCTCTTATATCTTCTTTTCGCTTCTAGCGGCTGCTCTGATATTGGCCTCGTTTTGCTCGTTATAAAAATCGGTCACTTAACACAAATCTTTTGAAAATTTTATTTGATTAATGTTGATTTCAAAGAATAGATAAGATGAGATAAGAAATGTTTTTTTTTTTTTTTTTTTTTTTTTTTTTTTTTTTGTTATTTTGTTATTTTGTTAACAAATTTTGGTGGAAAAACACTTAAAACTTTCAAATATTTGTAATTGATGTGGCAAGACTTCATTGTTAACATTGTTCAATTGCGCTAAAACATAATTTGCAAACTATCACTACAAATGATTATTGCTTGTTGACTGTCCTTATGTCGAATTGCTTTCCATATAGTAAGAAATGAACAAATTTGTCGGTTCTCTATTTTAAGATGTTGCAAAAAAAAAAAAAAAATTTAAATCTGTAAACGGTTCATATGGTGCACCTATAAACCATATATCATAATTCTTCGTAAGGATCCTTGAATGAAATCACAAAGGGAACGACTTTAGGACCCAAGTGAGCTGGAAACCCTAGGCTATTTCGGGATATTCAATGGCCTGCCTACCTAATCATCTTTGAATGAAGTGAATTAAGATACAATTTAATACAACAAATATCAAATAGATATTGAGTCCTCTTAAGCTTTCCGTACAAAAACTTTATAATATTAAATATACAGGCTCACGCGTGACTAGCACGTGTTTCATCCTAGCACATCTCAAGTTACTTGTTATACATATTTCATTTTCAAGCTATTTTCGTAAATGTTTTTATATCAAGGTTTTGTTTCTCATTCAAAAAGATTTTTTTAACTTTAATTCATAATCTTTTACACAAATTTAAGTATAATCTTTGGGTTTTTGTTTTTCAAAATTAAATAAAGTTGATAAAATGTAAATGAACAGATTTGGTGCATTTTATTAAATACGTACGCATATGCGAGAATCTAAGTATGTTCAAAAAATGGGCTGTTGAAGTCTAAAAAAGGACTTTGATGCTTTTTTTGAAAATTAGAAAAAAAATTATTGGAGATCATAACTGAGATTGTCTTAAAGAGTGCCCAACACCTGTTGTTGCAAAAAAGCGTTCTTTGAGACAGAATGATCTGCAATATTTTTCGAAAAAAAAAAACAAAAAAATATAAGCTATAAATTATAAACGTTATCAAATTAGTTCTCTACACAATCTTCTTTTATTTGAGAAAGCATTTAAAATTTTTGTGTGACTTAGCTTTATAAAATTTCGATGCAAGGATACTATCTTCCTTTGTTTTATATATAATTTCATTTAAATTATTGGTTAACAAGGCATTTTGTTTGCTGAAATTATGTTCTCCAGAACATAATTTAACTGTCAATAAAACAGGTTTGTGTCTGAGATTAAAAAGTTACTTAACATATAAGTAGTCATACGAATCTTTTGATCAGTTTTGGACTTCGTATTTATATAGAAAATTAAATAATCTTCATTTAAATTGTATTTAAATACAAGTTCACTTTTCCAGTCTAAAATAATTGCTCTTATTTAAGTGCGCTGAAAATGTAACAGATTGTGAAACTGACTTACATCAGCACTTGCCTTGTCGGTGTGATCTGATGGGCCAACTCCACGGCATGAACTATTCACGTTTCACAAGTGCCACAGGTTTCATTTTTTTGCCATACAGACAAATGTAATTTCCCAGCAGCCAACAGAAGACAAGGTTTAATGCATTGGTAGGTCGATGCCCATTAAGAACATCAGTCCATAATTAACTCACCCGTCTAACCAGCACCCCTGATTCCTTACAGTACAGCACCTCGGGGGTAATTAACCCCCGTAAATTTTCGTGCACCAAAGTTATCAGGGAAACTAATTCCACTTCCTGAAATTTTAGGTTTAAACTACAGCCAGACGTTGCAGACAAAGTGGAAACCTCAACTATGATCAGCACCGAGATGGTCTGCAAAGCGGAAGCTATCGGGGGCTTTGCTGAACCCCGTTCTGTCAGTTTTAACCTTTGATAAGGGTTTTGCAAGTCCAATACAGCATAAATCATGCTATCTAGAGCCTACCTTGGCTGAAATGCTCTCGTTGTGGTTTAAATCTAAATCTTAGCAAGAGGGCTAGCTTACCTGATAACTATGGTGCAAAACCGGTTTTCGAGGACTAATAATCCTTGAGGAGCTGTTGTGTTGCAACAGATACTGTAATTAAGTTATGGTTAGACGAGTGAGTTAGGCGAGGGCTGATGCTCTTAATGGGCTTCGGCCCACTAGCTAATTAAGCTTTGTCTTCCATTTACTGCCCGGGAAATGTCATAGAAGGGTGACTAGAAAGCCCGAGCTCTTTAGCAAAGGGCTTGTTCATATATCTAGAAACATATAACAGAAGCTATGACCTGTGCGAGCCTTGCAAGTAACACGAGGGTGCTGTTAAACCGTGAATAGTTCATCCCGTGAATTTGGTTCATCACCACGTTAACTATAGCTTGCATCAATGTTAACTATAGGCTAGGTTGGGTTTAACAGGCTGCCAGCCATTAAAAAGCTAGCCCACTAGCGGGTCCAATTTGGTCCCGTTGTGTTGCCTGGGTGTGATTTATATCTCAGCAGATCTACATATAACGGGTTAAGAACCAACCAGACAAACTCAAATCCTTTTACATCACACTCCGATACCTCCGCCAAGTCGTGCAGCATCGGTCAACCCATATACACAGCCCTTACGTAGGAAAGAGCTGGACATCGATAAAGGAAGTGCTCAACTACTTCCTCCTTTTCTTTGTAACTTCTATAGAAGTCATTAAATGGAAGATTTGACCTCCTCACCTGTGTCCCTATGTGCCAATGACCCGTCAAGACCGCCACAGCAGAGCGCAAGCGCCTTCGAGACAGGCCCCTAAGGATAATAGTATTCTTGTTATTTAAGTGTTATCAGTAGACACGTGGCAATAATGCGAGTTATTCTTGTGACATGACTGACAGAATGATATATCTTCATTATATATTTATATTAATCGTTAACTTGTGTATTTTGTTTGCAAAATTTTTACGATAAAATTTTTCTGCGTTTTTATTTATTGCTTGTGAAATATTGTTTCAATATTATAATTCCCACATTTGATATATGCACATACTTATTGGTTATCTGTTTTTTAACTATATTTTTCCGAAAAAATTTTGCGTCCTTGTTAAATTATTTGACAACGGAAAATATGATATCTTTGATTAATGATAGGTGTTAGATGAGAGCAATGTAAGCAACATCCTGCATGCGTTTTACGTAGATGTGGTTCTGTGTTATGAAAAAGAAAATGTAGATATAACAATAAATATTAGAAACAATAAGCGCTAGTCCTTTATTTATTTATGTTTCTTTTCTGCAAGCATCTTTTCTTACAAGTTTAAAATTTTGTTCTATCAAGTGTTTTTGAGCCGCACATTTTTCATTATCAGCTGCACATTCACTTCCCTACAGCACTCTTTGTACGGTTTTCAGTAAATTAAAACGAAAGAAATAGATTCTCTTTTAAAAAAGAACTCTGCACACTGTGACATCGGTTGTCTCTTTGCCACAGCATTCCTATCAAAAGCCAGCTCATGAAAGTTTATATCCTCTTGAATTTCAATTAAAACAAATCAGAGTCCTGCTTGCTTTCGTTACAAACAGTCCGTGAAAGTTGTTGAAGCAAAGTCAAAAGCCAGACACAAATACAGACAGTGAATGCAACTGGGATTAAGTGAACAAAACATAAACGAGAAAAAAACTTGAGAGCAAAAGCAAATGAAAATAAAAAAAAGACATTGTAGTGAAATTAGAAAACTAAAACTACTA
Source organism: Thecocarcelia acutangulata (assembly GCA_914767995.1). Classification (NCBI taxonomy): domain Eukaryota; kingdom Metazoa; phylum Arthropoda; class Insecta; order Diptera; family Tachinidae; genus Thecocarcelia; species Thecocarcelia acutangulata. The sequence goes on from OU612097.1 coordinate 4,617,829, forward strand.
CTACCACTACGACAACTCATCATTTTTAATTTAATTGCAGTTGTTTTTGTAGTAGTAAAGCAATAGTAAAAGTGCTGCTGATGCAAGTTGTGGGAGTGGTAAAGGTGGGTAACATTGTTAGCATGTATGAATGTATATGTGACTCAGAATGTGATGAAATACTCGTTCTAAATCGAATGCAAAAGTGAAAAACTGCAGAAAACTAAATATTTGGTTTAAGAATCTTCTTTCTGTTAAGCGTTATGCCTGTATTCGTAGTAATATGTATTAACAACTACCTCTTAATCACTTGAGCCCTTTCTATCACTCAATACGAGTATGTAATGCTATTACTGATGTCGTGCTTCTTTATGCTTCCACTTCTCAAACACTTAAAACGTCCTCATTATATTTTATTATCGAAAGGTTGTCAAGATATTATTTGCTTATTGTTTTATTTTCTTCCTTCCTTCCCCTACTTAAACGCTATCTACCCCTGACAGATCTCGAGTGGCTGAATGTATGTGTGTTGGTTGTTTTGTACTCGTATCCTTAAGATGGGACTTTTTGTGATTGTGATTGTGATTATTATTATTATTTCATTCTTCAGTTTGCTTTTTGTGAACGTTGTTTCCTTAAGTGCGTGCGCAACGTACATTCACATTTTGCAAGTGTCCGGTTATTTTATTTGTAAAGTGCGTTATTGTTTCCGTTTTCAATGATTCTGTTGTTTTGTTTTCCTTTTTTTTATAATTTATAGTTTAACGCTTCAGCAGTTGTATTATTTATTCTTATGCTTGATTAACGTTTAGGGCATTAAAGAAATGTTAAGTAAAGCATGCTTTTCTAAATTTTAGTAAGATAAACTAAAATTTTTAGAAAAATAGTTTTGGAATGCCTTTTCTGTTCCACTATTTGTTTGTTTTTACTACAATATTCTATTAAAAGTTCATGAGAAGAGGTGAAGGAGTTCTCCGAAGTTAGCAAAGTGGCTCAAACTCAAAATTATAAAATAGGTGGTGTTATTTTATAATTTTGAGTTTTTGAATGAGTATCAATAATTTAAAAGAGTATCAATAACTTCCATGAGCCGAAGAATTTGATTTCTAGATTTCCTAATAACATGCTCAGCCATATCAGTAACAGATTTTAATGCTTTAATAATACTGAATTCTTCGTGGAAGTCATTATTTTGAAGTCAGGGCTCTTAAGACATCCATTTTGATATTAATTTGGTGAACGAATTTTATTGTCTCTTTTGTAAGTAAATTTGCTTTAAACAAAAAATAATCGGAAACCATAAATATTATTTTTGTTTGTTTAAGTTGAGTGTGGTAGTTGCTGTAAACCGAAACTGCAGATTACAATATAATATTCTTAATTGTGCAAAAAGTTATGCTGGTCGCCATGGTTTAACTGTTTTTGCAATACTTTGTGCTACGTGTGCTGAATTAAAATCGAAAATATACTTTCAAAGGGAGGTAAATTGTAGTATCGTGACACTATTCGGCACATGCATGTTACAGAAAGTGCTGTATACTGTTAAAATTAGTATCATCATAAGCCACAAGTGTATGGATCCGACAGTCTTTTGATTTGATTCGTATGGTTATTTGATTTGATTCGTAGGCCCTCCTTGCTGAGGGTCTTGAGTCTCTTTATCTCTTCTTTGTGAAGAATATCCAGTGGAGGAAATCTAGGTCTCGCTTGTTAATCGACTGAAGTCCATAAATAGCACCAGTCTCATCTCTTCTCCGTTATGGCTTTGTTAATCACGAAAATTACCGATTTTGGGGCTCTGAAAACCTACATGTGATTATCGCAAAGCAAATTCATCTACAGCGTGTCACCCACTATGTGATGTGGATTTTGGACTGGCGATATAATTGGACCACACTTGTTTGAAAAAGAGAAGTTGGTCAAGCGGTGGCTGTTATTGGTGCTCGGTATTGCGACATATATATCACAGTTCTTCCTGCCGACATTCTGTTGTATTAGCGTAGTTAATCGCCTGTATTTGAGAATTTAATTTCACCACAAATGCGTGCGCATTTTTTACTCTTCTAAAATACATATCTATATTCGTTAGAGATGAGAGTGATATACAAACAGAAAATATACCGAGCCATCGAAAGTGAACGTTCGACGGCGCCGAAGTGCAGGGTGAATTCTCGAATAAACCTGAATATATAGTTTCAATAACACCCTGCCACATGCCATACAGCCCATGAAAAATTCTGTTTTTCATTGAGATGTTTCCAGATAGTGCACTCTCTCGCTTTTGTGGGCAAAATTGGCTCCCTATATCGTGTGATTTAGCAGCATTAGAATTCTATGGATTTATTTGAAATCACAGTTCTGTGACAACAAGTCCATAACCACTCGTGCATAAAAGAAGATACTAAAACGCTACATCAACGAAGTTCAACCATACTTATGCGTGTATATGTGTGAACCATGGATGCCATTTGTGTGATGTTTTATTTTATAAACAACTTTGTCCTACTCGTATGTACCTTATGCGTCAATAAAAAAAAATCGCAATAGAAAGACCAAAACTTGTGTTTTCCACATGTATATGTAATTCAAATAACGCGTTCGTTTTACAACACCCTTTACTTACAAAATATAATTATCTAACATTATTTGATGTTCTTAATGTTAAATTAGGAAGAAGTGCTTAGTTCTTTGGGGGCTAATGGCCTAATGGGTGAGTTGGTTAAGGGCTGATATTCTTAATGGACTTCGGCCTACCAACTCCTTTAAACCTTGTCTTCCATTGACTGTTAGAAAATTGCCGGGAGTAAAAAACCCGAACCCTTAAGCAAGGGGCGCTACTGAATCGTGAATAATTCCCCCCGTGGAGTTGGTCCATCTTCCGATTAGGCCGACAAGGCAGTTACTGATGTAAATCAATTTCGCAATCTAGGTTGTCAGTCATAAAAATACTTTTAATTACGAGCATATCTACAATTCATGTAACAATGTAAAAGTATAATATTTATATACTAGAAACCCGGTTTACAAACTTATTCAATACACGAAAAATAGACCTTTAAAAAAAACCGGTTACAGTAACACCAAAAAACCGGTAAAATTCGGTCCAATAATAACCGTTCGATCACCCAAGTTGTTATGCACATATCTAAATGAACAATTTACTTATAAGAATATGGTGAGTGAAGTTTAAACCATAAGAACAGAATTTGAATTGTACAAATAGCAACAAACAGAAAAAGTCTTGTTGCAACATAAACAACAATAATTGTAAAAAGACTGAGAGGAAATTTTAGTAATAACAACACAATAAATAAATTGCATGAAAATGTAAGCAGGAGCAAAACATTCAGATACGTACGTACACATGTAGTTTTCTAAAGAGTTGTAAACAAAAACAAATTGAAACACATGGTAAATGTGCTTAAAAGCATCTAATAAAAACAGACACACACTCACGAGCACAGCTGTAATGAATGCGGAAAATCGGGGAACCTACAAACAAGAAACAAACGTTAGAAGGCATACAACTATAATTAAACGTAAAAACAAAATATCCGTCTGCGGTTGTGTCCTTTTTTATTATTGCTTTCATTGATCACATACATATAAAAGCACGAATGCGTGAGTATGTGTGTGTGTGTGTGTGTTTTTATGTATAGAATTTAAAGGGTATAAAATTTTGTTGGCATCCTTAATAAGAGGGACTCGCTGAGAGTTAATAATCACAAAATGAATCAGAGAGAATCTTAATAGAGAAAATTCAAATATATTTGTTAAAGTTAGTGCAAGAGATTTTATGTTAATTTGTTTTTGTACACATTTACAACAAAATATAACGGTAATTTGTTACACAACTACTCTGAGATTTGGCAGTGCTGAGAGAGTGATAAGAATAAATTATTTTACAGAGCAGCTTTCACGAACTGAGAGTTTTACTGCTACAAGGGTTGTTCAAGTTTGAGGGAAATTTTCTTGTTGTTGGTACTTAAAAATAAGGTGGGGGAAAATGCCGTTATAGCACAGGATTTTTCAATTTCTAATACTCTTGTGCTCTCATTGTGTCGTTTGCGTTGCTTGAGTCAGGACGTTGTAAATGTTGAAATACGCTTAAATCTTAACGTTGTACGGTTAAATTAGAAATACATACATATAAAGGAAAAGTGAAACAAATTTTCTTTAACACTGGTTTGCTATACATACATGTGATTGTGTATAAACATATACATAAATCTTCAGAAATATATAGAGTAGATATAAAAAAGAAGCAAAAAATGGGAACATTTCCTAGAAAATTTAAAGTTATTAAAGAAAACGTGTTTGAAAAATTTTATAATTAAAAATTAAAGCAAATTATATTTGTGTCATATAAAGAATTGTGTGAAATATAAAGAACACCCGTTTTTGAAAGTTGTATTTCTTGAAAAGGCAAAAATAAGTAATGATTTAAAATAAAGCAGCACACAAGTGAAATTTAATAATATATTTAATAAGTCTAAAGTCCAATAAAAGTAAATTTAAAATAAATTATTAAAAGGGATCTAAAATAACGAAATATATTATCCAGTAAAAAATCAATAATTTGGATTAGCAGCAGTAGCAAATAAAGGATACTTGAACAAGGAATAAACGGGACAAGTTGAAAAGGCAAAAATAATCGAAAAAAAAACAATACGAAAAGTAAGATTGCTTGCATTCACAAAAGTATTTATATAAATAAATTAATGAAAAAAACATTTTTTTAAATAAATAATTTCTTTTAGAGAAGAGTTTCACAGTTTCTAGACACATCTAGTGTATCTTTTGATACATTTGTCTTATTCGTTGTATTTTTTTTTTCTATTTTGCGGAGGTTAACACACCTTAGTTTTTTATATCTTTTACATATACACACATTTGAAGGAAAAAAAAACACAAATTTTCGCACACATAGTGTTTTCAACGTTAAATAAGAAGCAGAATTTTACTCAAATAAGAAGAACGAAAGAAAAAATAAGCAAACAAGAAAAATACAGGCCTACACTGTTACACTCGGGGAAATAATACGTACATATCTATAAATTTCACTACTTTTTAACGCGCATGCACTTGTGCAAAATCTATAAAATAAAAGTTGTACGTATTCATGTGCGAACGCACAAGTAACAAAATACTACCGCCATAAACGATATATACGAAAATGTGATGTAAAACTTCCCAACTCCCTTTCTACCATTGACATAATCATTGTAATAATAATTATTTTGAAACACAATGTGAACACAGTGGGATCCGGAAAATAAATAAACTAGCTCTTAATACAAAAAAGTAGTTTCCTTGCATGTACTCGTATTTGCAAATCTAACTTTACAAAAAAACAAAACACAATTTTATTTTCCTTGCGATTTTTTTTATTTTGAGTTTAAAGCAATAAAAATAAAGTTCGATGAGGCGCATGAAATGTACAACTACCCAGCGAAAACTTGGTAATGTGTTGCACTTAATTAAGAACATACTTTTCAATATCATGGAGTTTACCGACTGCATTACTAAGAAGTAGTTAAGTAATGGCTTGTTTAATATCTATTGTATATGTACGCATGAAAGTAGTTGCCATGAAAATTGAATAAAAGAATTTTTAGTAATATTTGGATGCGATGTAATGACTTAAAATATTTAAAATTAAAATTGTAAAAGACCATTTTTTACTTTCATAAATTTTGCTACTCTGGCGATTTTACTATTCATGTCGTTTGTTTTGCTGTCATTTTTTTTTTTTTTTTTATCTTGGACCAGTACTCAGGGGATAGGCCCTACATATGCAGTGCATTGTACTGGAACTAGGAAAATAGATTATGAGAAGGAGGAAAGGGGAGTAATGTTTGTGACACATGGAACGACCAAAACAAACGTTATCACAGCATTTAAAGTGCTGACGTTAAATTAGTTAAAACTGATCAGTGCCCAGTGTAAATACCTTCGACACTGCTCAGTATAACAAAAATTACCGTAAGGTAATTTGTTTATTTATGTGCATTGTTTTAAAATTTGAGCATTTTTCCCCTTAAAAATATCATTTTTATGACACTTTTTTCAAAATACACTTTTTGTGCCAATTTTTTAAAAATTTCAACGGTACCGCTAGTTACAGCAATATATTAAAAAAAAAAAGGGAGAAAGTCAAGATTTTTAGTTAATGCATACTCTCTTATTATATAAAAAAATATAAATATGCGCAATAAATCCAATTTGACAAAAGCGAATCAAAGTAGTAAAACCCAGTGCCATACTTAATTGACGTTAAAAATTAGTTCTGATGGAAAATATTTTTAAGAAATATATTGAACGTAAGTCGTACTTTTACCCAAAAAGGTTACACATACTTCTGTAAGGCCTTTCTAAGAGCCGATGTTTGAAAGAATGCATTTATAAGCGTATATACCACGTATATACCATGATTAAAAGCCATGTCTTTATATTATATAAAGCAATTAATTTTCTAACGACCTTTTTGTAATCACTTTTTGAACTAGTTATTCGTAAGCGAATAACTAGTTCCTCCAAAAAAAATGCCTAATTAGAATAGAAATGACTTAAAATGCCTAAATAGAAATAGCGAAGAGTATGTTTTTCGACATTTTGACACATTACTTTGCAATAGAAGTTTTTGCTGGGTAGTTCTAGTTAGTGCCTATCGCTGACAGGATGCAATTTCGAACATGTGACATTAACAAAATATTATTGGACAACATTTTTTGAGTTTGACATAAACTTTAAATGTTTTCTAACAAGCTGGAAGATACTTATTGCATTTTTCATAAAAAATATTGTATGTTTATTAAACACTTATTTGACAAATTTTCTATTGAAATTTGTCCAATGCCGTTAATTTATAAAACTTTTAAGTACATACTCGTAGGACTGAAATCGGATATATCAAACTAAGTATAGAAAATGAAGCCAGATGTTAATTTGATACCGAATGTTAAACGAACCTTGAGACTAGACTTCATGATGTCATGTTATTATTAGCAACTGAAGTCATACTTAGTTCACATAAATTTATGTCAGCATTTGATCTGAACGTGGACTAATTCTACGATTCAGCAGTCCACACAATTTGTCCTTGATGAAAAGCTCGGACTTTCTAATGCCCACTAATATATGCTAGGATGAACATTAACCCTGAACCAAGTCACTTCACCCTCGGATTTCAGCTCTAAGCCTCAATCAGAATTTTTCAAGGTGGTGGTCCGAAATTCGGAATGAACATTAACCCTGAACCAAGTCACTTCGCCCTTGGATTTTAGCTCTAAGCCTCCACCAGTATGCAGGCACCTCAACCAGGATCAATACCAAGATGGACTGTTAAATAAAAGCTCTTGAGAGCTTTTTGCATTTCCTTTCTGCAAATAAACTCTTGGTGAGGAAGTCCCAACAAAATATAAGTCATGGTAAGACCTGCCGCAGTTTTTTGCCTTGTAACAAACAGACCACTACCCCTCTAGTGAAAGTAGAATCCACTAAGGAAAATCCTATATCATGGAGGAAAAGATAAACAAAGTGAAAGCCATGTTACCAAATATGCAGGGATTTATTTAAGCTTATAAATCTCCAACTAAATTGAGTATGCTGACAGGGTGCTCAAGCCCACCAGTATATCCGACAGCGTGCCGGATTTACGGAAAAGAAGTTGCGGTTTATATACTTACACATTGACTTGTACACTTTTCATACTGTAATTCCACAACAGCTACACACCCAGAAAAAGCTCGTACTAAATTTAAGTATTATTTACTTGCTTTTAGTACGAGCCGTACTTAAAATATTTAAGTACGAATAACACACAAGTCTACTTGAAATAAGCCGAAAACGAGATTGTTCAAGAAAACCAATCCTGCAATGTCTTAAAATATTTATAAGATCCTTGAATCCTTAAAAATGAAGACAGAAGTGATCGTAACAGAATAAGTTGGTTGCAGAATAAGTTTAATTTTATATTATGTTATTTTTTAATTGGTAAACATTGCCAAGAATTTTTCTTTGTGTTTGAATTTTTTGTATATAAGAATATTTTGACAACATTTTTTCAAACAAACATTCGATATAATATTTTAACTTTTCTGACGATGCTAAAGGCCGGGGCACATAGAATCCGTCATCCGTTATACGTCTCCTTTTTCAACTGACATTAACGTATACGAAATATGAAGATGGCACAATCAGTACTTTGTTAACGCATATAAAATCAACTGCATTTTGCTCTAATTTGATTAAAATCTTTTGATTTATTTTTCAGATACAGCACAGAAAATTGAACTCAATTTGTTTTTAATTTATTTTATTTTTGAATGAAAAACTAAATCAAAATATACAAAAAATATTACCAAATAGTTGTCAAAGTTCTCAACGTACGTTATGTATTTTAACCTAGTTGTCAGTTGAAAAAGAGCAAAGTATAACGTACAACGGATTCTATGTGCCCCGGCCTTAACAAACTGTTAGTGGAATATCGAAATAAAAACTTTTAAACCGGTACTTTTTTATAAAAAAAAAACAATACAAGATCTTAAGCTACAAAACATTTAAATAATTTAACGTAAAAGAAGATCAAATAATATTAGGATAAAATAGATTCTTACTTTTGTTACACAAAATAGGGCAGCAAAAATAAAATATTAACTTTTTCGGTTTTATTTGCATCCACTGTGCAACTCTGTTCATACTCCAACAAATCAAGCCAGACATTATAGAAGCCCCCCACACAATCTTACAAAATTCTCCTTACCCGTGCAAGCAAATGTTTTACAACATCATTTACAAAAGAAAAAAAATCAATAGATTTTTATGTTTTTTTGATAAAACTTCCCACTTTCCCTCCTCCCTACATACACACACAAACACACACACACACCCCACACACATAGTTTGATTTTATGAGTGAGAAAAATCCATGCCTGCCTGCATTCGTTATTTTTGTGCTCTCCCCTTTTTGTACTGCTGTTTATGTTTTTGAAACAGTGTGCTTTTTCCATATTCACATTCCATTTTATGCCGACTTTCTTTTTACAACTTAAAATTCCGTTCTCTGATATGCTATTTCTCTCTTAACGGAAAAAGCAATATTTAAGTATGACAGATGTTGGGCCCAGAAGAGTAAATTATTCTTATCAGCCAGTTTCATTTTGACAGTTTCTTTCAACTAAAATTATTTTTCCTTCTTTCCATGTACTCGCATATACGTAAGTACGTTCACAGTCTCTTTGCATTTTGCAAAACATTCAAAGTTTTTGTTTGTTCCTTCAAGGGGGTAGTCGATTTTAGCTCTCAGAGTTTTTATAGAAATTACAAGTGTTTCTTGGTGAGTGCAAACGGTTTGTACGAGTATTGTCTGAATTTCTTTTTCTTTGTTTTAAAAGGAAAAATGGGTTCAAGTATACTGTGCCTGTCCGCCTGTGTTTGTTAGTCTTCATGTACGTATGTGTGTGTGTGTGTGTTTACGTTATGTTTGTTTGTGTTTTAGATGCAGTAGCAGTTTGGGGTGAATTATTTTCTGACAACACAAATTTTAGCATGTTTTTTTTTTGTTGTTTTGTTTTTCTTGTAATTTTTACTATTTTCTTGCATTTTCACTTGTTTGTTATTTTTTCATTTTATAAAATTACTTCCAGCGAGCGTAAAAAATTGTAAATTGTTTTCAGTTTTATCGTTTATGAAATTATATTTATCCCTTCCTTTGAGCATTTAAGTTTTTCAGTAAGTGTAGAAATTGCACTGGTTGCACGGTGTGATTTTGTTTTCCTCTTATAAATAGAAAAAAATAGATATAAAAGTTGGCTTTTGCAGGAGGAAAAACCATTTAATCTGAATTTTTTTAGTATTATATTGAAATGCTGTAAAATAGTTTTACTTGGAATTATAGCCACAACTCGCAGCGTATTAATCAGTATATCAGTGATATACTACAGCAGTGCTGCCACGGCCAAAAAATTATTCTAACCAAAATTTTTCAAAAGTTTTCCAAAATGTACAAAAAGATTAGTATGTTTTTTTTTAACTTGCATTATAGCTACAAAGTAAGAAAACAAAAATTAGTTTCGCATTTGTTTCAAATTGGCTGTAAACAATCGGAAGAGGAACTTTTGATGACTGAAATTCTTTATTGAAATTAAAGTAAAGCAGCTCTGGGCTGAAGAACACATCTCGCGTCATCGTTAGTATTTCTTAAGTGCGGTCAGGCTTGTTTTTGTTGTTCGGTCTTCGAGAGTTTTGCATCTCACTTGCGCTGGTTAACGATTTGCCTCAACTAACTGTATTGGTTTACAGTTTTTTTAGAAGTATTTCATTGTTAACCACGCTGCAACTTCCTATCTGAAGGCATAGGTCGTTATAGTTAGTCACGGCGATGCTACACCCGTACTGTTAATACCATCTTGGGCATATAGTCGCCGTACCACCCCCGCCCATTCTGTGTATCGTATACTTTGCAAATTTACTTTGCAAGTATATAGTTAAATAGAAATAGAACTTTATGTAAGAAATAAACAAAAAGTATGCTTCTAACCTTGAATTGCCCAAAAACTCCCTCAAATGTCATGATTTAACATCGTTTATTTCAAAATATGTTGATTTAAAGTTAACTGCAAAGAAGACTATGGCTCAATCAATCGATTTTCATGCAACAAATGGGTTAAAGCAATGTCAAATATTTTTTCTGGTCTTAGATTGAAATAGTCTCAAAGTTATAATCTAGTCCAGCCAGCCACTTAAATAAGCGCACACTGACACTAAATTCAAAAAAAAATTGTGTTCAAAATATTTTTCCAAAATTTGTTAATAAAACTGTCAATTTAATTGCGACTATATTAAGACATAAATCAAGAGATGTTGAGGAAACAAATCAGTTTGAAAACTTTTAAGGTAAGAAATCTGAAATATCTGATTCCATAAATTATTATATTGAAGGACTAAAACCTATTTTGCATTGCGGCACTTAGAAAACATTAAAATGAATTTTGTAACTTAGCTTGAACCAGTCTAAGGCTTATAAGTCTAAGGCTTATAAGCGGACACATATCATAAGCACAAAAAACCGCCTAGATTATAATCCGTTTATGAAAGGTTTCACTGTATATCATACCTATTACATTGAAGAAAATATTACTAAATTTTGTAAGAAAGTGTGAAACAATACGTTACCAGGCAATTGGTAGAAAATTAGTTCTTCGTATTATGGCTTATTGCTTGTCACGGCAAATTCCCAAAAATTCCTTTCGCTGTTAAAACGGAAATAGGATTTAGGCCGGTGTTTCTCTTATAGAATTTATACTGAACCATATATGACATATCTATCTTCTTTATACCTTGGAAACATAGCTGCCAGATTTGACGACAGATAAGCTCCTTTTCAAAACTCTAGGATTGACTTGTATGGCAGCAGCGATAGTTACTTGCGTGCGAACTGGGAAATCACGATGAAAGGGCCTTTTTGCGGTTGTGCCACGCTCGGCAAAATGCTTCACGAGCCTCAATATAGTTGATAGGATTGCCGCCAAACGTGCGGCTCTTTGGACGGAAGCAACGGACGGAACGTGTTGCACTATCCAAATTCTTGTTTCATTGTCCCAATTTTCCATTTTATTCTAAGTTAAAGATTAATCTATAAAATACAATAAAAATGGAACAGTTTAGTTACACAGATAATAAGTTATTACGTTTTGTTTTTTTGAAAAAGCTTTTATCAGCCACCCTATATGTACGTGAGTATTGTGACATTACATTCTTACTTGTTTGTTTTAGATTTTTTCTGACCAATCCTGTCACCCTGTTTCGTTCTGATGTATAACCGAAGAAGTTATAATATTTTTAAGCTCCACTTGTAGTTTTACAGTGGCAGCAATTTTGTTTACGCGTCATAAAAGAACTGGCAAATTAAGTTGTTATTGGAGTTGCAAACACCTCCGCTGGCAGTTTTAAAGCATTTAGCACAAAACAAAAGTCGGTTTTATTGACATTTTCAATGCAACATTCTCGCTTAACTATTAACATTTCTTTTACCAGTAATAAAAATGAACAAATTAAAACGGACAACTCTCCTCTTAAAAAGGGGAATAGGTTTTATAAAGCGTAAACGTACTTGTGCTACATTTAAATTAAGCAACAAGAAAAGATTCTTAAGCTTTTTCGATTTTAATTAACACTAAGCAGGTTTAAAAAAAATGTTCATGTTTCTTTGTACTTGCTTGGGAATAAAAAGAGGAAAACATTTTTCAAAAGTGGCAAAATGAAAAGAAAACTGTGCAATAAACTACTTAAACTCTCAAGGTTAAAATTTTTAATTAAAATATTTAGGAAAAACAAAAAAAAAATGTTTTTTTTCTTTGTAAGCCAAAATAAAAAGAAGAATCTCCAACAGAGAGCATAATCACATAACAGACTATATCATTAGTTTTTACAGCCAACATTAAATTAAGTTATTAAAGGAGGTGTTACCGGTTTTGCGCGAAAGAACAAAACACTTATTTGCGTTCACAAGTTTAAATATTTGCATTGTTCAAAATTATAAAACAAATTGCTAAATTGTTAAATGACTGTTGCATAAACTTGGGCAGCAACCCAGTAAACGTATCATATATGCATTAAACCAAGTATTAAACTAATTTGCATCTATTAAAAAATTACTACAAAAGAATATTTATGTTTTCTAGCTGTCTGACATTGCATAGGTGCCACCCTATGTAGTGGAAGAAGAATTAAAAAAGCTGGTATTATAACTTAAATATAAGCGGAAATTCACACTAAGCTGCAAAAAAAAAATTTTATGGCGGAGGTAAAATTCATTGCCAATTTTTCGATGGCGGCGGGTTTTACGAGTTCAGATTGATGTTGAAGCTACCTAAGTAGGAAATAATATTCCAACTTTTTTATACCATGTGAATAATATGATTTTGGTTAGTCTCGGAAATCACTTTTTCGTTTAAGATGAATCCTTTTCCTGCGAGCCATTACTTCAGGTTTAGAAATAGAAAAAAGTCACTAGGAGCTAAATCTAGACTATAAGGTGGATGGTCAACCAATTCCAAGTGTATTTCACGTAATTTTAGCATCGTATCTAATGCTATGTGAGTCAGTGCGTTGTCTTGACAAAAGAGCACTTTTTTTTTCTATAAATGTGGTCGTTTTTCCTTGGTTGCAGCAATCAATAAATCCAATAATGCACGATAATACTTTCTTGTGATATCTTTTTCACGATAATCGATGGGCAATATTCCGTGTGCGTTACAAAATGCAGGGGACGTAACTTGCCAGCCGATTTCACTGTCTTTGCCTTCTTCGGAGGCGAAGACAGTGATTGATTTTTGGTTTCAGGTGTGTAGTGGTGGATCCACATTTCATCAACAACCAAAAGCAACAACAACAGGATTATGCTTTATCATGTTAAACACCACTGTGAAGTGCTCTGTGGACCGATAGCCCCAGTTGCTACTGCTTTAGTAAACATAATTTATTTTAATTTAAATTATAATAAATTAAAAATAAATAAATAATAATAAAATAAAACTTTTTGGAATTTGTTGAAGTTTGCCGGTCATTGCCTATGAAACGAACACCCAAAAATCAAAATTAAAATTAATACTTAATGGACGTTGAAACATGATGCACGAAATTGACACCAAGCATTTTTACCATGCCTATCATCAAATTAATCTTAAAAAACTAATGATTTTAGTAATAACATTATCAGCCATGTTCCGAGAACGTTCGTTCTGAAACCGCAATGCGTTTTGAAAAACGCTTAATTTATTTTTAGGTGTTCTGAAGAACGCGCGTTTTACTGGCGTTTAGGAGTTTTTTTTCCGAAAAAATACATGTGTTTTACATACGTATATATGTATGTGGCAGTAATATAAAACGAAAAAATATTTAACAATAAATAGCAAAATTTTTCAATTTAGTTTTCTTAATGAAAATGTGTAAAATTTTTTTAACTTTTTATTGAAATAAAAAGAAAACATATTAAATTTTAATTGTGAATAATTTCATTGTCTTTTGTAAGTTCAGTTTTAGCAAATTCAATCAATTCACTTCAATATATACATGCGAGTTAAGGTCGCCAATTTTTTCCATGACACCTATTTCGCGATTTCAAATCGCAAAACAATATTCCTTGCGTTATACGTTTCTCAGAGCACCTATTTGGCGTTTTCAAATCGAAAACGCTAAATTTAAGCGATTTGTGTTTCTCAGAATATGCATGTATAACAAATTATCATTAAAATATTAGGTGTACAACTTTGCTTCCATTTTGCAGTAGATGACTGTGGCAGTAAGTGATAATCGAAATAAATAGATCATAGATGTCATACAATAAGCTTAGGAAATATAGACTATTTATTCTCGATTAAATATGTCCGCTCGTCGTTTGAGGAAGGTTTTAACTTTTTGCTTTAATATGAAGAAATCTGCGTCTAAAACTCATCGAATGCTCTGAAATATCTATGTTGAGATCATTATTAGTGAAAGAACGTCCGAGCATGGTTTCAACGCGTAAAAATGATGAACGTGTAATAAATCATAGAGGTGCAAACAGTTTTCTACAATAAAATCTCGAATGTCAGAAAAAACTGTGAAAGCAAAGTTTTACACCTATTAATAAACAAATTTAAATTGTCACCACACAAGTGTTCTACTATCAAAACAATAAATTGTTAAAAAATATATTTAAACAATTGATTTTATTTACATTATTAGCTTCTGATATTGATACCATTCAAAAAATTATAAGCAGCTTGTTTTTTACGTTTCCTAGCTGTATATATGTCAGCATTTCATAGGAGTTTCCTAATCATAAGTAAATTTGGAAACCTCTGAAAGATATTCTCAAACGTTCGACTTTATATCCCAATAGTCTAAATAAATTGTTGAAAATTTAAAAAGAAAAATGTTCTATTTATAATTAATTGTTTAAATTTAGTTTTTGTAGCTCCAGATATCTTGGTTTTTCTTTACAGGAAAACCAGAAAAGATCTGAAACTGTAAAGATTACTTTATTGAAAGTAAAATAAATTTATTAAAAGTAAAATAAATTTAACATCTGAAACTAGTCTATTGTTTGAAGTGTTAAAGAGTATTACAAACTTTGTCAAAAATTATTTGCTGGGATTTTGCTGGCATACACATATATTTTTGCTTCTACGCGTATGTCTTGCGAGTTGAGCACAAGACGTTGTTTTTATCATGAAGTTGGTTTTTTTTTGTTGGTTAAAAGAAACTCCTGGGAATAACTTACTGACCGGGTAATATGATATGTTAAATTTTAACACAAACACCTTTTATAACACTGGCCTTCCCAACATTTTTTATGTTCCTTTAAAAATCAGTAGCAACTAACAGTGTGTTAACATGACAACTAAATATGTACCTACTTCTCGTTTAAAACACAAAAAACGAAACACTTTTTTATACACAACTGGTTTGAGGGGTAATTAAATGCAGGTTTTCGATTTCGCGGCCGGCGCTTTCCTTGTTAAAGAAGATATTTACTTTGTTTTTTTTTTGCAATCGTTCTGAAGTCTGCGCGTGCTACGCAAATTATACATTTTTCTGCATTGAACTAGTGAACGATTGCTTCTTTTTGGTGCTGATACTGCTGATATCAAGTTTCACTTAAGCTTATATTTTTTGTCGTTTGTTCGGCGTGGCTTTGGATAATTTTTAATAGCTTTTATTATGTAAAAAAAATAAACAATTTTATTGTTTAAGACGCTATGAATCTTTAATAACGTAATCACAGTAAAATTTTGTTTAAAGTGTGTTTTAGCTAAAAAGTATTTTAGTTCTTAAAATGCTGTTACTCAATATTTATTTAACTAAAACATAAATAATTGAGTTTTATTCACTGGCTTCTAGCATTGATACCAATCAAAAAATAATAAAAGACTTCTCTTTCTCAGCTGTCTATATGTCAACATTTCATAGGAGCTACAGTAGACTTTGTAAAGCTTTTAAAGATATTCTCAAACATTCAGCTTTATATCCCAACAATCTGAGTAAATGATTGAGAATTTCCAAAGTCTACTACTGATGATTATCATAGCTCCTATGAAAGGTCAGCTTATAGGCAGCTGGGAAACAGAAAACAAGCTGTTTATAATTTTTTTAACTAAAACATATTTTAGTGAAAATATTTTACATTTTCAGTTTCAAGAAAATCTGCTTAAATTTTTTTTTAGTCTTAGAGAAATGTGTTTTAATGTAAATCAGGGAAAAATATCTTATAAACTCCATTAATTGTAATACTTTGTTTTCTCAAAAAATAAGAAAACAATTTATTTTAATATGTAGGGTGTCCCAGAACTTAACGTCAAGCCGAAACAGGGTGACAGGATTTATTGTAACCATCATGGGAGAAATCAGACAAAAAATTAAAAAAAAAAATTAAGAGCCGATCAACAGCTTGTGCAAATAAAAAACATATCAAATGGGTCAGTAAAAATCGGATTACTTGAGGTTGTTATTTTTTTTTTTTTTTTTACTGAATTCTTAATTACACTTGCCAAGGCAATAAGTGGCCTCTACGAGCTCAACAAACAAACACAAATTTCTGTACAATTTATTAATACTAAAAAAAGCATTTCATTTAAGCTGCCAGTTATTTTACAATTTAAATTTAATTATCTAGCATTTTGTACAAAATAGTTAAATTTTTTTTTTGGAACGTTTTTCAATAATGCCTAAAAGCAGCTGAGGTCAAATTTATAGGTCTAATTGAATTTTTGTAGAAATTATTATTTAAAAAAAATGTCATTATTTTTAATTGTGGTTCTAACATATTACATAGGTTTATGATTCCAAAGTTTAAATGCACAAAAATAATAAAAATTAACACCAATAACCGAAAAATGGTTACAGTTTGACTAAATTTCTAGGTTTATTTCTTTTAAAGTCCCTTATTTTCAAACTGCATGGTATAGATTTTTTTCTAATTTTTCTCCTGATGGTTGACGTTGAATGCTGAGACACCCTGTATTTGCACACAAACTTTTTATTTATTTATAAAAACTATTTACGCATTTAACAATCCAAATAAAAAACCACGAAACAGAAAGTCAATATAAGTGCAGAGCTCGAGATTTTCATGTTAAAACTACAAAAAATTTACTGAAACAACAATGAGTTTTTCAACTTTTTGTAAATATAGAGTAATTCGTACGTATTTTGTGCATTGTTTTAAAACAGATTAACTTTGGCAGTGTGTATTCAAATAAATGCACTCGCTGGAACGGGAACAAATAAATAAATACCTGTTACCAAATCTCAAGGTAAAAAGTTTGAAAACAAAAACTTTTATTTATTTATTTTTTTTTTTTTGTTCGTTTTCAAACTCAACATTGCCGGTTGTTTATTTATTTTTTTTCGAGTAACAAAAACTGTTTGTTTTTAAACCATAAATTGATATTGAGTACAAAGGAAAAACGCGCTTCATTCAGACGTGCAAAAACAAATTTGAACACAACAAAGTTACAGGCATTAAAAAAGGGCAACGAGCAAAACAAAATCGATTAAAATGTTCTTGTGTTTTTAAAATCATCAAATGTTTTGGCTTAAAATCTGAAATTACAATATTGGCCAAAAGCGCAATTACAATGTGCGTACGAATTAGCGCAGCGAGTTTATTAAACATTTACATCAACATTTACTTTTGTATTTTTCTGAATTATTTTTAATATTATTATAATATATTATTATATATTAATAATATAAATGACAATAATAAGTATAGTATAATATTTACTATTGTCATTTATATTATTATAGAAAATTGGAATCTTGAAGTTTCGCCTTAATAGTTATTTTAATTTCAGCACTGTTATCGACATTATTGACAAATTTTTTTTTTTTTTTTTTTGTAAAGCCTAATGCTGTTAAGCCATTAAGCAACATTTTTAATTGGCAGTTTTACCTCCAAGTGCCCACTACTTAAAAGCCTAAAACTCACTATCTTTCTGAATGTAATTGAGTGAACATCTCTAGCTGAAATTGTTGAAATAAAGCCTCCAAGTTGAAAAATGAATTTGACCTATTTTCTTGGAGAACTTTACTGTGTATGCAAGCATTTTGGAAGTTTTCTGGCTGTGAGATTCGGACTCACTCCTCGACAAGCTAACAAACCATGCGACCATCAATTAATTACCTGGCCGCACTCATGAATAAAGCAGAGTTGGTGGTGTTAGTTCATATATCTCTTAGCGACATCCAACTCATACCTAAATTACCATCAAACCGAGTCTCGAACAATGTTTTATACATCGAACTGGTTTAGAGAGAATATTAACTTCAACTGGTTCATTTGTTTGATAAAAGAAATCTTAAAAATAATTTTTTTATGTTTACTTATTGTATCTTTTAAAATGAACTAACAATAATTGTCTATATATATCCTTAAACTAACAGGAAACATTTTTAACTAAAATAGACAATTGAAATGAATAAATTTTACATAATTCGCTTTACTACACTCATAGTAAAAGCATTTTCATATTGATGACGCTGTGGCATCATAAATGTGACATCAATATTATGTAAATAGTCATCAGTAATACGAAAACTAACATCAATCTCAACGACAAAAGTTATCGCAGCGATGAAAAGTTACGTGGGGTTTAAATGAACACTTTTCTCTACGTTTAAAAGTATCGAGATTCATTTAAAAGCAATGAAATTGGGTCGTATATGAATTGAAGCTGAGAACTGATGCGTGAACGCTTCAAAAAAGTCATTCTTTTATCGTATCATTACTGATGATGACAATTGATTACTTTGCGATAAAGTTAAGCGCAAAAAGTCATATGTAAAACCCGACCATGACGCCAAGGCAATGCTTGGTATTTGGTTTGCTCAGAAGAGCATTTTGTATTATGAGAAATAGTATTTTGTATTCCATTCTGTGGACACGACTTTCTATATGTGTTTATTATTAATTTCGTATGAAACTAAATTGCACCGGAATAGGTAGCAAGCTCAGTACACGTGTTTTCGCCACTTTTTTTTCACCGTTGTTCATGTTTTCTTAATATGTTTATTTATAATTTACTTTAAATGTATTTCATTACCTTGTAGTGTGAAAGCTGCTGGACTAATTTTTTGTGCCGAAAATACATACACTGGACCCTGAGCAGTTTTAACTAATTTAGTTCCAACATTTTAGATGCAGTAATAGAGTTTGTGTTGGCCTTTCGTGTTGTTATTGTTCAAGTGAAACCTCCACATACGTATTTTCCTAATTCCAGTACAATCCACTGCATATGTGTGGTTCAAGAAAAAACGTTGTTGAAATTGTGTGAGACAATCAGAGCGGACTTGTACCGAAGGCAATTGATAGGGTTGAAGAGAGTATGAGGCCATAACCGTTTATCATGACAGCGCTCAGCCAGATGATGCAAGATGGGTGAAAAACTATTTGGAAAAGAAGTTTTAGCTTCTCTGGCTGATAGCCCAGACTTTGAACGTTCTGGCTACCATTTTTTTTCGATTGATGCGGAACGCTTTATTAAGTAGACTTAAACATACTCAGCCCAATTATAAATGAAAATTCCACGGGAGTTTTTTTCACTTTTCTCTTTCCTCCAATTGTGAACCAAAATTAAGTTTGACGTTTTTTTTATTTTTTCGTTTTTGCATTCAGAAAAACCACTACAGGGGGATCAAAACTTCACTTCCTACGATAAAGTTAACAACAATTGTACTTTTCTCTTTAGTTTAAATTGAAAAAGAACTTTACGAGAGAAATAAACTCTATGAGGAATAAATTACGTGAGAATATTCATAATTGGGCTGACTATCACCATGCTTGTTAATCATTTTGAGCGTGTATATCCCCCTTAAAGAATCTAATTGTTAATCGCCGAACGTTTGTCGCTTCTATTCTAAGCCTGCAACCATTATAAATAAATTTTGCCTTTGTTGCATTTGGAACAACGTTCAGAAATACCAACACATTTTACCTCCACATAAAGTCCATAAAAAGCAATTTAACCCTTTTTTCTAGTACATGCTTTTTAGCTTTTTGTTGTTGCTGCTTTAACCACAAAATATAAAACAATGGTTCAAAAAAATTCATTATAAAACTGCAAACACTTGTTTGTTTTATTTTCATTCACAAAATCGAGTGCAACAAATGTTGCATGTTACGCCTGATAAAATCGTTATTGTATTAAAACAAGGAAGGAGAACTTGTAAAAAAAAGAATATTGTGTAATTTAAAAAAATAAAATAATTTTTTTTTTTTTTTAGTAGAAAGAGGTGAGTTTGCTTTAAAACAACATGTTTGAAAAATAAACAAATCGATATATGTACATTACGTA
Organism: Thecocarcelia acutangulata; assembly: GCA_914767995.1. Classification (NCBI taxonomy): domain Eukaryota; kingdom Metazoa; phylum Arthropoda; class Insecta; order Diptera; family Tachinidae; genus Thecocarcelia; species Thecocarcelia acutangulata. The sequence goes on from OU612097.1 coordinate 4,638,147, forward strand.
CATATATATTAATTTGCTTTTAATTTCATAAATAAATTGAATTTCATTTTTAAATCCATTTGCATAAGCAGACAAAGAATTTTACTTCCTTTTATTTTTTTTGCTATAGAATTTCATGCTTATTTTATTAAGTACTGCTGCTAGTTCAATTATGGTTAAATACTCATATGAGTTTTTAAATGAAAATCTTTTTATTTTTCTGGTTTGTTTTCTCTTTTTTGTGGCATTCCTTTTAGTTTTAGCTAAATCATCCGCACATTTTAGCAGTTTTCTGCTAATTACATTCAATTAAAATTCATTAGCCGCCATAACAATTAAATGCATTTGAAATGAAATGAAACAAATGAAAAAAGCAAGAAAATGAATGAAAGAATTCTTGCAATCGAACTGCACTTCTGTGATGTGTTACGAGTAATGTAATTGGCCCATTTAGAGTCTGATAAACTCTGGCTTCAGATATGCACTCTGAATTGAATATGTGGGTGTTTTAAGGCTTCATGTTGAAAGATTTGTTAATAAACCATTTAGTAAATGGGGAATAATGTGCGCATCGCTACTTTCAACAAAAAGCAACTCAAGTGGCAAAAATATTAAAATTATCGTAGTAAGAAAATATACCCAGCGAAAACTTCCATTCCAAAGTAGCGAGTAAAAAGGTTAAGGAACATACTCTTCACTGCTACTTCAACAGCATTTTAAGTAATTACTTTTACATGGAGGCAAGAACTTACCACTCTCGCTTACAAATAGCTACTTCAAAATTTTATTATAAAAGAAAAGTTACTGGAAAAATTATTTACTTATAAGCCCTTGACTAACATCAAATGTCAGGGCGCAGCCCTTACTTAACAGTGTATTGTCGATAAAAGCTGTGTAATTGAACGAAGTTCTTCGCTAAACACAATGCATAAACCATAATGGTTAAGTTTGTGAAAATCAAAACCAAATTTGGTATTGCCTTTTCATTCAACTTTCGTTAAAAAGATGCTTTTTAGCTACAAATTGCTATTTTTACATTAAATAATAATCAAGTCAGTAGTGGACTGATATTGAACAGTATATTGTTATATAAGTAAAACATATTGTTACAAAGTTTTATTACATTTAACCAAATGTGCAAGCCGTTGATCTCCTTGTTACAAATTTAAACGCACATCCAAACAAACAATATAAAAACTGAAAACATAATACACAATCAAACATGCTTGATCTAAAGAATGCAAAACTGCCAGTAAATCAACCACCAACGATTTTATTGCTGTTGTTGTGTTCTTATTATTGCGTATCTATTGTTTGTTGTTGTTGCTTTCTAATTATTTCGCAAGGATTTTTGTGCTTAGCAAATTAGGTTTCTACATTTGAGTCTAGAACTGACATCGGCAAATAACTAAAAAGTCCATGAAGATTGTAGTAGGTAATAAAAAAGTATAAATAGCAGACTCATCTCCGGCAGAGGCAATTCAAACTTAAGTCAAAGAAGTAAGCAAGTATAGTGAGTTAATACACAGTAATATTAACTGCCTGGCCCACGATGTCACTCGACTTCGCTCGCTCACGCATGTGTTTTTTATAATTTATATTGTATATACACATACACACATGAAAGAAAAGTAAAGAATTGCCTAGTACCCGAAATTATTTTTCCCTTGTTATTCCCCTAATCGAAAGCTTCTGTCAAATCAAGAAAAACAAAAGTTGCTTTATCTGACATGGCACTTACTTAAGCTACTTACTATAGCGTAAGCTCAAAGCGGTTAATTACGTTGTGCTATACGCCTTAATTCAGGTTGCACTGTTAAATCTAATTGACCACTTGTGGTACAAGTTCTAGTGTAGTATTATCGAAGAACAAGCAGGACTTAACAAATCCTTTTATCGAAGGATGGCCCAGGAAACTAGCAGTAAGCTGGCCTATTCCATGAAAATACGAAATGCTGTGTTAGAGAGTTTATGTACTCTAAAACAAAATATTAATAAATCATTATTTGTTTTAACGGAATATGATCTTGATTTTGATTGTAATAGTCACAAAAATAGTTCAAATGAACACCAATTGCAAAGATTGTGTTCTAACAATCGCTTAAAAGCACAAAATAAGCGGCAAAAAGCAAGCAGTAGATTCGAATAAAATTTGGAATATGGATATATTCCAAAAAGATCCTTAAACAACATCCCGTCAATAAACTTTTTGACCTTTTAATCAAAATAAAATGCCAAGACGTTATCAAGTAGAATAAAATACTGATGCTTTTTCGTTTAAACAATTATATTAAAATGTTCATTTATTTAAAGCATTTTCCTTAGAAGCAAAACTAAAAACCTTGAATTTCAACACTTAACTGACACTTAACATTCAGGAGAAGAAAAAAAAAATACATAAAAAGTCTTGAAGCTTTTAGAAAAAAATGAGCAGAATTTTTTTTCATTTTCTAAATAGAACAACAAACAATATAAAAGAAAAATGTTTTTCATTCCAAAGCAAAGTAAACGCTCCCACCATCGTTGAGTTAAAGAAAAAAACAGAAACAAAAACAAAAACAAAAACCTGCTGTGCAGCAGCACTGCGGCGAGAAGTGCGGCTGAAGCAGAGTTAAATGCAATAAAGTATTTTATCATCTTCAAAAATGCTGTTAGAACAACTGAAGAAAAAATTTTAAAGAAATGTCGTTTGAAATTATTATTTAAAGTTGACAATATGATGCACAAAAATGGCAAAAATGTAAGAAATGACATGAAAAATTTATATTTGTTTTATATCTTTTTCCTACAAGTGGCAAAAAGAAGAGATAAGAAGAAAACGGTTAAAAGCTGTTTCAAGTTTTTTCTGTGAAAATAAAGTTTTTGAAACGCATTTATCATTGCAAAGTTTATTTCTATTTAAATTCTGTAAAGTTTGCCAACACATGTTTAGCATAAAAAATATATGTTTTTAGTAAGATGAATACATTCGAACTCCGTGAATATTTTACTCGTAATAAAAAAAAAGTTGCGACAAAAATGTCTTATTTTACAACGTAGCCTCCTTTTAGACCAATACATTTCGTTCAGCATGTGTTGAATTTGTGTATCCATCCAAACACTAGGTGTTACCAAAGCCCTGCAAATGAGCATTTATTTTGGGGAAACTACAGTAAGTACAATTTATTTGGCAAACGCTTGCCACGGCTTCTCTGGCATAACTCTCTCTCTCTCCCTCTCTCTCTCTCTCTCTCTCTCTCTCTGATGATCCATACAATCAATGACTTTGAGACGTAATTAAGGTTCATTGATGTAAATGTGCTGAATAAACTCATCCTTGGCTTATGGACTGATACTTTTTTTTTTAAATATCACCAAAGAAAGAAGTGCAAGGGTGTCAAATCACATAATCGTAGCGGCCATTTCATATCGCCACAACGGAGACAACACAGCCATTGAACGTCTCGCGCAAAAGGGCAAATGCAGTATTGGACGTTCATCGGCTTTTAAACAATTGCTCATGAATTCTCATTTGCCCCAATACGGCAATTCTGCTTGTTAGCGAATTCACTGAGGTAAAAGTGTGTCTCACCGCTGAAGATGATTTTCCTTGTAAAGTTACCACTCACTCCTTTCTAACGACTATTTGCCACTGAGGAGCAGTTTTTGCCTTGGCGTACACCAAACCAGGGCACTAAACTTTCTGGGGCATGGAAAACAAAACTCTAGGAAGCTGCATGACTTACGTTATGTTGGACTTCCGAAACCATAACCCAGAACTAAAATTGGCAGACCGGGGATCAGCAAAGCAAAGATTCTGCCTCGCACACCATCTCGGTGTTGAAACGTTCGGGCTGTGGTTTAAACCTGAAATCACAGGAAGCGCAATTAGTTTCCCTGATAACTGTGGTGCATGCCGGTCTTTGACAACTTATAGCCCCCGAGGTACTGTTTTCTTGCAACAGATAGTACAGGGGTGTAGTAGCTGGGTGAGTCGGTTAAAGGCTGATGTTGTTAATGAAATTCGGTCTACCAACCGCATTATGCCTTGGCTTCCATTCCAACTATAGGAAATTTCGTAGATTTTTAGTATTATTTCTATTTAAGGCAAAAGATTGCAATAAATCTTAATTTATGCACATCTAGCCACACTGTTTCAGTTCATGTTAGCTCTTTTGAAGCCTACATACATACACCCATACTTAGACTTCTTAACTTTAATAGCCTTTTTGTTAATTTAAACAGCTTAAAATGCATTAAAGCAAAAAGAAAATAAATTTTAATAAGATATCTTAAGAGTTTTCTTGCAACCCTTCAGCCGGCCGGCCTGGCAGCCAACCAATCAACTCAACCCAACCCCTCTACAAAAAATATGCTCTGCCAATTAAAGAACTTCTTGATAAACAGCTACATACATTTGTACGTTTGCATATAGATAAAAGTGTAGCAGCAACTACCAACAATTGCAGTTTATTTATTTAAAAGAATGAATAAACAGCAACATTAATACAAAAGCAGCAACAAAAACAAAAACAACATCATGACATAAAAAGTTGGCAATAAGCCAACCAAATTCAGCCAAACATTTATACGAGTACATGCAACATCAGTACTCGTATCATCAGTGTAGACTCGCATACACACAGAAACACAATCACGCAAACAGACTCATGCTCATCAGCTTATAGACCTAAAAACTACAACTACAACACTCTGGCTAAATATGCTGTGTTATTTGTACAAGTCAGTCTATAGTATAAAGGACATTGAACCTAAAAGCAAATACATACACACACACATGCACATGCACATAAAAACAAACAAAAAAAAAACGAATATTTATTAAATAGAAAAAGCAAATATTGGCTAAATAAAATCGTGCTAAATGTTGCGCTGACTCAGATACCATTTGAAAATAAATTGGCAGTTTTGTACCTTGAATTCAGTTCTCTTTTTCCCAAAAGAAAGTAAATAGAAAGAGATTTGTTTTAAGGCTATTTTCCTTTTTTGCCACAAACACTAAATGAACCAATATCTTTTTGCTAAACTATAAATCAATTTTGTAATTATTGTTTCCTTTTCCAATAAAACACACACTGGCAGGACAATGGCTTTTAAGAACAAAAGAAAAGAACTCCCGAAAAACGTGGCAGAAATGTAATGAATCTGAGTGCTGTATTTTTATCTGTATGACCAAAAATTTGCAATTAAACAAATGAAGGCAGAGAAAAATAAAACAAACAAAAAAAAAAAAAACTTCGGAACGTGTCAGTAAATTAATGTTTTGTTTAAAAAATTGCACGCAGCCCAGCAGCATTGGATCAACTAAATAAAAGTTAAATGAAACAATACAAAACACTATTTGTATTTGAACAAAACACTTGCCAGCAACCCCATCGTACAAACCCCGAGGCCACAAATCTGTGTCTGTGTTGGACACTTGCTGCCACATACGTGTTTTGTATAAAAGTTTGGTTTTGAATAAAACCAAACCAAATAAAAAAATAATTATCTCTTTAAACAGTTTATCTTGTTTGAAATCAAAAAGTCTAGCTGTTTAGGTTGGGTTGCATGCAACGGAAGGGGGCAGTTACATTTATTGTCAAGGAAGAGCACTTTGTACTTTTATGTTCAATGCACTTTTCCACAGAAAAAAGTGGGTTGTTTCATTCATAAAAAAAATATATATATATATTTTTTTTTTTTGTTTGCTGTGTATGAGTGTGTGTGTGCGTGTGTGCCCGTTCATTGTGTAAGAAATTTCATGTCTATGTGTGGCAGCTAAGGTTTTGTAAATGATTCATGGTTTCGGTTGGAAATACTCGTATCTCGGTATGTGTAACAATGTAGAAAAATGTATAGAAACATAGAAAACAAAAGAGAAAAACTATACCGGCAAACTTAGTTACAGTGCATTCAACCCAAACCCATGACAATGACGTTACAGTTTTTCTTTCCTCTTTTTTTTTTACTATTTTCTGTTCGGTTATTTTTCTTGTTTCATTAAAATTACTTAAATAATGTACGAGTACCAGGCTTTGCATATGTGTTGCATAACATTGTAAAGTAATATATGCTCGTATAAGAACCCACTAAATACATTTGTAAAATAATTTATCTCAATTAAAGCTACATAAGTAAAAGTATGTGTGTGTGTAAACTTTGCGAGTGTATAAATGATTTCTATGGCTTTTAGTTACATACCTTCAAATCGAAATCCTATATTGTAATTTTTAGTTGGTGACAGCTTTTCACCTCAAGTTTCATTCGGTAGTAAAGCAAAGTTAAGCCAACGTTTGTACCAGATGGCACAGAAGTTGTAACCCGATGTTCTTTGATTGTAATTTATATATCCTTCAAAAAAATGTAAAAAGTGTATGTATATAAGTTTGTGATTCCTTTTCTTTCTAATTTCTAGATACATATTCTGAATCAGCATTGATAGAAAATTCGAATAAGCGATGTCCGTCTGTCGGTCGTTGAAATGCCGTTTCTGAGAAAACCATTAGACTTTTTTTCAACATTCTATTACCCTATCGATTCATAGGTTTGCTATTGAAATTCAGTAAAATCGGTTCACATATATGTAGCTGAGATATATCCAAAATTCCGAAACAAGCCTTTGTTATTGCAATTGTGTATGAAAATTTTTGAAATAAAATGTTTGTTTTGCTTTGAACTTGACACAGTTATTAAGCATGGCGATTACAAGGTAAAAACAAAATTTTTCCGATATCGGTCTATATATATCCGATATAGCCTAAACCGATTTTTTAATGAAATGGTCCCGTAAGCAACTTTAAATAACTTTGTTTGTTTAAAACTAGTTGTGGTAATAAGAGGAGGTTACCAAAACATAGAAAATGAAAATTTCTGATATTGGTGCATTTATACTCGATATATAGTCTAAACCGATTTTCGATGGAAATATCGATTAAGCGAACTTAAACATATTTTTTTGTTTAGAATCAGTTCTGGTACTAAAAAGAAATTACTTAAATAAAGAAAATGAAAATTTCCGACATTGGTCCATATATACCTGAGATATAGCCTAAGCCGATTTTTTCATGAAAATGTCACGTAAGTGAACTTAAACAACTTTTTTTTTTACTTTAAAACTGTTTTCGTAGTACAAGGAGGTTAATAAATTATAGAAAATGAAAAGTTCCGATATCGCTGCATATATAGCCTAAACAGATATTTCTATGAAACTTTCGAAACTTTTTGGCATGGCGATTTTAGGGCAAAGATGTTTTCTCCGATATCGGTCCATATATATCCGAGCATATTTTGTACAAATTTGTAACATATACTATATATTTAAGTGACTATCGTGAAGGGTATTTTAGATTCGGCCCAGCTAAATATACTAAACTTTTACTTATTTTAGTTTAGTTTTGCTTATAGATTGCGGTAAATTTTTGTTTGTTTTTGCATTTAGCTCAATAATTATATGAGTCAAATGGCTGCCCACAGAATTGATGACAATAGCGGTTCGATTTAAGGCATTCAACATTGCTCTTACAAGAAATTCCGGCATTCCGAGTGAATATTTTCTGTGAGGCCCTTGAAATAAGCTCATGACTTAAAAAAAATACACAGATGTAAAATTGACTTGCGTCAGTATATGCCCTTATGGCCTAATATGATAGTAGACTAATTTCATAACCTCGCACAATTTGCAACTTCTTGTAGTCATATGAACAAACCCCTTGCACATAATTTCTCAGATAGTCAATGAGAAACAAGGTTGTACGGGCTCATAAAGGGCAACAGCCTCTGACCTATTCAACCGTCCTTCCATCACTTCTAGCTCTTTACGTTACAATTATCTCTTTCAAGGCAATAGCAGGGAATACTAATAACTCCTCCCAGTGATTTATATCTAGGCCGCAAGCAGGAAGATGACAAGCGTCATGATGGTATGTAAAATAGAACCACCTGGAGGGAACCGTACTTATCGCCCTTTTGCCAATTAACCCTTAATGAGTGTTTTCGAAAGTCCTAACATCATAAGTTAAGCTATGAATTCCTAGAATGGTATTAGCTGCAACAAATGAGGAACATCTACTTTATACCATAGAACAGTGAACACAGTGATTTCGCCAAGGTAAAACCTCGTCTCCAGCGAGAAGAAATCCCTCTGAAAGAAGTCTGAAATTTTTGATTCTTGCTGTCTTAAGTAAATCGCAAAAACAATATTTGGCCGCGACGAAAGTGCGGCAGTTAAAACTTTTGTTGTTATATCCGCTTAATAAATGGCACTGTTCCACACTATTGAAACCACATGTTTTCAGGCTGCTTAAGGCAATGTGTTTTCTAAAAAATATGGTGTGATACATCTCCAGCTTTAACAATATTGAACAGGTGGTGTATCTTCGTGTATCGTATGCGTATTTCCATTTTTTGGAGCGACTAGCCTCATTTTCAGCTAGTTAGCCACGTCAACAAAGCAAAACTGCCGTTACAGATCGTCCAGGATCCACAACTCTCAATTGAAACACAAAAACCATCGTATTGCACCAAGGATACTGGTTTGCCTGAGATAATTGAACCACATTTTATTCTAAAATCCTGAAAATCCTCCGTTTTGAATAGTGTGTTCAACTCGACGGAAGACATCGCATTTTCATTCTATCGTTCAATAGTCTTAATAAAACTTTGTGTCAATTACGTTTAAAAATATTGCTGAAACTGCATTTTCTTTACGTGTAGAGTCTGTTGATTTTTGCACCATCACTTGTGTCAAGTCTTTGTTTGGTTTCTGTGTTGAACATTTATTCATGTTCTCAATTTTGTTTTATTTTTCCTCAAATTTTACTCAGCTTTTTGTTCACCTATCATGGTAAGAGTGAGAGAGAGAGAGGGAGAGGGTTGGGGGTTTCCACCACTTCCGTATTGATTTGTTTTTCTACTTTAGTTTTTATTTTATATTTTTGTTTTCAATTTATTTTTCAACACATATTTTAACATCTGTAAAGAATAAAATGAACAAGTTGGCTTCTTTGTACGAGAACATTTTGCAACAACAATGGTTGTCTATTTGTCTGAAGTTTTTTAAACTATGTTTTGTTACAAAGACAAGACAAATAAAATGTTATCTCTCATTGTTATTTAGACGAAGAAAAACTCGATATAAACAAGTCAAAAAAGTTATAAACTGCAAACAGTTTGTTTTTTATTTTTTATTTTTTTAATTGTAAATTTGTTGGGTATTGGATTTCTATAAAAAAAAAGGTTGTTAACTTTTCTACACTTGTGGATATTTTTTTATTACGTTTGCACATTGAGAAATACAATAAACAATAAAAGAGTATTGCAAAAATAATCTTCTACAAGCAGTTATTTTCTTTTTAAAGTTTTATTGCTTATAAAAGGAAACAGCTCAATTTCGTGCGGGGAGTCACAAGTTAACCACACAATTATCTCTCTGTACTTTTGTAATAATTATGTAATTCTTATTTTGTGATACATTCTAAAGGGTGGTCCAACCATAATGCAAGTTGTTTGTCCGAACTACTTTGGACAAACAATTTTTTTTTTTGTATATTATATATATAAATTTTTTTTATATCATGGACCAGTACTCAGGCGATGATCCCTACAAATGTAGTGCATTGTACTGGAACTAGGAAAATAGATTATGAGAAGGAGAAAAGGGGAGTAATGTTTGTTAACTTAACACACGGAACGAACAACATTATCACATCATTTAAAATGTTGAAATTAAATTAGTTAAAGATGATCAGCGCCCAGTGTATATACCTTCAATACTGATCAGACTAACGAAATTTAGTCCAACACCTTCCACACAGCAAGGTAATGGATGTAATTAATTGTAATGTAATTAAAACATAAAAGTGATTTCTCATCCTCTCGGTATTTTATATGTTCTATTCTTATTGCAATGAAACTTTTCTACTGCAAATATAAGTTTGATCTCTTTTATAATTGGTTCCTTTACATTCATTTTCTGTTCAGCTTTCTTAAAAAGGAAGTCATTATTTAGAAAAAATGTAGTTTTTCAAAAGGACACTTAATTAAAACATTTTCAGTTCTGCTATTTAAATAACGTTGTTTTAATATGTAATTTAATTTTTTTGTGAAAACTTGTTTTAAATGATATTAGCAAAACTGTATACAAATGTTAGTCACCAGTTATGACAAAGAGAGCAAGTTGCTCCGAAGAATAAAAAAAATTAATCTAAGAGGCTCCGGGAAGACGGTAAATGAATTTTTTCAATTACTTGCTTGGTCTAGAGGAACAATTTATAATGCAATGAACAATTTTGATAACCATGGGAGCTCAAATAATGTACCCAAAGCTTTCAACCCTCATAAAATCACAGCCAGAGACGATAAAATAATCGTTAGGGCCTGCGAAGCTGTTCGATTTAACAGTTCAATTAGTTAAAAGTTGAATTAGAGTCATCATATGATATCCGTATATTACCTTGCACTATTATTCGACGGCAGCTAAATGAAGGTGCCTTACGTGAATGCATCGCACAGTAAAAACTTACGTCTCCAAAAAATAATTTTAAAACCAAATCGGATTTTGTCAGAATAACATTAAAAAACTAATGAGATTTTGTAAAAATAATTTATGGAGTGACGAATCCAAGTTTTGCCGACGCGGATCAGATGTAAAACGCTATGTACGGCGTCTAGTTAACCAACAACATAAACTCAGATATACCATCAAAATAGTAAATGAATTTACTATCAATAATATTTTAATTGTATGGCTACCACTGTATATTACATATACATATATATACTAATACATATTTTTTAATCCTCACACATCGATGCTCCGATGAATACTTTCTGCTTTTGAGTTCTAGATTTGAAAAAAAATATATATATTTTTTTTTTCTGAGAAGTTCAATTGATCTCGCCCATTAATTTGAATATCTAAAGAAAAATATTTATATTTTTATATTAACAATTTTTCAATAAGTTGTGGTGGACCGGCAATCCACAAACTTAAAACTTATTAATTGAGAAAAAAAACTTATACTTTTTAATTGAAAAGAAAAATCACTTATTGCTTGATTTGAATGGTAACCATTCCAACTTTTTTGCTTCTATAAAGCAAAAAATTTCCAAAGTTGCATCATTAAAAACAATGGGCATAATAATAGCACCACCAATAAAGTTCAAATATCTTTTGAGCTTAAGACGACTACTATTGATCGCAATGGATTAACTAAAATTAATTCCATTACAATTTTCAATTTTCTATGCAAACAAAGGTGATTTTGTTCAGTTTAAAAACCCATTATAAATTTTCTGCACAAAAACGTGCGTTAAGGGAAAGAACACCTGATGTAAGTGCACAGAAAACATCATTAGCCAATAATACCACAATAATGATGCCTCCATACCAAGAGACTAAAACTAAAATCACTTATTTTTTATCTGGTTTTTTATTGCTATTTTAATACTTTTGAACTCTTAACTTTTTATTGCCTTTTGTTTATTTTCAACAACTTGATTTTGTGGTTTTGTGTTATTGCAATTTTAAAGCACATAAAAAACTTATTACTCTTGGTGATCTTGAAGCTAACAATGTTATAATATGCCATATAAATCGTATAAAAGCAAAGAATATAATCGAAAATTTATCTCAGCTCAAAAGTGAGATGAATAGAGAAACCTTTTTTTATCGTTATTGTGACATTCTGCGGAAAAATCATTACTTTCTCCGTTAAAAGACTCATTGACATAAATCATCGTAGTGCTTTCACTTGGATAATAATAGTGATGAGGAAACAACATGCAGGTAACATGTTTAAAACGCCATGTTACTCAGCGCTTAGAGTTTCAGCTGAAGTAACTTAAATAGGAACGTTAGCGTTTAGCCCTGAACACTAGAGTGGATCGGTAGTGAACACTGGTATATAAAATGTTATGATCGGACTAAAAATGGCGTAATGAATTATATATTTGTTATTTTAAAGTATTCTTACCATTGCATTGCTATTTTTTAAACTTACCTGTTATATTTTAAAATATAAATATATTGCTTATATTTAATACTTAGCTGATACTTATCAATTACTTGTTTGAAGTGCCTACTTATGTAATTATATACTGACCAGTTTATAAAGTTGTTCGCATTGGCAAGTAGAACCAATTGGAAATTTTCCAAGTGTCAATTTTGATCATTTGCATTCAGTTATTATAATTCTTACCATCGTCAACGATTGAAGACTGCCAGTGCGATCGCCTGTAATACTTCCCAACTTGGAATTGTAAGTCCGCTTTCAACAATCCATCAACCCCTGTCAATCAGGTGATATAATAAGTCTTATTATATTTATTGAAAAGAAATAACAAGTCCTCTTTTATTTTATTTCTTTTCCTCCAAATCATTATAATTAATTCACCTCGAGTTTATTATATTCGGAATTCTTCTTTTAATAAAGCAGAGTTGTGTGACACAAAAATTTGCTTTTAGCAATATATATGATATTTTCTTAATACGGTCGCTTAATCAACTCAGCCACCGAGCTTCGTCGTTATATTTACTACACTGTTTAGTAGCTATAACTTATTCTTACATTTTCATGCAAAAGTTTTTCGCAACGTGAATGAAAAATTTTCGTAATATTAATGAAGTTTTAAAAAAATAATAAAGTGCTACGCAAAAGTTTCATTCCATTAATGAAGCTTTGATAACCGAAATGAAGTTTTACATGTTATTAACGAAAGAAGGATGAACGAAATGGTTTCCTTCCCGTAACGAAGTATTTTTCTTTCAGTGTACCTATATATTTTGTAATAAATAAATCTTAAATCGAAAACATCGGACGGTAATACAAATCATTTGAGTATACGAATGTTTAACTGTTAAAAGTTTAATTTAAATTTAAGAACTACCTGAGGATGACCAAGAATGTTGACAGAAATATTGCAAAACTTTTAAACTATCTATCATGTTTTAATTAAAAAAAAAACCATAAACCAAAATTTGTTTTACCGAATAAAAATGCGTGTTTTTAACAAAATCCATTTCTTTATTAAAATAGTTTCAGTACAGACTTGAAAATATATATAGTTTAAAAGACAAAAAAAGTACGGCTCATATCCATATAACCAGATAATTATTCGTATAACGCGATCTAATTTTTGTCTGAATTCCCGAAATCGGCTTTAGGAATCACTAAAATCTCCCACTTCCCCGGAAACAATATGGCAACTTCAGTTAGCACTAAACCGAATGACCGTTAATATTTCAGATATACGTTTCACGCACACCAAATATGAAAAACCGGTTGCGATGCGGTTAACGTACTCTGCCCCCCCCCCCCCCCCCCCCCCCCTTATTTCTTCCATAGAAGTAATACGGCAGCTTCAATTTTCACACTGAAGTGAATGTCCGTTTATAGTTCACATTGCATCGAATATGAAAAATCGGTAAGCGATGTAGTTCAGCATTTTTTTTTTTTTTGGGGAATTCCCAAATCGGCTTCATGAATCCCTAAAATCCGCCCAGTGCCCTGGAAGCAATACGGCAACTCCAATTAGCAAATTAAAGCAGCAACGCTGCACATACAGTTTTATATACCTGCATTTGTAATAATCACTCATATGGCATTGGTTTCAAGTGTTGCAAACATACAACCGAAAGTGATATGAGCGTGTTTTTCCAATGGTCAGAACCGACTTTATTCACTTATCCATTCAAATGAAAGTGTGCCTCGTCACTCATTATGGCTTTGTCATGAAAGCCCTTATTATTTTCAATATTACTAACGAATTTTGGTGCTGTATAGCTGTTCATATATTTTTTAAAGTGGAGTAATTTTGTTTTCTATTTTATTTTTTTATTTCCTTTGTATCTATTAAAATTTTTCTCCATTCACCTATAATTTGCTTAATTTGTAAGTGAATTGCTTATAGACCAATAAATAACTTTATTCAAATTGTTTGAAGGTCATGATGAAGAACGCTTTTTGTTCGTGTGGAGTAGGCCATAACAATAATGCAGATGGTAGTGATTAACATTCGAAACAATTTTGTCGACAACAAAAAGTAATTCAAAACCATTCAATTCCAACACAAGCCAAACAAAAAATACACACTCACACACACGCACTCAAGATATTGGAAAATTAAACAACAACAAAATTAGTTTGCATGTGTTTATTTCACTCCAACCGGCAACAAGAAAAATATTTTTCCAATGTGTGTACATAAGTATTCGGAAGTCTGGGTTCTTATTGTAGACTTTTTTTATCGTTGGGTTATTTAATTGTAACACAAAATATAAAACTGATGTGATCTTTTGTTTGAGATTAACACCCTTGTTTCACTACAAACGCATACGCTCTATGGTGTCACACGAGACGCCGAACAACATGACGCTTTGATTACACGAGTACACATACAAACAGACCTGCACACACAACGCAAATCGCCTGCTAAATATTTTAACTAATAGAAAAATTATTTAATAAGCATAAGGATACTGTGTGGCAGTTTTTCAAGAGTTTTATTAAATTCGAGAGGAAAGAGTAATGGAAATAAAATTGGTAGGCAGGCACATTGAAAAGGAGCTGGAGGGTGACTTTTTCTATTGTTTACGCTCGAAATGCGCATGTGCTATTTAACTCAGGCCCTGCTATGTCGTTTGCTGGCAGACAGTGTGGCACAAAAGGCAATGAGCTGTTAAGCCACAAAATAAGTTTTTTGCTCTTCGTTTTTAGGGGATTTAAAAAATATTTAATACAAACGGCAGAAAAATGTTTTATTAAGCGTGAAAATATTTTGTGTAGCCAAGATGAATAAATGTTTATAGCTTGATGTGTTGTATGTACACATGTATATTATAAAAACTAATAAGCAAAACTTCTTGATCCTTCGAGCATCGTTAAAAAAAAATAATGGGTGGTCTCATCATCATTTAGGTTTTTTCTGTTCTTCCTTTCTCGAAAATTTTACAATAATAACAATATATGTATATGAATGGTAATTATTTTCTGGATATTTTTTTAGTTTTAGGAAATAAACTGCTTTAAAAAAGCAAAGTTTAAACAGCACTATGGTCGCACGCATATATACAGGGTGTTCGCTGGGAAGGTATAATAATTAGTTTTGCCCCCTTTTTAGTAAACATTAGTCTTGACAGTTCACATTTGGCTGTTGTGAAGTAGACTAACGTGTTTTAATCGAAATTCATGAAAAAATTATTGTGAGTGACGAGGCACACTTTCATTTGAATGGATAAGTGAACACAGTCGGTTCTAACCATTGGAAACCCCTCAAATTATTCATCAGCCACCTAGAAGGTGATTAAAAGTGATGCTTTGGTGTGGTTCACATTTTGGATTACTAAGCTTATACTTTTTCTTGCAAGCTCCAACTCATTCGTTTATAGTTCTTGTACGGAGTGTCCGCTGGAACGGTATACTATTCGCAGTAATTCTATTGTAATCCTGGCTGTATGCGTATCCGTATAGCACCGACTTGTTGATATCACATGTTAATCAAACCCAAAACATGCAGTTGTGGCTTTAGAAAGTCTTCAGCAGAAATCAAAGTGGTAGGGTTCAATGATTCCTCCTGAAGACCTTCTTTCACTTTGTAGTGTCTCAATTTGATATAAAGAACATCAAATTAAAAATCAGGGCACTCGTGTCTTTTGTCAACTCTCTTGAACAAACAATTTTATAATATTTGTACAAACATAATTTTTTAGCAATTAAATAAATAAAGAGCATCTTACATTTTAACCCCTTTAACATCTATTTACTCCTTATCATATTAGAAAATAGACTTATTAGTATTTCCACACTGATACATTGTTCATTTTAGAAATGTTTTATGATGATGAAAAAATAAATAAATAAACATAAAAATGGGAAGTCTGGCAAACACGTGCCCTCGATGAGGCTACATAACTATTATTTGCACGGATATTGTCGCACAAGTTTGACAGCAGGGTTTCTGTTACGGGTTTTAAGGTCATTTTAGAACGAACGTAAATATTCAGGTAGATAGACGCTTGACAAACAATACTACGTTGCTTGAAATTGGGCTGAGATCTTTCACTCAGCCAACCATTTTTGTCAGTTTTGCAAATAACGCATCTTTCACAAGGTTAAAGAAGAACATATCTGTATTTTAATGAAATATGTATTGAGAGTCCCATTAGACTGGGTTCTAATGGATTTAAAAAGTAGTTTAATCGAATCTTCTGCGCATACAACTTTAAACTAAATCCTTGAAAAAATTTGGTCCTTTATATATTTTTACTTAAATAACATATTTTCTCATTCGTGGCAATACAATGTAAATTGTATTTTTAAAGTATTTTCGCAAATCGAAATTGTACTGTTTCTGAAATGGAAAAATGTAACTGACATAATTCCCTTTATGAAACTATGATTTTTGGTTGGTTGTTAAACTGCATTTCAGCCCTCAATAATGTTGTCAAAATACAATCTTTTTTTGCATGTTCTCTTTTTTGGAAACCCGAACAGCGTGATTTGAAATGGCTTTACTGAATATGTATAATAATAGTCAAACTCGAGGATTGCAGTATCTGAGCGCTTTATTAAGGCAAACTGAGAAATAAAAAGATAGAGATTAATTATGGCAGTAATAATCATGTGTTTATAATACTTTTTGTTTAAGGGTGGGAAACACATTAAAAAAAAGGGCAGAATCTTTGTCTTTCAATAGAATGACCAAGAGCAAAAATTAGCAAAATTGTAATGCTAAGGATTTGTTTTAAAAAGGACCAGTAACACAGCTACGAATATTTTGATTGCAGAAGTGATGATCCAATGCACACGTGCAAGTTAGTAATACTTATGTGCTAATCATAGAATACAGACGAGTAACTCGTCTAAAAAAATTATATGAAAATCACTCAAAAAATTAAGTTATTTTCATAAAAATTTTCACTTTGACTAAGGCAGAATTGGTTAACACAACATTTGGTTTAGTGCCCAAAAGAAGTATTTTTGGTTTAAATATTTTGATTTAACTTATCCTAAAAATGTAAATATGCAAAAGAATTACAACATATATTTACTTTCTTTTTTTTAAGTACGGAGAGGATTTCGTAATATTGTGCTTCCACAAACGGGCCTTTAGTGGCAGTTTATATTCGTATAATATTTTCTTGCAAAAGTTTTTCGTAACATGAAACCATTTTTGCAATATCAATGAAATAAAAAATTTTCAAGTTTTAATGATGTTATTTGTCAGGTTATTTATACGTTTATTATAACAATAATGGCCGTGATCAATAACAACTAGCTGTTTGTCAACCTCCCTCCCAACGAAATATTAATATGCAATTAATTTTTTTTTTGTCTACTTTTATCAAAAGTTGCTGATCACGGCAATTATTGTTATAATACAAAAAAAAAAAAAAAAAAAAAAAAAAAAAAAAAAAAAAAAAAAAACTTCCTTGGCTGAAAGCGGATTTAAACTCATAACCTGACAAACAACATCGTGAAAAGTAAAAAATATTAAAATGCTGCCACACAAAATTTGCATTCCATTAAGATGGTTTCGTAACTGAAACGGAACTTTTCATGGTAGTAACGAGAGAACGGTGAACGGAACAGTTTAATTCTTATAAAAAGCCATTTTTCTTTCAGTGTACATCTTCATAGTTGCTCACAGCTTGAGTGTATGGTATTCGTCACTCCGCCCATGCTATGTATCAATATTTGTAAATTTATTTTTTAAAGTTCTAAGTGAACAAAATATACTTTTTTACGTTGTACAGATATATTTTTTTGTTTACTAGCTGCGGAAACTCCAAAAAAAGGCAAAAAATTCACTTCTTGTTCGTTTCAACGCGCAGAGTAATCATAGTTATGCAGAGCATGCGTTTTATTAGGTTTGATCCGCTCTTTGCGGAAAAGAGCCACTCTGCGCTGTGAACTTATTGACAAAATTAATGTCAACAATAACAGAAATGTCTTTCAGTATACTCTTTCATACATATATTTTTAACAATATTTCTTGAAAAAATTATTCTAATTCTAGCATAAGGTAGAAATAGTAGGCATCTTTGGCAGCTCATTTAGATTTTTGCTGTAAATAATTTTAATAAATAAAGCTGACAATTAATCCGGTTTTTATTTTCCTGCTTCTTTAGATGTTTTAGTGATTTGTTTTTTAATTCTACACACAAGAAATCTTGCGCTTTCAACAGTACGTGCAGTGCCTTGAAAATCGATGAAAGATAAGAAAAAATTAATTTTATTTAGTCAGTATTTATTGTGTAACCTTTTTGTTTAACCTGACACTGCTACCGCCTTAGTTTTCTTTGTTACTAAACAAACAATTGTAAATTATCTTTTCTGATAAAATCTTGTTTATCGATTTCTTTTCTCGACATGTACTCGTTTACATAAAACCAAATTTTTATCAACTCACCACCATCTCAAGCTCATAAATTCGTCTAACAAATTCCCTATTGTTAACCCTTTGAGTGGTCATTAGCTACCTCAACATTTTATAACTTAATTAATAAAAATTTTAAGCTTAAGCCAAAAGCAAACAAAAAATAGAAACCAAACAAAAAATAATAAAAAAAAAAAAACAATTGTATAAGTGTATTGGTGACAGTAATCTGCACAACAATTTCGTATCAATAATTTATACAAACTTTGTCATCTCTACATTTGTAAAGAAGAATGTTATTCGTTAAAGGACCAATTAATTTTGATGAAACTCGCGAGCTTCAAGCTGAAATAATAGATTCCAAACAACTGCTGATGAAATCTAAAATATTTCAGGGGTTGTCAAACAAGATTTTTTACATATTTTAACTTATTGGAAAAAAAATCGTTGTTTTAATTAATATTAGCTTTTACTGCTCGTATAGCAAAAGAGCAGCTTGTATCTTCGCGTGATAAATTAGTAAAAATGTCTTGTAAAACATAAATCTTAATTGGATACATTTACAGATAGAATGATACGAGAAACATAAAATGCCAGTCATTATGTTCTTCGAAGCGGTGGCAGAGCTTTTATTTTGTTGCCTTTTAAACATTAATAATTATCAAATGTTTTTTTTTCTTTTTGTTATTGTTACGCTTGAATTTTTAACAAATAAAAATGAAAAATGATATGAAAGCATTCTTTCCGTGTTTAAATTTGAATTTTTTTCTTTGTCTTAAAAATAAAAAATATTAATAATTCTTTGTATCAATAAAATATAAAATTAACAAATTTTAAACGTCAAAAACAATTTGGTGTTAATCCCTTAATAACTACATCTATACATATGTAAGTATATTGTGAAAACTTGTTTGCTTGCCAAGCAGCGCGAAATGGTTTTACCAATTTCGGCGAAGCTTTGAATGTCTGAAAAAAAATCAAAACATTTTTTCCTAGTTAGCATGAATAAAACTCCTAAAGTTCGCAATTGATGTGGAATAAGTCAGAATCGGAATTTAATATCTCCAACTCTATTAAAAACGAAAACGGAAAGTTTTCATAGAACTCAATTGCTCTGATATTGATCAAAGTTTAACTGTAGGGAGTAAATAAGTAATATTTAAAAATATTGAAAAATCAAACAATTGTGAAGAAAAGTTTTATAGATAGTGGGCCTTTAAATGGAATGCATCCGTTTATAAATATATAAGAAACTTGTGGTGTTCACGCCAGTTTGAGCTAAATAATATATTAGAAAAATATAGTAGAATAGATAGAAACAAATATATTGCTAAGAATTTTTGTCACATTTAACCCAGTGTGCAGCTGTTGATCAGGGGTCTAATCACCGCATACGATATCGAATTAACTATCGTATCGAATAACATTACGATACATCTAGATTAAGGCAAACGATGCATATCGGATTGTAATTTAAATAAACTGCAATAGATTTAAGATCATATGTTTCCTAAAAGTATGAATAAAGAAAAAAAAATATTTAACTTTTTTATATTATTGCAAAACAATTCATTCGATGTCGTATGCCATGATACCAAAATGAAAAATTTCGATAATATTGCTCGATATCGTATGCGGTGATTTGGCCCCTGTTTGTTATAAATGTACAACACATTCACACAAACAATATCATCGAAATCATACATGATTTAAAGTACGTAAAATTCCAAGTAAATCAACTACAAATGATGTTGTTGTTTTTCCTGTATTCTTGGTATTCGTTTTATTATTGTTTGTTGTTGTGACTTCCTTATTGTCCGCAAGCATGTGTGTGAATGTGTATATGCCAAAGAAATACATTTGATTCTAGAATTATGAACGACTAGAATATTCATATCGTTTGTAGAAACTGATAAAGACGTATAAATAGCAGGCATGTCGACGGCAATGAGTCAGTTTATTTTTAAGCTTTGTACAAGAAAGTAATAACTCAAAGTAAGCAAGTCTAGTCTTTTCGTACACAGTGGTATCAAGTGTAAATAAAGCTGTGATTTATTTATGTACTGTATAACGAACAAGTGTGAGTGTCATTATTTCATTTACAATTGAAGAATCCGCAAAAGCGTTTTCAGAGGCAAAAACCAACTTTTGGGAAGTTTATCACAACATAATATTTAATACTTAAGTGAAGATAAGCATGTTTTATTTTTAGACTTAAGTCACCCATTTGATTCCCTCTCACCTAGCAAAATTCTTCGAAAGCTCGACAGAAATTGAGCAGGAGTTAATATTTTATACTGGTTTAAGAACTGGACGTATTATACAGTGGTGTATTTAATTTGCATCAGCCGTCTTAACGACCTTATCTAACGGTGGACGAATTCCGGTGAGTGGACAATATCACGATTCACTTGCACCTATATTTCAGCCTGGAGAGCAGGTTTATCTCGGCGTACACCAAACCTGGGCACTCTACTTTCTGGGGCAAAGAAGAGAAGGAGTCCCCCGACACATGTGTGCTTCTATGATTAAAGGATGCACTTCAGCTGCATATTTTTTCAAATTAAAGTAAACGAAATCTTTTAGCAAATGACGCTTATTTTTCTTAAATTTAGACATTCTTGGATAAAAAATAAATATGTGATGCTAATGTGAAGCTAATAATATAATAGGAGTATGTTGCTCTTAAATGAGCAACCTAATTTTAAAACCGGTCATTACTAGCGAATTCTAACGTGAGCCTCGTGCCAAGCCATCTCTTGCAAAGCGGCCTAAACTTATTTGTAGCCCTAATAACTATTTCAAACATTAATAAAATTGTCTTTTCATAGTTATTTCGTTGGAACTTTAGCGCAAAAATGCCTCTGGCTGTTTAATATGAAGCATGAGTTGGAAAATTTTTCATGGTTGTTGGCGATTGACCGTTATCAAAAGAAATTTTTTTTTTGAAATGTGAATTTCAATTTTTTAAAAACTAAAAAAATATTTTATTTCATTTCATCGAAACGTGAACCAGGCAACAATTTGGTTAATTTTTATACGAACCCAGTAAAAAAAACTCTTAGTTTCAACAGAAAATGTTTAATAAACATATTGCGTGAAGGTCAAAGTACATAAGAAATACGCCTGGTTCTGAAGTAGTTTTCCCAAACGAGTCTTCATTGGCCCTTTAATTTGTTAACAAAAATTTATAAATTTAAATTCATTAAATCTAAAGAGAAATCATTAAAATTTTATTACTCCCCGCGCAGTGGGTGGCGGCAACGCCAGCTTAATTTGTATGCCTTTCTGTTTTGTTTCCAGCTAAATGCAATCTTTCTAACATATGTGTGTATAAACAGAGGCGTAGATATGCACATATTTATATAAATAATCATATTATCTTTTCTATTCCCTATTGATCTCCAACGGCAATAAAAATATTACGTTCAGTTATTGTCAACGTTGAAGTTTTTTTTTTTTTTTATTTTTCAGTGCTCTATTTAAAAAATCTATAGAAAAGTAAATGAATAAAATTATTTTGTTATATAAAGAAAACAGAGGTCTATTAATAACGGCAACATCATTCAAACAATTAAAAATAAAACATTAATAGGCGTGAAACCAACAGTATTGCCAGCAGTTGGAAAAAAAAGAAGCTAATAGAGTTCAGCTCAAGCATAAGGAAAATGTCCTACAAAATATGGCAACTTTTTCAACTACTTCCCATCTTCTACTTTCACATCTCAAAACAAATTCTTGAGAGCTGATACGTTTTGTAGACATAAACCAATTGACATAAAATAAAACTGAGGTACACTCATAGAAGAAAGCATCTTCGTATTGATGACGCTGTGTCATCAAAATTGTGATATCAATCTCAATGACAAAAGTCATCATAGAATTTTGTCATATATTGAGTATCATCAATGCTATAACTGTGGTGACATCTGTTCTATGAAACATTGTATTAATAATTATTATAAATAAAATTTGTCAAAATTTGTTTTAAAAAGAGGATAAGTAGTATTGTAATATGCAGAGTTAGTTAAATAACGAATATAAGGAGAGCGTAGAGAGTAAAAAAAAAAGAAACTACGGGACAAAGAAAGAGAGAAAGTAAAGATATATTGCTCTGTCAGAGCAGCAGTTTACATGCAATAAATTGGGTTAATTCACGAATATACCTTAAAATTTATGAAGTCCTTCACATGTGCATTCCAAAAGATGAGATAAGTACTTGCTAGTAATATATAATGTTACGATTAAATTTACTTAGCGTTCTCTCACAATATATATTAAACTTTCACAATACATATACATACATAATTTTTTAATAAAAAATTGTTTTTCATCAATTTCTTTTCTAACTGAAAATAAATATGAATACTGCTATTAAGGGTGGATGCACGATGTTAATTGTGAGTCAAGTTTTTTGTACAACTTACTTTGACATTTCTGTGTTTCAGTATTTGACATATTCCACAGTGGAGAAGTGCACAATTGAGTAACGCGGTAGGATTGTTAAAAAAAAAACGCTTTACGGAAAAAAAGGTTCAAATCCAAATACATTTCATGCACCTAATCTTCAGTGGTGAGCCACACTTTTACCTCAGTGGATTGGTTACCTAGCAGAATTGCCACTAGTGATTGCTAAAAAGTCGATGCATCTGCAAAGAGTGACTGTTTGTAGAAGTTTATGAGCTGGCGGTATCATCGCGACGTAGTTCTTTGAAAATGAGGCTAGCCAAGTTACCGTGAATGATGTTCACTATCGCGTGATGGTAACGGATTTCATTTGGCCATAAACTGAGGATATAGATCTAAGCCATATGTGTTTCCAACCGCATGGTGTAACTTGCCAACGAAACAATGGCACTTTTTCGCGAGGAATTCAATGGCCGTGTTATTTTACATCATGGCGAAGTTATTTTATTTTATTATTACAACTCTACACACAAGACTAACAGAGCCTCATATTACAGTATAGAATGCTTATTAGCAAATTGTTAATCATGTAATCATGGCATTTGACTTCTTTTGTTGAGGATAATTAAGAGAATCAACGGCTAAAGTACGAAATAATTTATCATAGTGACAATTCTGACTCTTAATTATGTGTCAGTACAATAATTGAAAATATGGACCACCATCAGATAGGAGAGGGCTACTGAAACCACGTTATACTCATAGATACTTCAGTCATAATAACACATATTAAGATAATTCTATTAAAACTTTATTAATATTATTATGGATGGACGACCATTTATTAATCTTTATGCCATTTGAGTCGCTCGGATATTATCATATAAATATGTAGTATTGTATTTTGTTGGTTAGTTTATTTTATTGTGAAAAACGCTTTTTTTTTTCTCCTGAAAATTATCGTGCTTTTAGATTTGACTGCTTGGTCTTTAGTGGGCGATACGCAAACCTGAAAACTAATAGTATGTTAAGCGATACATAGACAAAATCAATGAATACTAATGACGTTTTAATGGACAATTAATTGTTGAGCCTATCAAAAATGTTAACTGTGATGACGGTCATCGTATTGGTCATAATAAACCATAGAATATTTCGTTTAATATGTATGAATGTATGTATGTATGTGTATGAGGCTTGCTGGCTAAAATTTTTTAATATTATTCATTTATGGGTTTAATGACTTTTTATTGTGTTCAAAATTTAATTTAGATTAATGGGCAGCATATGTTTCAAACGATCCATAAATAAAAATTTCTCCATAAAATTGTTATATTTAATAAGAATTTGTATCATTTGTGAGCAATTTTATAGAAGAAAATATTGCAAAAAACATAAACACAAATGTTAAGAAAAGTTGAAAGCTTTATTACATAATTAATTCTTACTTTTGCAGTTAAAGATCGTTTTAGTTTTATATAGAAGCTCAACAGTATTTATTATTAATATTTCGATAACAATTTATTATCATTGTCAGGAAAATCAAAATTTTATTTGAAATATTTTTGTCAAATAATTCTTATATACAAAAAAATCATACACAGAGAAAAATTCTTAATTCATACACAAAGAAAACTTCCTAACAATATTATCGAATTGAAACATTAAAAAATAACAATTTAATTTAAGAAAAAAACACACTGACAAAAATTTTGAGTTATTAAACACTCAAAAAAGAAAATAATATAATATTAACATTATTAATACTTCAAAAAATAAAATAATGTGATATTAATATTCACCCTTATTGTGTTTGGCGGGTTTTAAAGCGAAAAACGGGCGTTTTTGAAAAATTGTACTGTGATTGGCGAAAAACGCCAAGTTTCAGAACTATTACAAAAACTCCATTAAAATGCTACCGTGTTTGGGGTATTTATCTTTCAAAAGGAAGCAAATTTGTCGTCAAAGTTTTTGCTCACGTCAAATAATTAAAATGGAATATAATAATATATATATCAAAAGTAAAAATATTAGTTCTACTTCCTCTATTTTTACATACGATTGCTGTTACATTTTCTCATTTTAAATGAGTATTTATTTATATAAAAAAATAAATGGCACAGTTGCGCGAGACACCGTTTGCGAAAATCTTAATTATATTGGTCCACCATTCCGTTCCGTCCACAAATTAAATGAACGATATAAAAACATATATTACTATATTTTCCCCCTTTAGTTTGCACTTCTTTAACAGGATGCTACATAATCATTTAGTTTAGCATAATCTTTTACATTTGATTCATTTACAAAATTTTGCTTGTCGAAAATTTTAGACGGTAAGATAAGAGTGTAAATGCGACAGCTACTACGACAGCTGTCGTTTTACGACTATGCCAAGCACAATAAGGCTGACTATTTTCTTTTTCGTTCTGCCAATTAACTAGGCTTACTAGGCTTTTATTTGCTATAACAAACGAAGAATTCATACCCGTCTATGCCCTAGAAAGCAGGGTGCCTTGGTGGTTGTACGCCAAAGCATTTTTTACTTTTTTCACATTTAAGTAGGTTTCTTTGCAAGAATTCTACTTTATGCTGATTTAATTCATTATTAAAACTACGTTATTATTCTAAGTCTAAAGACAACTTATCATATTACTCAAGTGTTCTAAAACTACATGTACAGTTGTGTATTTAAAAAAAAAATTAGCAATGCTTTTAATATAAGTACATAATTCATTAAAAAAATATATGTATACGAAATAACAACATTCATTAGATTATAGGCTTATTGCTAACTGCAAAACTCTTTGTCAATATCTATACGCTATTACTATGTATTGTGTTTTAATTTCTTAAATTTTTTTTTTTTTTCTTTTTAGATGCTTTGGCTTTAAAATGAATATGCAATAAAAAAGCTGGCTGTTCAATCAATCCTTACTTATAATACAACAACAAATTTTGCATTTTAAAATTAACAGAGATAAAAATCAATTAAGTTTTTGTTAAGAACAGAAACGCGTGCCGAAGAAAATGGCACAAAATCGAGCGCACAAAAAGCGCTCAAAGCTTAAAAGTTTTAATTGTACTCCGCTTAAGCTAAACGGCAACGTCGTCGAGAACAATGATAACGAGAGTATTATGCTAGATAAGCAACGGTTTACGGTAACGGTAAAACGCGGGTTAACACAAACACTTACAGCGTCGTCGGCTCAACTCAAAACTTCATCTTCGTCGTCGTCGTCGTCGTCGTGTTCTATACGGTCTTTGCGGTCGTCATTTTCGTCGCCTATGGCTAGTTTGTTACTGAGTACTGCATTTATTTTATTAATTACAAATAGTCAATTTCAAGAAGTTTTAACTCAAGAGATCTCTAAAACACAATTAAAACTACAACCACATTCACAGTCACACTCACAAAAACAATCGCAGCCACATCATAATGGTATAACTGCAGCTAATGCGGCCCGTATGCTGGCTGGAAGTGGTGGCAATAGCAATAATGACATGTCCCTTGTTTTACCCCACGATACCTATCCCGGTTTTAGTATAAAACGTTTTAAGACTAAACCGCTAGTAAATCAAAATGTGTCCTCGGAGAGTGACTTCACAATGTCTTCAAGTCACTCCAGAGCGTATCAACAACAAGGTTCATATCACATGTTAGATAATGAGTACGCCAAATACTTTACAGTCCTAGAAGATGGTGTTGTTATGACTACCTCTGATATATCACCTCTAGTCAATCGTCCGGTGAATTTAGTGGTAGTCGAAGAAACTCCCAACTCTACACAAACACATAATATTCAGCTTTATGTTATGCATCGTAACGACATGCTGAGATTTCCTGGTTCTATGCTAGAAGCATCTGGCGAAGTAAAAGAAAATAAACCAGCAGGTACTAGAGTCAGAGGCGTTCCACTTATGCAAGCTTTTAGCAATGGTGAATTGCCCAGTGAGCCGAAAAAAGTAAAATATACTGTTATTGGAGGAAATGAAGATGGCGCTTTTGCGCTTCAAAGCCGGCACGCTAAACAGGCAGACGAAAGATCTGCAGTCATAACTATTAATAGTGACGATGAAAGTGGCGTATGGCTAGTAACCAATCGTCCCTTAGATCGCGAAGAAACCAGTCATTACGATTTATCAGTTCAAGCTTCAGATGTGGAGGATGTGGACAAAACCGTTTCAAAAATACAAATAACAGTTTTGGACGAAAACGACAATAGACCTGTTTTTAGAGCTCATGATTACAAATTTGCTATTGCCGGACAAAAAGCTCCTGAATTGGATACAAACTCTTCCACTACCTGGAAAAGATTTAGCATTGTGGGCAAAGTAGAGGCAACCGATGCTGATGGTGATAAAATTGCCTATCGCTTAAAACAACCCAGCAATACTGTCATTATGGTACCACAAACAGGTGAAATTATGCTGGTAGGCCAACCAGCCAGTAACGAACTGTTGTTGGATGTTGAGGCTCATGATTTACGTTATCCCAGTTTGGTTAGCTCCCAGCCAGCTAAAGTATTAATTGAATTTTTGGCACCAGAACCGGTCTCATTTATAATGCAACATCTTGAACATGATGCGGTAAATGAGCATTCGCATCATCGTGAAAAACGTCGCGTTACGCGTGCTGTACGTCCTACAAAACGTATAGAATTTACCGAAGCCGACGGTGATACCGAAGGCAAATCCGTATTTCAATTGGAAAAAGAAACCGACAAAGAAACTTTTAAAATTCGTGATGAAAACCCTTGGGTAACAGTGGAAACAAATGGTGCTGTACGTGTTAAAAAGAAGTGGGACTATGAGGAGCTGGGACCTGAAAAAACTATAGATTTTTGGGTTATCATAACAAATACCGGCCATAACGGTAAGTACCAGTTTCCATTCTTTCTACTACTATATTAATACGTTTGCATATTTTGCGTAGAATTTTTACACTTAAGAAATATTTCTATCACATTTCCCTACATGATTTTCGACTTAGGCTGTTGTGGCTTGTGAGCACAGATATTTGTATGTGTAAAAATACCACTATATGCTTAAGACTTCATTAGTACGAGTATATGTATGTTTTTTTTTTGCAAATTTATTTTTCATTTCTTTTTTGAAACTAAGTGGTAAACGTCAGAAGCACAAATTCATAATAATATTTAAATTGCTAAGGAATGAAAGAATGCCATGTCTTGTGAAAACATTTGTATGCAAATTTGATATGTTCATGTTGAGATTCAAAATAATAAAAAAAAGTTCAGCAATCAAAAAAAATTTTTTTTTTGAAAGCTAATCATCCTGTAGATAGACACAATAGTAATTGCCCCGATCCTTGTTCTCTTTAATTCATTTGGTTTTTTATAGCATTTTTGTGATGTTTTCCTTTCGGTTTGTGGCGCAGTGTCGCAGTGAAATAAAGCATACAATTTTAAATGCAGTCGTGGCACTTTTTTCATACACATACAGTAGTCCTGTGAATGCAAATGTTTGCGTCCTTTTGTCTCGTTTTTTAATGCTGCTGAAGTGTGACATATGAGCATCCTCATGCTTTATCTGTATGTAAATATCAGTATGTGCGGTGATTAACATGAGAGTGTGTCTGCGTTTGTAGGAAAGCCGATGTAGTACTTTTATTTTGCTTAATAATTTTTATACTCGTATGTAGGAAGCCATTATAAGCAAATGTTACAACATTATTATCAGCATAGTCTATGCAGCACATAATACTGCAGTAGTTGTCTGCCACGTACTGTAGGCACAGCTAGAGTAGATGTTGAAAATGATATATACATATATAAAACTATGAAATCGTTTTGTTAAAAGAGATTCATGGTCAAACATAATATACTTTAAAATATTTATAACGTTTATTTTCTGATAGAGAACGAAAATTTTTCTGAAATTTCCCTTAAAAATGTATTCTTAAGCTTTTTTGGAACTATATTAAAAGAATTTCGCCTTCATTCAGCATAGTCCCATAGTGCATGCGCAATAATCGTATTTATGTTCAACTTTAATGAATTTCTACAAAAGGATGTCATAATTTATTATTCCCGAGTGAAATAAAAAATTTAGATAGAAACTCAGAAAAAAGCTAAGATCCCTCTCAACAATGTTCATGTATAATAGGCTTTTTACATTGATCAACATATACCATCATTTTCCGAAAATGAAATATATTGTTCTAAAAATCAAAATTTTTTTTAACAATTTTACAAAATGTTCCTATCTCATTTTATTCCATTCAACATCTTTCGATTATTTCAGTGTCACCACTAGAAAAATGGCAATAATGACGATTATTCTTGTGGCATCACTGAAAAAACGTCATTTGTTTTGAAAGAAATAAAAAAATCATGATATATTTGTAAATTTTTTTTTTTTTTTTGTTTTCTTCCTAAAATTTTTTTTTGTAAATTTGTTTCTGTTTTTGAAAAATTTGTTTCTGTTGTGCCCTACATTTGCAACTTATATGAAGGCATCTATTTTACAATTCTTTTTTGTTTCCCAACTTAATTTTGTCCCGAAAAAATATGTCCTTGTGAAATCACTTGAAATATATTTGATTCACAAAGAATGTAAGCAATGTAAACAGTGCTTTACATTTTCAACATCTTCCATGCGTTCCATAATGATGTTGATCGGTGGAAAAAGCCTATAACACATTGTTTGCCCCTCCTTCTTAAGTACTCTATAGCAAACGAATTTAATTTAATTTTGAAATCCCTTAACGATAACCTTTTAGCAGCAAATGTCGCGTCACGAATTTTGTTTAGACACCCCACTGTTGATTAGCCTTTTCGAGAATACACTATTTTAAAGCTCTTTCAGTTGCTGCTCCAAGCTTTGGCTTTGGAATTTATTTGTTTGTTTAAATGTGTATCCATAAGTATTTATGCAGAGTAGCTATAAACGCCAGACAGCCGAAGTAGCATTAAGCAGTAGTTGTGGCAGTCATACTTTTATGTCCAGTTATTTTAAGTTGTTGTTGTTTTGCTTCTTTCTGACAGACAAGTTCATGACATTAAAAACATTTTTGTGCCGTTGTTGTTTAAGTTAAAATGTTAAATTGTGTTGATGTTCAAAATGTTTGTATATCTGCAACTGAAATTTTTACATGTTTTCCCTTTCTTTCCATGTCATTGCGAACCCTCACAGCCACCCCCTCTCCCAGTGACCCTAGAGCACAGTTTATTTATATTGTTTATTTATACTGCACCATGTGAATTTATAATTGTTCCTTGTTCGTATTCCGTTTTAATGTTTGTAGTTGTTGTTTAACAAAAAAAAAATATATATATGTATATTTTTTTTTATCAAATTGGTACTCGCTCACTCAGTCCCTAAACATTTGAAATGGCTCTTTTAATCACATATTGCCAGCACATGCGCTTAAAGACGACTCCCAAGTGATGCCTGAAAGTGTAGTGGAGAGATATTGTTTTGTTTTATTTTTTTGCTTTTATTGTTTGTTTAAAAAATGCCGCATGTTTAAAAAAAGAAAGAAAGAGTATGAGCGAGTGAGTGTTTATTCCTAAAAGACATTTGCCAACATTTGTTTAAGAATCATTTTCACTCTTGGATACGAGACTCATTAGTTCTACAATTAAGCAAACAGTTGCTTCCCCCTTCACTACTTTCTTTTAATGAATTTTACAATTTGTCTTCATACAAACAAACGTTGCTTAATTTGTCAAGCCGTTCTTAAGATAAATTCTTAAGAAAGTCAAAACGACATAGTATATATCGCTCCTTTATTGCAACATAGTCATATCTAAAAAAATTAGCTTTTTGAGTTAGCAATGCAGAATTGTTAACAGTACTACTTTTTATATTGTGCCAAAATTTTATTTAAATTACCTTTAAACTGTTTCCTCTAGGAGATATTTTCTAAAAATTTTTTCTAAGACTTGTATGGAAACTAAAAATTTTAGATGTGTTTTTCTCGAAACAAGCTTTTTTGCGTTATGGCTATGTTGCAATAAAGGAGCGATATGTATGCAAAATATATATTAGGGTGGTGCTGAAAAACAAATAAAAAAATTGCGTCAAATCTCTTGTCTGGCAGTGGAGCTGGTGAATGGTAATTAATATTCCGCTATCCTACAATTCTAGCATGACTAACTGTGCAAAAATGCAATAAATTTAAAAAATATATTAGATTCTCGCATTTTTTTCTGCTATGTTTACACATGTTTGTTATACGAGGTCTGACCAAAACATAACTGTTATTTTCAAATTTCGAGAGTTAGATACATTCGATTTTCGCATTTTTTTTGTGCTATGTTAGTACACATGTCTGTTATATATTTCAGCCATTTCGGGTTGTCAGTTTGTTTTTGACAGATAAAAAGTTTAGTCGCGTTTTGGTGCGCTCTTCGATTTTTTACTATTCGAAAAAATGGCTCAATTCTTCGTTCAATGCTCTTACTTAATCTTTCTGTCAATTATTACGAATTTATTTAAGTTTGCAAATATAAATCTGCTATCGGACACCCTGTATGTTCTTTTTTAGACAAAGCTTTTGAATAAAAATTGTAAGTTGACACGCCTGCTAAAATTTTTTTTTATTGTTTTATGTGACAACCGGCTGAACAAATCTTTAAAAGACTATTGATAATTAAAATATTTAAATCTCATATAAATTAACACAGAGAAAGTTATTGTATCAAATAAACGCTCTTACGAAATGTTTCATAAGAGATGATTCCATAAATCAACTGTTTCTTCTTGAGTTGAAAGACAAATTCTGTAAAATCTGCGAGCTAAGTAGAAGAGTTATAGAAAATGCCACTGAATTTGAGAGAGAAAAATTAAAACGCAAAGAGAAAAGTATTTTTTATACAAATGTACAGATATGAAATGCATAAATTAAACAAAAAATCAGTTTTATGACATTGTTCGAAATAAAACAATACATATGTACAATTACAAAAATAAAAAGTAAGTATTTTTTCCCAAAATTTCAAGACAGATTAAGATGTTTTCCCTTGTTTTCCTTGAAAAATATTTTTTAAAACCTTTTTATGCTTCAAGAAAAAAACACATTTTTTTTTACTTTCTTTTTGTTAAAACAAATCCCAAAGAACATTGTTAACATTGCGTAGGAAACATACGTATACATATGTAATACGAAATATTATTCTGCATTTATAATGTCCTTCCAGCAACAACATCGAAAGAAAACCTTTTTATATTATATTCTTTTTTTCTTTCTTTCTTTCTTTAGTTTGTTGATAAAACGGAAAAGGCATGTACATATGTATGTACATGTGTATGCATGTAATTTGAAATTACTATACCCTTGTGCAAGTGCAAAGCACAAATTACACTCATGTGCACGTACATGTTATGTAAAACACTTGAAAGCATGTGTGCGATATGTGTTTCTTTTAAAAATGTTGCGTCGCACATGGAAACCGTATTCCAAACTGAGTCAAAACTTGCTGGTGACTACAGTGTAAATCACGCACAATTCATTTGCTCACATGTACTTTTAAAGAAGTTGTGTATATTTAGATACTTATGTACCATGTGTATGTGCGTCGCTCCTTTATTGCAACAGAGTCATATCTAAAAAAAATTAGGTTTACGAGCTAACAATGCAGAATTGTTAGCGGTATTGTCCTCTATGCTGGGCCAAAAATCCATTCAAGTTCCTAGCTTAACTTCCTAAATTTTAAACTTTGTGAAAACAAAAAATTTGAAATGTGTTTTCCTCGAAACAAGCTTTTTTGAGTTATGACGTTGTTGCAAATAAAATTTTCCTATTTAAGTCTTTCTGGTTTTCATTTTTTACTTGTTACAAATAGTTTTTCTTTTCAAACAATACTAGTGATAACAAGTTTTTAATCTATTTCAAATCTGTGGTCATATGGAAGAGTAGCTTAAGACGAATTGAGGAACAAATGCGTTATTACATTGGGAGCTATAGGAAAGTCAACATGTTTAAATACTTCTTAACAGTTTAGAAAAATCCGGTAAAATTACGCTTTTTATACACTTTTAGCATATCCTCAAAAGTTTGTAATAAATTTTAGTAATTTAGAAAGTGATATTGATTCCGAGAAATCAATATTGAAAGTTCTGAAAAATAATTAATTCAAACAATTTTATTTTGTTGTTGTTATTATCTGACAAGATCAAGAAGGGCATCCTTTTCTTTTTTGGAGAATGTATTGATTTTGAAAACGAAATTGCAAAAATTCAAACTGGCAACTATAATAAATTAAGGCGTAGAACGGAATAAATATTATAATAGTCCATCTGATGTACTCGTCCAAAGTCTAAATAGCAAAAATACTTATAAGAACTCTTAATACTTTATCTAGTTTTATGACTAGAAGATAAACATGATTTGAAAACTAGCAGCTTTAGATTGACTATGTTTCAATACTTCATATTCTAAACTAGCGTTTAGACAAGAAAGTAATTTCATGAAAGTTGCAATACACTCATACTTTTTCCCTAACACATTCACATTTTGTTTACTTTGCTCACAACTTTCATCAAAAATTTTATGAAACAAATTATTTAAAGTTTTCTGACAGTAAAATGACAAATTGCTAAACATTGTTGCCACATACAAAGAATTATACAAAGTTGCAGTATTGTAGTAAAATAATAATTATGAAATTAACTTCATTTGCATGTTATGAAAAGAATTATAATATTTTTTCCGTTTAATGCATATAAAGAAAACAATTAAAGTCTTTTGAGAAAAATACCCTCATAAAAAACTATCATGATAAGTTTTTTAACTAATGCCCCATAAATCTGTGTATTTAATGAGTTTGGCAACTTTAATTAGTAAGCGAACAAAATAAGAATGGAGAGAAGTAGAGGCAAATTTTGTGACTCTTTGCTTCGCCGACATTTTTAAAATGAACTTTCACTTTTCTGTGTAGACGAACAAGAAATTTTCATGAAAGTCGTCTATTTCTTTGAATTTTTATTTATAATACGTATACATAAATTTCATGAAAGTACTTTCTTGTGTAATGGCACCGTAAAACACTGCTTAAGTAGCCCTTACTTGTATACCTTTATACGGGTCAACTACAAAAATTAAAGATTTTTTTTTTTCTGTTATTTTACTTAAATCTTCAAACTTTGACAATTTATGTTGCTTTTTTATGAATATGTATAGTTTAGCGGTTCTTAGCGCTTTTTGGGTAAGTTCACGGCACGTTTTGATTAAATAGTTGACAACCCCATACTTAAACTGTAAAATATTTTTGGTGTTTTTTTTTCATTTTGTTTATTGTTTTTTTTAGCATTCAAAAACCGTTTAGTTGAGCAAAAAATCTCTACATTCAAGTTTAAACTAAAAAGTTAACAGCACTGTAGGATTTTAAGCTAAAAAAAATTTTTTGGATTTTTTTTTTTTACACTTCCCACTTTTTGCTTTTGTTTTTTTGACATGTAACTCTCTATGTCTGTGGAAGTTGTCATTTTAACAGAAGGTTTATAGATTTTGCTCACAAACGTACATGTATATTTCCGTCTGATATTGCCTCTGCTTTTTGATTTTGCTTCTTCACTTGAATATCAAAGTCGACTGATCAAAGATTGCTTGCTGACGTTGAAAAATTTTTGTCTGCAACACAGAGGAACTAATGTTTCAGCAGTTTTTTTCTCTCAGTCCGATAATATTAAACTTAAATAAAAAAAAAGAATATAAGTGATTTCAATGGCCAAATAAACTACTCAAACTGCTTGCCAAACAAGCCAAAATTTTGGGTTCGTACAAACATTTTTGTTCGTTTATGGTGGTGTTTGCTAGTTTGTACAAATATTTGAAACGTGTTTGCACGAAAATCAAAAATTTTTAATTTTCGTGCAAACATTATGAACGGGGACTCAAATTTTGGCTTTTCAATAAAATTTTTGCAGAGCCAAGAAAATATTATCTTGTAATACTGTAAAAGTTTACCTTTATTAACGAAATTTAAAAAATAAAGTTTAAAAAATAAAATATCAAGAAATAGAGTGGAAAACAATTTATAAAACAATTTGTATCTTGCAAACTTCATATGGCGAGCCAATTGCCGCAACTCAATGCAAGTCCACTTTCATTGAAAACAAGCAAAGTGATTAATTTGTGTTAGTAGTTGTGTGATTATATAGCGTTAGCATGTGTTTGTATTTGTATGATTTAGGTATAAGCGGAAAACGTGTGTTTGTCAAACGGTTTGCATAGTTTATTTGGCCCTTAAGAATTGTTAACAAATATTGTAAGAGTAATTATAAAAAATTATTTTAAATTTATAATAAAATATTACTACTGTAAAATATTTCATTCAACCGACTAATGATACCACCCGAAATCAACCGCCGCTGAGTTTTTCCACAAGGCACTGATGTCAGATATATATAAACATAACAAAATAGAACACGCTCTATTTAAGATTTTGTCAGTCGACATTGTTCATGTTTTTTACAGCAATGCAATGTTTTTGAAGTAACAGATGACATGTAGGCATTTTTTAGTGGGAAAAATTACACATATATTGCTAAAAACACATCGTGTGTTATCTCCTTAAGAGTTGCTGACACAATAGAGCTAATTTTGTAAACCTTTTCTTTTTTCAATTTCACAACTTACGCAATCATGACTTAAGATGTCTGCAATAGGTATCTTTGTGCCTTTAGTGTAAATTACTTTTGGGCAATACTGAAAGCGGCGATACTGAAGTATTTAAGTTTTTTGTTCATTAAGTAAAGATGTGTGAAAATTTAAAATGAAATCTTTAATGTGATTTGGAATGTCATAAACAAATGTGCATAATTTTCGGAATGTAAAACCTTCATCGAATTAGAGTAGAGCCAGTTTTATGTGCATTATGTTTTGAAAAGACACCTTTCAATAGTGCGGCATTTTTTTAATAAAAAAAAACGTGTTGAACCACTATATGTTGCATAGATGCAATAATTTTGTCCGAAAAGAAAACAACATTAGTTTCATTAGGTCCACTTTTTAAAATATTTAAACTAAAATATTAAAACTACAAATAATGCACAAGTGCGTGTGACCTCCAGAGCATTTGTTTCGCATATCTTCAACCTCATTTAAATTTTAAGCGAGAAAAAATATAGAATTTTATTTTATTTACTTTTGAATTATACAAAATGCAACAAATAACAACAGAAATATTATACAAATTGCAAGAAACATCTCTACTAAGAGATGAAATGTAAAAATTTTTAAACAAATCTACATACACAACTACACACATTTATACACATGTATAGAGATGTATGTATGTATATATGGATGTATACATACAAATTAACACAACGAGTATGAAGGAAAAATAGGTCAAACTACACAAGTACTTGAAACAACTTGCATTCAGTTCAGCTTCGCTATTTTTTCTTTTTTTTTTTCTCTTTATATGTACATTCAATTGTTTTCAGATGCACTTGTTTGAACTATATCTTCAAGGCGAAATTTATATAAAGGTGGGCGCACGTAAATAAAAATCTTCTCTCAAAATGAACAAAAAAATACAAATATAAAAAAGCAAAAAAAAAAAAAAAACAAATTCAAGTGTCAAAGTTTCTTTTGTGTATTTTTGAATATGATTTCTTGTTTGCAATATTTTGTTTCAAGTAATTAATTGCTTTAAGGTGTTATGATAAATAATATCAATATTTGTTTATTAAAAAGTATTTCAATATCAGCCCAGTTGAAAACTTTGTTTAAAGTTACGATAAAATATGAACTAATATTTGCTTCAATCAAGAACAGTAATCGTGCAGAGTTTACGGCTGAATAACTTATTGTTTTTTCCTTAAGAGTTCACAGAACACACATTGATTTAATACTACAATAGGAAAGGTTTAATAAATAATAATATGGAATTTTTTTTATAACAGCAACGTTTTTTTATGTTTCGTTCAAACAGAATCGTTTCAACAGCTGTTTGAAATTGCTATCAGAAGTATATATTAATGTGTATCCTGGTTTAAAAGACCGATAAAAAAGTTTGAAGGTACTTGGTTTTTCATTGGAGAAGAATTTAACATATGAGGGATGGCCCAAAAGTTATCATATGTATATATATATATATATATATATATATATATATATATATATATATATATATATATATATATATATATATATATATATATATATATATATATATATATATATATATATATATATATATATATATATATATATATATATATATATATATATATATATATATATATATATATATATATATATATATATATATATTTATATATATATATATATATATATATATATTTATATATATATATATATATATATATATAATATTAGGCACTATAACTGTAAAATTACGAGAAAAGAATTTTGACTTTTATAAAATTTTTTTTAGGTTCAATCTATTTAAATTTTTTCTGCATTTAATAATTATCAGTTTCATTACAATAAAAGTTTTTGATCTCATAAACGATTTTTGCAAAAATTCCCGAGATTAATTTTGTTACTATCTTATATATTTTTACAGTAAATATATAAATTTTGCTTTTCATAAAAGAAAACAAAAAACTTTGTGTGAATGTCTTATAAATTGTTAAAATTTTGGTTAAGTTTTTAAGTCAAGTACAGTGAAATCTGTGTATAACGAACCTTATG
The DNA here is from genome assembly GCA_914767995.1 of Thecocarcelia acutangulata. Classification (NCBI taxonomy): domain Eukaryota; kingdom Metazoa; phylum Arthropoda; class Insecta; order Diptera; family Tachinidae; genus Thecocarcelia; species Thecocarcelia acutangulata. The sequence continues at coordinate 4,675,525 of OU612097.1, forward strand.
ATAATATAACTCAACACAATGTATGGTTTATTGAGCCTCTTGAAAAAAAACTCTTATTGCGAAGTTTTTCGTATAAAACTATACTCTCGTTAGAACATACTTTGAGCAATAAAACAAACTAGTGGGTGTCACAGGTCGACACAATCGACCGCAATTTTTTAAGTAAGAAGTTAAAAAAAATTAACTTTAAATATAGGTGCAAGTGCCCGTATGTATATAATGAGAAATGAGAAAGAAAAACATTTCGTTTTGAGAATAAAACCGTTATTCTATCGTTAATGTCATGAAAAGTTTCATTTCAGCTATGAAAGCTTGATTAATGGGATACAAATTTTGCATAGAACCACTTTGTTATATTTTACAATTTCATTAATGTTACGAAAATAGTTTCATTGGTGCTACGAAAAACTTTTGCATGAAAATATAAAAATTTCGTTATAGCTACTAAGCAGTAAAAGAGCTTGCGCTGCCTGAGTTGGTTAATCTTGCGAGTGAGAGTTCACTTTAAATTTGTCGTCTGCACGTGGACTTCCCATATTTTCTTTCTATTTTAATTTATATTTTCTTTATAAATTGGAGTTGCCGTGTTCTTGACATGAGAAAATTTTTAGGAAACAGTTGGCAATAATTTCTATTATCATTATTTCATTGATATTAACGCTTCATAATTTAAACATTTCTGTTTATAGTATTAATCTTAACAAATTAACATAAAATTTAAGAAACAAACTAGCTAAAATTTGAGCTTTAATATTGTAATGATCCAGTTGATTTGCTTCAAATTATATATAAGGTAACACTGTTTGTGTGACATTTTATTGCATGAAAATGCAAAAAGATCACTCACCAACAAATTTAGCTGCGACTAGGCCTGCGAGTGCAGAGAAAGTGAATGTGGTAGTAAAAAAGTGTGAGTGTAGTGAGTTTTTCGCACACTTACTCGCATGTCTAAGCACTATGTAAGCGGTCGTACATATTAAAAAATACATGATACCCAGTTCCAATCCTATTGAGTGCTGATAAGTAGTGTAGCGGCTACGAAACAGCCAGTTGACTTTGATCTAGAGTTATTGGTAACGACAACTATTGTTATAATAAAAAAATATTTCTTGGCTGAAAATTGAATTGAACTCATAACTTGACAAATAACATCATAAACGACCAACTTTCATGCTATTTACGATCGTTATTTCTTTAATGAAAGAAAATAATAACAAAATGAAAGAAAATAATAACTCACCAAAAACAAGTATAAAATCTTAGCAGTAACGCAATAATTGAAGTTTTTTCTATCAGTGTAGATACTATTGTTTCAATTCCCGTCAAAATGAGCGCATCTTTTATTTGTCTCTTGAAAATTGAAGCTTTCTTGTTATAGTGTAGTAGAAAAAAAAAATGCAGTAATAGCGAATATTTTGAAGATATTTTCAGATGCGATTGGCTTGCAGATATTTTCAAATATGATTTTTATATCGAAGTTCAACTGTGCTTGCTAACTTAGTCTGCTTCACGCTATAAAATACATTCGATTTTGTATAGAGAGTGAGAGAGAAACAAGAAGTGCTGTACAAATTTGATTCAATGTCTTTCACTTGTGACCCAATTGTTTATGTAAGCAAAACTAATTACAAAAAAATCTTTTGAATAGAAAAATAATATCTTTATAAATCCAAATTTAAACATGTTCAAACCTTCATACACAAGTATATATATGCGGCAACAATGAACTTATCTATACGTGTGCATACTTATATATACGAGTACATATGTACTTATGCTATTTGTGTGTGTGTGTGCTTAGTAAGTGTTCATATTTGCAGGCAATTGTGACAGACTTGCTGAGTACAAACATCCATATATGGGCTCGTGTATGAAATATTTAATTAACAAAGAGTTACTACTGGCATGAGTTTACATTTTCTGGGTTATGGTGTTTGTGAAGTGAAGAATGATTTTCGTGTTAAAAGGATTACAGCTTGAAACCCAGACTAACTGTATTTCTTTTCTGAAATATTTTTTAATATAATATCTTTTATCATGTAAGAAAATTAATTTAAATCAACAGCAATTACTTTTGCAATTGTAAAATTTTTGTTTCATTAGAATATATTTTAAAGTTTTCTATTCACTCAAATACAAGAATAAGAATTCTTTAATAAATCTAATAAATATTGCAAAATAAATTGCTTGTCAAAATTTGCATTCATTTTATACAAATATTTCTTTAAGAATTATCTTAATATGTATTAAAAATGAAACGACGGCAAAATGTAATAAAGCAAGCAGTTTCAAAGACATATAAATTAGATATGATTTTTAATGACGGAAGTGAAAAACAATGAATTTAAAATTCAACGTTTTTGTGGCTTGAACGATCACTAATCGTTTTTTTCGGTCCTGAGCAAATCAAACAGTACCAAGTCTACTTTCTGGGGCATAGAGGAGTAGAAATTCCTTGTTTGTTTGTTGCAGCAAATAAAACTCTAGGCAGCCGCATAACTTATGTTGTGGTGAACTTCCAAGACCTTTACCAAGAGTTAATTGGCAGAACGGGTACCCCCCGAAAGGTTCTGACTTGCCGATCATCCGGGTGCTGAACAGGTTGAGGCTGCCACAGCCACTGTCTGTGGCTTAAAACGATTTTCTATTGTTTTGTAATAGGTACTTGTAATGTAAAAAACAAGGGGTAATGGTGAGTTGGTTAAGGGCTGCTCTTCTTTATGGACTTTTTAAGGCTGGCCTTCCATCGACTACAGGAAATTGCATACAGGAGGGTTCAGAAAAACAGTACTCTCAAGCAAGGAGTTTTTTATATGGCAAATATTTGCGACCTTTGTGAGCCTAGCAAGTCATACGGGAGATTTGGTGAATCGTGAATAATTCGCCCTGAGGAATTGGTCCATCATCAGGTAAGGCAGGTGCTGATGTAAAGCAATCTTCACAGCTGTTCTCTATCTGCTTAAATTTTCTATGAGTTTTTACAATGCTCTTTTCTCTGTGTAATATACGTACGACTATATTTACATAAATTATTTTCTTTGAAATATTTCTAATAAATAATCTGCAAATCTGCTTATAAAAGTCATTAAAATGTTGTTAATTTTTAATAACCACACAGTGTTTTAATTATTAAATATGTTTATCAAGCAGTAATGCAATTATCTAAAATTTATAAGGCTACAAAGTCGTTTTGCTTATTGTATATTAATCTAAAGATTTTTAACTCAATTTAACTTTATAAGTTTGCATACTAATACAAGCACACACTTTTATATTTTATGCCCAACAAACACTAGGTATTAGCGTTCAACCCAAAATAATGATCATTCGGAACTTAAAGTGAAAAAGTCCGTTTTGTATATTTTAGAAGCTTTTGACTTGAGGCAAAAAAGTTTCACTACGACTTATCAAAAAAAAAAAAAATAATTTTTGTTTTTCCTTTTTTCATCATTCTATTTTAATTTATTTAAATATAAAATATTATTCTTGTAGATCTTTTCACAAATCGTTTGGGGAAAAACTTACGCATTTGGGTACTCTGGGGTCAAAAATGCCCAATACGTTAATATAACTGCGCGCCGGCTATACAAGCTTGGTAACAGAACGTTTTTGTCTTTACGACATTACAAAAATCTAAAACGAAAACAAAGTGCTGCTATTTGAAAGAATACAAGTGTTTTTCTTGCATTTTAGAACGGTATTGCAAATAGTGACAAAACTAAAATAGCAAAATTGGCGGTAAAGCTGTTATGCATTATATATTTCAGTCGCTTCAATTGTACGAAATATTCTAATAAATGTTGTAAATACCAAAATATATCAGGAGTATACAAAAATAATAAGAATGAATAACTGTTTCAATATTGGATTGGGCAAATTTGACCCATTAATGGCGTTTGCAAATGCGTTTTATTTTTCGAATACATAAGGGCTAAATACCCTTTACCTCTTGTACCGTACGAACGATTTAACAATTTATTGATTATTGCTCTCAAAGGATAAAAGTGCATTCCATCAAACTTTGCAGTTTGTGTTTGTTGGAGATCTATTTACTTTCACACAAACAACCACAAATTTACGAGTGATTATTTATGAGCAATTTACTTGTTTAAATTACTAGTAAATTAACAAAAGGACAATAAAGTCTCATTATATTCTGAAAATATTATATTTATTTTTAGTGCAATAATAAATTTTATGGGCACAGGTTTTAACATAAACGAATATTAATGTTTGTTTTCCTAAATTATTTTATTGCTTTTCTAGTGGGCTTGTATTTAGATATTTATTTCTTTTTTGCAGATTTGTTTCATTTTCAAGCAAAAGGTATTATCTTTTTGTGAAAAAGAAAAGAGTAGTAATGAAGTAAATATACATTTAATAACTAAAATTTTACTCATAAAAAAAATTGAGTACTGCTACTTTATGAAACAAAAATAATTGGTCGAAAAAATTTCACCATGAAGTCTAAAAATTTGATAACTTTTTTGTTTTTATACAGTATTTTTTATTTCTTTTTTCAGATTATAAAACACATAAAATAGCACTTTTTATGTGTGTAGAGATAAGTATATCGAGTTACATATGTTTGGCGTAATGACATATTTAATTATGAAGTTAAATATGTTTGATGTACCGTCTTAACGAAATAAAATGCTTACTTAGCCAATTTCCTTTGGCTAAGCTAAAAAAAAATTGGCAGCTGCAAATAACCTTAAATCATATAAATATATTCTTTTAATACTTTCTTTGGTGGGTAAATAGTTATATCATAGTCTAGAAACTCTAACCAAAAATGATCTTGTCACAAACAGAGTCGAATGAATTTGGCAGACAACTGTGTTAGGTCTTGAAGATCTTCCAAAGCAAATTTTGTCTAAAATGGTTGCAGGTATACCAAATTTATTAATATTGAAAAATTGCAGAAACAACCGTCGAATTAAAAGGTTTTGAAAATCAGATCCCATTACACTAGCAACATAACTGGAAACGTGATATCTCTGCATTTCCCTTTGATTGTTCTCAATTTCCGACTAGTTCAATTTGAACCATGGAAAGATACACAATCGAGCAACGTGTTAAAGTTATTCAGACTTATTATTAAAATGGGAATTCAAAATGCATATCGTGATTTGTTCGGCCAATTTAATCGTGGAAATGTGCGTACAATCGGAAAAGTTGTGCAAAAGTGTGAGCAAGACGGGTCTGTAGTTGATGTGAATGTTCATACCGCTAGTTCTGCAGAAAATATCTGCTGTTCGCGATAGTGTAGCTGAAGAGCCGTCCACATTAACTCGCCATTGTGCCCAACAATTGTACCTCTCACAGTCTTCGTTAATGAACATTGCGTATAAAGACTTGCATTTACACGCTTGCAAGGTGCAATTGCCTCTTGACAATTTCAAGCGTCATCAACTGCCAGAATGTCGGTAAGATATGGCAACAGTGGATCATAAATTTTAGAAGAAAATCATCTTCAGTATTGAGCCACATTTCCATCTCAGCCGTTTTATGAATAAGCAGAATTACCGCATTTGGGTGAATGATAGTCAAAAACCAATGCAACCATAAAAAGTGGCTGTTGGGTGAGGTTTATGGGCTGATGGTATCATCGGACAGTATTTTTACCAAAATGAGTTGCTGTGAAAACAAGAAAATTTGCAAAGTCAGTGCTATTTATTGACGAGTCCTGTCTTATAAACACGCTGTAAGACTTCAATGTTACTTAATTTCAATTAAATTAAATAAAAATCCATGTGCTGCTAGTAAAAAACATTTTAAAAATATATATTTGCATTAAAATGTATGTTTCAGTTTTTTATTTAAAGACAGTCAGTAAATATGTTTGAAAAACAAAATGTGGTTGCTTGTCGCCATTTCCTTTCCTGTGAACGTCAATTGGTTAATCAAGCTTTAAAAGCTCATAAAAGAAAAATATTAATTTTAATCGTAAATTACAAATGTAATTAAAAAATCTGCTGATGTTTTCAGAAACAAGGATACGTTTGTTACATAGTAACGTAAATGACAGCATTCAGTTTAGTCATTGACGTCAAACACAAAAACCTTTTTGCTTTTCAAGCAAAATATGTATTTTAAATTTGTACGTTGCTACTCAGATGGACATCGATTATCCTGATTAAGTGGAAAAGAAATCTCTATGGTTGTGGGGACATTGTCGACAGTTAGACACACAACGTGAGTAAATAAAATTTTCCTTAAAAGGCAAACTTGTTTATAGCAATATATACAATAGAAAAAGTATTTACATATGTAAAAATATCCTGATTTCAAAACTTCCTAACATATAGCAAATTTTTTCTGACATATATAAAAATTTGAACTTCATCGTTAAATTAAATTCGCTATTGAGAATCAGAATGTTAAAAATAAATGTAAATAGCTAGGAAGATTATGTGATTGATTTACATCAGCCTTGACAGCTTTTCCTGAGGTGAACTATTCACAATTCCCCAGCTTTCTAGGCTCCCACAGGTCGCAACTTTTCGCCATAAGTTTGTAGCCATAGAGAAAACACCCTTGCTTTAGAGCTCGGCCATTATATTCTCTCCTGTATGCAATTTCTCAGAAGTCATATGGTTCCTCACAGTTCCTCGGACAACAGCATAATTAGCCCCTGAAAACCAATTCACCATAGTTATTAGGAAAGCTAATTCTCGATCTTGCAGTTTTCGGTCAGCCAGAACATTGCAGCCAAGGTAGGCACCTCAACCATGATCTGCACAAAGTTGGTCAGGCTTTGCCTAAATTCGTTCGTTCTTTCAGAAGTCCAACACAACATAAATCACAAGGCTTTCCAGAGTTTTATTTCCTACAAAAAACGAGGGAACGTTTCCCCTCGTTCTTTTGTTAAGCACCAACGCAAAATCGGCTCCCCAAGTGTAACAACTAAGAAGCATTGTTCATTCGTCAGTCTGTTTTAGTACGTTGAAATGTCAACTCATAAATTAACAAATAAATCATTTAGCTAAGTGTTGCCAACTTAAAATTGAGTACCCTTTATACGAGTATATAATTTTATATAACATAAACTTTTTTCGTAAAACTTTTAAGTAAAAAGAGATTTAACAAAAATGTTTTCTGCTGATCAGAATTGAATATCTGCACAAAACAATAGCTAAAAGAATTCAAAGTATAGGGTGTTTTTTGAAGCCCGATAGAACTTGAAATTGTAAAAAATAACACAAAAAATTAAATTGTAATCAAAATTTTTTTTTATTCGAAAGATCAATACGTGACTTTAACATTTGAAAATGATTTCGGGCATATGGGCACCGCGGCTGTTCTTGACGAAGCGCATTCTGGACGTCCAATTTTGGGCCACTTTTTCGAGCACTGCTGGCCGTATGTCACGAACAACACGAACAATGCTGGCCTCCAAGGCGTCAATTGTTGCTGGTTTATCAGCATAAACCAGTGACTTCACGTAGCCCCACAGGAAATAATCGAGAGGTGTCAAATCGCACGACCTTGGAGGCCAATTGACAGGTCCATTTCTCGAAATCAACTTATCGCCAAATTTTGATTTCAGTAAGTCGATGGTTGCGTTCGCCGTATGGCACGTAGCGCCATCCTGTTGAAACCACATCTCCTCCGGATCAATGTCATCCATATTTTCAAACAAAAAATCATTGATCATGGTGCGGTAACGATCTCCATTGACCGTAACGCGAGCTCCGGCCTCATTTTTGAAGAAATAAGGTCCGATGATGCCACCAGCATGAAAACCGCACCAAACAGTGCATTTTTCTGGATGTAATGGAGTCTGTAGGGTCTCTTGTGGATTGGTCTCACTCCATATGCGGCAATTTTGCTTATTAACAAACCCGTTAAGCCAAAAATGCGCCTCATCGCTGAACACAATTTTGCGATAAAACAACGGGACTGATTTTCAAAGTAAATTTGGATAATTTCGTAGCGTTGTTCAAGCGTGAGTCTATTCATGATGATTTGTCAGAGTATACTGAAACAAATAAAAAAAAATGTTTATTCAAAATTTAATTTTTTGTGTTACTTTTTACAATTTAAAGTTCTATCTAGCTTAAAAAAACACCCTTTACTAAAAAATTTCAAATAAGAATTCAAAAATTCGATTTTTGCATGAAATTATGACAAAAAATAAACAGTTATGCTTTTAAATCGATACCGCCCTATTCATATTCGTTGTATTAATACAGCTAATGCTCAGGTATTGTAAATAATAAAAACTAAAGAAAATACTCAATGCAACACTTCAACACATCAATTGTTTTACCCGCCAGTAAAATTTTCATTTGCTTTAAAGTAAAAAATAAAAGTGCAATGGCATAAAACACTGTTAACTAAATGTCACGTTCAGTAATTAAGTTGAATCAACATTGGAAAAATTAATGTAATTGAATTTGTCGCTGTAGCAACAGTAATAAACATCTACGAAAAATAGCAACTCTAGAAATAGAAGCGACATCTACTTACATTAAAAATAGATTTGAGAGAACATAAAGAAAAAACGAAATGCTGCATGTACTCGTAGATTGTAAGCATGGGGATGTTTTGGGTAACATTGAAATTAATCCAAAGAGGAGATTGCCTTGATTCTGAGTTGACACGGTTAATTGAATTGCATATTTTCCCCAGTTGATCACTTAAAAATGTCATCCAAGTACTTTTGATTAATGTTGGTTTTTCTTGTTTGCATTACGAAGGAGAAGAAAAATAAAATAAAAGTGAAATGTTTAAATTTTTGTATAAAAAAAAAATCCGACTTTTTAGTTGCCAATCTATCAAAAAAATTATTATATAAAAGATAAAATACTAGAGTAAGCAAAGTTAATGTTAGTCCTGAGGGATTTGTGTTTTGGTTTTATTCAGTTAAAACTGAAAAAGTTCAACAAACCAGACACTGGTGCTCAACAAAAAAGAAAAAGTAAAGATTTAAGTTACTAATGAATTTTTTACATGAATTTCTTACAATGTCATTATCACAGCAGCTAAAAAAAACAAACCAGACTAACTTTTGCCGGCATGAAATGAAACTCCACGAGTTAAATAAGAAAAAAACTCTGAAGTTTTGTAGAAACTCTCGAAGTTCTTATATATTTGTAATTACTTGGCACTATGGGCACACTCAACTACGCTCAGAACACATTTTTCATGTCGCTAAAGAAGCATTCAAGTGACCTGGGTTTTTGAAACGGTGTAAGATGTACTTCACTTCATCTGACCTCCTTACTATATATACCACCTACATCCGACCGAAAATGGAATACAGCTCTCATGTTTGGGACAGTGCCTCAAAGTATATTTTGGAGTTACTCGACCGTGTGCAGGATAGGGCGAAAAAGCTTCTCGGTGACAGTAGAGTATCTCTCACTCTATTGACTCACTGTAGCTTCGACGCAGGGTGGGGTGCGTTAGTCTGTTCTATCGTTACCACAATGGATTTTGCTCTGACGAGATTAGGGAAACTCGCACAGGGAATCATACTACACATTACAGAGAGAATTCGTTTTTCAGCCGTACACTTCATCTGTGGAATAAATTGCCTGCAAACGTTAACTATTCACAAACACTACTCCCTCTTTCCCCCTCCTCACAGCCTATTTTCCTAGTTCCGGAGAAGTTTTCACAGTAGATGAATTATGTGTCTTATACTTGTGCCCACACACACTATTTTCCTAGCTGTGGTACAATGCACTGCATACGTCGGAATCATCCCCTGAGCATTGGTCCAAAATAAAATAAAATAGCTAATTAATCTATGAAGAGTATTAGAAAACATCTAAAAATTTATTTTTTCCGAGTTGAAACAAACACAAAGAATGACAAACACTGTAATGCCCGATTTAAGCAGAAAATAATTATTTTTTATGTTTTTAATATATTTTTATGTTTTTAATATATTTTTATGTTTTTAATATAATATAATTTTTTATGTTTTTAATACAATCGAAGAATCTATGAAAATTATGTGTATAACATAATATCGGCGAAATACTAGGCTTTGGTGGTGTACTTCTCTTCGATGATCTATATTGTCAATAACTCTGAGACATCATTGAATGAAAAAAGGAATTGAAAGAAGTGCAACGAATAAAGTCACACGATCGTGGTGGCAAATTAACGTCGCCGCGACGAGTTTCTTGTGCAAAAGAGCCATTGTTTCGTTTCCTGTGAAGCGAGTGGCACCATCTTGTTGGATACAGATATCGCCACTCTTTTGTCACAAGAAGTTCGTTATCGCCGAGAACAGCATTTTTGGTAACTATGACACAGTACATTGTCGATGAATCGGCTTTTTACAGATCGGGTTTGCTGAAAATTGAGCACAATTCTCCCGATTGTGGATACATTTGTTCAATCACGCGGACCAAAATATTGCCAAGTGCATGAGATGCGTATTGCTTTCATAAAGGGCTTCAACAATCTTACAGCACTTCTCAACTGTGCACATGCCCATGGTTGAATTTGCTAAACGCTGAAACTACGAAATGTTAATTTAAATTGGGCAAAATACTTTAGCTTAAGGTGTGACTTACAGTTGACATCGTGGATTAGAACACCCTTTACAGTACAAGTATGTGTGTGTATGTCTACTCAATAAATAAATAAAACAAAATTCCCATAGTGCAAGAAAACGGTTTTCATTCTCCATCATTTGCATTATTTATTGCCAAAAATGAAAAACTCATTTATTTTACCACAAAGCTTTGAATTGTGGTCAGGCAAGAACTAAAAAATCCTCTCCATACAATAAAGAAAAAAAAGTCAAACTTCTTTTTGTTTTTATTTTGGACGAAAATCTATAAAATGCCTTTTTCCACTAAAAAAAAATAGCTTCACCCAACTAGAAAACAGCTAAAAGGAAAGAAATTTACTGCAAAACTCAGGCTTTTACACAGACTTTTTGTAAACAGGAAATGTTTATACACACATTTCTATACTTACACAGTAGTTTCCTTTCCCAACTTATTTCATACGAACTTACTCATACCAACGAGCGTGCTCTTTTTTTTTTCTTATATATGTACATACATATCTATATACTTGCATATATATATAGATACAACAACATGCTTTGAGCGTTACAATTTTTACAAGCCAATCAACTGTAGCCACATTTTTTTTTTTCCATTTTTACGTTCCGGTAGTTTTTCTTTTGGTGAGACGGCTGACAAATGCCTTAAGATAAACACTTTCAGACACAGCTCTAGAATAAACACAATCATACAAAGCTGTAACGTTGATTTGTTGTTTTAAAAATGCGGCAGAACCTAGACGTACGGGCAGACATCAAGGGAATTCGAACTTCGGTGTTTTATACTTGTTTCCACGTTCTTGCTTCAGTGGTTGTTTGGTTATTTTTGCTGATATTGATTTTCCCTAACGCGTTTTGGGGAAACGTTAGTATCGGTATGAGTAATCATATAAGACAAATAATATGTGGCCAAAATCTAAAATTTTATTTTGGCAGAGAGTAGACAGGTTTTAAATTTCCTTTTCCCCCTTTTTTTTAATTTCTTTTCAGTATACAATTCTTGTACTATTCTGCAGGTCAAAGTGTTAAGATTTCAGTGGTGGTGATTATTTAGCTTTTCTCTGAATGCTTTTGAAATCATAAACCGTGACCTTTGACTTTTTTCAGATACGGAATCTTTTTCGTTTAAATTTTCCAAATTTTTTTCGTTCGCTTGGTTCGATAAAGATTCCCTTTTTAGAAAGATTGCTTTAGCAAAAATCTTCTACACGTAGAAAAAAAATATATGATTGATATGTCATATCGTATTCTAAGGGCAACATACTAATGTTGTTGAATTATACGGCTGTATCTGATAGTTAAATTTAAAACGCCATGGTAGGACCCCATAGACACCATAGTATTGTAAAAAAGTATTATAAGTAATCATACTATATTTTTGCTTAACATTGTTATACTAATAAGTAATCATAGTATTGATTAAAGTTTTCAACTAATTGTCATTCTCAAACAAATTCTTTTCTCATCTGTAACCAAGTTAATATCATGAAATAATCATACTAGTATCACAAATCGCTTATTTGTAATAAAACCATAGTTTAGTTATAAATATCACAAATACATACATACATACATTAAATACAACAAAAAGACAGCTTATAATATATTTTAATATTATATTTAAAATAAATTAGAAAAAAATAATCGCACTGCATCTACTCTTTGATATTGAAATATCCATCTACTGCAATAAAACAAAAATATTTATTAAGAATTCCGTCTTCAATTGCAATTTTAACAGTCATACATAACCATATTAATATGGTTGCACGTATTAAACAGACTTACCTTTATATTTTCGCGAATATTCAATATGTATTTTTCCCCAATTCCACGTTTTTTTTTTCTCCTTTTTTAAATAAAGCTGAACAAATATATATATATATTTTTTTAAATGAAAAGAATACTAAACATCTTTTTATTTCCAAAGAAAAAGTCGAACTGAAAGCAAACTATATATCAGTGACTGGAAGGAAAATATTGTTAATAACAACAATAGTAAATTTATTTTTTACACTTTTTTGTTGCCTATAAATTATATCATGCATATTATAAAAATTTTCATAATGGATGTGATATAACTATTGTTGTTTTTTAAAAAAAATTTCTCAATTGTTACTATTGTATGCAATAATATCTTGAAATTTATAGATGGTAACAATAGAAATGCAAACAGTAACATATTTATAAAGGAACAAACTATAATTAAACGGATAATACTTAACAGTAATACGAGTACAAAACGTTATAATTAGAATATAAACTAATGTTGTCGCAACCAATATCAAACTGGCTTTTCTCTGAGTGTAAGCGCAAACATGTTCTTGTCCTTATTAGCAGATTCCTAAGCGAAATCACCATAATTTAAAGCACCTAAATTGAGAAGAAAGACTTCTAAAATGATAATTTGTAGGATTAAAAAATTAAGAAATTTCTTTCTTTCCCCGGAGATTCTGCTTTGCAGATCTCTCGGGGGGTTTATAGTGAAATTGCGATCATGAGGCTAGCAAGCCACATGGCGGCGCTGGTGAAACATAACTAATTCAACCCGTGGAGTGGGTCCATCATGAGACTAGGCCGTAAAGACAGGTGCTAATGTAAATCAATTTCACAACTGTGATTATGAGAGCACATATGTGTTTGACGTATCCATAACACGTCTCTATTTGCTGTAGATTTGGGGTATAGTCGTACCTGGATCATACTTTTTTGAAAACAAGGCTGGTGAAGTAGTGCTCGATATTTCAATATGATAACACTGTTCTTTCAGCACAAAGTAAATGATAATGAAGTTGTGGCCATGTGATTGTGATTTCCAGAACGCTGTGCCACTGCCTGAAAGATTTGCAAGTCATGTACTCTCTCGTGTTGGTGATCAGAATTGGCCCTCTATGCCTACAGCGCAAAATCCACCCCAAACACTGACGCCTAGTGGATGCATTTGATTTCTGACAATCACATGTGAATTCGCAGATTTCCAAAAATTATAATATTGATGATTAACAAAAATATCAAGATGAAAATGTGCTGCATCGCTTAGTATGATATTTGCACCTTAATAGGTATTTCCATTAATTTAGAAAAACGCAAAAATGCTAATTTGTTTTCCTATTATTTTGCTTGTTTTTTACTTATATAAAAAGTAATCAGAGACAAGCAGAAATGTTATGTAAACAAAACTGAATATGTTTTGCTAATTGCTATTTTATTTCAATAAAATTAAAAACAATTTTATTTCACATGACGTCACCAACTTTCAGTTTATTATTTTCGTTCAGCGATTTTTTAAATACCGATTTTTCTTTTTTAACTTGTTTACATTTATATATAAAGAATTGTTAAAATTATACACTCTCTTTCAGCTCTAGTATAGCTGCCAAAAGTTCTTGGCAATTAAAAACTAACATAAAACCCAGAGTTTGTTGACAGCTTCAATATATGAATATTTTCACCTTTAAAACAAATTGCAACTCTGTTTTGGGAGTAAAAAATAAATATTTTTATAGCTTAAACCACTACAATGCAATAAAACTTTGAAATTTGAATTTTGTTCTCATAAGAGCTGAAATGAATTAAAATGTTTCGGTATACAACTGAGTGGTTTGTGGTAGTACATACACACATACTTACACACGACTGTATGCATGACAGTATTCCTTTGTGAAAGTGCACGACTGGATGGCTATTCGAGAGAAATGTACTCTTTCATTATGTGTAGGTATGCAGGTGTAAATGCAAATTGCGTGAAATTAACAAATACTCTTACACTGGAACTTTAACGTTTACGGATTCACATAGCAAAATCGTTTGTGCACAGTACACAAATTCACAGAACTGGTGGGTTGCTGTAACTTTCATAAAACGGAAGTAGTATGAAAACAGGAAAGCATTTATTTGTGTGTTTTAGTTGCAAATTACCATATGTATTGTATAAACCATGTTTAGGTATTTGCCAGCGTATGTACAAGGATTTATTTTTTTTATTATTAAATGTTGCTTTAGGGAAATGAGAAAATAGTTAACATGCCACAATTTGTTAAAGAAAATATTTTCGTTACTTCATTTTCTGTGTTAGCTAAACTTGAACAGGTTAAGGGTGATTTTTATATTATTAAATTAGTTTTCTTTTATTGTACAAATGTATTCAAGACGCAAAGGTTAGAAACGCTCTATTTCTTTATTTAATTTTTTTAATTTTCCATAAAATGATGTATGTAAAACAAAAACGAAGCAATACAACTTTAAATGTTTGTTGATTATAAATGCCTAATGCTGTATTTCATTCAAAGTTTCAAACATTTTTCATATCATCTTATTTCTATAGTGCAATTCTGTAGCTTTTAACGATTCGATAATCGTAAAGTTTTGCTACACATTTCATCGCTTTCAGTGAAGATTGTGTGACTCTCTCTGTAGTATAGTTTTAACGACGATTAACACCTGTAGTTTTGCGTATATGTTACGTATGTACCATAGGATTTCGGACAAGTTCCAAAAACCATAAATTTTTTTTTTTTATCTATGACCAATAATCAGGCGATGACCCCTAGATATGCAGTGCATTGTACTGGAACTAGGAAAATAGGTTATGAGGAGGAGGAAAGAGGGAGTAATGTTTGTGGAACAATAACAACACGAAAGACCAAATCAACCTCTATTACAACATTTAAAATGTTAGAATTAAAACAGTTGAAACTGATCAGTGCCCAGTGTATATACCTTTGGCATTGCTCAGACTATCAAAGCTTAGTCCAAAGTCTTCCACACTACAAGGTAATGAAGTACATTCAAAAGAAATTAATATTAAGCATATAAAGAAAACTTGCAAAACGGTAAAAAAAACGTGTTCACAACTTGCTACCTATTCCGGTGCAATTTAGTTTCATAAGCAGCCCATACACGTTTCAACTCAATTGGCAACTGAGTCGGTTGTTGTTTAAATCAAGACGTGTATGGCTTTGTCAGGTGATTAGTTTGGCAGTTGTCGAGTTGGTCGAAGAAAAAGTAAAATGTTTTGATTTTTTCAAGTTGACTAGCAAGTCTTTCCATTCGATTGGGTTGTGTGTGTCCGAGTCTCTTGATCAGGTCTTAAAATTTATATTTGTAGTGTTTTTGCAAAGAAAACGTTATATATTTTTAAAATTGTCTATAATTTCATTGAATTTAATAGTTGAAAGAAAATCTTTCAATTCAGTTTATGAAGTGTGTGGGCAATAATCAATTCAGTTGAAAGACTGAATTCACAATTGAATTGAAACGTGTATGGGCCGCTTTACGAAATTAATAATGATTATACTTGTATATAAAATACGGACAGCAGTAACAAAACATGCGTGCATAGTCTGAATTTAGACGAGCGAACATTTGGAAGAAAAACATTTGGAATTCTCTTTTGATTTTTCTTTCGTATTCATATAGTCGAACATGTTGCCGGCAACATTCCATTATTATTTCTTTTTTACATTTTTCGTTATGTTGTCTGTTAATTCAAATGATAAATAATATGATTAATTTAAATTGTAAAAAATAATAAAATTGAAGATTTTCATAAATAAATTTATTTTTAATATCTGCTACAGCCATACCAAACATTTCCTTCTCCAAAATATTTTTTATTTCATTAAATGCCTGTGCTTTTTTTCTTCGCTCCATATATTCTTTGGATCACACACTGTACCGATAATCAATAGAGTAAATGTCAACAAAGCGTGTTGCCGAGTATCGAGCACAAAATCGATGCTCCCTTCCCCACCGGGAATTTGCTGTCAAACTAAATGTTTCCCTTCCAAATGTTTTCGTGTCTAAATGCAGACATAGGACGGAACACAAAACACTACTCTAAAAATCACTAATGCTGCTTATTTTTCAAGTTAAAATATATTTTAGCGATTTTGGACCCTTAGCACGCACAATATAGTAAAAACAGAGCATTTGCATTATTGGCAACAGCTGCCAAATTACAAGTTAAACCAAAGTAAATTTTTTAAGAGAAAAATTTATAAAACAGGAAGGCAGGCCGCTGGATTTGCAGGTGTATCGTAACTTGTCCAGCTCATATGGATTCTTGTTGTTTGTGATTACAACTTAATAATTAATACTTACTTTTTTCTGTATTTTTAAGATTTTGGCCAAGAGTATATTTATGTATACTATCTATTAAAAAATAGGAAAAATTTGTGCACAGTGGGCTTGGAGGTGGTTTTTGGGATTTAATATTTCAAATAAATTTTTTTCACCGTTTGTACTCTTCGATTTTCATTTTTTTTTTTTTTTTTTTTTTTTGTATATAACTTTTTTCCACGTCTTTTAAGATCTGATTTATAATAGGATTGGAATAACCACTGTTTGTCCTGATTTTTTAAATTTTCTAAAAATAATTTTTCGACTTAAGCCACTGTGCAAAAATTTTAAAATTTTCTAGAACTTCGTAGGACTTATATTAAATACTAATCCAAATATATTTTTTTTTACCAATGATGTTTTTACTATGCAAAACAAATTATGCCAAGAAGGTTATTTGCGTTGCTTCAGATAGTTCCATTGCAACTTCGAATAGAAGTTCCAAAACATATTTATAAGATAATGGTTAATATACATATTATGCATTTTTAAATAAATTTCTTTTTTTATGGAGCCTTTTTTTTATAACTTCTTTACATATGTTGTAAATGCAGGTTTTTCCTTTATTTTGCTTTTTGCTTTATTAAATGTTATTAAAACCGTTGTTGCATGTAATTTAATAAGCTGTAGGAACAAGAAACTATTTTTATTGCAGTTTTTGTCAAACTCGTGGCACCAAATTGCAATTGCTATTGCCACTACAGTGCTTACAACGTCAAACTATATAAATGGCTTTTTGTATTTTACTAGCTCAAGTGTAGTTAATTTATTTTACTTTATATAAAGGAGAGAGTTTAACAGTAAAGGTTGGGTTGTTGAATATTGTAGCAGTTTGTGGTATGATGTTTGCATTATAAGCGGGGGTTTCCCGTACGTTAGATGGATGTATCAGCCTTTTTCATTTAGGTCAAAGCAGAGTGTCTGCCACGTTTTAAAGGGGAAGCACTTATGTTATTAACTTTACACTCTAGGGAAGATGTACTTCCCTTCCGTGTAAATATAACAACCCATTTGAATATGGTATTTTTGTCCGTTTAGCTTTTAATTTTGTACGGAAATGCGCACTCGAAAAATAATAAACCAAAATTTTAGCAGCAATTTTTCTTTGAGTGTAGTGGTAAATGCATCAGTTTATTAAGAAAAAATATGCTAGATTATTGTTGTAGTTTTCGTTCTTTGATGTAGTAAATATGACAAAATATAATCATAAATTAAAAGCAAATTTTATTATTACAATTTTTGCTTTATTCACTTTTACTCTGTTCATTTAATACCAGAAAAAATACACTTTCTATTTACATTTGTATAATCAGAAACTTAATTTTAGTTAAAAAGAAGCAAAAAAAAAATTGTATAGATGCTTTAACTGATGTAAAAGAAGAAAAAATAATAATAAAATTTCTAAAAATTGTAAGAAAGATTCCTGGAAATTTTAATATTTGCAACTACAAAGCAATTTCCATAATCATGGGAAAACTAGTATAGTTAGAACGGAGTAGTCGAAGTAAAACACATTTATGATTTTATAAAAAAAATTGTTTTTCTTGGACTAGTACTCAGGGGATTGTCCCTGCATATGCAGTGCATTATATTGGAACTAGGAAAATAGGTTATTAGGAGGAGGAAAGAGGGAGCAGTATTTGCGTTTGATTTATCAAGAACAAAAAAGAAAAGAGGAACACAAACGTGATCATAGCATCCAATGTGTTGGAATTAAGTTATTTAAAACTGATCAGTGCCCAGCTAACAAAAATTAGTCCAACACTTGTCCACTCTATTAGGTAATGAATGACATTGGATAATATAAACTTAATATTACCACATTGAATCCCTTGTGTGTATTCCAGACAACTGAATAATATTTCGAAAAAGACCTCGCGTGAGATATGTAAATCAGCTTTATTAAATTTCAAAAGCTCTATTAATTCTCAGAAGTTTTAATGTTTTTGATTTTCTTTTTTATTTCAATGTAAACCCAGAATCTACCTCAGAGTTTCTGTTGCAACAGTCCAAAATATGAATTAAAATGGTTTTATATTAAATGGAAATGATTCAAAATTAACTCTTGCAAAATTCTTATTAAACCAGGCTTTAATATTGTATGTCTGATCTTATATATTTTAGAGAAAATTTATGTATTTAGAACCGCAATGCGTTTGAGGAAATATTTTCCTTTCATACTCATATTTACTGAACAATAAAACAAGATGACTTAAGAACAGACTAAACACAACAGAAGCAAAACTTAGCTGAGGCATCAGAAGTGAAAAGTTATGAATGCTTGCTGGTTATCAAGCTCACATACTCGTATGCATACGAGTACATGTTAAGAAACAGTGCCACAGCCACACTGCAAAAGGGCTGGAAAGCCAGGCAATAACGTATAAAATTTTCAAACACTAATAGGATATTTATTGAATGCATATCCTTTTGAACACACATACACTTGCATACTTGAAGTAGCACATATAATTTTGCAAAAAAGAAAGCCATAATGCTGTATTTGTAAAAGTGTTTACATTAAAATGCAATGATTTGGAAAACTATAGATAGAAAATTTATAGCCGACTTGCTTGTGCTATGCTCACATTTTTTCACACATACACAAGTGGACATACCCAGCAAAAATTTTGCAATGTGATTCATTTACTTTCTTTTTTATCTTGTACCTGTACTCAGGGGATGTAGGGGCCATAAGCATGTTTTCTTTATATGTTCATTATTAATATCTTTTTAATGTACTTCATTACCTTGTAGTGTGAGAGGTGCTGGACTAAATTTTGTTAGTCTGAGCAGTGTCGAAGTTATATATACGTTGGGCACTGATCAATAATTCCACCACTTTTTTTTTTTTTTTAACTTGAACCAGTACTCAGGGGATGACCCCTACATATGCAGTGCAATGTACCAGAACTAGGAAAATAGGTTGTGAGGAGGGGGAAAGAGGGAGTAGTGTTTGTGAACATTTGACTTGAACTTTCCAACGTTATAAAAGAACAGAACAGAAACACGTCTGCCGGCAACTTGTTCCACAGACGAAGCGTACGGCTGAAAAACGAATTCTCTCTGTAATGCGTAGTACGATTCCCCGGGCAATCGACCACAAATGGATGAGCTCTGGACGATGAACGCGTGCTACGTAAAAATGTGCTGTGATGATAATGTTTGTTTTCATTTTGCCGTGTGTTCAAGTTCAAAACGACTCCCTTCCTCCTTCTTATAATTTATTTTCCTGGTTTCAGCATATGTAGCAGTCATCCACCATTTAGCGGCCACCATCCGTCATTTAATTCCAACATTTTAAACGCTGTAATAGAGTTTGTTTTCGTCTTTCGAACACTATTCCCTATTTTTTTTTTTTATCTTTGACCAGTACTCTGGGGATAGCCCCTACATATGAAGTGCATTGTACCGGAACTAGAAAAATAGAGTATAAGAAGGAGGAAAGGGGGAGTAATTTTTGGTAACTTAAAATACGGAACGACCAAAACAAACATTATCACAGCATTTAAAATGTTGAAATTAAATTAGTTAAAAGCTATTTACTCCTCCTCGTGCCAATTTAATATTTATAAGGGCACCTATTTTTCCAGCTCCATTGCAATGCACTGCATATGTAGGGGTCATTCCCTGAGTGAGTACTGGTCCAAGATAAAACAAATTATTCGAGTTTTAAGACTTTGATTTAGATTTTAAGTAAACTTATCCATTGTGTTAAACATGTTTATGTAGGTTACTTTCAGTCGTTTCTACTGTGTTTATCGACAACGTTTCAAGTAAGTAATTAAGTAATTTGAAATAATTATTCGTAAGCGAGAGGGGTAAGTACTTATCTCCAAAGACATCACCATTTTAAAATAAGCATCTTGAATACGGAAGTAAAAGTATTTATTGGCTAATATTTTAACTCATTGCTTCGCAATAAAATTTTTTGCTGGGTATCTATATGTTAAATGTGTATAGATAAATTTTTGAAGAATTTTCAGATTTCTGAAACAACAATAAAGTGTGATAAAGTTTTCAGTTTTCATTAGTTACGTACGTTTTAAAAGGGTATTAAAACGCAATTTTATTAAAAAAAAAACATATTTTTTCAACTGCATATTTTTTAGAGATGTGATCAGGAAAGTTAAATTTAACCGGCTTTAAAATTCTGAGAAAAGAGAAAATAACACAAAAGCAAGCAAACCAATAAAAGGATTGAAATTAACCTTACAAACAGCTCGAAATATCCTTTTGGAACTTAGTTTAAAGTGATATATAAACAGGGCTGGGCAAATACATGCTTGGCTGTGCACCAACCACAAGTCACTATTCTTGAGTGTATTTAAAAAGAGATATACGAGATATGAAGTCTCATGAAAAGCTATTTAAGTCTCATGAAAATGTACATACAAATTTATTCTCAAGCGTCTTGAAGACGACAAAATTAGACCGTGAATCAAATAGTTGTGTGCGTTCGCTTGTGTGATGGCCGTTTATTTCATTATGTTCTCTTATGATTGACAAAAACCAATAATTTGCTTTGTATATGACGTCGTGTATGGAAAAAATTTATAGATTTTGTCTTAAAGCGTTTTTTTTATCTTGTGCCAGTACTCCGGAGATGACCCCAACATATGCAGAGCATTGTACTGTAACTAGGAATATAGAATTATGAGGAGCAACGAAGTAGTAGTGTTCGTCGACCTTTGAATTACACTTGTCAACAACACGGAACTACCAAACCAAATGTTAGCACATCATTTAAAGTGTTAGAAATTTTAGTTAGAGGGTCTGTTGACTTTACAACAGATATCTGTACTGTAAGAAACCAGTGGTGATGGTTAGCGGGGAGTTGGTTTAAGGGCTGATGCTGCTTCCATTGATTGCTGGGAAATTGCATATTGTAGGGATTATGAGGCCTGAACTCTTAAGCAATGTGTGGCTGGGCTACACTTAATAATCTAATGCTTAATCCAGAAAAATCATTTGTCTTACCAGTCAGTAGAGCTAAATTTGGCTTCCCAGATATCCCGTAAATTTACGTTAGTGACACGGTGCTCAAGTATGTTGAAAGAGTAAAGTACTTGGGATTCTACATTAATTCCACCATAACGTTTAAACACCATATAAATGCTGTTGTGAGAAATGTTTTTCTTACACTGTGCATGATTTAAGGATGTCCTCCGATACAAACTAATTGCAATGAAATGGAAATTAGTGATTCAGCTTATACTCGTACTACCGCTAATAACTTATATCGCTGAAAATTATAGTAATATTGTTTCTCAATCATTACATAAGATTCAAGTGGCTTTTAACAATGCAACCCGCTATGTCTATGGCATATATCGTTACAGTACTGTTTCTTCCTGGCGTAGGATGATCCTAGAACTACTTGCACTTAAGATATTTGTTATTTTTGCATAACTTATTGATAATGAAAACTTTATCATACTTGTATGAAAAACTTACTTTTGGAACTTCAACCGGTTGCATGACACTACTGGTAACAAGATACTGACATCTCAATATATCCATATTTTTTTCATTAACGCCATTAAATTTGTGGAACTCTTTACCCTTAAGCTTTAAACGTACTCGTATACAAGCGAAAAACACTTTTGCTAAAGCCCTCGTTGACTATTGTTAAAAAAATTTACTATGATTCAAAAATGTCTCTTCATTTTATTTCTTATTCTCAAGTATGTTATATGCATGCATTTGTATTTTTGAACTTAATAGAAAAGGATTATTGCTTTAATATTTAAACCCCTATTTAATAATCATAATTTGTATATTTGTATCTCTTTTTTTTTTTGAAAATGTTATGGAACTACAAAAGAATGTTCTTATGATGAAATAAAAATAATGTAATTTGGACCAAATAGTCCCTTGATTAAAGGGCTAGAAAAACAGAGACTTTTTGTTTGAACATACATGTATGTATATGAATTGAAATATTTATTAAAAACATGGAAGAAAAACTTCAATATAGCCAAATATCAATTTTTGTTGAACACGGCAATACGATGCATGTTCGATGATAAGGCATAAATTGCAGTGTTGATTTTAATTTTCAAATATTAATATCGTTATCTCATATATAGATATGTACATGCGTCCATATATACATAAACATCTATGTATGTAAGTATATGAAAGCCTGAAATCAAATCACATTGATAATTATTCATTATGAAATTTGCTGAGAAATATGTTTCCATTTTCAAATCAAAAACATCAACTTTCATTGACAATTTTTTGCAACAAATATAAAAAAAAAAAATATTATTCAAAAATTAACAAAATTCCACGCTTCAAAAAGTATTGCGTTCACAAATACTTCTGACATTTTCATTCTTCTTTCCAACAACAGCATCGACTATCCGGCCAACAAAGCTAAAGCTCCATGGCTGCCTGCCTGCATATTCTCTGACTACGAGTGTATTTGATTTTAAGCTTCATTTATGCCCTTTGGAATTTATTAGTTTTTGCTCTCGTTTGAAATGGTCAATGGTGTGTAAATTGAACGAGAGACCAACAGATGGCTGGGGATACCAACGAAAAAGTTAAATTTCAAATTATTTAAAATAGAAAATAAATTTCAAATGAACTGCAATAGAAAACAAATATTCATGCAGAAAAGGGGAGATGAATGAATATAATGGAATTTAGCAGGTGATGGTGATATATTTTTAAAGTTTGAAATTTTAACATTTATTTAACATTTTTTGAATCACTGAGGACTGCGAGAATTTTTTGTTTGCTTTAAAACTTAAAAAGGATTAAATCCTAAAACGAGGTAGCAGTTTTGAAAAATTTACGCAATATTTTTGTGAACTTTTTTTTTTATTATTTTACCCAAGAGCAAAATAATTTGTTTATAGGAAAGAAACAGCGAAAAAGGTGCACATGTTTATCGATTTTCACAAGCTATCAAGTAATTTATTTAAGACTGCTAGAAAAATTGCGGTAAAATCGTCAAATTTTTGGGGGATGTTCTAAAATCGTCAAAAAGTAAAATTATGTTTTCAATAAATTTTTATTTTATTGAGTTTTACCTCAAAACATAATAGTTTAGTTAATAGTTTCTGTTGACAAAAACTACAGTAACATATATACAGTGAATTCGCGGAAACGCGAGTACTGGAACACTTGAAGAACTAGAAAACGTGACTACTGTTCTTTTTTACATTGATGTTTACAACTCTAAAACAAAAACAAAGCTTTCTTATATTAAAAAAAATATAGACATATATAGCTGTTGATCCTAATTTATTGACCTTTTTTAAATAATTTTCTTGCTTTAAATAATTTGCAATTTCCGAGGTCGTCTTTTATAAAAATGTTTCATTAAATTTATTCGATATTTCGTTGGAAACTTCTTCAGGGAAAAAATCGTTATAATTATTCAAAAGCAAAATATTCGTTCAAAAAGTAATTTTTATATAACTGCGCTATTTACACTCGATTTTTAAGCTTTTTTTTCTTTTGATACAGCAAATTTATGTACACTCCTCCAAATTGAAAAAAAACTCTAGTCGAAAATCGCAATTTAATATACAAATATATCAAAACATCAGAGCTCTATATCTCAGAAACTAAGCCTTTCCACAAACTCTATCACTTCACATTTTTTTTCTTATTCCTAAGTTTTCTAACCCACTACATAAATTCTTTCCAATTTAGAAGAGTTTGTGCAAACTGGACTTAAGTGACTTTCTAAAAAATATGCATTTTCCGTTTTACTCTTACAGTTAAAAAAGCCGCGAGCACACCTGGTATTTTATAAATGTAAAAAGTACGAGTATATAAAAGTTTCAAAACAATTTTCTAGCTAACTTAGCTGTATGTCTGTTTATTGAACCCTTTCTTCTGCAGTTGATTAGTTTCTTTTAGTACTGACAGCAGAATATACGCAACCGGAGAAAACATATTACATCTCGTACTCAATAATACAACTTTGTTTTAACTGTAGCAATTCCAACATTTAGCAAGTCCTGTCAAAATTCGCACAAATAAAACATTTAATAGTTATAAGCAGTTTGTTTTTATGGATTCCTATTTTTTTTTTTAAACCTTTGAAAGTATATTTAACAAACGACTTGTCACATGTCCTACTTTTAAATAAAATAAAGCATATCTAGCAATTAAAATGTTACCAATAATTCGACAGTAAAATTATTGAAATGTAATCACTTCAATAAATTGCGTTGCATTTAACTCAATTCGCAAAATAAATTGAAAACCACAATTTTATTTTCAGAGTTACATTTGTGAATGTATATGCGTTCATACCCAGCGAAAATTTCTATTGCAAAGTAATGTGTCAAAATGTTAATAAACATACTCTTGACTACTTGTGCTTTGACATTTTAAATCATTATTTTAACATGGCGTTGTCATTGGAGGCTAGTACTTACCATTCATGCTTACCAATAACTATTTTAAAATGTCATTAAAAAAGCTAATTGCTTATAAGTCCTTCATTTACAAATTGGAGCCGAATAAAACTATCAAAATAGCCGCAGATGTTTTGTATAAATGCATAAACTGTAATAGATAACTTTACATAATATAAAAAAAAGACATGACTTTAAGTCATGGTATAAATGCCTCCTTTATAAATACATTCTTACAAACAATATCTCTTGAAAAATGCCGTTTTCTGTACATGTGTCTTTTCAAAAAGCTCTTCTTTATAAAAGTACTACTTATATTCAATATTTTTCTTAAAAACTTCCCACAGAAACAAAAAATTATTAACGCCATGGAATTAAGTACGGAGCTTGTGTTTAGCACTATGATTTATAATTTTAAAAATTTAGAGTTAATACATTTGAACTTGCCTGGCAGCACATATCGCTCCTTTATTGCAACAAAATCATATCTCAAAAAATAAGCTTTTCGAGTTAACAATGCAGAATTATCAACAGTACCACATTTTATATAAAAAGTTATAAAATTACTTTTAATTTTTCAAATTACTTTTAAATTGTTTCCTCTAGGAGATACTTTCTGAAAATAAATTTCTAAGACTTGTATGGAAGATAAAAATTTGAAATGCGTTTTTCTCGAAGCGAGCTTTCTTTGAGTATGACTACGTTGCAATAAAGGAGCGATATGTAAAGTGAGCATCACAAACGACACGAATAGTAAAATTGCTAGAACAGCAAAATTTTATAATAGTAAATATTTGCGGCCGTATTTATAAAAAATATTGTATTTTATCCTAATATTATTTGATCTTCTTTTATGTTAAATTATTAAAATTTTTGCAGCTTAAGATCTTTTGTTGTTTTTTTATAAAAAAGTAACGTATTTTTATTTATTTGTTTCGATATTTCGCTTAGCATCGTTAGCATCGTCAGGAAAATTAAAATGTTAACATTTTAATTTTCCTGACGATGCTAACAAACAAATAAATAAAAATACGTTACTTTTTTTATAAAAAAACAACAAAAATTTTAATAATTTAAAAATATTGTATGTTTATTAAACATTTATACAGTTTAATACACCTACAATATTTTTTATGCATAAGGCCATTACTATTTTTGCTATTTTGTAAACCTGTTTCTATCACCTTATCTTTAGGTTTCATAATATAATATTTGCCACAAAACAACTACTTACATACGTAGATATACAATAGATATTAAACAAGTCATTACTTAACTACTTCTTAGTAATGCAGGCGGTAAATACTATGATATTGAAAAGAATGTTCTTAGGCAAGTTCCACAGTTTACCAAGTTTTCGCTGGGTATGTAAGTATAAGCGTGGTGTGCATGCTCCCACTTACACACAAAGGCATATGTAGATCACACATACTTATGTACATACATACATACATACATACTTATAATATGCCAAATTGCATGTTACGAATGAAAAGGTCATTTGTCAGCTATTAAATACTCTTGATAACTTTACTACTGTTTACGTCCTGTAAAGGCAATCCAATAAAAAGTTGTTATATAAACTGACTGACAATTGTGTGCGTGTGCGTGTGTGTGTGTGCACGTGTGTACACATTTATTTACTTAAATATTCATACGAAAATTTTTTTGACGAATGAAAAACAATTTAATGTATTTTTTGTTTTTTACATTGAAGCAATATACAAGTATGGGTGTGTATGTGTGATGCATAATGCTTTGATTGCTATTTTAATGTAAACTACGATGGGCACTAAATCCAATAATTGGGAACGATAAAAAGAGTTAAGCAATATACGTATTTACCTTGAACTTTGTACTAAGTTTGGCTTAAAAGCCGAATTATTGACGAAGGATACATATTAGATGAGTTCTTGTTCGGAAAACTATTGGCAGTAGACTTATTGGTCTATATGACTGCTTATGTTATGTCCTTACATAGAAAAAATTATAGTAAAAATAAAATCAACAAAATTTCTGTGTGAAAAAATAATTTGTATGCCTATAAAAAATATCTAAAAAGTAACCTTGGATATCGTATTTTGTTGTTGTTTAAAAAATTTTTTTATTTTCGATCTATAATTAATTTTACTAAACTTTTATTTGAATCCATGAATTCCTTTACAGGTCCGCATTCAAACAATTTATTAATTGATTCAACGAATTTTGTTATTGAAGATGAAAAAAATTGTTTTCTGTGTATAATCACAAATACCTTTCACTGCAGGATAATACCCCAGACGTAAAATAGCACTAACCACGCGTTACTGCACGAGCGTTTTGTTTGTATTTTTTATCAATACCTGTAGTTTTTCTGCAACATTTCACAAAATTTTCTTCAAAAATCTTCCGCTATATATAGCATTTTCTTGCGATGTCTTACTTGTTACTACAAAAATTATCACGAAATTTTATATAAAGGAAAATGAGCTGCTTAAGTAAATTTAGCTCACGCTATGCATTTGTTTTTTTTTTTTTTTCTCTCTGCTAAATTCATTGAACTTGTTGTTTGTCTAACCCGTACTACAAAGGTTAACAACACTTACATCTTTAACAGAAATCCTCAGCTTTTTTTAAGCTCTGTACAAATTTTCTATTTAACTTTCAACTTAAAGAGTATTATCCAAAGAAAAGTGCGACTACAAAGGAAAACAAAAAACTTCCCCTGCAACAATATTGCAGCCGTTTCTTCACAGTTTTTATTTGCTAGATTAAAGAAAGACAAATGACATTTTATGTTGTTGCACTTTGATTACTTATTTCTTAGCAAGAAAAGAAAGGAAATAAAAAACTATTCGTAACCAGAATAAAGGAAGTTACCGCCAAACAACATGCAATCGCAACATTTGGCAACTGGATGCCACGTCAGCATAAGTACAGCGGACTTAGTTTCATGATATAAAAATAAGGAAGAGATTAGAAGAAAAAAAAAACAAGAAAATAAATACAAATTTTTATGCTAAAGAAAATCTTCTTAAATATGAATGGAAAATTTGCTCATTGTTAGATTGAATAAATTATATACAGTATATATACAAGCATACAAAATGTGTACATTATATAAAGCATATGTCCCTTCGGGCTTCTGAGGAAATTTGTTTCAAACTTTCTTGTGAGCTTGCAAGCTTTTGCTATGGTGTTTCTCTTCTGTCTGGCATGGTAGAATTTCTCCAAAAATTAACAGTTTGCAGTGGTATAGAGTATTCTGCTAATAAATTTACTCACACATCCGGTTTTAAAGGTATGACTCGCAGTTGACGTTCCAAGATAGCACACCGTAATTACTCTTAGAATCGTTACCACAGGCTAGTTCAACATGCGAAAAATATCACAGCAAAACTCCTTACATAGAAAAAATGTATGGTTTCAAACAAAACTTGAGTAAAAATAATTATTGATCGAAGTCAAATGTTTTAGTACAAAGTTATTTTTCGACGTACATCTATCCAGCGTCGAAAGTTTCGATTACAGAAGCGATGG
The DNA here is from genome assembly GCA_914767995.1 of Thecocarcelia acutangulata. NCBI lineage: Eukaryota > Metazoa > Arthropoda > Insecta > Diptera > Tachinidae > Thecocarcelia > Thecocarcelia acutangulata. The sequence continues at coordinate 4,704,088 of OU612097.1, forward strand.
TCAGATGCACACTGTAGGTTGGTAATGCAGACTATCTCAGTATAGGTTTTCAAACACATTTATAGACTGAACTCCTACCACATGCATATCAGACAAGCCAGATAGTGAAGTGTTCATCCAACAAAAGCTCATTACTTCCCAGCATACATTGTAAATTAACAGGAAGCAGCTCGACTACAATCTCTCATACTTTGTTAGTCGGTAATAGGCAGCACGAATACAGTCTCATTGTCAGTAGACATCTTGAGTACAATCTTGCTTACTTTGCAAGATGCGTTTGACGCATCTCACACACAGTTTTTCGGAAATATTCCATTAAATTAATTTGTTCGGTTTGTTGCGTTCTTTTCTAAATATTATATATTATATTAAATTATATTATATTATATTATATTATATTATATTATATTATATTATATTATATTATATTATATTATATTATATTATATTATATTATATTATATTATATTATATTATATTATATTATATTATATTATATTATATTATATTATATTATATTATATTATATTATATTATATTATATTATATTATATTATATTATATTATATTATATTATATTATATTATATTATATTATATTATATTATATTATATTATATTATATTATATTATATTATATTATATTATATTATATTATATTATATTATATTATATTATATTATATTATATTATATTATATTATATTATATTATATTATATTATATTATATTATATTATATTATATTATATTATATTATATTATATTATATTATATTATATTATATTATATTATATTATATTATATTATATTATATTATATTATATTATATTATATTATATTATATTATATATATAAATATTATATATTTTTTGCATTAATGCCTTTTTTATAATCTTTATTAGCTTTCTTACATTTAGCCTTAATTGTGTTATCTAGGTAATTTTACAAAAGCCGTCGAAGGTTTGATTTATAATTAAAAAATAAAATAAAATACAGACATATATACGCGATATAAAAGATGTAGGAAGTACTTTTTTTGGAACTCCTTATACTACTGTAATATGCTTTGTAAGTTGGCATTTACTGAACACAAAGTGTTGCACACATGTTTAAAGAGATGTAATGTGTTAGGCAGTTTTCGCTGCTGGGTATATACATACAAATTATTTAAAAAAAAATTATAAACAACTTGTTTTTTATATTTCCTAGTGGTGTATCAGTCCACATTTCATAGGATCTAGCCTAATCACCACTATTAGAAACTAATAAAATGAATAAACTCCATTAATTATTTTTCAGACAAAAATCTTATCGACTTTATTTTTACCATATTTTTTTTTATGTATCTAAGTGTTATCTAAGTGTTATATCTTCATTGAATTCATTTTGTTATAAGAGTTTCGCCCACTTGTATTATGAACTTCTGGTATATAGTTTTATATAGTTTTCAATCTGATCTAATAATATATTTTGCTTGAAGGTATTACATATTATATTAAAGAGATAGCTGCTCCAACAAAGCAACTAAAAAAGTCTCACCTTAAGTTTTTTCCCCAATTACTTTTAAAAACATTTAATGAAAAAATTTAATTTAAGTTAAAGCTCTTAAGTTTCGTTCAAGCCATTAGAATGCAGTGAATTAGAAAAACTGTAAATCAACTAATGAAAACAACACCAACACGTTTCCCCCTCCGTTTAAACAACAACAACAAAAACAAAAAGAGAAAAGGAAAGCTGTCAACAAAATGTGAATGTGTCTCAATACTCCCCTTAAAATTTAAGTAATTTATTGTAGAGCCGGAGAAAAGTAATACAAATTTGAAAATAAAACCAGAATATGTTTTAAACTCTACATAATCCTTTTAAAGCACAAAAATACACATTCAACAATACACTGCTCAACCCCCCACCCACCCACCCACCCAACACAACATCATACAACACAAAAGCCTTGAATGAAAGATCCAACAACATAAACAACAACGGCAAAACGAAAAACCTTTTTTATTACCAAAAATTGCAAAGCAAGAAGCAACCAGGCAGGCATTAACAAAAGCAATGCAAAAATAAAGAAATAACAACATCAACAACAACATCATCCTACAATCAATAAGCTTAACAACAGTTGAGAACACCAAGAACTTAATTCCTGTACAAATAATCATGATGCCACCGCTGTTGTTTCGTTTGTTTGACAGTGTTGGCTGTGTAGACTGTGACTGAGTGAGTGTCTTTAAATTATGAACATGTCTGCACCGGAATATGACAATTATACAAAAGCAATGAAAGAAATGAAACAAAACCGGAAAGAGGAAGTAAACTGCATTCTCAAATATCGTATGGATTTCGCCAGCAACGACTCTACATACATACATACATACTCATGTTTACTTCCAAACTGCAAAAAGAAACAAAAACTCTTAGCAATTTGTTCTTGTTGTTAGATTGTTTATTAAGATGACAAATTAAAAAGCGAGCTAGCAATGATAAAAGTAGCAGCGGATGTCGGGAAAATGAATAAATATTTAAGAATTTTATTAAAATGTTTAAAGGAATTTCAAGATTTAGAAGAGAATTTCCAATAATGGAAAATGACCTGCACAACGCGGATTGCCGATATACGATGAGTTGCAGCAGTCCTCAGAAGTGTTGAATAAAAGAAGACTTATTCGCTTTTTATTAAACCATACCAAGAGCCATTAGGAAGGACCAACGTTTGAGCAACATCGAAAGTATATACACTGCGCGCTAATCATTATTGTTAGGTTCAATTCAAACGTACACAAATACTACTCTCTCTTTACTGCTCTTCATTATATGTTTCCTAGTTCCAGTAAATACATTGCATATGTAGGGGTCATCCCAAGATAAAGAATAGTAGATATTTTTATAAAATTTTTGTTTGAATCCATGTATTTCTTTACGGGTTTTTATTCAAACGATTTATAAACGATTCAGCGAATTTCATTATTCCTTATGAAAGAAAATTCTATGCTAGTGTTGACTGATTCATGTGTTTTTTTTTTTTTTTTGGTGTTTTTTTTCTGAAAAATTCCTTAGATATAAGAACTATTCTCTACGACTATACTCAGAAACATGCTAATGATTCAAAATTTTACTTCTCTCTTTTTAGCTGGTCTCAAATATACTGATAATCAGCGTGTCATAATTCATGTCAAGGATGTCAATGATGAACCACCTTATTTTATCAACCGCCCCCTGCCCATGCAGGCAGTAGTACAACTAAATGCACCACCAAATACCCCTGTGTTTACTCTGCAAGCTCGCGATCCGGATACAGATCATAATATACATTATTTTATTGTACGTGATCGTACAGGTGGGCGTTTCGAAGTAGATGAACGTTCTGGGGTGGTGCGTACACGAGGCACAGATCTTTTCCAGCTCGATATGGAGTATGTTCTGTATGTGAAGGCTGAGGATCAAAATGGCAAAGTAGATGATCGCCGCTTTCAAAGTACACCCGAAGAACGTCTGAGCATAGTGGGCGGTAAGAGGGCGCCACAGTTTTATATGCCCAGCTATGAGGCGGAGATACCGGAAAACCAGAAAAAGGATTCAGAGTAAGTGTTAACTTGTATTTCTTATAGATGCATCTTTTTTTTATTTTGCTTGAGTATGTATTGTGCTGTATTCGTTTTCTTAAAAGTATTTCCATTCTTCTATTTTTATCCTCAACCTTATTGACTTTATCGGCTTTTGCTCTGTTCGTTTTCATTACTTTGTTTTTCTCAACTTAAGTTTATTTATTTTAATTCAATATTAAGCCATTGACTGCTTAAGTTCCTTGAAATACAGTTTAACAACATTTCTCCTTTTCTTTTATTTGTTGCAGCATAATTTCCGTTAAAGCAAAATCTTTTGCAGACCGAGAAATCCGTTACACACTTAAAGCCCAAGGCCAGGGAGCGGGTACATTTAATATTGGTCCTTCTTCAGGCATTGTTAAGCTGGCTAAAGAACTGGATTTTGAAGATTTACGACAACCTCATGTCTACTCCTTGATTGTTACAGCCACCGAGGATTCTGGTGGTTTTTCAACATCCGTTGAGGTTTGTTTACACTGTTATAAATACTTTAATGCGAGTGCACGTATAAAATTTTATATATTGAACTATTATTTGAACAATATTGAAAATAAGTTTTCTATACTTTAACTTGGCACGGTTGCATCCGTTTCCCTGCCGCCAGCATCCACCTCGCTGCAGCAGCCGAATACGAGTACAACCAATAACTTTTCCTTGCACTAACACTTGCATGCATGCACATATTTTTCTTTAGATTCTTTCCTTTCATTCCTTTATATTTTTCCTCATACCACCATGGCATGGCTTTGCAATTTCTTTTTTTTTTTTTTTGTGCAATAGTTGGAGCGTCATTAGATTTTTGTTTTTTTCTTTTACTGTTTGTGGTCTGGTTTTTGCAGCAGTAAATTTTCCAAGGGTAATTTAATGTCATTTGAGATTTGTTTTAAACTTTACCAGCAATTGCACTTAAATGCATAATTTTTATTTTATTTAGAATAAGAAACGAACGAGAATATCTTTTGTAAAAGAGTATATGTACACATTACGGAAGAATAGGAAAAAAAATATTAACTCAAATTGACAGTTTTATTGGAAAATTACAACGAACTTTACAATATTTTCTCTAGGTTTTATTAGTTTTACTTTTTCTTTTTTTTTTTTTTTTTCTTTCAACTTTACTGGTTTTCCTGAAAGGGTGTGTGGTTTGCATAAAAACTAAGAAGTACGATTACAAGAAGGAAAAAAAAGAGTTCAGAAATGAAATTGGAAAAATTATGTTAAACATGTCAAGCAATATAAAAAATAATAGCAACATCACAGCAGAGGGAGAAGCTCATAAATCTTATAAGAAATAAAACAGAAACGAAATTGGCAGCTTCAATTTGATAGAAAAAGCGATAAAATCTTGTAATGCAAGAAATATAGGACAGAAAAACGTATTTAGGTTGGAAATTCGTACAAAAACAAACCGGATATAGAAATGTATGTAGATGTTGTTAATTGAATAAAGTTTCAAAAGAATTTAGTACTAAATAGCTATTTGGATGAAGTAAATTGATAGATTAACTTAAATTATAAGACGTTTTCAAACGACTTTGAACAGTTTACCTCTTTCCCCATCCCCTTATAATATATCAATTTTAAATGTTTCAAAATATCGCTAAAACTCGTATAATACAGAGTTACTGATCAATTTTGATACATTAAGAAACTCAAATTTATTTTTTCTTTAAATTCATATGAAAAATAATACGTTTGAAAATAATTGAATTCAAATGGCCTCCACCCTCGTTGGCGACATCTTATCAAAAAGTTATTCATTACTGCCTGGAGTGCTTTAATTCATCCAAATTTGTCGGGTTTTCTTTTGTAAACTTCTTGCTTTCAATAATCCACAAAAAAAAAAAAAAATCAGGTACAGTGAGGTCAGGAGACCTGGCAGGCCAACGGAACGCGGAGTTTCTTGAAATCAGTTTATTTTTACTTCAATTCTGTCATAACAGTCGTGGCTATGCGACAAGTTGCCTCAAACAATGTTGAAAAGGATTCTACTGCAGCGCAATTCAAGAAAGAAAAACTCTATCATCTCTTTCAGTAATGGTCTCCATTGGCCCGTAACAGTAAGACCATTTTCTTCTAAAAAGTAAGGCCCGACAAAGAACCTTGAAGAAAGTGCACATCACACTGTGATGTGAAGTGGATGTAATTGCATCTGATTGAGTATCTATGGGTTAGAATTACTCCATATTCGACAATTTTGTTGTTGTGACGAGGTAGGACGTTTTCATCCTCAGACACCATTTGAATGAGCTTCTCAAAAAATTCAAAGCGAATGGGGAAGTCTCTAGGGTTTAGTTTGTTTGTTAATTGAATATTATATGAAAATAAGTTTGAGTTTTGGTGCAAAATTGTCTGCAGTGACTGTCTGCTGACTTCCGTTTGAGCAGATAAGCTCCTTGTCGAAACCACCAAACGTGCGCCTATATTCTCTTTGGACGGAAACAATGGACTCTATAGCGTGAAAGCGTTGGACTATCCAAATTCTTGTTTCCTTGTCTCAATTAGTTATATTTAAAAATCAATCTATAAAACACAGCAAAAATGGAACAGATTAGTTACACAGAAAATAAGTTATTACTTTTTTTTTTGTTAGCAGCTTTCATCAGCCACCCTGTATAAAGAACTTCAGGTAAATACCAACGTTTTTGCTGTCGTGTTCGTATTTCAATAATGATATGTCAACTCAAGGCGAACAAAGAGCAACTAATGCAATGAATTGCCAAATTAAGCAGTGTTGCCAACTCAAAGCTGAGTGTAACCCATTTAGAAGCTCCACTACAAAAGTATACTTTAAGCGAGTGCACGTATATATGCATTCGAATGGTTTATATTACCAAAATTGGAGTGGAAAGTTTTTTTATTTATGCTAGAGTTCTCCAATGCGTAACATAAAGTAGCATGTAAAACGCTTTTTATATTTCAAGATTTTTCCTGCACACTCTTATAAAAAAATATATGGTTGACATGACAACATACTATAGTTGAATTAGATGATTGGTACCGAAAATGTTATATTCTTATATTTAAACACCATTGATTTGCCTCACTATAGTTTTGTAAGAAAAATTTTATAAATAATTATATTCAATTCAGCTTCAACATTGTTATAATTGGAATCAAATACAGTATCAATAAAGTTTTCCATATTAATTATGCCAACCAACCATATTGCTGTTATTAATCAGCCATATTAATGTCACAAACTGATACACAAAAGATACCTAAATAGACTAAGTAATCATTCCAACCGATTAGATGATAGCGACGAAATCCAAAGACTTAAAAGGCTACATGTAGTTGATCCACCCTACAGGAAGTAAATAGCAAAAATCTAATGTTATTGTATCACAACTAAAAAAAAGTTAATCTTTTTGCACTTTTTTTTCTTATTTGGAGTGTAATTGAAATTCAATATATGTAAGTTAAATGTTATGAAATTGCTTATTATTTTAATTGTAAAATAGATTGCAAATATATAATTAAAAAAAAAAAACGAAAATAAAAAAATTTAGAAAGAATATTAAAGTATTAAAATGATTGGATCGAAATCTATTGGAAAATGTGACTGTAATGACGAAAAACTGAAGTGGGATACATGTGTCCCAGTCATCGTCAAAGGGTTGAATTGAAAATTTTGTGTAAATATTTTCTGTCCTTGTATGGAGAATGAAAGAGAAAAGGATGACACACTGACTAACCGTGATGTAAATGATTTTACATCATGTGATTTATAGAACTTAAAACAGTTAAATTAATTCAGTGCTACTGCCAAATATGCAAAACTATCACATAATGTCACAGCGATTTTATCAGAGTAAAAATATTGCAAATGCAAGAGACCTGTAATCCAAAAACTAAAATTGTTGATTTTTGTGTAATCGAAATCCACACACACACACACACACACAGACATGCATTCACACATTTCCCTATATCATAATTTAAATTTTTTTTCTTGCTTAATGTTTGGCCTAAAAACTGTATCAGTTTGCTGTAATTTGAAACAAAACCTTTTGTTTAAGGACTTAAGCTCTGTGCAAATTCTAATTGTTATACAAATTTACATCTTTTCATATGTGTCATTCTAGCTGACAATTCGTGTTACTGATGTCAACGACAATGCACCTAAGTTTGAGTTGCCGGATTATCAGGCGCACAACGTTGATGAAGATATACCTTTAGGCACCAGCATTTTGCGTGTCAAAGCGATGGATTCTGATTCAGGCGCCAATGCAGAAATTGAATATTTAGTATCCGATGATCATTTTGCTGTTGATTCGAATGGCATTATTGTAAACAATAAACAATTAGATGCTGACAACAATAATGCCTACTACGAGTTCATTGTAACGGCCAAAGACAAAGGTGAGCCTTCAAAGTCTGGTGTGGCTACAGTGCGCGTTTACACTAAAAACAAAAACGATGAAGAACCAAAATTCTCGCAACAAGTCTATACGCCTAATGTGGATGAGAACGCTGGCCCCAACACATTGGTAACCACTGTTGTGGCATCTGACAAGGATGGCGACAATGTAAGATTTGGTTTTGTGGGTGGTGGCACATCGTCGGGTCAATTTGTAATTGAAGATATAACGGGAGTAATACGTTTGCATAATAAGGCAATAACACTAGATCGTGATAAGTATGAATTGAATGTTACGGCAATGGATGATGGTTCGTGCTGTGTGAATGGCGACCAAACGATACACACCTCCACGGCAGTGGTGGTCGTTTTCATTACAGATGTCAATGACAACAAGCCGGTTTTTAAGGATTGTGGCACCTATTATCCAAAAGTTGAAGAAGGAGCGCCAAACGGCAGTCCTGTTATAAAGGTGGTGGCCACCGATGAAGACAAAGGTGTCAATGGTCAGGTAAGTGCTGCTGTATATAAAAATGTGTTAATATTTTAGGCCTTCTTCCTTTGATATCTTCTATTAAAAAAATTCAATTTAAATGTATTGAGACAAAAACAAAGAAGACAAAATAGGTTAGAGCTAAAAAATATTAATCAACCACTTGACATCAAAATAATGCAATTCATAAAGTAATTCTTGAACAAGATACATTTCGGGATCAGTTTTTATCGATATACAGTGGTGGCCACATAATTAAAAAATTTTTTATAGTAAATTAATTTATTGTTTTGATGATATATCTGAGATTCTATTGTTGGTTAACTAGACGCCATAGCGTTTTTCATCTGAAAAACTTTGATTCGTCACTCCATAACCTATTTTTTCAAAAACTTATTGGTTACTTAATGTTTTTCCTGACAAAATCCAACTGTGTTTACAATTTTTTTATTTTTGGAGACGAAAGGTTTTTCTGTGCGTTGCATCCAAGTAAGGCAGTTTCATTAAGCCTCCGTCGAGTAGTTGTAGATGATATATGGCTGTCATATGATGACTCTAATTCAACTTTTAGCTGTTAAAAGCTTTCAATTCGGTCAGCTTTAGAGGCACTTACGACTATTCTATTGTCACTGGCTGTGGTTTTACACAATTTGGAGGCTCTGGCTACATTATTCGAGTTCCAAATTTATCAAAATAATTCATTACATTATAGATTTTTTCTCTAGACCAAATAAGTAGTCTTGCAAAAAGAATTAGTTGTTTTCTCGGGGCCTCATTAATCTAATGATTACTTGCCTTTCTTCTTCGGAGCAACTTGGTTTTTCTCCCATATCTAGTGCCTAATATTGGTATATAATTTTAATTTAATTTTCATTTAAAACATACCTATCAACCAATTTTTGCAACAAAACGAATTAGATTAGATTAGAATAACTTTATTTAAGTAGCAGAGCTGAAAATGTTTTAAATATGTGTCTACTTGAAAAACGTCAAAAACGTGGTTTATTTTTTTAAGAAAATTAAACAAAAAATTAATGTACAGAAAGAAGTGCAAAAGATACCAAACTTATCTATGCAGTGAAAACATTCCGTTGAAATAACAAAGGATCATATAAAACATCGAAAGAATTAAAGATCACCTTTATGTTTTAATTACATGTCCACCACTGTACGTCAGCACTTGATGATGAACCAAATCTGCAAATGAACTCACGAGTGACTAGCTCTTGCAAACTTTCCATGTCGAAATCATTAACAAAACTCACTAACTCGTGCTGCCAGTAATGTAAATTCTCAAAAATCAAGTATAAATTTGTAAAATTGCCAACTTAAACGAATGAGATTAACTTTAACTTTGAACTGAAATCCTATTAACTACTTTCAACTAATATTGAAAGTTATCAGGAAAACTCAGTGTTCCAAAAACATGCGTTTGAAATTGATGTTAATTAATAAATGATTAAAAACCATTTAATTACTGAAATTAGAGGTAAAACCATGAGTAAAGATTACTGTTGCCATGGAATATAAAATCATGAATAGTTAATCACACAAATTTTATAAATAATTAAATATTTAAATTGTTTGAATAAAACAGATTATTAACAAAGTGCACACGTGATTTAATATGAGATGAATATAGAATGAGAGAATGATTCAATAGCTCGGTGGCTGAGGGGCTTAGCCAACCGTTCATGGTACGTCATGACCCGAGTTCGAATCCGAAAATGGCTGCTGATGAGTAGTGTAGCGACTACGAAACAGCCAGTTTGTCCCTCAGCTAAAAGTTTGATTATTATTTTTCCTGTCTTCTGCAATCAAAAATTATTGATCACAGCAAATTTGTACTATAAAAAAATCCTTCATAAGAAAACTTAGGAAAGGAAAACCTTAAGCTAAAACAAATGTGCTACAAATGTGCAAAAATTAAAAATATAATTTAAATATTAGTTCAACAAAACATCAACAAATTAATATTTACAAATTAATATATTTAACATAATCTTTTGCAGGTTAAATACTCGATTGTCCAGCAGCCCAATCAAAAGGGTACTAAATTTACAGTGGACGAAGAAACCGGTGAAGTATCTACAAATAAAGTGTTCGATCGTGAAGGTGATGATGGCAAATTTGTATCGGTAACCGTTAAAGCTACTGATCAGGGTGAGCCCAGTTTGGAGGGTGTCTGCTCCTTTACTGTTGAGATAACGGATGTCAATGACAATCCCCCACTGTTTGATCGCCAGGTATGTGCTTGAGTAAATTTTATAATATTCGAGAATGCAGTTTTGATTCTTTACTTTTCAATTTTAGAAATATGTGGAAAACGTCAAACAAGATGCCAGTATTGGCACAAATATTTTACGTGTTTCGGCTTCCGACGAAGATGCCGATAACAATGGTGCCATTGTTTATAGTTTGAGTGCGCCATTCAATCCAAATGATTTGGAATATTTTGACATTCAGGCAGAATCTGGTTGGATTGTTTTGAAGAAACCACTTGACGTAAGTTCTTGTTGACATTTTTATTTACATATATACAATATTTTATTTTTTAAATATATTATTTTTTAAAACAACAATCTCTCTTGGTTTAAAAATATAACATTCTTTGGTTTTCAAAAATTTACTGCAGAGCTTTAGAAAATAGTTTAATTAGTTTTTATTCTGGTAAACAATTTATGATGTTTTTCACAAAAATTGTTTTTGCATCGAAATGTTGTAGTTTTCTGAAATATACTTAAAAGTGTTGCCGGTTACACAATAACAATTACATTTATAAATTAAAATAACAATTAACAGCAGATGTACAAAGAAAAAGATTCTGACCCTTTCATGTCATTATACCGCTGTCGTGGGCTGTACCCCATATTCGAGGACTTTTAGCGTAACATATTTAGATCAAGCCGAAATTTAAATAAATAGAAAGAAAGTGTTAAAAGACAATAACGCTTCTGTATTTTCATTTCATTGAGCGTGGCTATGAATCTTAAGTCTAATTATAAAATTATGTATTTATAGTATTCCTTTTAATTCAAGTTTTTTTTTGCCAAGATTACAAATTCGCTTACATCTTGACTTGGTATTCAATATCGGCAACAAGTTGAAATATAAACAAATATTAAGATTTTGATAGGGGAAAAATTTATAAACAGCCCAGTTACAAATTAAAATTCCGTGGGAGTTTTTTTCACTTTTCCCTTTCCTCCAATTATGAACAAACATGAAGTATACAGCCCAGTTACAAATTAAAGTTCCATGGGAGTTCTTTCACCTTTCCCTTTCCTGCAATTATGAACAAAAATGAAGTATGCAGCCCAGTTACAAATTAAAATTACGTGGGAGTTTTATCACTTTTCCCTTTTCTCCAATTATGAACAAAAATGAAGTATACAACCCAGTTACAAATTAAAATTCCGTGGGAGTTCTTTCACTTTTCCCTTTCCTGCAATTATGAAAAAACTAAAACACTTTTTATATTTTCCTTTTGCTCATTCACTGAAAACACTGAAAAGAGATCAAATCTTTAATTCTTATGGTCAAGTTAACAAATATTGTGCTTTAATTTGAATTGAAAAAAGTACGTTACGTGAGAAATAAATTCCGAGAGGAATAAATACCGCAAATATTTGTAATTGGGCTGAAATGTTTGTTAGGTTCTTCCTTTTCCCCATTCACTAAAAATACTAAACGAAGATTAAATCTGCAATTCCTACGGTCAAGTTAACAAAAATTGTGCTTTAATTTGAATTGAAAAAACTACTTTGACGAAAATAAATTGCATGAGAAATAAATTCCGCGAAAATATTCATAACTGGGCTGATAGAGAATATGTGTCTTTCTTCCTCAAAATTAAAACTGTGCACTGTACTCAAATATCAGCAATTCCACCCCCTTCAAGCTGCTCTTAACTCTCACATCTACAACCACAAGACTTGGGTAAGACAATTGCGCCACTAACTTGCCGAATGTGAAAGCACGAAATTGTGCAAGAAAAAATAACAGGTTTAGTCTGTTTTCAGAACTAATGAATCGGCCCGTGTTAGAGCTTGTTTGTGTTTGAAGAAATGTGTAAATAAATATAAAAGTGTAGAAAGTGTTAGTGTAGAAATATTCGGGCTCACCATCATACATTAACAGAATATTTTTGCGTGTAAACATCATAAATTATTTTACCATTGATATTAAAGCCAATAAAATATACTTTGCGGCAATTTCCCTAATTTTATTTTACTAACCCTCTTTTAAGTTTTACTAACAAGACTTTGGGTTCAAAACGAAATCAATCAATAAAACATTAACGAAAACGTATTGCGGCTTTTCCGTGCCTCTAGTCGGGGCTTGTGTTTATTACACATTTAAATATGTAATAAGTCTTGTTTACGCGAAACTATTTTTGTTTTGGTTATAAGAAGTTGAAAGTTGGAAACTCCACAAACAAACTTTTTACAATCATGTACCTCCCCTTTCGGATAGTCGTTGTCATTGCCTCATCAACTCAACATAAAAGTTTGGCGACGGCACTTAATATTATTATAAACTATTTATCTTTCAAAAGTAGTGTAGTGTAGTCGATAACAAGAACATATTTGAGCATGCTGGGTTGACGTGGCGATGACGTTTCTTACCAAAAGGTGGATCACCAAAAACTATTTTTCCAAGTACGAGTAGATACTCATTGAAATAAGAATATATCGTTTTCCATATAAGTTATTAACATAAAAGTTTGGCAGTCTCATAACACATTAACATACAATAATATAACCACGTCTTTGAGGATAAACTTTTGTTGTATAATTTCAATTATTTAAGTTATTTAACTGCACCAATTTTTTTGTTATATAATTATTTAAACTAGTAGTGGGAAAGAGTTTATTACTGAATTAGACTCCATTTTATTTATGATTTGCCAAAACGTCTATAATTTGTTTTAATATTATTATTACAATTTCTTTTTAACAAAACTAAACAATAAAAGTTTTTTTTTTATAAGTAAGCAGTGCAAATTTTTGATAAATTCATTATGCTGTATTAGAATGTGAAAATTTAAAAACATTTTTTTTAAACTATATTACTACACCCTTTTAGTTTATTTCTTAACATTTTTTCCAATTGGCTGGTAATTCAATTTGCTGAAGTTATTCTTAAAAATAACAAAAACAAAAAATTACATGGAATGTTACCTTTAAACCAGTTAATAAAACAATTGATTTTTAGCATTTTTCCCGAATGAAGAATATTATAAAACAATAAGTAGTAAAAATACAAATTTAAAAGCGGAAACTTTTTCATAAAGGTTTTGGCCGTCAGGTATTTTGTATGATAAGCAAAACACTTAAAACTTTTTTAATAAACATTTTACTAGCCAATAAAAACTAAAAAAAAAAAATTTGAAAACTTTACTAACAATTTCGTGACATTTTCAGTAAAAAGTAAACAAAAAAAAATTAAAAAAAAAAATGATGTTACGGGCATTTTTGAAACATCGAATTTCTTTCTTAATTCAACGCAAGATGGCATATATTTTAACATAACTATATATATTATTGTTATTGAAATAGAGAATGGTCCCTTAATTAATGTTATCTTGAAAATATATTCAAGCTAACAAATATTTGAATATAAAAATTTTTTAATAAAAACTTGACAACGATAAACACCAACAGCCAGTTCGTCGATATCGAAAGGATAAGAAAATTGATTTGGGTTTTTTCTAACTTAAGTCTATGCGAACAATGTGGCAAAATTGAATTAAAACACATAAGTTCATGCGAACGAACAATAGTGACATGGACGAACCCAAATTTATTCGAATGTGAGTGACTAGCTTTCTTTCGCATACATTTTTATTCGATATCGTCGAACAGGCTGTAAATTTTTCTTTTTCGTTAGCAAATTATATTTACGAGGACGGATTGATATTGAAGCTACCTAAGTAGAAAAAAACATTTCTGTTCAAAAATCATTTACTTCCCTACCATGTTAGTCTCCTTTTAGCTCAATATATTTAGTAAGACAATACTCCAACTTTTCTATACGCGCTAGTTTCAGTAATCACTTCTTCGATGAATCTTTTTCTTGTGAGCCCTTTTTCAAGTTTGGAAACAAGAAAAAGTCACTAAAAGCTAAATGTGGACTATAAGGTGAATGATCAACAAACTCGTAGTGCATTCCACGTAATTTTAACATCGTATCTAATGCTGTGTGAGCCGGACTGAAATGAACCACTGTTTGCTTCTTTAAATGTGCTCGTTTTTTCTTGATTGCATCAATTAATGCATCCAATAATGCACGATAATACTTTCCTGTGTCCTTTTTTAAGATAATCGATGAGAAATATTTCGTGTTCATCCCAAAATACAGTGGCCATAAACTTGCCAGCCAATTTCACTGTCTTTGCTTTCTTCGGAGTACTTCCGCCTATTGTTTCATTTGAGCTTTAGATGTGTAGTGGTGGACCCACGTTTCATCAACAGTTATTAATCGACGCCAAAAATCAGCAGGATTACGCTTTATCATGTCCAAACACCGCTGTGAAGTGTTCTGTCCATCTCGCTTTTGTTCGACACTGACCCAACGCGCCACCCATCTTGCCGATAGCTTTTTCATTTAGAAATGTTAATGCAAAATGTTGAAGACACGTTCATATGCTATGTTTACCATTTCATTTATATTGATGTCAAGAATTTTCGTGGTATTTTCTTCAGTAACCACCGCTTTTGGCCTTCCTGTTGATGGTGTTGTAGCAGTGCTTGTTCGACCGCATTTCACTTCCACAATTCAATATTTTAACCTGCAATCTGCCGGAGCAGACTCACCGTAATGTTTATTGGACTTTTCTTTGCCTCTTTCGCCATTTTCCCTTTCAAATAATAGTGTTCAATAACTACATAAAATTTTGTTTTTTTTTCCACTTTTCAAACAATACAAAAGTTGCTTACTTCAAAAGACTAAAATAAATAAACTAATCGATGAATTTGGGTGAAATTTTAACAGCTCAGGTTTGACAGATCAATAGCAATCCGCCCTCATATAATTCGTGTTTACTTATACAAGCTTGTTTTAGGTGAAAGAATGAAATTTAAGGTTGCTAACATTCAAATGGCAAACTACTTCGTCCAAAATGAGCTGCACCTTTGGCAACCGATGAGGTATCTTTAATGAGACAAACAAAAACGAAATTGTTATATTTATCGATAGCAGCGTTTTTGCCATATACTCCATATTATTAAAAAATAATAATACATTCGGTTATTCTGCTGCACAGTTAGTGCGGTAGACCTATGACCCCCACAAACAGAATGCTCTTACCCTTAAGAGCATTGCGTGGTAATCAATGCTCTAAACACTTGCTGATTTTGTGATGAAAAAACCTGCCTTTAATATAAACATATCTCTCCTTTATTGTAACAAAGTCATATCTCACCACATCAGGTTTTCGAGTTCGAGAATAATCAACAGTATAGCCCCGTACCATGCGTTATATGGGTCTGTCAAAAATGTAGAATCAGTGCAACTGTATGCGACAAGCTACACATCAGAAAGAATAAGTCGCATAGGCGCGTACGATGCAAAAAGTAGGTTTACTTTCTACTTTTGTACGCGTTATAAAAACTGTGAGTTGTTTTTGATAGCCGCAGATCACAACGATTCATTTTATTTCTTCAAAGTTATCGCCAAGAATATTTGTGCCGTGAATTGTTATTTTATGTTTTTGTGTTAAAAAAAAAATACTTTTATTTAAAAAATACTTCAAACACAGCAAATAACTTATATTCAAATACAACTTAAAACTTAACAAAAAGCGTTGCATAAAACTCGAAAAGCGTAGAACACGTAGAAAGTTTGAAACGTGGTATGGACCTTCAGCTTATTATCCTTTACATTGCGCAAAAATTTATTGAAATTATTTTTAAACTGCCCCCTTCTAGGAGATATTTTATAAAACGTGTATGGACACTAAAACTGTTAAATATGTTTTTCTCAGAGCAAGCATTTTGAGTTATGACATTGTTGCAATAAAGGAGCTGTATGTTCCTCAAAAATTCCCAAATTCAGAAAAAAGTATTGATTTACCAGTTAATTACATCTGAAACAATACTTTTTTCATACTTTTTCTAAAAAAAAATTAAATATAATGAAATAAAGTCGCGCCAAAGCTGAAGAGCTTAAATCTTATTTTTATTATAAGTATATCTCTGTAAGTCTAGATAATTTTGGGACCATTCTCGTATCTACATACATACGTATCTAAAAATTTCTTCACCTAACACTTTTAAATCCTTATTTCTAAACTTAGTTTACGTTGCTCCCACCTGAAAGTTATTTTGTTGTTTTTTTTTTTTTTATATAAAAAAGACTATAAAGTTTTTGAAGGTCTTTTAAGATACAAAGAATATTTTTTGCTCTTCAACGCATGCATTCTAAAAATAAATAAACCGTATAGAAAATATAAAGATTTTAATATATACTTTATTTATTTTAATTTCTGTGCACCTTTTTAAGAAAACTTCTGTTGAAATATTTAAAATTTTCTGTTAATTGAAACAACATTTTTCTCTTATTTTTCATATTTTATTAAAAAAATAAACATCCTTCAAAATCTACATTTTCGATAAAAAATAAAAATATTGTATTAAAGGGTTGTTATCCTGTAAGTAAAAATATTCCAAAGTTTTAAGAACAAACTGTCAATGTTTAACATTATTTACCAACACTTGTAATCGATGTTGTATGCAAAACAAGATTTGAATTAATAATGCAAATAGTGTCATAATGTTAACAATCCATCCTCATTGATTAAACCCGTTTTAAAGGCAGTAATTGTTAAGTAATTTTCAGATTTATTCAGCCGCCTGATAAATGTTCCAGAATTGAAAAGAAATATTCAAGTAGTTATGGTACAACTTTTTTCCATTTAAGCTTAAATTTGAAAAAAAACTCAAGTTAATAAATTATTCGAATAAAATTCGGAGCTTTGACGTTTACGAAATAATTAATATAATTTTGCACTGAAGAAAAACAGGAATATAGTCCTGTCATTGAATTATGATATAATACAGCAATTAACGAATATAAAT
This sequence comes from Thecocarcelia acutangulata, assembly GCA_914767995.1. Lineage (NCBI taxonomy): Eukaryota > Metazoa > Arthropoda > Insecta > Diptera > Tachinidae > Thecocarcelia > Thecocarcelia acutangulata. The sequence goes on from OU612097.1 coordinate 4,721,632, forward strand.
GCCGCCGCTCTAAATTTGATGTATTGTAGGCATGATATCAAAATTATATAAAGAGGCTCACAACACAGCTCAGCAGCATGATCCTCCTTTTCGTTTACTAAAAGTTCTTATTGCAATAAAATTTTATATAAGTACTTGTATACTGCCATTAACTAAAAACTCTGTTCCAATTTCAACATTTGTTCTCCTCATAGTTTTAATATTAATTCGTACTTACTGTCAAGTGAGTTAAACGTATTTGAAAATAAAAATAAATTTAATTTTTGCAGCTTCAGATCTTTGTTTTTTGTTTTAAAAAAAATTAACTATTAAAAATCTTTTATTTCTCGATATTTCGATAACAATTTGTTATCATCGTCAGGAGAAATTAAAATGTTATTATAAATTTAAATTGAAAAACTATAATCCGAGAAATTTAAACATTTTTCTTTTCTATTGAATATTCTTGTATATGGTGATCTTTGTTATATGATTATCGAAGAGATCATATAATAAATTTTCCTAGAGTGCTCAGGATATCTAATTCCTCGTGTCTGAAATCAAGGCATTCGAGATTGGTTGACCGAAATCTACTAGTTCTTAGATCAACTTTTTAACTCTTTGCTATCCATGCAGTTGCTTACTAAAGCTACGTACACACGGTTTTCAGATCTTACAATATTGCCAGTAAAATTGTCTGAAAATGTATCACAATCGTGTGAACTGCCAAGTTTAACTTACAACGTTGTCAGAAAAACGATTTTCAATCAATTGTAAGACGATAATATTGTCAGGCATCTGACAATCGTGAGAACACTCTTCGTCAGTATTGCCAGATAATTGGCTGGTATTGTAAGCTCAGTTTTGTCAGATGTATAAAATTAATGCACCTGATAATGTCATCATTGTCAGATGATATACATAAGTGGCAATGCCTTACAACATGTCTGGCAATTTTTTTCTTCTAACAATCTGACAACCGTGTGAACTGACAATTTTTGTTGTCAGATGAATTATTGGTCAGACCATAGTCTGACAATGAAATTGTAAGATTTTCTTACGATCGTCTGAACACACAATTTACTTCTGCGGGACAATTTTTCATTGTCACTATATTGTCAGCATGTTGCCAGATCTTACAATATTGTAACATCTGACAACCGTGTGTACATAGCTTAAAAGGTGCATATGTTGCTGGACAATATCGCCCAAGTATTGGATTTAGCAATGCTCTCCTTCAGAGATTTTAGGCGTCAAAAGAAAACAGCACACAGTTTATTTTTGCATCCAAAAGAGCGCGACAATGGAAAACTACAAATATGCTGAAAGGTTTCTTTGAACTTTCACAGGACACATAAATTGGATATTTACGTACCAATCACCTTTTCACTGGAGAAGTAAAAACCACATTTATGTACAACTTAAAGGTAAATTTCACCGAAAAGTAAAACAAAAATTGGTCATGAGACAATTCAATGCGTTAAACTGTTAACATAAAAAATTGAATTGTTGCTTGTCGACATATTCAAACTGCTCTCTTTTAATAATATGTAGAACTAGCCTTGTTGTGTTGTCTCGGTTTACATTTTTAAAACTTACTTTTTTTCATTAATTGTACCATAACTACTTCGTATCGTTTATGTTTTCTAGAATTATGATTAACATTCTGTGCTGAGAATGTAAACATAAAAGCTTTTGATTTCCTAAAACGAATATTATTGTTATCATTTATTAAATAAAATTAATTTAATGTGTTTTTAACTTTCTTTTCATTCGATTTGGCAAAAAACAAAATCAAAAAATGTAACACATTATAATAAACGTAAACAATAACGTCACTTGTTATCCATGCCATCCACCGCAAAATTATTTAATGTAACGTGTCGTAACAACAAACCAAATGCAATTTATCAAATACACAAACCTTTTATATAAATTCCCCATGAAAACGACAACAACTTTTTTAAAAATCCCACTATAAATATGCCTTAATAACGATTTAACCCTTCTATCTTGCGTGTCCTTATTTTAACATCAACCACGACAATAACAATAACTAACTGTAAATGAAAACAATTATTTAATCAAATATAAACAAAAATAAAATATTAAAAATTAAAACAAAAACAAACTATACTTGAAATAATCAACAGCGTGATCGTTATCGTTTACGTGTACGTGCCTCTGACCGAGGTGAACCGCCATCATACGCCGATGTTGATGTTGAGTTAGATGTCGTTGATCGCAATAACAAGCCACCCATTTGGGATAAAGTGGTTTATGGACCGATTTATATACGCGAAAATGTCACTGTGGGTACGGTTGTAACATCGGTTAAGGCAAGGTTTGTATTTAACGCTATATTTCTCCTCTCCTACTCTATCTCTACAATTAAAAATTGCTATTTAAGGCCTATGAATACATTATCATTAAAAGTTAGTTGCTAACGAAAAAATTCAACTACATTTTTTCTTAACATTCAGTATTTAAATGAAGCGCATATACAGTACAGCACGGATATAAGAAAATCGTATGGTCCAAGATATATTTTCGCATACGTTTACGAGATTTTCCATTTACTCGTATAACATTTTTTATATTTTTATAAGGAAGTTGTTTTTACATAATTTTATAAGCGTTTAAAAAATTATTTTCTCATAAGAATACAGTGTGAGCAAGAATACAGTGAATGCTTACATACATATAATACAAACGTATATACATATGTATGTAATATTTTTGGCATTCTAGTAAATGCGATAAAGTTTAACCTGAAATAGGCTCTTTGGCATTGACAAGTATACACTTGATACTTAATACAGATGGTAAAATTTCGAAACAGCAGTTTACTTTGTCAATATTTTACATCTATCTGCTGCCAAAAGATGACACATAATTTTATTAAACAAAAATATATAAAAAAAAATAATAATTTAATGAATGCATGACCAAATGTTTTGGTTGTTGCTTTTACGCAAACAAAGTCAAACTATAATAATCTTAAAATATAAAAACTTATAATAAATTGTGTCAACTCAAGATTTGAATTCAATACAAACTAGAATTTTAGCCTTTTGACAGGTACTTTTTTTTATTGAATCATAAATACATAGGAACATATGTTTTCTTGTAGAATAATAAATCGAGCAAAAGGTCTCTACGACTTTGCATGCAGATGCGTACACGTTTGTCTAATTTTTTGCATAAATGTGACAAAATTTCATTAATTCAAAATCCCATTCTCTCGATTCGTTGAAATAGATCTGACTTCATAAAAAAAAATGTAATTGGTCCAATTCTGATCCCTAGTGACCTGTAAAAGCCCCATGCACTAATTGAGTTCTTTGAATACATTATCATCCGAATTCGTAATAAAGAACTGTATTATCCGTATGCCATAATATCGAGCATCAGAAAAAGTTACTACTTGACCAGCCTAATTTTCAAAAGAGTATGGTCCACTTACACTCAAAAGACTATGGTTTTGCCATTTTTTAATTTCTTTTATACAAATAAATAAACAACTCCAAATAAAAATCTTAAAAAAACGTTATCCATCTCTGGTTTTTGTCAACAAACTTGAATTTTTGAATGTTACAAAACCGTCTGAAAAAAACAACCTTAAAACAAATGAAAATACAATTTTACAAACTGTATAAATGAAATAGCGTGAAACATATAAATTAGAAGCCATGGCACAAGACAAAGGCTATCCACCCTTATCACGTACCGTAGAGGTTCAAATCGATGTTGTAGATCGTGCTAATAATCCACCTGTCTGGGATCATACCATATATGGCCCAATTAATGTCAAGGAAAATATGCCAGTAGGTGGCAAAGTCGTCTCGATCAAAGCCAGGTCTGTTTAATATTTTAAAAATTTATATAAACAAGAATTATCTAAGAGTGAGGTCCAGCTCAAAATCTATCCCAAACAGTGATACGTTGAAGATATGGTCGACAATCAGATGTGGGCTATCAGAACCCCAAAAGCGTCAGTAATGACATTTAACATTGATATCATGGTGAAAATGTACTTCACCGGCTAAGACAATTTTGCTCGAAAAGTCATTAATGAAGAAACATTAAATAATGAGGATAAGCTGTTCTATCATGTAACGTTCCAATTTTAACTAACCCTAAACTCTGTTAGCTGTCGAGTTTGTTTAGGGTTGCCAACATTTTACTGCATAAGTACGACAAACTCAAATTTTGCGTGAATTTTGGGACCTCCTTTATATTCCGCTCATATTTTCAGTTAATTTTTTTTATTTAGTTTTTTTTCAACACAATGATCACCACAAGAGCATAATATCAAAATTAATCGATACCTTTTTTCAGTGAAGGCACTGAAAATGTAAGATAGAACAAAAATAAATACGAAATAAATCTTTGAAAGATGTAGATTTTTAGATCTATAACTTTTAATAGGAAGAAATCAACAAATTGATGAAAGATGTAACATATTGCTCAATGAAAAAAGGCAGTATATGCGGAGACTAGTGTAGTGCTGCCAACACGAATTCTTATTAAAAATGTTTATACATACATACCTACAAATGTTTTTTCTTTAGCATAAACATGTTTCCTTATAAGAGATTTTTTCTTATATGAGATCTTCTAATATCCGTTACGCACTGTATATGTAACAAATTTAAAAAAGAAAAAAAAATAAAGCGGGATGTCTTAACATTTTGGACAACTGCTGCCCGCTATTGGTTAATTTCTATATAACTTGCTTGCTAAAATTAATGTCTCATTCACTTTATAACATTAATTAACTGTTAAGAGAATTTACCAGTATTTTCAACTAACAATAACCACCATCAGCCGGGAAATGCTACAAATCCCCGTTTAATTTATACTCACCACGGTAATGGGGTATTGCTTTTTTACATGAAATTGGTGTATTTTTTAAAATTTTGAATATCCCTTGCTGTCATTAAAGCTAAAGATTTGTGTCCTCGGAGGTGGTACTTTTTGCTGCTGTTGTTGTCTAAGCTAAGCAGAAGAAATCAGTTTTCCTGCAGTTTTTTTTCCGTTCTTCTGTACATATAATTACTTCTAGTACATTGGAAATAAGGATTTTTAATGAGAACACTTTCAGTTGACCTTTTGTTTTAAATGAATGTTGTGGATTTTTGGAAAGTGTTCCACATGCGAAATACTTGAGATTTTTGAATTTTGCAATTAATACAATAGAAGTTAATTATTATAACATCCCTTTTTGAAACATCAAAATATAAATAGTACTCTTATCCACACGCATCATACACTTTTAACAGAAACAAAAATTGGCTACGAGTTTCTTTTTCCTTTCCCACAATAAACATTAATATAAAATGGATTCACACGTATCCAGAAGCAATTGTGTGAACAAAAATCCTGGTCTTCAAATAATCTAAGTTAACGTGTCGCCTAGAAGAGGAAGAAAAATAAGTTATTTTAGAAAGAAAAGCTGTCTTCAAAGAAAACCAGTCAGCAACGATAATTGCTGAGAGACTTTAATACACAATACGAGTACATTTCTCCCAGTCACTAACGACAATTGCTGAGTAGAGGACACACTGTAGATAACACACATTACATTTCTCCCAAAACCAAATGCATATGCTACATGACCTAAACTTCTCAGAAGCTCACTTCCTCAATTTTTCAAAATGCTATTATTTTATGCTATTTTAGACATCTTTCAAGTTCTGTATAGTGTTTAGGTTTAGTTCATATTCTTGCCGTAATTCGGCATAAAAATCCTCATCTAGTAAAATTTGCAATAAAACATATATAAGTATATGATATGACAATCAAGTCAATAAGTAGTGTATGTATTGTACATGAACAAACAATTTTTTAACACAAAATTTAACAGTGTCAGCAAAAAAAGTGTGAAGTGACGATTGGCATGCAGGAAGGAATCTACTTCCCCTAGCTTTCTACCAGAGCATAGCAACAAGTATGTACTTGCTCTGTATGATTGTGAAGTGAACGGAAGCAAACTTATACTCTGTATCACGATTCTGTATTCAATTTAAAGAATAATTGTTATATGTAGAAAAAATTAACAACTGTTTTGAAAACTTTCCTATTCTACATTATATTTAAGCTGTTACTGTTTTGTTATTTGAATCAGCTGTTTTTGTAAAGTAAGCAACAATTTTATTGCAGTTGTTTATTTTTACCTTAAGAAAACAAAATTAATTTCTGCCATAAGAAAACTGCTTCATAACAAAAAACTTGCAGAAAACTGAGTTAAGTTTACACAAACTTAGTTATAATTTTGTAAAAAAAAAAATAAGAGCAAAAGGAACAAGAAAAAAAAATCAAGTAGAGTATATAATCTTCCTGTCGTCGATTTACTTATGCGCTTTCTTTATTTGACAACAGACTTGATCTATTTGATTAGTTATGCATAAGAAATATTTAATGTTATAAAGGCTTTCTACAAAAATGTTGTGCCTTTAGCATTAATGCAGAGTAACTTTCAATTCGCAGACGAAAATCGTTGCACAGTGATGCCAATGAGCAAACTGAAATTCCTATTGTTATCTTTTTTTACGAAGCAACGTGAATTGGCGCTTTTCTGCAGTGTTCTTCTTATTTTTCTTTCTCTTCTATAATTTCTATTCAAAATTTAAAAAAAAAGTAATGATAATAATTTTCAAATTACTTTAAACAAATGGTGTTGGGTTTCTTGAACAATTAATTTATAAATAAAATAATTTTTAATTTTAAACTTTAACTACTGCTACACATTTTAAATATCACCCAAAAAATTGCTAGGATTATCTAAAAACAATTAACAGGTAAATTATGCTACAAAACAAACTGAACTGAAATATATTAAAACCTTATTTTAATTTAAAAAAAAAATTAAAAAACAATTAAAAATTTTAATCAAAGTTATTAAGTTCATAGTAACAGATTTAATATGTATTTATATGAATGTAATGCTTTTAAAACCAAACTTAATATATCGAAAAAATTGCACCAATTCCCTTATGACTATAAAAATATAATTCTTTTTTTTTTTAATATATTTAAAGTTTTTTATTTTGATTAAATCCTAAATTTATGTTTTAGTTAAGCAAAAAAATTTATTAGCTTGTAAGAAAAACACGAGTGAATATTGAGAAAAGGCTAGGATCGAGACTTTTTTATGTTAATAATAAATAATAAAAAATATTAATTAAAGGTAAAATTCTTTAATTTGCACTGCCTATGACATTTTTTAATACATAAATTTTTTTCGTTTTCATTTAAACAAACTTATTTTTTAAGGTGTTGGACATTTTTTACACAACTGTTGCTTTTTCAGTTTTTTAAGTAATTTTTTTTTTATATAATAATAATAAAAAAAAGCTATAATATTTTTGTATTTTGCCATTTTTTAATTTCTTTTATACAAATAAATAAACAACTCCATATAAAAATCTTAAAAAAACGTTATCCATCTCTGGTTTTTGTCAACAAACTTGAATTTTTGAATGTTACAAAACCGTCTGAACAAAAAAACAACCTTAAAACAAATGAAAATACAATTTTACAAACTGTATAAACGAAATAGCGTGAAACATATAAATTAGAAGCCATGGCACAAGACAAAGGCTATCCACCTTTATCACGTACCGTAGAGGTTCAAATCGATGTTGTAGATCGTGCTAATAATCCACCTGTCTGGGATCATACCATATATGGCCCAATTTATGTCAAGGAAAATATGCCAGTAGGTGGCAAAGTCGTCTCGATCAAAGCCAGGTCTGTTTAATATTTTAAAAATTTATATAAACAAAAATTATAACAAAGTTTGTTTTTTAATTTGTTATAAAAATACAAATATTTTTGATATTGTATGAATTTTCTTTAGAGATTACCTCTTTTTTAATTAGTTTCTTAAATTTATTTAATATTTTTGCTTATTCTTATCATTTGTGTATGTTCTATAAAACATAGAAATATTAAATGTTATTTGCACAATATGCACTGAATTAGCTAAAGCCAAAATCCCTTAAATCCTGCCCCTCACTAAGTTTATCCTGTTTTTCTTTCGATCCACCTAAAATTTCCACAAAATTAACACTTCTTTTCACTCATTTAAATGCTTGAATAAAGAAAAAAAAACCAGCATGGAAATATCGCCAAAGAGTCCCTTGTTTTTAGAAAGTTAAAAAACTCTTGTAGATAAGTTGACTTGGAGTTACTGCACCTATTGAAAATTATAGCCAGAGCACATTTTTATTCTCTCGACTTCGAAGCGACTCACATACAGCTATAAGACGGAACCATGTAGGTCAGGTTTAACGGACTGCCAGCCTTGGGTACAATTTGATCTCGTTGTGTTGCATGAGTGTGCTATGTATCTGATCAGATCTACATATCACTGATCGAGCTCAGAATCAATCCGAGGATCGGATGAAAGAGTACATTTCGTAATTCCGATATTTCTGTCAAATCTTGAATTAACGGTCTGCTTAGATACAAAAATCCTTATTTGAGGAAGATCTGGACAGAAGAAGTACTCAACGCTCTCTTTCTCCTTCAACCAACAGAACTTCTAGTAGTGGTATGTACTAAAATATCGGTGTTTTTTTTATTCTCAAACGCTTGATTAAGAGCAATTTAGCTGCTTTTAAATGCACCAACCTAAATTATAAACGTTAAGAAATTTACTGAGCGGAAAAAAGGCAAAGAAACTCTGAGATCAGAAGGAGTTTAGGAAGGCTCTGACCTACGCTATGGGTGAGAGCATGCGCCATGTGTGGGGGCATCTAGGTAAACATTTTTTCACCTTGTGGAGAATCGCCATGGGGTTGGGCCATCAATGCACGAACCCACGCTAAACATCTTCTGGTTCTCCCCGCATTTGGGCATTAAACCACAACCACCATGTTGCCTGCGAAGGACCTTACCACAGCCGGGCGAGAACAATGTTCCCGGGGCTCCCGCGGCACCAGAGTATAATAGCCTCTGGTCAGCCCATAACCGGACACTATAAAATAATTCTCAAAAGCGGAGAAAAGCGTTGAAATCAAGGCGAATTAATTTTAAAAATTAATTAATTAATTGCTTGAAACTCGCCAACAACGTTTAAGTGTTTAATAAAACACAACAAAAGGGAAAGAAATGTATTTAGTTTAATGGAAGCAAAAGCGTCTACACTGATGATGACTGTATTGAAACATTAAATTCAAATTGAAGTACGAATATATGTACAAATACCTGAATCCATAAATTCTTATTATAAAGCTTTAAATGAAATTTGTCGCATATCAACACATTAAAGTTCGGCATGATCCGCAACATTTTTTTCAATCACCATAGACTAGTCTAGCATTGCTTTAATATGTAACATTATATAATAATATATTTAATTTCATTTAACTATATTCCTTTACTTTATTTTTATAATAGAACTCTAATGCGTCTACGAGTTGGGGTATTTCATCAGAACTGAAAGATTATCCAAACATAATTACTTTCTTATTACTCTTATTCCTTATTCAACGTAATAGTATTATGCTATAGATCTAGCACAATTCATTACAATTGTGAAATCCCTCCCTTTCATGCTGGTCTTACAAAATATGTTGCAACTTTTCTTTGCCTTTAAGAAGTTAAACCTTTCACTGTTAGACAAAATCTGAGGCTAAAGAAAATAAGAGAGAAAATATTATAGTCGATCAAATACACAAAATTCATATTTTTGACTCAATATCTTATTGCCTTACCTCAAGGAGTTAAAAGGGTGAATAAATATTTCTTACTTTAAGGTTCCATTTGATCTTGTACTTATTGCAAGAATGGCTGTAGATTAATACAATACATGAAATGTTTTTACATCAAAAGGAATAAATAAGGTTTTTTAAATTGTTTGTTTTACTTCCTTCAAGTCTTTATCCCTCACTTACTTCCCATTCCTATTCATCATTAAATGCACTTGCCCATAATACGTGTTCATTATGCACCAAACAAAATCATATATATAACATATTTACTCCACAACTTTATAGTTCTTTTCACTAGTCCTACACAAGCACTGAATTCATTTATAAAATTTTGCCTATTTTACAACTATTTGATATATTGCACATAGAAAGTTTAAATCAGTTCCCATTGTAATATATAAAAATATATTTTATACAATGAACAAATATTATATTAGAAATATTAAATAATTTTTAAATCACTTTATAAATTCCTATTTACAGCACAATTCTTGTATACACTATATATGCGCATATGTATGGCTTATATTAGTCATTTAATATATATACATATACTGTATTAACCACATAATGTTTATTAAAAATAATAATTTGTATAGCCGTTGCCGTTTTACAGTAAATAATGATCATCAAGTCACACTAGGCGATTATGTTGCTTGCAACTTTATTTTTGCCGTGAGCACAACTAAGAGGGAAAATCTAAAATAATTCATAAAAATTATGCTTTTTTCCAACTCTTTATACCAATAAGAGCGGATTTATGCGGTGATTTAAAGTCGTCTTTTTTGTAATACTCTTTAAAAGCTGCTACCAAAATTATGTAATAAATTTACGTAAAAATTTATTTGTGTCTTTTTATCCTGTTGCCAGTCGAATAAAAACAATACAATTAAAAAATAATAAAATAAAGTAAATGATTTAAAAAAATTAAAAAGAAACATGAAAAATGGAAAATATGGCTTATTATCATTTTTTATTTTAATTTTCAGTACAGGAAAAAAGACATGGGTCTAAACCAGGGGTTCCCAAAAGTTCTACATAGAAGACAAACGCCAATGAACTTAATGAAAACTAATTTTATTTAAAATATTTTGTTGTAAAATGCAACCAATGTTGCACAAAAGTATATATTAAGGCGAACAGCCTATAGCTAAGGGCTATTACAAAAAAAAAAAAAAAAAAAAAAAAAAAAAAAAAAAAAAAAAAAGCGCCAAGCGCATAGGACTTGAGCACTCCTGCTTTAAATCATCGTGAAAACTTGCTCTAATTCTTGTTACATTACATACGTATATGTTTGTATAAAAAACATATACGTATGTATTGTATATATGCATGTATAAACAAGTTTTCCTCTCTTAAATATAAAATAATTATTTATTATAACTAATTGCTGTGATCAATACCACTGTTCAACCAAAGTTATCTTTTTTATTGTCCTATGAATAAAAGCGAACAATGTGGATCTTAATGGGCTTAATTCAAATTTTTTTTTTTTTAGTTTTTCTCCATCACTTAGGGTTTATTTTTACAGGCCTGTTTGATTTTGTCCCAAAAAGTAGATATCTTCCGTGTTTTAAATTTTTCTAAGAGCCACATATCTTAAGAATAAAATAAGCCATGAAGCATGAAAATCTCTTGACAAATGTTAATTTTATTCACAAACGAGATCAAATAGTACGAATATTGAATGTGTTGCTCTCTTATTATTTTTCACACTCATGACACGCAATACGGAGTGCAGAGTTTTGCAAATAAATATTTGCATTCACCACAACAACCCAGCAGTCCACAAGTTATTACAATTTGCAAAGCATCCGATTGTAAGCGATTGTGTCAACAGAAAAAATCAAAATAAACATGTTAAGCACAAAAAACAACTAGCATCCGATTCAGATTAGTCTTTTTCTACTCATATTGTTAAATTAATTGCACATAAGAAGCAAAGAAGAAAACAAATGCTAATAATATCCCAGTGAACTTTTTGTCATATACATCTTCGATCTAAGATCATTGACAATGTAAGCGTGACCCATCCGAAATCTGTATACAATTCCTACTTACATTTGCACAGCGATGGCCTAGGCCGTGAGATGCATCCAACACTGTATACATTGTAAGCGAAGATTGGATGAGTTCAAAACTATATTATTAGCATTTCTTTTCTACTTTGTTTCTTCTGTACAATTAATTTAACGTAATGAGTAGAAAGAGAATAATCTGAATCGAATGCTAGTTTTTTGTTGTCCTTGACATGTTTATTTTGATTTTTTCTGTTGACACAATCGCTTACAATCGGATGCTTTGCAAATTGTAATAAGTTGTGGACTGCTGGGATAGTTTTGAACTCATCCAATCTTCGCTTACAATGTATACAGTGTTGAATGCATCTTACGGCCTAAGCCATCGCTGTGTAAATGTAAGTAGGAGTTGTATACAGACTTCGGATGTGTCACGCTTGTATTGTCAATGCTCTCAGATCGAAGATGTATGTGACAAAAAGATCACTGGGAAGCTACTACCCAGTGAACTTTTTGTGACATACATCTTTGATCTGAGAGCATTGACAATGTAAGTGCGACCCATCCGAAGTCTGTATACAACTCCTACTTACATTTACACAGCGATGGCCTAGGCCGTAACAAAACAAATCTTCTTTGCTTCTTATGTACATTTAATTTAACAATATAAGTAGAAAAAGACTAATCTGAATCGGATGCTAGTTGTTTCTTGTGCTTAACATGGTTATTTTGATTTTTCTGTTGACACAATCGCTTACAATCGGATGCTTTGCAAATTGTAATAACTTGTGGACTGCTGGGTATATTTTTCTTACAGTTAAAGAGAGTGAGTTGGCTTTACCGACAATTTTGTTTTTTCAGTATTGTTATTGTTTTTAATAACGTTATCAAATGCAAAAAACACTTGTGTCCTTTTAGATTTTGTTACTATTTGTGATGTCGTAAAAACAACAACAATCTGTGACAAGTGCACCCAAATGTAACCTGGTCACATTTGGGTGCACTTGTCTTATATAAAAAATTTGTTTCAAAATTTTTCACGAAATAATATTTTTTATTTTTTTATTAATCCATGTAGTAAAAAATTTTTGAAGATATTCTCAAAATATAAAGTACCTCATATAATTTGTTCAAAAATCCCTATTTCGGATGAGATTTATATGGGGTTACTTGTAATGTGGTCTCCTTCATTTTTTTTTTTTTAATTTTTTTTGAACAATATTATCTACACAAGAGTTTGTTGATGTTGTGGTTCACACGACGAATTTATACAACGGATATTTGCCGGCGAATTCGTTCGTCGCAACTGTCTTGCTAGCATAACTCGCCACGACAAAAACTTTTCTTCTGCGCGTCGGTTCGCATATTATTTTAGTATGTGAATTACTCAGCTCTAAAATTTAGAAAATCTGAGACTTTTATGTGTTATCTGTTTGAGCAAACTAAATTTGATGTAGCAGTTCCCAAAACTAGCACAGGTTCATCACTAAAGTAAATTATATTGAAATCCGTTTCACTCTGCACACGCATCTAATGATAATGGCACCTATGTAGTATGTATGTTTTTGTATCTGAATTATTTGTATGTATGTACGTACTGCACTATATAGAAGTTTACTTTATTTTTTATTTCTTGCAATACTTATTTCTACTTAATTCCTACCAAAAATAAAAACTTTCACTTAAAAAGAATAAAAACTAAAAAAATTAAAAGCTTGAACATTATATGAAAAGCAAGCACAATAGGAAACCTTAGTCATTAAATGTAATTATAATGCCATGATAGATTACATTCCAGCCATACACTTTCTTCTAACCCTAGAAATTTAAGCCAAACAATAATATGTATATGACATGAGGTGAAAAATTCTCATTTTAGCTGTAGTACTGCTGCTACACGGTGAAAATAATTATTTTTGTTATGTTTTATTTACGTAAGCATAAGTATATGTATGTATGTAATTATAAGTATGTATATTTTGTGAAATTTTTACGCATAATCCTTTGTGAGCAAATAAAACCGCGCTGGGGTTCTGGCACGGTAAGGAATACAGAATTTATGGTCCCAAAGTATTTTGAATTTATTAGGCTTTCTTTGAATTTAAAACGTTCAGTGTATTTCCATTTCATCTTCTTAATGCATTAACACATTCTTTGTAATATTCTGTATTTTCTTTCTCTGTGCACTAAAATTGTATCACCAACAAACACCTGAATCTGTTTTAGTCACAAGATAGAAAAACAACTGGGAAAATGAAAAAGAAAGAATAATGACAATATCATTACATTAGTAAAAACCTGTAAAGAATCGTTTTAGCACTATAATGTTATAAATATGTATGTATGAGTAAGTGTATATATTTGGTGGTTACATACGTTAAGATTTATTAAAAGTTTCTTTATTAAAAAATTTTCTGCATTAAAAAGAATTTAGTTTGAAGAAAATGTTTTTCTTTTTTTGTTTAAGAAAAAATTAATTCATATACATTTTTTTAAAGACACAAAAAAACTTGAATTGTTTCTGTTGTTTTGTTGTTTATAATGAAAAGTTTTACGCGGTTTAAATATTTAGTACGAAATGAGTTATTAAAGCTATTCAACACTTGGAAGGAAAGGGCCATATTCGCATAAATGAAGATTAATGTCAAATAACATGAATGTATTTAATGGTTTAATGGTACAACTTTAAAAGAAGTTATAACCGACCAAGCTAAATAAGCGCGTAGAGCGCAAAGTATGCGAACATTGTGCCATGAAAAGTAACTATCACTAGTCTTGTTTGACAAAAATGACAAACAAACTGGTCTGAAAGAGACTACAAATTATGAGTAACAGCTGTTTTATAGGCCACTTTACTGAGTACAGAATAAATTTTGCTCTTTTGGGCGCTGTCAAAATTAGAATTTCTCATTGCAAAGCACTAATGTTACGCTATTTGAACTGAATGAATATTTTTGACGTCTATTACATTATAACGTGGATGCATCGGCGAATTCGCAGGAAATTCTTATTATGTCAATTTTTTTTATATTACTCTGCGAGTACTCCTCACATCTGCACGATAAAAACAATATACTAATAATGTGCGTGTTTATTATCAGCTGTGTCTGGCAACTTTGGCTTAGATTTCACCATTTTCATAAGCAAACTACCAAGGCGAAGACATTATTAGGTGGACAAATCACCGAACTCAGGTAAATCAATTTGCGCTGGTTCGATATGTCAAATTTGATCATGCTTTATGCTTTTCACACCCGCACGATAAAAATAAAATACTAACACGTCTTTCTTATCAGCTACTTTTGGCAGTTCACTGTTGTTGCTTTAGTATTGTATGGATGCATTTACCTTGTTTATTGCATCGTGAATGGGACATGATGTTTGTATTGCCAGCAGATGACAGCTTTTTTATTATACATCCCATGGCCCAGATGACCACATCTTTGAAATATTATTATATGTAAACTGAAACCTGTTTAAACTAAAATTAAGCTAAAAAAATAACTTTTACCAGAACTTAAATTAATTGCAATCATTTATACTACAAACCCCCAAGTCGCCGCAAATTGCGGAATTCAATTTTTTTCTTGACTCTTTGGGCACCTGGGTATTCTACAGGTAACAAAGATTGATTGGAAATACATACAATCGATGCATTAATTTCGAACAAAATAATATTTTTTAAGATGAAAACAGAGAACCAAGAACATCAAGTTCTTTTAAAGATCTTATATAGGAACATATCGCACCCTAAATACAAAAGGGCCACAACTCAAACTACTAAAATTTTAGGAGAGACAAAAAACTGTTTATGTAAAAGTTATTGCAAAATTTAAAGAAAATTTTATTCCAAAATGAAAATATTCAATATTGATAAAGGTTCTGCTATACTTTTTTTCAATTTTATATTATGTTTGCGAAAACATAAAAAACGTACTTTTATGGGAAAAAGTCAGTTTTGAAAAAATTTGAGCTGTTGATAAGAAAATCGAATGAATAAATATCTCTCGAAAATTTCTCAAGAGGACAGAAAATATTTTTTTTAGAAAAACAACAAATTATATTTTACAACAAGTGAAAGATTATTATTTTAAATCAGCGAAGGCGAAAGTAACGGGAGAATACAAACGAAGTGTTGTGACGCTCTCTCATGTGCACTATAGAAATTTTCTCGATAACTACGATAGCTGGCTGGCATTCTGTTGATGTTTTGTTTACATTTCATTGAAGATTATAAAATTATTTGATCTTTATACTTCACTAAAGTAAGATCGTCTTTTGCCGCCTCTACTCGTAAAAAAGAATGTCCCTAAATTAACGACAGATTTGAATTTGGGCAAAGTCCAATGTGTTATTTCATTCACTAAAAAATAACAATAGAAAGATTAATTTTCTATTTAACTCAAGTCTTGCGTTAATTTTTGGAACAGCCTACATCAGCAAATAAATTTGAATGTATGTATCTGCCCACCACTTTTTTAAATCATTTGAAAAAATTTGGATAGTTGCGGCTGATGTAAAGGAATTTTTACAGTATTTTTGCCAGTAACTAATGAAATTTGTTTAAAAAAATAACGCTTGTTTTGTAAAATAGTTTTATTAATAAGTTATATTAAAAATTTGCAAATTTACGCTAAAAATGCAAAAAATAAACAGTAAATAACAGGTTTATATATTTTTCTACAAATGCAGAAAATTTTATGTATTAAATAAATAAGTCTAAATAAAACGCAAATTAATTTAAGTAATATGCATAAAAGTTTTAGTAAAAAATAAAAATATTGCATAAGTTTATTTATAAAATCTATAGTTTAATGGCAAACCAACAACCAGAAATCCACCCATTTGTCACACTTTTTTCATATCATACAAATAACTCATCCATAACATTAAATTCATCAAAGAAAACAATCCACCTGCAATCATTTGATTCCTTGAAACAAAAAGCAAATATTTGAAAAGTACAAAAATAAAAGTAGTCCTTCCTTAATGACATTTTTATGATTTGAAATTTGTTTTCGCTAAAACCTCAACATGCTTTGATAATTTTTATTTTCAAAAACACATTTTTCAGAAATTAAAAACACATGTTGCCGTTTTAGTGAAATGAAAAGCATTCGTTTTAATAAGATTTTAATTATGATCCTTAAGTCCTTTAAACATTCCACCCAACTATTTCCCTTTCAAAACAAAAAATAAAAATAAAACTAAAAAATATTCGCATAAAAGGCTGTACTAATTTTTGAAGCCTTTTGTTGAAAGTATTTTGTTCTTTTTTCCAATATTTTTTCCCATCTTATTCGTTTTTGCTTACACTGGTATATAAATTACATCAATTAAAACGGAAACACAAATTATGTTTTCTGTACAGAAAAAAAAAGAAACATGTAATTTTTCCATTTAATGTTTCTTTTATTTCATTTTTACAAACATTTTGTTCAACTTAATGTTCTTTTTTTTTTGCACTTTGTAAGAATTATTAATTTTTTCGAGCACTTTTTTTTCAAAAACAAAAAATAAAAGTTAGAAAAAACATGACGTCATAAAGCAGTCATTTTGTATTTTGTTTATGTCGCATGTTGTGCAATTTTTCTATTTTAATTTTTTATCAAAATATTTATAAATATTATATAAATATTTTTGAGTTGAGAAAATAATTCCAATTTGTAATGAATACATTTTTAATGATTTTTTTTTTGCTTTAGAAAAAACTAAGCAAACTTTTCTTTATTTTTTATTATAAATATTTTATTCTTGGTAAATAAATGTTACACAAAATAAAGCAAATTCAGAATAATTAATGTAAATATTTCAACTTAATTTAAACAAAAGGCAGCAATTTTTATATTTATTTTAAATTTCTATTTGTTCAAATGATTGTTCTTATTGGTAAGCGCTGTAGTACATATTTGCTCAAAAGGTATTGGGAGTTTAAAGTTTTTTATAACAAATATTTGTTGGCTTTTCATTTTCATAGGTAAACCTGGTTTAACCAGCCTTCTTAACATATTACAGGAAAGGCGTACATTGTGTCGTTATTTTAATGTGTTTAAACACCTGGAAAGGCATTAAAATAATTAAAACGGCGTTAGCTGAATTTATATCCATCAAGAGCTCCAAAGTTTTGCAAAACTCCTCTATCTGGTATAAATACTAAGGAGTCGGATGATCTTGATGTTTTTGGAATGAAAATACAATGTGATATTCACTGGACTGAATACATTATTCATGTCGCCACAGCAGCATTCAAGTATCTTGGTTTTTGAAAGGATGCTCCTCTTCATTCTATTCGATCTTCTCTTCATTTCTTCATTCAGAGCTCTTCAATTTGTGACCGACTGCTTAGCGAATCGCACAACACATTACAGAGAGAGTTCTTTGTTCTGCCGTGCGGTTCGTCTGTGGAACAAATTGCCTACAGATGTGCTTACTGTTACATAAAATTTTTAAAGGTCAAGTCAAACATTCACAAACACTTCTTCTCTTCCTCATAACCTATTTTCATAGTTCCGGTACAATGCACTGCATATGTAGGGGTTATCCTCTAACTACCCGTCCACACGGGCAATCTGATGGGCAATTATTGCCGTGGCAACTGCCAAAATCGATTGCCGACACAAGATATATGCGTGTGGACCGCACGAATATGTATTGAAACACATGTTCAGCAATTATTGCTAGAAGATATTGCTGAGCAATTATCTTTCAACATAAGCTGCCAAAATTCACTTATAATCACTGATGTTTATGAACATACATACAAATATACGTTTCAATATATACACAAATGTACAATTGTTTATAAAAAGTGATTTTATCAACAGAAAAAATTTCATAATTTACATTTTTCAATTCATAAAAAATAAGAAATGGAGTGCTCGGTGAATGATGCATTTAAAGCACTCATTTTTAAAAGAATAAAACAAATATAACAATTATAATTAATTAAAACATGCGCAACCTTCCTTGCCAAAATATATGAAATTATGTTTTAAGATATTTACATGTTCGCCAACTAAAAGTACAGCGTTGAACATTAGCAATTTGATGACGTAACTCTGCCGGCGTTATTGCTAGTATTAAGACACAACAGATTGCCTGTGTGGTCGCACTGTAAGCACTGGGCATTTTCAGACAGTTTTTGTTGGAAAGTGTTGTTAAACCGAAAATTGTCTTTAAAGTTGTTGTCTTCCATCATAAGCACGTAATAAAGACAGCTGTTGTGGTTCCTGGAAAGATGCCCTACAAAAGCTATATCCTCTATCTATTAATGAGCGTGTTCTACTGCGATCATGTTAAGAGTGGTAGCTCCTTAGCGCTGCTCTAAGATACAAACAAACAAAAAACCCAAGGTGTTCTAACACGTCGACGATGTGCTTAATTTCTTGGGGATGTGGAGGAAAACAGTGGGCGAAATTATTACATATCACGTGGTAAAAATCTATAGCAATTTCAACAAAGATACTGCGTCTCGCACCGAATAAACTAATAACACTCCTACATTCTGCTGGCGATACCAATGCGAACCATGCTATGGGCACTTTCTTTCCGAGAGGAATACAGAGCTTCATATTGGTGTCCATCCATACTTTTAGCATTTTCAGAAAGTTTTTGGAAAGTCTTCTTATAAAAGCGAACATTTTCCTCAAAGCTGTTGTCTTCCATCATAAGCATGTCGCACTCATAAAGAGTGCTGTTTTTTTTATTTTTTAGGGAAAGTGTTGTAAAAATTAACATTTATTTTCCATCGGTTTTGTAAGATAATTTTTTTTGTGTTACACTTTATTTCTGTTAAAATATCTTCGCTGTTAATACCAATAACTGTATAAAACTTACCTGAATTTGCTTTATTAAATGCATTTATTTACATTTTTATATGATAGTTTTTATTTCATTTGAAAAAATTTCAAAAATATAATTTCCAATAACTTTACTAATAAAAATCTTTTTTTCTTATTTTCGAAACTCGAAAACAAATTTTTCGTTGAAAATTTTTCCGATACCAGTTCGGGAATAGAGGGAAATCCAACGGTGTTTTATCGCCTAATGCCTGGGTCAACGGCGCAAACGAATAAGTTTCATACGTTTTACCTGCAACAACGGCCGGATAATGGCGATACGTGGGCTGATATAAAAGTTAATCATCCGCTGGACTATGAGAGTATAAAGGAGTACAATCTAACCATACGAGTAGAGGTAAGTAAAACATAAATTAATCTATGATGTGTTAGGATGTAGTCAGATCTTTTTATCTATATGTTTTTTATTATATTATTTTAACTGCCACTTTCGTGTTTAGTTCATATGAACTTAAACCTTTTTGGAAGACATAAAAGTTTTTGTTTATTGAAACTAAGTCCTTGCTTACTATGTAAGTTCACTTTCCAAGGAAAAATGCAATATTAAAGCTGTTGCCCTGCCGAAGTTTTTACACATATTCGCTTCAATATGTGCATGTATCGCTATTTTTATTACTTACGCTTTGTCAGCCAAACATTTGCATTTAATTTATAATTGTTCGTATCGCTCCTTTATTGCAACATAGTCATAACTCCAAAAAGCTTGTTTGTTGTTTTGGCACAATATGGAAGATGGTACTGTTAACAATGCTGCATTGTTAACTCGAAAAACTAATTTTTTGAGATATGACTATGTTGCAATAAAGGAGCGGTATGTGCTTATAGGTTCTGTTAGGTAGATCGTAATGGCAGAGTTAACAAGTTTCTCTAAACCAGTAGTGACCAGGACAATATATCCATAGTTACGTATGTGCCTGTAAAGACATATAAGTAAGGCAAATTATTATCTCCTTTTTTTATCATGAGAGAAGGATCTGTGAAAATTATGAGATAAAAAATACTGAGTGATTTTTTTGCTATTATCTTTTTGGCAACACTAGTTTTGACAGCTCACGCACGTTTTGTATCTTGTGTCACTGTCAAACATCTTCAGTTTGGTCTATAATTTAATCATGAATCGTCTTACAAACGAACAACGTTTGCAAATTATTGAATTTTATTACCAAAATGCGTGCTCTGTTAAGAAAGTTCATCGCGCGCTTCTTCCATTTTATGGTCAGTTTAATCGACCTACTGAGGCTTCTATTCGGGCTATTGTAAAAAAATTTCGCACCAAATTTACATTGTTGGACATTAAACCACCAACACGCTTACGTAGAGTGCGAACTGAAGAAAATATCGCAGCCGTATCGGCCAGTGTTGGTGATGACCGTGAATTATCGATTCGGCGCCGTTCGCAGCAATTGGGCCTCTGTTACTCCACTACGTGGAAAATTTTGCGGAAGTATTTGGGTGTGAAGACTTATAAGATACAGCTGGTGCAGGAATTGAAGCGAAACGACCTACCACAACGCCAAATTTTTGGTGAATGGGCTCTTGAAAAGTTAGATGAAGATCCACTTTTTTATCGAAGAATATTGTTCAGCGACGAGGCTCATTTATGGTTGAATGGATACGTGAACAAGCAAAACTGCCGTATTTGGAGTGAAGAGCAGCCAGAAGCTTTGCAAGAGCTACCAATGCATCCACAAAAAACAACCGTTTGGTGCGGATTATGGGCTGGCGGCATTATTGGGCCGTATTTCTTCAAAGATGATGCGAATCACAACGTTACTGTGAATGGTGAGCGCAACCGTGCGATGATAACAAACTTTTTTTTGCCCAAAATGGAAGAGTTTGACTTGCATGACATGACATGACGTCTTGTTTCAACAAGACGGTGCCACATGCCACACAGCACGCGAAACAATGGACCAATTGAGAGGCGAGTTCGGTGAACAGTTTATTTCACGCTTGGGACCAGTCAATTGGCCGCCCAGATCGTGCGATTTAACGCCTCTAGACTATTTTTTGTGGGTCTATGTTAAGGCTAATGTCTATAGCGACAAACCCGCTTCGATTGACGCACTGGAAGCCAACATTGCCAACATTATTCGTGAGATACCGACCGAAATGTTGGAAAGAGTATTCAAAATTGGACTAAGCGGATGGACCATTTGAGGCGCAGCCGCGGCCAACATTTGCATGAAATAATCTTCAAACATTAAATTATATCGACCCAACTATCGACCCAAATAAATATTTCGTGCATTTTTCTGAATTTTATGTGTCTTTTTTTTTTTTTTAATTTCCGATAGTTCTTTTAAAATCACCCATTGTAAGCCAAATGCTTGCTATGGCTTTGGTGGCGCATCTCTACCCGATCATCCATATTTTCAATGACTCTGAGACAAAGCTTAGGTATCGTAATGTACTTAATTATCTTTTCCTTTAGCTCATGAATTGTTCTTAGCTTATAGACCTAGAATTTTTTTTAAATCATCGTAAAGGCCAATTAACATCGCCATGGCGTGAGATAACACGGTCAGATTACAGGTGTAACAGAGCCATTATTTCGTTAGCCATGTAGCAAGCGGCACCACTTTGCAGGAACCATATATCATCCGTTATGACTGCTTGGCTGACCTCATTTGCGAAGAAGTACAGCGGGTTGACACTGCCAGCCTAAAAACCTCACCAAACACTCACTCTTTGTATATGCATTGGTTTTTTAATTGCTAGGTCACAACTTTTTGCTATAGACGAACTTCTTATTTAACAGTTCAGGCCTTCTAATCCCTCCTGTATGCAATTTCCCAGTAGTCAATAGAAGCCAAGGTATTAAGTTGGAAAGACAAAGTTCATTAAGGAAATCAGCTCTTAACAAATTCACCCGTGCTACCATCACTTCTGGTTCCTTACATTACAGGTATCTCTTGCAAGACAACAGCAACCCGGTAGCAACAAGTTTGATAATCTTTGCTAAAATTTAAATAGAATATAAAACGAACAAATGCATTCGTGGTTCGCATGAATTTTTTTTATAATTAGAGCACACGATGATTTTTACGGTGTACTTGAAAAAGCATCGTAGCAGCTGAATTTTATGAGTATGTCGTAAACTCATTCATATAGAAAATTGATATTTTGCCCACAAATGCATTTGTTCTCTTAGAGCCGTTATTACAACTGACGAATAGTTAACATTAAGATTTTATCTTAGAGATTATCTCTTTTTTGTTGTTACAAGTTAACATTAACCTCAAAAGTTACTGATAACTTAACAGCAGGTTTATCCTCATGGATAAACCTGCTGTTAACTTTAAGCATTTGAAGCGGCCATATTTTCTGCTGAAAACTTTATAACTTCAGTTGTAAAAATGGCAAAATTTTAATGTTGTAATAATGGACCTTAGAAAATTTTAAAACAACCTCAGAAAATACACACATAAGGCAACATGATTTCAACACAATCTATATTTTGCAACAAAAGACTGCGTAATTAAGCAAAATAAAAGTAATTTAAGTTCGCAACAATCTAGCGCCGTCCAACACGGTGGCCAATTTAACACTTTTCAACTGAAAAAAAACTCTATAATACATTATTTTCCATAAAATAATGGGAAGTACTATTAGCACATTTTTGTTCTTAGTTCTCACTATTTTATTGAAAAGAGTGGAATATAGAGTTAAATATTTGATGATTAGGTTA
This sequence comes from Thecocarcelia acutangulata, assembly GCA_914767995.1. Classification (NCBI taxonomy): domain Eukaryota; kingdom Metazoa; phylum Arthropoda; class Insecta; order Diptera; family Tachinidae; genus Thecocarcelia; species Thecocarcelia acutangulata. The sequence continues at coordinate 4,744,901 of OU612097.1, forward strand.
GCAGCTATAAAATATCGACACTTAGGGCCACTATTACAACTGACAAATAGTTACCATTAGGTTTGCAATTTACAGATAATTTTTTTGGTTATTACAAGTTAACATTAACCTGAAAAGTTACTGATAACTTAACAGCAGGTGTATCCACATGGTAAATTTTAAAGTTAACTTTAAGCATTTGAAGCTCCCATATTGTCTGCTGAAAATATTTTAACTTCAGTTGTAGAAATGCGAAAAATTCAATGGTGACTTTATCGTTCACGTTAACTATCAACAACCTTCTCGTTAGGTTGTAATAATGACCCTTAGACAGCTAGGAAACACAATCAACTGCTGTAAAAATGTTTTGATTTGTAAAATAAAGTTTACTGTGCAAATAATTCAGTTGTACCTCTCTTTATATACGTTTTAGTGTACAAGATTTGATGTCTAAACAAATTAACTGCGATTATCAAAATAAATAAAATTTTAGACACATAAATTTTGATTTACAAATACGAGTATTAAATAGAAAATGTTAAAAATTTACTCCACTACGCTATTACTTAATTGCTGGCTGTGTGAAAGAGCATTTCAGAGACGAATATCATGTACGAAAAATTGTCATTCTGAAGCTTTAACAAGTCAGTTTGATTATATTCCGCATTGTTCAATTCGGAAAAGGCTTAAACTGGTATTAATTTGTCTTAAAGACTGCCAAACCTAAATTTTCATGAAAAATTTTTATGTGGTAATAATCATTAAACAAAAAATATTCGTACAAAATTATCAAAGCTAATGAATTATTTATTTTGTGCGACATTCCTCACAAACTATGTATGTATGTGGTTGCATTTGTTATATTATTTAAATAAAACTTTGCACAAATTACCATTAGTAAATAAATGTGTGCAAAATACTTTTGTTGCACAAGTTACGCATATTATTTTAATATTTATCTTTTTTCACTTTTTATTTAATAACAAATATAACTATTCGTAATTAAGTAAGTGGTTTCTGTATATGTTGCAAACGAAATTAATTGCTTTCGTATGTGCAAGTGTATATACGAGTATTTATAATACTATGTACTAACATACAGTACCTGAGGCACCAAACGTTGTTCGGAGCTTTCATAATGTATGCACACTTAAATATATTTATTTTAATAAAACTTAATTCACAAGATTTTTCCATGTTGACGTTGTTTAAAATCATAATACTCGTACATTGTGCTCACACTACCGTTTTGTTTTTTCCTAAGTGCCCTGGAGACGATCAAAAAAACACATCAACGTTCTAAATGTGTGCGTGCAGTCGTGCTTTTTCTTGTACACCTGTAGGTTGCCGGCTCTGATTGATGGAAAAACTTTGATATTTTTATCTTGCCGCGTAATAATTTTGATAGTCTCCAATTGTGATTGAGAATAGAAAATGTCAGTTTTGTTTTCGAATGGGACAACAATAAATAAAAGAAAACACTACATCCATATTTATTATGATTATTCAATTTTATATTGTTTAGTATAGTTTTTATATAAACGTTTATTACAATTTTTCATTTATTACTAATTTTCATCCCTAGTTTTTTTCTTCTTTTTATGTTTTCTTTCTAAACAATAACTCATCGTCCGAAGATGACATGTTTAGAAACGAATGCAGCGAAGTCAAAATACAAATGATGATTGACGATTTCATTTGTATGTCTCCCTTTAAAAGACAACTACACGACACTCAGACATACAAACCGATTGACGTGTTTTTTTGATCGTCTCCAGGGCTCTTTAGATAGATGAAAAATAGTGATTTGCTAATGTAGTATACCGTTTCTCACTGAAACAAAGTTTGATATACACATCAAAATTTCACCAGGAACAAGATTCATGACGATAGGTTTTCGTTCCCAAAAATTCCCAGAACCGCCTGCCAACAGCCTTAATATATATCACAATGTCGCAAATTAGTAATACCCGTAATAATTGGAGATTTCCAAGAATGGCACCAAGTAAGATATATATTTGTGTCAAAACCTCTTAGATACTGGCTTTGGTCAAAATAAATAACCCTGTATACATCTCAATACCGAAAATGGTTAAAAACCTATGAAGATATGGCTGGTTATGGGATTGCGGTCAATCTGAATATACTTTTTTTCACACATAAACTCTAGATACCGATTCTCATAAAAATCGTAAAACTCGTTTTCAAGAACGAATAAAAATTTTGTTAAGAGTTTTTATCACATCTAGCCCAGAGTGTAGCTGTTGAACTGCTTATTATAAATGTTTAACATATTCACACATACAAAATAAAACTAAATATATAATACACAAACAAACAAACATACATGATTTAAATATGTAAAATCCTAAGTAAATCAATCACAAATGATGTTTTTGTTATTCTGCGATTTACTTTTCTTGGGATTATCGTAAAACATAAAATTTTCGTCTCTAGTCTTAATGTGATGCAGAAATCTCTTTCGTCTTTGTTGCTTTGCAAGCAGTTTTTCACAAGCAAACAAACGCCTTCCAACATCTCTCGGCTTTAACTCGTACGGCATCCAATTTCCTTGTTTCTAAATCATTCCCATGACTTTAAGGCATTTTGAAAGGGCTTGTTGCCTCACTTCCAATGATGCGGCCAATTCTTGCTGCGGTTAATAAAGTAATGCCTCCAATTATGCATCCTCAAACACCTTCTCTCTTCCACCGCCATGATGGTTTTCGACGTCAAAATCACCGCTCTTGAAGCGTTGAAACCACTCTTGACCCTTTGTTTTACTAATAGCGGCCTCACCATAAGAATTTTCAGATCATTCGATGAGCCTCAGCTGCAAATTTCTACATATTACAGCAGAAACTTAAAACATCCCGCAAATGTCGAGAATTTCTCTCGTAAACTTGTTTGATCGAGAATAACTATATGATGCAGATACAAATCAAATAATATATCGATAACGTTATGTTAACAAACACCTAAGCTTATTGTACGAATCACTTGCCGCTACAGCCATTTATTGCAAAACGGCGGCGGCGCCTAGATATACAATACTAGATATACAATAATCACTCATACGGCATAGGTTTCGAGGGTTCGAGAGCGTGTTAAAAAGTGACGAATTCTATGCACATATTTTTTTTTCGTGAGGAAACAGAATATGCTGTTATCTTTAAACATTTATACGGTCGTCTGCATAAACGACATCCTCATGCTGACTAACCAGCTGCCAAGTTTTTTCTATGTATTTTCCCGTAAAGGAAAAATAGCAAAAACTTAGTTACCGCAAGGTATTTTCTTATATATACGGGCTATAATGTGTCATGAAATAAATACGTTTGTTTAAAAAAGTAGATGCGGTCCGCGAATTTTACTTGGAACAGAAACCTACTGCAATAGCAAGATTGCCAACACATATTCTCCAAAATCAAGTTTAAAAATGTTTGACGTAAAAATTTAAATCGTTAATTTATTATAATTTTTTATTATTAATCAATTACCTCGGCAAAGTATTTGTTATTTACTTTATATATGTATTTAAATTGCGCAGAAAATATAGAATAATATATCATTTTTGTTTTAATGAAAAGCAATGTTTATTAATTTAATTTATGTGAATAACAACAGCTCGTCAAAGGCAAAAATGTTTTTATTTTTGAAATAAAAAATTCTTGTTTTAAATTGTTATTTTTAACAGCTAAAATAGTTATTAATAATTTGTTTAACATGTGCTATGTGTGTACATTGTTATTTCATAAAAAAAAAAATAACTTTTGTAAATCCAATAAAAAATTTACTGTGTGCTATTGAAAAAAAATAATAATAATCAGTCTCGTAAATAACAAAAGGAAATTGTAAAAAGTTCAAACACAGTATAATTTTATATTCATATTTAAAATAAAATGGCAGGTTTGTTTGTTTTTTCAGTTACTACAAAATAAATAACATGTGCACTTTTTATATAAAAAGTTGTGAAATATAAGTTTTTTTTTTTGGCAGCTGTTTCCGCCTTCTGTTAATGGCCACAACATTTACGCTAAACGTTTAATGTTCATACGTTATTCGTAATGCTAGTAAGGATGTTATGAATTTATAAATTTATTAAATTAAAACACAAAACTAATAAATAAACTATGTGTTTACGAGTATGTACAATAAAATAAGTGTATTAGAGTTATTTTTGGATATTGAATGAAATACTTTCTTACCAGATTTGCCAGATTTAGGTAATACCATCTACCATTCTAGTCATCCATCTAGTCAGCTATATTCAATCACCAAGAACATAATTGAAAATCATTTATTTTGTTTAATTCTTGGAGAAATGGATAGAAAGCCACTGATCAGTACCACCCATACACCTCACCAAACACTCACTCTTTGTAGATACATCAGCGCTTCTGCAATCACTTGTGAATTTTCATTTTCCCAACTACGGCAATTCTGCCTGTTAATGAATCCAATAAGGTGAAAATGTGCCTCGTCGTGCAAAGATTTTCTTTGCCAAGCCAAAAGTCACCGTTTTCTGTTAAACCAACTATTTGGCGTTTTGACGACTCTTAAAAAGATCATTAGATTTCAACTCTTAAGTCTGATAAATATTGCGAGCGTGTGAAGTCGAATCACAAAGGGAACGACTTCAGAATCACAAGGGGACTTCAAGACCAAAGTGAGCTGTACAACCTAGACTATTCCGGGGTATCTTTATTTCAAATTTGTATCAGTGATATTTGTGAGATGTTAGGCATGAGGCCTAGTCCAGGCTGGCGGCTGCTACACTATCGTGAAAAACACCCATGTTATCGGGAAACCGAACTGGGCGAGCATACACGAGTATCTGCACGTTTCTTACAGGCCCAGCTTGGCTGCAATTGGCACACAATATAGCGATGTGCTCAAAATGTATTGTAGTTTCAACCCTCATAATAATCTTAACACGCTGAATTGAATTGATTGAATTTGTCAAATACCAAAACAAGGAAATGTTCAATTAAGTTGAACAAAAAGCTTGACTTTAAGGTGGGACTCGCCACTAACATCACCCATTATTGTTAAATGTGGTTTTTGCAAATCCAAAGATTTTGTTGTCTTTTTGTGCAAAAGTTTTATTGAAATCAACAACAACTTTTATATAAAAAAATAGAAATAAAGTTTTCTAAAACAAGACAAATAACAGCAACAAACACAAACACATTTTTACGCATAACAAGTTTTATCCACACAGTTTATTGAATGAGTGAAACATGAGTGTTAATTATCACAGGAATTTCGCTAGATCGTCCAACTCAAAAAGATTTCAGGTGTTGGTATTTGTATAAAATAGGAATAATATGTTTCTAAAAGTGGCGGAAAACTGTTTTCCTAAAAGTTTTTCAAAATCGCACGCACGACTTATCTAAAAAATTTTGTCACAACTTTTTCTATGTAAACTTTTAGCAGACAAAGAAAAAAAAGTCAATTCTTTTGCCAATCACTCTGTCTGTCATCATTTGACTCATGATAAAACTGCATAGCTTTGCCATTTCTATGTGTGAGAAATGAATCATGACTACATATGCATACGTTTTTTATTATTATTTTTTCACATTTAGAGTACTACTGTTATAATTTAATTCATTTGGGTATAACATTTTTTTATAATTCATTGCATGAAAATATGTGGATTTCATAATCTTGAACATGCCTTATTTTTATCCATACACACATCTGGCTATAATCGGTAGATGCTGTCTGAAATCATCAACTAAAATGTGTAATCAACAAAAATTTTTTACATCAAAAAAAAAAAAATCTTGTTGTCTAATTTTCAACCCCCCGGGGAACAAGTTTTGCCTTGGCGTATTCCTAACTTGGGCACTCTGTTTTTCGGGGAAAAGAGGGGAAGGGGTCCCTCGTTTGGTGCGGCAAACAAAACTGTTGCCTATACTACAGATACCTGTATTGTAAGGAACCAGTGGTGATGGTTGACGGGTGAGTTGGTTTAAGCGCCAACTCATTAGGACTTGTCCTCCATTGATTGCTGGGAAATTGCATACATGAGGGATTAGAAAGCCCGAACTCCTCAACAAGAAGTGGCTCATATGACCGCAATCATATGACAAGAATTGCTACCTGAGTGAGCCTGGTAAGCCACACGGGGGCGCTGGTGAATCGTGAATAATTCACTCCGTGGAACTGGTTAATCATCAGATAAGGCCGCAAGGCAGGTGCTGATGTAAATCTTTTTCGCAACTGTCTAATTTTCATATTTTTTCTGATTTACTTTTGACGCATTTCATATTTTTTTATAATTATTTTTTTTTTCCAATCGTGAAAAAGTTAATGCATCGATACTACCATAGCACAAGAATAAAAAGAGACAAACGATTCAATTAAAAAGAAATACGTGCCTTGAACATCATAGCACATAATTTTGTTAGAAATTTTTAAAGCAAATTTAGAAGAAAAAAAAATACAGTACTTTAAATCACTGTACAAAAAAAAGCAACAAAGTCTTAAGAGTAGAGCATTGCTTTGTTATTAACAAAATAGAATTTTTTCCAAAAAAAAAAAGGAAAGCAATTTTTCCATTTGCCAACTTCGCAGTTCTTTTAATCAAACTGCAAACAAATAAATTCACATTTATTTTGCCTTTTCCAGAATAATGGTGCACAACAATTGGCGTCTGAAGCAACGGTTTACATAATGCTGGAAGACGTTAACGATGAAATACCTCTGTTCACTGAACGTGAACAGGAAACTGTTTTAGAAGGTGAACCAATTGGCACAAAAGTAACACAAGTGAACGCCATAGATAAGGATGGCACATTTCCAAATAATCAGGTAAGTACCGCTTTCAAAGCAAGACAAACAAACAAACAATTTTTTTACGGAAACTTGAACTTTTAATTCGTTTTCTGATTTGCATAATAAAAGTATGAATGTTAATGCGAGGAAGAAAAAACATTATTTCAAATCTGTTTACTTTTTTGTTAGCATTTGCTGATTTTACATTTTATTTTTTTAAGAATTAACTCAAGTGTAATTTAAAGAGATAAAACTTTACAAAGTCATTGTGTTATTCTTTTTTCTTAAAAAAAAATAATAATTAGAATAACTCTTGGCAGCCCTTTTTAAATATTGCTGAAGTTTTATTTCCTATTTTCTTTCTACTCTATACTCGTATATGAAACCGACCTTTTGCTGTTGCTTTTCTGATAAAATTTTACTAGTTGACTATGAGGAGTTACACTTCTTCTCCAGCCTTTTAAGCTCGAATACTCTTTAAGGTGCTATAAAACTATGTTTTACTTCTGATTGAAAGGCAAATAATGAAATTTATAAGTAGAACATTGCAAATAGTTTTTAGCTGAAGCAATTTCTAATACGTTGAAAATTGTATTGCTCTTTTCTATGATGTATTCCGGCTATATTCAGTACTCCTAATAGCAACTTCCAAGTTTCTAGCTAAAAAAAAAACCAAAATTCCTGAAAAATTACGATTTCTTTCGCACCTTGGTCCTTGAGCAGCGCATACAATATCGAGCAATATTATCGAAATTTTTCAGTTTGTTATCATGGGATACGATATCGACTGTATTATATTGTAATAATATAAAAAAGTTAAACAATTTTTTTTTGTATTCGTACTTATAGCAAACATAGTCTTCAATCTATCATATTTTATTTAAATTACGATCCGATATGCATCGTTTGCCATAATCTAGATATATCGTAATGTTATTCGATACGATAGGTAATTCAATCTCTTTACACCTTTGAGAGACGTGTGTAAATGAAAAATCTTCTGCCTGGCCCACTATGTCACTCGACATCGATCGCTCGCATAAATACATGCATAACAAAAACAACATTTTAAAATTTGTTTTTGTTTCAAATGTATTTATGCGAGCGAGCGATGTCGAGTGACATAGTGGGCCAGGCAGCTTATTTTTTGTGTTTTGACAGGTATTGTTTCAGAATTTTTCTTCATAAATTTTCAGTAATTTATTTAGATAGTTGGGATATAAAGTTGAATATTTGAGAACATCTTTCAAAGGTGTCTAAAGTCCACTGATAATTAAGGTAGATCCTATGAAATGCCAACATATAGACAGCTGGGAAATATAGAATTCAAGTTGTTTATAATTTTTTCATACAAAATTTTGCTAAAACTAATTTCAAATAAATTTTATTTTCTTATAAATATGCTCCGTAAAGTATCGGCCCAATTATAAATAAAAATTCCGAATGAATTTTATCATTTTTCCCTTCCTCCAATTATGAACAAAAAGTAAGTATGAGCTTTTCTTTTATTTTATTTTTTCTTCTCTGTATTCGTTGAAAACACTAAAGAGAGATCAACTCTTCAATTCTTACGGACAAAAATTGTGCTTTTTTTTCTTTAATTTGAATTAAAAAAAGTACTTTATGTGAGAAATAAATTTCGTGAGAAATAAATTCCGAGAGAAATAAATTTCGTGAGAACATTCATAATTGGGCTGTATATTTGCGTGGAAGTTCCCGCAATTTGGCGTTTTTAGTTTTTATTCAAGTTAAATATTATTCTGACTCAAGTTTATCTTCTGAAAACAAATATTCATTATTTTGAATAATTTGATTACGGACCTAACCACAGCATCCATTTTCAGAATTTGTTCAAAGAAACAATACTCTTACTGAGTACTAACAAATTTTCACTGCAAAATTTTCTTGCAGTAAATTTTAGTAAGATGAGAAACAGACGGCAAACAAACAAATGTAAACAAAATAAGGTAAACAAAAATATAAATTTTTTTAGAAAAGTTAAGAAAAATACAGAAGTAAATGGTTATTGCTCTTAAAAATTCATTTACAAACTAATTAAAAGGCAGTAAAATAATTTCGAGTTTATAGTAATCAGACATAACCCAGTAACCAGTAAAAAAGTGGTTAAAGATTGTGACACAGCACATAGGGGTATATCGCAATTCCAGCTGCCGAAAGTTTATTTAAGCTTTTTCTTACTTAAACGATTTTGTTTTTTTTTTTTTTATGAAGACAATCAGTTTATTGTTATTTATAAGTAAAATTTAATGTGATGTTTCCATATCACAAGCAAGCGACTTGTCAGGAAATTTTACATAATTATATGAAAGCACTCAAGTTTTTGTATAATACGAGTATCTACACATGCCAGTATTTAAGACAATTCGCTTGTTTGTGTTGTGGAAATATCCCATAAACGTTCCTATTCCAAAATATTAATTTGTGCTTAAGAATTTTTATTACTTTTCCGTACATTTAGACAATAGTGGTATTTGAAAACTTGTATCTCATCACAAAGTTAATAGTGTGACGATAATCGTCGTGTGTACAGTAAAAGGTGGTCAAATTTTGGCTGGGTACTACAAGCGTCTCTGAGCTGACTAAATTATATTTGGTAAACTTAACTTTTGGCCAGTCAGATGTGCAATTAGTTACTTCTCTGCGAGCTGTTTACGGGAATAGTTTAACTTAAAAATGCTTGTCTTTTTATAAATAAAGATAAACTTAAGAGGTTGAAAGCCTGATTTGGTTTGAAACTAAAAATAAGATACCGAAATCAGGAATACAACCTAAAACACAGTTCTATTTTATTTTAGCTTTATTTACATTTTATTCAACACCATGGAACTTTCATGTTAAAAAATCTTGAAAAAGTGTTAATTTTTATTTCGAATACTTAACTTGGCCATTAATATTCGTTTGCCTTGTTTAATTCTCTTTTACTGTTTTATATCAAGTTTACAATTTTTTTTTTTTTTTTCAAGATGTAGTAATTCCAAAGCTTAAGTTAAGATCTTTGAGTAAAAACGGAAGAAAGATAATTATTTGTTAATACCTGATAACACTGTAGTCAGCGTAAAGTAGGAAAAATTGCTGTTTTGCGAATATAATACAATATTTAAAAAGGGAACATACTGAATTGTATGAATTAATAAATGAAAAAATGTGCCAACAAAGGAATTTTAGATAAACTAGAAGCTTAACTGAAACACATTTTTTTTTTGTAAACTAGGTAAAAGCCATCAGATAATAAAATTGAACACGAATCCTCCCTGTGACGAAAATTGCCTACCACATTAAATCTCTTTAATAATGTGGCCAGCACTTTGTGCTAACTGTGTAATGGAAATGAGATTTTTCGCCATTCAAAAGCGAAGTTTTAGGTTCGAAATCGTAAAACAGACGTTGATATATTTTTTAGCATTTTTTTTTTCAAAACTTGTGTTTCAATCTCCTCAATAAAAAGCCTAAGAACACATTTTCAAAACTAGTCATTTAAAGTATGTTTTAGCGCCATATAAAGTTAATTTCATTTAATTTATTTTCATTACATGTTATACATAAATTTCTCATTTATTCTTTTGCTTTTCTATGTTTAATTTTAGGTCTACTACTACATTGTGGATTCACCTCGTAACGAGGGTAAAGAATTCTTCGAAATAAATTTGCAAAGCGGTGAAATTTTTACAAAAACAGTTTTCGATAGAGAAAAGAAAGGTGCATATGCTTTGGAAGTAGAAGCCAGAGACGGTGCACCCTCAGCCAGACCAAACAGCAATGGGCAACCAAATTCAGGTAAGAAAAAAATAAACATGTATATTAGGTTGTGGAAATTTAATAAGTATATAGTTAAAAACATAATTTCTGACTAAACATAAATATTTGCTTTAAAGTCAGCCGGACTTAAATTAAAAAAAAAAAACTTCTCACAAACTGGATACAACATGTCTTATGTTTAAGAGGCAGTCATAGGCCATAGAAAAAGCCAGCTCACTTGTTGGGTCCAATTTGCCCCCGTTATGATACATACGAGTATCTTAACAAAATATCATTTTCAATATACCACAAATTGAATTAAAGCATTTCTCGGCCACAAAAAACAATCCAGTTCCGAACTATTTGTTGTCCAGAACTAAATTCTGCTTAGCATGCTACTTCCTGATGTGTAAATTACGCTTAATTTTTTTATGAAAGGTGTCCTACAATTAACGCAAGATTTGAATTTAATAGAAATAACGTTTCCATTAAACTTTTGGTTCTTACTATCTTTCATTCATAATTTCAGTCATAAAGTACATGGGATAGGGTTATTTTGGGAATAACACTTCTACACTTTTGCATGCACTCGTTTGTCGAAATTTAACCATTTTGCATAAATGTGTCTGAATGTGTTAGATATAAGCAAATATGTCCCAATTTTGCCCCCAGACCAAACAAAGTCTATGTTTGAAACATCGACATATATTTGTTATTAATTATTTTTGGATTGCAGTATAATTGATATTAAAAATTAAGTTGTCCTACTAGTTGTCTTTAACTATTAGACTCAGAGCATAAGACAAGAGAAAGGATACTTACCGAACACAAGTATTTTCACTTTCTAACATTTAGTTTAGTTGGTGTTTTTGGTTAAAGGAACAAAAAATTTCAATGAAACTTAATCGTAAATTGGTATTATGCAAATGTGACAGTTGAAAAAGAGTAACTGCCAAGAAGCAGCTACACACAAGCAACCTCATTCAAATCAGCACAAACTTTCAGACGTATCGCCAATGCGGACAACCAGCCAGCCAAACCAACCAACCGGCTAACCAACCATTCGGCCAACCATTGCGACAAAATCGCCTTTAAACAAATAATTCGTTAAAGCACCAAACTTTTGCAATGTTGTTTTTGTGCTTGTTTTGATGCTTTATTTGTATTTTTTCTTTTCCTCTCTTTTTTTCCCCCTTAAATTCTAAGATTTTTCCGAATAATTTCTTTCCAGTAAATTGTGTTAAGGCAGATTGTGCTTAACAAACAAAATCAAAACTTTTTTATGCGCTCCTTTTTATATATTCTGCGCGACTATTCTTTTTTCAAACTTGTTAGTAAGATATTAAATAAAAATCATTAGGAAATGAAAAATTCATAAGAAAGTTTTAAATTTGGTTAAACGCTGTTGAGTCTTAAGAAAGTTGTTTTATTTAATTTTAAAACTTTCTGGAAGAATTTTAATTATATGCAGGAAAAAAAGCTGATCAAAACTTGCTCACATTTGAGATGGAAATTGCAGCTGTCTAAGTACATACGTTTAGGTACGAATTCAGAAAAAAAGCATAGATACTAAAAAGAAAGAAAACAAAAACAAAAAAGAAGATAGTTAGTTGCAAAGGGTGGTCAAACCAACACGCACGACGTAAATTGTAAATATTGTTTTTATTTATTTATAGACGCAAAACTCTCGAAGGCCAACCAACAGCAAGGCTTGCCGCTCTTAAGAAATAATTACTTGAATGAGATTTACAATTAGAAATGGGTATTTAGGCGTACTCCGTGCGATGATTCTCAATAAAAAGTTCCATATTTTAATAAATTTTTAAAAAAACTATCATAAAAAGTTTCACAGCCATCAAAAGAGAGTCAAATTGACACTTTTGTATCAAAAAGGCAACGCTGGCGATAGAGCTGTTTTTTAGTCTAGAGCAACAAGTTTTCTGAAAGTTATCCTAATACTTTTTATTACAGGATCTAGAACAATAACGTGTAAAACAATATAGCGGTCAAGTACTCACGACGGCTTTAGTGGGCCTTTATCCGATGGTCTATGGTTTCAATGACTCTGAAACATAATTGAGGTACAGTGTCATTAAAGTGCTGAATTATCTACTCTTTTAGCACTTGGATTGCTTTTTACTTACTGACTGTTATTTATTTAATTTTAAATATTGCAAAAGAATGGCATCCAACAATGTTAAATGACATGATCATGAAGGCCTCTTAAGATCGCCATGATGTGGGATAACACGACTATTGAATTTCTAGCGAAAAAGAGTCATTGTTTGGTTGGCTGCATGTCAAGTGGCACCATTTTGTCCAGGTCCATATCCTCAATTTCTGGCGACAAGAAGTTCGTTACCGTCTTGTACAACAACGGGTCGAGAGTGTCAGCTCTTTTGCCACACTATCGCGAAACATACGAACTGGAAAAACATAAACCGCTGTTTTCACATTTCATACAGACATAGTTTGCTGAAAGTTCTGCACAGTTTTCCGTATTATCGCCACATTTGGTCGATTATGCTATTCTCAAAAAATCACGAAGTATACGAAATTTGACTTAAACGCCTATTGTCGTAAAGTGCTTTAACATTTTTTTCTACTTCTCGATTGTAGAATTTGTCAATACATTTAAATCAAGATTATTGTGTTTGGATACACACGGTGGCTTATCAGAATAGAATCAAGCACTTGTTAAGCAAAAGAAGTTTACAAAGTGTGTCCCAAAATTAATGCAAGATTTGAGTTAAATAGAAAACACAATTTTTGGTCTTTTAGTTGTATTTTTTGTTTTTACATAGAAGAAGGTTATTTACAGAATATCCTTCACAACTTCCTTTGCATGTACATGCACTCGCATTCATTGAAGTTTGTTATGATCATTCACGTTGAACCTCCTTCTTTATTGCGCGGATGATTGTGGGCTTCTTAATATATCCAAATCTGATCTATAATTTCTAGATAATTTTTAGACGGCTGATTTTGATCTTCGAAAACAGGGAGTACACGACCTAGAAATATCTCAAGCAGTAATTAAATTGTTGTGGGAGCGCTGTATGGCATGTTGCACATCTTGTTGAAACCAGATAATGGCCACATCATTATCATAGACGGCCCGCAGAAAGAACCGTGCTATCATTTTGCGATATCCAGCAGCACTTCTTTACCAGCACCATTTGCAAAAAAGTGTAGCCCAAAACCCATATGTGGCTGCTGAGAATCTCAAAAGCGGAAGTTTTGAAAATTTGCTTCATCGCTTCATTAACGATTTTGCTTGAAAAATCGATAATGCAGGTAAGATGTGCAATTGATTTGCACTAGCACCTGGCTTGGTGGCCTTATCTGACGATGGCTCAATTCCTTGGTGCACTAATTCTCAGTTCACTAGCGGCCCCGTGTGGCTTGCAATAATCACACGGGTCGCAATTATTTAGGACTGACATACTTTGCTTAGCATATAGCGGTAAATTCAAGTCTTGCCTTACTAACGAAAAATTCAGGTACTTGTACATATACTGTGGTTCACCAGAATAGAATCAAGTATTTGTTAATCAAAATTAGATTATACATTTTACAGGTCATCTTAGGTGAAACGTTCTGGTGGTTTTTTAAGCCTAAATACCATTTATTGATATTCCAAACAATTTTGGTGCTTAGCTTGTTGGTAGGCTTTAGTGTGGTAACTTGTGCTATTGGCTGTCTGGGGAATTTGATACAAGGCGGATTGGAAGGTCCGAGCTCTTCAGCCCATATGCATTTTCTTAATTGTAATAGATTTGACGTGCGTTGTTATATGAGTAAAATTTATAATTTTGTAAAAAAAATTTAATTTTTCTTGGCAGCACTGAAGAGTTTAAGGTTTCACAATTTGCAGACAAACATATCATTACTGATGAGTTTAAGTTTTCACAATTTACAAACGAACATATCATTACTTTTATTCATATGTACGAGTATATATATTTTTTCTATTCTACTATACAAATTTAATTAATGCAATATTAAGAAACGGAACCGCCTCAAAGCAGCAATAAATTGCTAATATAATGTATAGCTACACGAGCTTTATTTTTTATGAAATTTTCACTTCAAAATTTCTTTAAATCTTTTTTCAAAACTCATATGATGAAATATTTTATTAAATCAAATAACCTCCAGCGCTTGAAAAAATTTAATTAAACTGTTAAATAAATTGATTTGGAAACGTAGTTTTAGTTTGTAAACGAGTTTTCCCTTTTTTTTCATACACTTCTATATTATTTTAATTTCTCTATGTTCTTTTCATGTCTGTCGAAGCAACCGTTCTTGCAAATAATTGGAAATAAAAATATCCAAAGAATAAAAAATATTTAAATAGAACAAATAAATGGAGAAAAAAATATTCCATAGAAAAACATGAATTCTAGTAAAAATAAAAAAAAAGGAAAAAAGAAAACATTTATAAGCCAATGAAAATAATCAATTTGTCGTGCAAATTGAAAATGAAAATGTTTCCAAGGACGTGCTTTTGTAAACAAAAAAAAAAAAACGAGAAACATTTTACGGGGGTACTAGTTTAAGCAGGAGTATTTATGTGGAAATAATTTTTTTTTGCAGCATTTAGTTTGATGCTGCTATTGTCGTAGTAATGGAAGAGAATATTATAATAATACTTAAAATTTGCTTTGTTGTAAAATTGCTTGTGTCATGTACTTAATTTTTATGGGCTTACATGCAAACATACATATGTATGCGTATATTAAAGACATGATGTAAACTCTGAAAAACTCCTTCTTTATGCGCTTTACACATGCGCTCTTGTTTTGAATACTATTAGCACTGTAAATGTTTCCCAACAGATTCATACCCTTTAGCACATTCGTAAATTTGTATGTTTCTAAATTTGATTTTACGAATAAACGAAGACAGTTCTAAAATCAACTTAAAAAAACTATCTCAGATTAGTGCAATACCTGACGCACTCTGCTGAAGTCATTGATACAAACACCAACAATAACATAGTTTTGCATTTACATACAGGGTGTCCTCCGGCACAGTATAGTCGTGACGTGATAAGTTTATTATGGAAAAACACTAGATAAACCAACGTGTTTTAATCGTTAAAATATTTTATAAAAATTAATTATCGATTTTCATGAAAAAATCGTAATGAGTGACAAGACACATTTTCATTTGAATAAGTACGTGAATAAACAAAATAATTATCAGTCACCTTCACATCCATTAAAAGCGACAGTCTAGACTGCAATTTGGTCAGAAGAAATCATTCGACGTTACTCCTTTGAAAATTAAAATGGCCGTTACCGTTACAACTGGGAATGGGGAGCGATATCGTTATATGATAGAAAACTTTTTAATGCCACAATTGCATGCTTTGAGCTTGATTAACATGTTGTATCAACAACACGGTGCCACATCGCATACAGCCAGGATTACAATGGAATTATTGCGAGAACTCTTCCCACAACAAGCCAACCATCATCACCATTTCTTGAAATAACTTGTTGTGGAAAGAGTTCTGCTCTGGACTTCTTTTTGTAGGGATATCTGAAAAGCCAGCACACCAGAAACGCTTATAATCAATTGCTTTCACTTGTTGCAACAAAATTTTGCAAACAAACCTTCAATTCTAGACTGATGTTCACATCAAGAGAAACAAAACTAATTACTATTATGAATACTGTTGTCCACTGTGCAACACTTTGCAAGTTAATGCAACGCTGTGGTAAGCCAAAATGGATTACTTGTCGGACGGCCGTCGTATGTAAGTGTAGGTCATAGTATCATTTAGATGAGTTTTTAATTTAGCACAGTGAGATGAACACAAACAAAACAGCTGCCGCATTTTCCCTCCGTTTTTTAAGCTTGATACTGTCTACCAATTCAAGGTTACAGTTGTATATGTTGTTGCAAGCAACGATATTTGCTAAACTCAGCAACCATTTTTACTAGTTGCCTCTAACAAACTACAAAAAATAAAATTATTTTTTGTGTAAAAAATGTGTGTTAAGCGAAATAGAAAATAAATAAAAAAAGAATGTGATTAAGTAAAGCATAACAATTGTCAGCATGTTTGATTTAAATGAAATAGGAAATATATATATTTTTATTTTGTTTTATTTTATAAATTTCGATTTAACTGAACCCAAACACATGCAAACAAACTTACACGCATACATGAATCTAAATGTGCAAATATATAAATAAATGTATGGCGATATCTACATTTTGAAAACTATATAAAAAATATTAACAAAAAATCGTTGATGTGGAAAAATTAACTCACAAAATATTTGAATTGAAAAATATTTAATTAAAACATGAAGAACAGGTGGAAATTTTCTTTCATCTTCAAGGTTCGAAAATAAGCATACACTTGCATAAATACTTTTGCATATGTATGTACATATACATATATGAATATACTTAATATTAAAGTAAAAATGCCTCAGATGGGAAATGGATATAAATTGAAGTTTTTGGCACTTTTTTTCAGCCTGTCAGTCAAATTCGGATATTAAAAAGAAAATTGGAAATAAATAAAAGTACTCTCGTCACCAGTTTAGTAACTATTCCAAATGTATAGAAAAACATAGTCTTTTAGCATTACGATATTCTAGGACCAGAATGTACATAACCTTCCATAGCTATAAAACTACTCAATATAGTACTTTTATAAATATAATGATACATGGAACATTGCATTTTTTATTTTTCGACTTTTAGAAGCGCCTTTTGTGCGCATAAAACGTTTCATAAATAACATAGTTTTGCTGCCTCCGCTCTGATATCTCTCTGAAAATTCAAAAATCTGATTTTATTTTACTGAAACGTCACTGCCCTCATCTCAGTGTATCTTATGACGTAATGAAATATTAATAAAGCAAAAATCAGCTACTCAAAGTTGTGAACCTCCAAAAAAAACCCCCTCCAATAGAACTTAATCTTCAAAGTACATAATCACAGGAAACTTACATACAATACAAATCCGATCAAAGAAAACAATTATATCGTTGGTCTCATGCAGAATGGCCCTAACTCGCATTTTCCCTGAATTGGGCCTTTTTTTTTTGGATTTCTAGTACGTTTCACAAAAGTACACAGTGTCACAAAGATTTAATGAAATAATTTCCTACATATCGCTTTTACAAGCAATTGAGCACAAATGCTTGCTTTTAAATGTTGCTAGGTATACAGATTCCATTACGACTTTTTCTTGTCCTGTAAAATTGCAATTATCTTTGTTAGGGTCTTTCTACATGAGACTAACGATATGTACATATGAATAAAGAGCTTAATTGCTTTCATGATCATTATGATGATGATTTTTATAGTGTACAATTGTGCGCATTGCAGTAGCTGAATTTTGTGTCCTACACTCGCGATCATAGAAAGTTGACATTGATGCATGGCGGCACTCAAAGCTCACAAATTTCTAAAATCTCAACTACTTCTGGTTGTTTGTGAGCTTTTCAATGCACCTCATACGTACTCGTGTTATTATTACTAGTTGTTTAGATTTGACATCAACAAATAAATGAAAGATATACTTAGAGTAAAATATTTGATCAACTTCTCGCAAAACTAAAAAACAATTAAAAACAAAATGCGAAAAAAGCCATGTGTATTGGAGAGCTATGCTTGGGTAGTGTACTGTTTAGGCTTGCATGCGTATAAATATGCTCAAATTTGTACTATTAATATTTTTAGAGGATTGTGTATATTAAAAAAAACGCAAAAAAAGTTTTCTTTTTTTGATAAGTTAAGCTAATTTTTGCTTTGATAAGTTAAATGACTGCATATAATATAATTTTCTCATTTGTGCAAAATATTATGCCTATCATCATGGTTAAACAGTTTTCGCAATACTCTATTGCGCATGTTTTGTCTCAAAATTATTTTTAGTGATTACAGTGCCGACTGAATAAATTACTTATGTATATAAGTACACTGCTTTTATGTATTTAATATATTACCAGTGTATTTATATATTTATACATTTTTTCTAGCTTCTATTTATTTATTGAATCTTCACAATGTGAACTAACTATAAGTATTCAAAACTTAATACTAACTACAAAAAACTAACTATGTTCAGCCAATGCTAGACAAAAAGTTAAATTTTGCGCCAATTATCGTATATCCGTAAAATCAAGCTCTGACAGTGGCAAGGGTATTCCTTTTTCTCAACCGAATGTGACCACTGAAATTAAGTACGTTTCGTGCGAAGTTTTAGCTTACTGATGTACTATATACTTTGAAAATTCGTAGGTACACACAGATCCTTGTGAATTCGTGAGTTTTTTACGTACCATGGAGCTGCAGAAATCATTCGAAGAATTTGGTTTTGTCGCCTTTGAATTTTTCAATGCTTGTACCAACCTGCATATGTACATATGTATGCATGTTCTTTCATATTAAAAAATTGAGTACTTCACTTGTATATGCATGAACTTATTTAATAGTGTGACTTTATTTCCTGGTATGTTGTAGTTTCTTCGATTCATTGTAAAAACTATATATACATATGTAACTCAGCTTTTACAAACGAAACTTTACTTTGTAAAGTCTTCAGTTTGCTGGTGCCAAGGACAAAAAAATATGCACTCTATTTTCTTGCCGTGTAAGTATATAAGGCAACATAAATGTGTAAACACATAAGCACAACATATCCGCAGATATGTATGTATGTATGCATAAGGATATTCGTTTTGTTTGTATGGATACAAAGTTAAAAATTCAGTGTCAAGAGCTCTTGTCGAAAATATTAGTGTCCACAAAGAATAACAGTAGATGTTACAAAACAGACAGCATTTTTTGAGAGAAAATACGAGTCCAAATAAATTGTGCCTTAAATGTCTATGCTCTATTGAAATATTCCAGCAGAGAGATAAACAAGTTGAAAATGTTAAGTAACATATTCGTAAAGCGAATTATCTAAGGAGAAATTCTGTTATACATTTTACATTCCCGGCATTAAAGTTAGCAGCTTTGATGGTAAAATCAATATTGTGTTGTGGCTGTTGAGTGTTCGAAAACAGACAAAGGAGAAAATATAAATGGGGGAAATAATTTAGATGAATGAATAGTTAACAGATAGTTTTAACTACAAAATTTTACATTTTTGTTTAAATAACATATTCCATCTCTCTGTGATAACACAGTCATGCCTTTAGTTAAACTACACATATACATTTACATATCCATATGTTTTTTGTTTAAAAGACCATTATTAATTTGTTTTATAATTTTAGCTGTCTGTCAAAATGTCTCAGCTTAACAGCAAGAGGGGAATTTTTAAGCAGATTATGATAATTTCTTTTTTGAACACTGCATGCTAAATGACCTGTGAAAATAATCAAACTTAGAATAATATTGTCAGATACACACTTATCGGTAGGAACACTTGTTTTAGCATGAACTTATTTTGAAAAATGTATTTGCATATGTATATTAATTACTCTTAATTATCTTGGAAATTTAAAAGGTACCAACTATTGGTTTTTACTTTGGGCGCTCTGTTATATAATTTTCCTATCAGTCGTTAGTAAAATTGGTAAAAATGAGCGAGTTTCGATGACAATTGGTATGCAGATATTTTGAAGGCCGGGAGTTAACATAGGATGGTTTTTATTCTAAAAATTAGTCTATAATGGCGAGTAAAGCAAGCAAACCATCTGCCCAAAATATAAGTTTTCAAGTTTTATGGTTCAATTTTCAAAATTATGTTATTTATTGAGACCAGTACTCCGGAGCTGACCACTACATATGCGGTGCATTGTAACAGAACTAGGAAAATAGGTTGTGAGGAGGAGGAAAAAGAGAGTAGTGTTTGTTAACAATTGATTTGAACTTTCCAACGTTATAACAGACAGGAAGCCATATGGGCAATCCCTTTTTCAGGAGATCGGGCCTTCTAATCCCTCCTGTATGCAATTTCCCAGCAATCAATGGAAGACAAGGCTTAATGGGTTGGTAGGCTGAAACCCACTTAGAGCATCAGCCTTAAACCAACTCACCTATCTAACCATGACCACAGGTTTCTTACAGTACAGGTAACTGTTGCAAGACAACATCACCTCCGGGGGTTGTTAGCCCGCAAAAAAATCCACACAAACCAGACAATTATCAGGGGGTTTTGGTTTAAACCACAGCCATAACGTTCAAGTCAAGCATGATCAGTCCAGGCTTAACAGCCGCCCGGGACATGCTGATCCCCGTTCTGCCAATTTAAACTCTTGGTAAGGGTTTCGAAAGCCAACACAGCATTAGTCATACGGCTTTCTAGAAGTTTAGTTGCTATTACAAACGAGGGACTCCTTTTCCTCTTTTCAGAAAAATATAATGCTTTGGAATATGCCAAGGCAACACCTGTTCCCTTGGGGGAGGACTCTTAATTAAAAAAAAAAAGTACACCATTAGATTAAAAGTTATTATAGTTTATATACGAGTATACATACACTGTTCACATAGAGCTCTAAAATGCAAATGAACAGCTGGATACCATTGACTGAAGAGAGAGCAATTGTTTGCAACTGAGCTGTTTTGCAATCTGAAATACACAAGCCTGTGAATAGGGCTATTAAATAAAACAGCTTTTGTTTCATATTCCTTTTTTTTTATTCCAATGAATAATATTTTTAGTGTTTGTGTTTTCTTTTATGTTTGCATAATTAATTTTCGCTGTAGTGTAGATTTTGTTTGTTGCGCCTACCTAAATGGTACGCAATTAATTATTATTTCCCTTTTAAATGATTTTCATATTAATTTACCAAATATTTCCTTCTAAAGACGTGTTAATTGCTGTTTAACAGATTTAAGTTTACGTGCTTTTAATTTAATGCGAAAATGTTTATAAACCTACATATATGTATGTATGTATGTATGTATGTATGTATGTTCATAAAACAAATTAAAAGTACACAAAAGAAATATATTTATGTGTTTATTTTAAATTAATAACGCGTATTTTTGTTGTTTTCATTTGTTCAACAAACCAGTAATTAGCATTTAATTAATAGAAAACTTATAAATACATAATTCGTAGTAAATGTATTGCCTTACATAATTAAATATTGTATACAATATAGTTTATTCATATGAGCGAATGATCCAGCTGTTTGAGTATTGTAAATAAATTATTAATGTTTTAAAACAACTCACTTTTGGCATTAAGAATATGACATCGGAATGTGTGACTTCAAAGTTTGTAATCTGCAAACAATTTGATTTTACGTTTCAGCTCTTTCAATTGATAACACAATTGATGTAATCGAACGCTGACTTGTTCCAAGGCAAGAAACAATTATGACAAGCATTTAAACAACCATTAGCATACAGTTATGAAAAATTAGTAAAATAACATTAAATCATCTTGACCTAATTTTTTTACTTTTTTTTTTTTTATAAAATTAAAACGCCTTTTAAGCTTGAGTTCGATTACATTGTTTTTATATAAAAATTCCCAAATTATTTACGATATTATTCAATATTTCATTTTAAAATAAAAAAAACACCAAAAAACATCGCATATATTTTGTTGGCAGAAATCACGGCTCTCTTTTGCTTGCCAAAGCTACAATGTCTATGTGTTTTCTTAGAATTATGCAACTGATAAACATAATTTTAAAAATTTCCCAGAACAAAAACAAAATACAGACCTGGTATTGATTATACCACTACCAAATAAAGCAGCCTTGAGCAGACTCACATGTTATTTATAGAGAAACTTTTACTTTTTTTATCTCTTTAATAACACTCATATATTATTCTCGCAAACCTATTTTCCCGTCTCTCAGCAATTCATTGATATACGAGTATATGAACTCAGTTAAAGATTTACGATTTTTTCTTGGCTAAAGAATTTTATACTGATCTGATGACAACCCAAGATTGAGTCTTTGGCACAATCCTGTTTTCGGGCTGTTTTTCCTACAGTTGGGTGTTACTCATACTCAAATTTTTGACTTCGTATAAAAAGCACGAAGTAAAAATTTTGTTTAGTACAAACATTTCCTTTCTGTGTAGAGGGAACATTTTTTTTTTTTTTACAGAACAAAAGTATTTATTTTTCAATCTGGCAAACAGATACCTAGTTAACATTTGCGTATTAAAGACATCATCTGCTGGCTTTTAAACCTGCTTTAATATTGTGTTAGAATACATTTATTTTATTCCGGTTTATAAATTTACTCCAGAGCACACAGATGTGTGTGCAAATCATAGAGCATAGGCACAGTTTGGTACATCTAATTCAACTGACTGATTGGCATGTTTTCGTTTTTGATTTCCCTGTTTTTGTTAAATTTTCCAACTAGATTTTATATCTGTTAATGTTTTGAAATTTATTTACTTTTTTTTGTTGTTGTTATTTCATACATGTTATATCCGTATCCTAGTGTCACTTTAATATACATACGCACCTATGTATGTAGATGAGTTTGTGTATTTCATTTGAAACTAATGTTATTTTGTTGTTTCAGCTGTTGGGACAGACCCAAAAGGAAAAAGAATAAAAGATTTAATTTTCTATGTATTTTGTAGTGTGTATTTTAGCCAGCAGGTCGACATAATGTGAACAATTTTTCCGTCATTTGTTGTTTTTATTTACAACACGCACTCTTGCAAACAATTTGTTGAAATTTGTACAACTCGATGATGATTTTCGGTACTTGTTTGTTTCGACATATACTCGTACATACATATGTATGTATGTATATCTATGTATGCACATACATACATACCTACGCATTTAAAACACAAATGCCGAGTGTAAGTGCCTGTGCATGTAAAAGGGATATTTTGGAAATTGAGTCAGTGGTGTAGCATTTTGATTAACTGCTACTTCTCACTCTCTCTCTCCCTCTGCTCTTCTTCTCTTTCTGTTTGCCATTGTAGTTAAATTTTATTACAATTTCATTGTATGGGTTGGCGGAGCTTTTATTTCATTTGCGTTGGTGAAATTTGTAGTTTTTCGTAAAAATCAATGTTATTTTAAGTTAAATTACCATACAAACATACACTAAATACATAAAAACGGAAACATGACATGCAAATACTGACGGACAAATGTACGAGTATTTGTAAACATGCTAAATGTTGCATTTCAATGGACTGTTTGTTTTTCTTTCTTTTTATTTTTAAAAGTAATTTAAAGATTTTAATACTGTGATGAAAAATTACAAAGTTGTGAAAAGTCAGAAAGTTTCATTTCAATTTAAATACATAAGTAGATTATTGAAATTGTATGAAAACAAAATAGTCCCTGATATGTAAAGGAATAAAGTAATTTGATTTTATGAAAAAGACAATTAAAGTTCGCAAAATTAAATTAGTTTCATTATGCGTAGCACATTTAATTATATCAAACTCATTGAATTGACAACTTGTTTCATAGACAAACTAGGGTCAGTATCTATGTACTAAACGTCTGCATGATTGCGCTGAAAAGGCATTTGAATATTTATTTAGTTATGTAACTATACAGTTGCAAATAAATTTGCAAAGTATAGGATGAACAGCATGGACAGAGTAACGAAGACCTTAAGCCCACGATGGTATTAACAGTAATCTGTTGCGGCACTGTCACTAACTGTACCAACCTATGCCTTCCATTGGAAGTTGTCGCGTGGTTAACAACGAAATACCTTAAAAAAACTGTAAACTAATAAAGTTAGTTGTAGACAGTTAGTTAGTTGTTAGTTAGTAGACAGTTAACCAATAAGAGTGAAACGCAAAACTCTCGAATGCCAAACAACAGCAACTAGCCTGAACGCACTTAAGAAATAATTACGATGGCGCGAGAGCTGTTCTCTAGCCCAGAGCTGCTTTCAATTTTGGAATGTTCTATTAGTATATGTGGTCTTACTGATTGGTGATTGTGACAATGACCATGCCCTGTAGCCTATTTAAGTTTATTATCAGCCCATTTAAATATACTAACGGCAAGATTAATTCAAATCCACGAGTTTCTCCAGGAGCATGAACATAGCAAAAATTTAACTGTTTTGCTTTCCAATTTTTATTAAAATAACTTTTTTTTAATATAAGACCAATAGTACATGTCTTATTTTAATAA
This sequence comes from Thecocarcelia acutangulata, assembly GCA_914767995.1. Lineage (NCBI taxonomy): Eukaryota > Metazoa > Arthropoda > Insecta > Diptera > Tachinidae > Thecocarcelia > Thecocarcelia acutangulata. Next base: position 4,769,502 of record OU612097.1, read on the forward strand.
AAACTAATAAAAATTCGATAGAAAATAGTTTAATTTGCTGCAAAACAAAAACTTCTGTTACTGTAATTATTCAATACTCCACTTTGTCTTGAATCGAAATGACCTTTTGTAACAACTAATCGATGAGCATTGAAAATTATTGCCACCCACTAAATATAAAGTAAATTAGAGCTGTAAGTATTCCCTATTTTACTATATATATACAAAATAAATATAGAAGAATACAATAATTAAATATTATAGAATTAAAGTCTGGCTCTAATTGAAGTCAGGAGGTATATATTTTTTTTATCAAACAATAACTGGGATTGCTGTACATCCCTAAATAAATATTTGTATGTTTTGCAATGTTTTTAACTTCTTTTATAATAATTAATGAAACCATAAATATAAAAATTGAGTTTTTATTTTATTTTATTTTTTTTCAAATTACTTTAAAAAATAAAAATGCTAAGAAATTTCTGCGATTCTTTCACCTCAAGCACCAACAATTTTAAAGATGTGCAGTGGAAACTAATTTCCCTCATGACACTTAAAGATATAATTTATGTTCATATTCCAGTGATTATTTTTAAAAACTACACAACTTACCTTTAAGGAAAACTACCGGCAAAGAAAACTACAAAAACCAAAGCAGAGACAGTTTAAGAAAAAAAAAAAAAGAAAAGCTTAGTACTTTTTTTTTTTAATTTTTCTATAAAAGTTTTACCTTCAATATTGTCGTCCTCCACACAACAAGCAGCTCTTTTGAAACCAACTAGTAAAAACAACGGTCAAATTAACAAGTTTATTTAGTTTTACGTGTACTTGAGCTGAGAATGAAAAAAAAGAAAATTAAAAACAAAAAAACTGGCAATTAAACACACTACAGGTAAAGAAAAGGAAGAGGAAAACAAGCACACAAGTCAGTGATGCTTCTTCATAAATAAAAAGACAACCAAAGTACTTAAAACCACTTTTACTACTTTTATACTTTTGCTGCCTTATACTTTCTATAAAAATAATGATCAAGCGCTTCAAAGGTTGCTGCTGTAGGTGGTGACTTTGCCTGTGTCTCAACGAAAAAACCTCGAAATTATGGTCATTTGTTGAGGGTATTGTGTGGCAGCGAGTGCCTATTTGAGTGACTGCTGCGTCAGTGGTCTCTATTTTCTTAATTTCAATGTCCTTTAAAAGCAAAGTGAAAAAACACTAGTTGGGGAAGTGGCTTATTATATCAAAAACTTTTTGCTGTATTAATTATAAACTGAGTACGTTTAGTTAACTAGAAATTTGCCAAGGTTTTCGTTTTAGCACACACTTATGAAGACGTCATTGGCAAATTGCATTGCGGGCAAACGTTAAACTGCAATTGATTTTTATTAAATAGCAAGATTTCAAAATATGAAATTCTGTTGACATTTAAAATAATACTTGAGACTTCAGAAGGTTTTAATAAAAAAGGCTTGCGGTTAGTTAAACCAAAAGGAAGTGTATTTGTGCACGAGCCCTACTATTTTTATATTTATATGATTGAGAGGTTATCTTGGTAAAAAGAGGGCTGATTAAAAAATGTATTTCAAATTTTTTCAAAAAGTATTTATTTATTATCAATAACTATCTTGTCCCCTTTAATATAATCCTCTTCAGGTATAATACACTTATGCCAGCGTTTTTTCCAATCCTCGAAACACTTCTGAAACGCGCAATTTTTGGTATCCCCAACAGCTCTTGTTTCGATTTTTCTTTCATCTCCTCAATCGTAACAAAACGCATTCCTTTCATCGGTGTCTTCAGTTTTGGGAGTTAATACGGTGGTTGAGCCATGATCACGGTTTTGTTTTTGGGCAAAAGCTCACGCACGAGCATCAATGTGCGAACTTGTGCGTTATCATGATGCAAAATCTATGATTGTTTTTCCCACAATTCTGTGCCTTTCTGACGAATTGCTTGTAACTTCAAGATAGTATTACTTATTGACCGTACGACCTTGTGGTAAGAATTCATGATGGACCACGCCATTGCAGCCGAACACAACAGTGAGCAAAACATACACATTTGACGGGAACTTGTTGTGCTTTTTTCGGTCTTGGCTTCTCTGAACGCTTCCATTGATTGGGCTTTGACTTCAATGTCATAACCATACACCCATGATTCGTCACCAGCTATGACCTTTTTGGGGAAATCTGGATCGTCGTTGTCGATGTTCAACAGCACCTGAGCGATGTTCATGACTTCCATTTATTTATTTCCAAGAGTGTAAAAAAAATTTTTTTCTTCTTCTCATTTTCAGCCGCTAAATATTTTCTATTAAAATATATTTATTTAGTTTACATATCTTTTTTAATAATTAAGCACATTATTTCTTTTTTCTTTTAATATGGCTTGATAATATAAAAAACAATACATACAGAGTGTTTTTTAGAGGTTCACAATTTTGAGTAACTGTTTTATCTGATATACACATTTAACAACTGCAAGCTGTATTTTGTTTAGTTATGTTTAACATTACGAGGACAATGGGGATAGACTTACATCAGAGCCATACACACGTTTTAATCATTGAAATCGTTGAATCGTTGATTGTCTTAGACGACGTGAGAACAGTGCACAAGTTTTTGTCGAAACACTATACGAATACATCCATAGAAAATTATTATTTGGTGCATTTTATGAGCTGGTCTTTGTTACATTTACGGGTGCGCTGGTGAATCGTGAATAGTTTACCCCTTGGAGTTGGTCCATAAGCAGATAAGATCATTGGGATCGGTGCTAATGTAAACCAACCCTGCATCCAATTCTCTACTTAAGCAGAGGAAGGCCAGGCTTCGCGAGTTGGTGGTCCGAAGTATATTAAGAACATCAGCCCTTAACTAATCTAGCCGCGTTTCTATCACTTCTGGTTCCTAATATTACAGGTATCTGTTGAAAGGCAACAAACAGCACAGCGGATAATATAGTTAGTTCCTTAAAAAACCGCCATGCACCATAATTATCAAGGGATACTATTAACCGTTTTCTGAGAATTTATATCCAAACCACCACCAAAATGTTTCACCCAAAATGCAGGCACCTGAATAACGATTAGTGCTCGGATAGGGTTAGCTAGATCACCATTCTGCAAACTCACTCTTGGTGAGAGTTTTCAGAAATCCCACATAAAAATTAAGTCAATGCTGGGACTTCCTACAGTTTAATGTGCTACAAAAAGTGAGGTGAGCTACCCTTCTAGAAAGGAGAAAAATAATATTCAAATTCACAAATGCTGCGAAAATTTTGTGAAAATTGGTATTCTGGATTGTTCTTTTCACATGCTAGCCGCACCGTGTATATGATTATTAATTTGGATAGAATATTTCCTATTCAATAAAATATGTTTCAATATTTTTAAAAATATATTTCTTTGTGTATCTTTCAAAAAATTACCTATTAGATGTAGATTCAAGCTTATTTTATGAAAACTTTTTTATGACAAACTTTCACACTTTAACCACATTTTATTATATTAACTTGAACTTAGCAAGGAACATCTACATACACGTACATACTCCCTTTTCAATAATTAATTACTGTTTTTAATGGCCGGTAAAAATATTATATCGAACTTGTAAAATTTTTAAGTACCTTTTAACCTCTCATCTGATCTTAATGCATTAAATAATGGCTCCCCGATGGGTATTTGGAAAGCAAACAACACTTTAATTTGGAAGCGGGAAGAGCGAACATTTTTTTAGCTCACTTAATAAAAAAAACAAAAATAAGAACACAAAACTGAGCAGAATAAAATATAAATAAAAAGGTAAAATGTGCAGACATTCTGAGAATAAATTTTAAATTCGTTAAAGAATTTTTAATAAATGGATTTTTATCTTCTTCATCTCTAAATGCATTGTGACTTTTCTGACTTTCATGCAAATTGTGAAGGCGGAAGAATACTTCTTTTTCTTAGCCTTTTATTTTGAGCCATCACTTAAGTTTTTCATCTTCGGATTTCAGTGGTATAGTTTCATCAACAACAAATATTTTGATGTACCTGCAGAGAATGATTGATTATACTAATTTAGTCTTTTGATTTGACAGGAATTGTAAAGGCAAAAATGAAGAAGAAGTGTTTTGGTCTATTCTGTTGTGAGATTTTATAAATAATTTGCTTTCAGCCACCTCTAACGATGCAAAATGTCTACGAGTAAATTTATCTTTATGAAAATTTATCTTTATTAAGATTTTCTTTTGGCTGCTTTACGAGTCATATGACTCTTATCCTGCTTCAGGTACATTCTATTTTTCCAATGCAAATTTTATAAATTTTATGAATACATAGTTTTTTCTATGAATACTACTTATACATACTCTAAATTTTGTTTTCTTTTTTAACATTATACAAGTTTTGCTTGAAAAACTTTTGGTTTTATTAACTCGGAAAAAAAAATTACTTGAAACAACAGAATTTGAAGCTGGATATACTCAGTCGCCTGCAGGTTATTCTTGAAATTTTTCAAATATTTCTTTTTGAATTTGTTCTTTATAGGTATATTTGCATTCAGTAGTAACACTGTTGTACAAAAACTTAAAAACAAAATTATTCAGGAGTTCTCATGTACCAATTTTGTGTTGTTAACCACTTGTAGTTCTTCGAGGTCAGTTCATAAAGTGTTTTTATAACGCATACGTTACAAATGTGAAAAACGTATTTGCTAGAGTTGAACTTTTCAACATTTATAACTTTCTTGTTTCAAAACAGATTTGTACGAATTTTGTTACTGCATGGATCTATGCGTTATTTTTCAAGCAAGTTATGGTTATTGAGTCGGGAAATAAATTGTGGCCTAAGTGTAATGCTGAAGAACTGGCATTCTTCTATAACCTGTTTCAAAGAAAACTGGCCTCACAGAAGAATATATACTCTCTACTCTAAGCAACCTGGATTTACCTTTATGTATTCTTACCATCATGTATTCTTAATGGGAGAAGTAGAGCAAGCAGTTGGTTCTTTGATCGTCTGGCCGATCAAATCATAAGAGAGACATTGCATGACAATTGTTTTGCAGGAACTCTTGAATTCTTCAGTAAATATCATACAAGTATGATCAAGCAGAAACTCAAGCAAAAATTACTTTTTGAGAAAACACGTTCATAATTGAAACGACAATCATATTTAGTTAACAATTTAACACACTTATGATGAAGACATAGATATTTTGTATTCGCTTAAGCGAAGAATAAAATAAGACAGAGTAAACGACAAATGCAGGTCTTGCACCAATTTGCGACGACGCGTGACGACACAACCAATTGGAAATACAAATCACTAAAACACGCAATGTTGTCTATACAGCATATTCATGTTATGATGCATTATTCTCTTATGCGATGGATGTATTCTGGCCCACTTATATCCATTGATATCGTGCTATCCAAATTCAACAAAACTCGTAATTGTATTCAGGAAAAAGTTCTATTATTTTGTCTGAGTCAATTTTATTATTAATATATTTTTGCGAAAGTTATTATGAATTTACAGGCTGAGTATTATGAATTTGAATTGATCTTTGATTTTCCAAATAAAAATCAAAATATTTTTTATCGCTGTTCTGTTGTGTAGTGTTCCATGTGAAATTCCTTAAGTCTTCTTCACAAAGTTCTGAAATAAGACTGAAACATGTAGATAAGAGTCTTCAGACGTCTAGATTTGTTTTTCCTAATTGGCCAACTGTTCCGAAGTTTCTGCCTTTTTCACAAATCTGGCGAGGATCGCCATTTAATGATAATAACTTTATTAATAGGTTTTATTTTATATTTTAATTTTATTGCAATATTTTTTTATTTTAATTGTTATTTTAGTTATTTTATTTTATAACATTTGGATTGAGGTTTTGTTTAATTATGTTATTGCATTTACAGTCAAACACATATAGTGTGGACAATGCAAATGAAATGTGCTGTTACCAATTACTCACACTACAAGTAATTGAACATTCAAAGCATGAAGATAATTGTGCCCAATGTACTAAAACAATGTCAAAACTCAAGAAATAAAAATTTCGAGCAAAGAATGCAGTGTTTAATGTTCTGTCCTTTCTACTGCGCCAAAAATTCATTTAAATTACTTTCAGACTGCCTGCTATTCCAATACGTGTATGGAAAGTAAAAATATGAAATATTTTCTTCTCAAAACAATTTGTTTTGTTGAGCTATGACGTTATGCGAAATAACTCAACTCTTTATATATTTACTCAGTTGTATGAATATTTGAAGTTCTTTTTGAAACTAAAAAATTTACAAAAATTGGCGAATCGTCTAGTCGAAAGTTTTAAATTAAAACGAGAAAGAAACGAAAATGGAAGAAAAGAAGGTAAAAATTGTACTTTTAACTACGTTTTGACAATTTTTCTCCTTTTTGGCGAAAACCTGACACTACAACACAAGTTTTGTCCTTGTGGACAACCACCGTAGAGTCAACTTTGCTGAAAAAGTGAATGACGACATAGCAAACTCTCCTGTTGAACATCAATAGTACTCAAATGCAGTCGTCGAATTTCAACACAATGACGATGTTGCTCGTCAAGTTTTCCTTCCACAATCTACATTACAAATTTCTGCTTTAGGTTTTACACTACGGTGGTTTATTTTGGCTTCAATTTATCAGTCAACAAAGTCTTTTTTCTAGGTTAAGTGTTTTGTCAACTTTTTATCCTAATTTTTTTTTCTTGTTATTTTGTTTTTGTATTGTTGAACTTGTCTCGTTTTATTCCTCATATAAATACAAGTTACAAACATTTTTGTCATAGAAAAAAACCTATTTTTGTCTCGCTTCTGGCAAGAAGTTAAAACCAACCGAATAAATTAGAAAATGTAAAAAGGGAAAGGGAAAGGGATAAGAGGAGGGTTTGTTTTATTTTATGAAAATATTCTTCACCATAATGATATTGGTGTTAAACTTGAATGATTTATTAAATTGCAAACATTATTTGCAGGTAGATTTTTGTTTATTGTTGCTCTTTTTTAAAGCTGTTCGTAAAGCATCATCAAGCAACCACTTATTAATGATGACAAAGTACGTTTTTCTGCTAAAAATGAGAAAATTAAAAAAAAAAATTATTGTATCTTTTAAAAATCGTTTTTTTTTTCTTGCTCTTGGTAAAAAAAAACATCAGAAGAACATTAAATAAGAATTTGGGGTTAATAAATAGTATTTTGGGCAAGTTTAAGCTGTTTTCGAAATTGATTTATAAGTACACTTGATTCCAAGAACCTTTTAAGTGAACGCACACTTGTTGTTTATTGCTAATAGAGAGATAAGAGAGAGAGAGAGAGGGCTTTTTTAGTTTTTGAAGATGATACTTGCAAGAGATTTGAACAACGTAAATTATAATTGAGATTATTTAGGCATTTTAGATTGATGCTAAATAAGAAGTTTTTTACATGAATTAGATTTACATAAACACTAGGTATGGATTTCTAGTCATAACTGGAGGAAAAAACTAAAATCACATTGTGCGTAATGTACAGAGTGCGTAATACTTTAATTAAATATAATTTGTCAATTCACAAGGTCGTATTAACGACGCATGAGTTTCACTGTTGTCCATGTTTTCTTTATACAGTGGTGGACCTGTAAGTAAAACATAAACGTGTTCTTTCAGCGGAACTTTTCCACCGCAAAGATTAATTTGATTTCTTTTGCACTTGGTTCTTTCTTTACATTAATTTTTTTTATAAAAAAATAACTTATTATTTAGTGGAAGGGTAATTTTTCCAGTGGACATATAATTAAAACATTCCCAATTCTGCTACTTACAAAAACTATTTTAATATCTAATTTCGTTTAGCTGCGAAAATTTTTTGATAGTTATGTTTTAAATGTTATCAGCAAAATTCTATACCAATATTACCAACTAGGTGTGGGAAAAAGAGCAAGTTGCTCCCTAGAAGAAAGGAAGGTAATCATTAATCTCAGAGGCTCCGAAAAGACGGTGAATGACTTTTTTACGCTTTTGCTCTAGAGCAAACAAGTAATAATGCACTAATGAACTATTTTGAAAAATTTTGGCACTCAAATAATGTACCCAGAGCCTCCAAAACCCGCAAAACCACAGCCCCAGATGATACAATTGAAGTAAGGGCCTCTAAAGCTGACCGATTTAAAAACCCTAAATAGCTTAAAGTTGAGTTAGAGGCATCATATGGTACCCATATATTATCTAGACCTATTAGATGGCGGCTTAATGAAAGTGACTTATGTGAATGCGTCGCACAGAGAAATCTTTAGTTTTTAAAATAATTATAGATCCAGATTGGATTTTGTCAGAAAAAACATTAAGAAATCAATGAGTTTTTGGGAAAATATTTTATGAATTGACAAATGCAAGTTTCTCCGGTGGGGATCAGATGAAAAACGCTATAAATGGCGTCTAGTTAAATTACGTTTAAAGTTGGTGTTGAGCAATGAGTAACATCTTCCGTAAGTGAGTGCAGTCGTTGATAAGGTGTTCGTGCTTGAATATAAATGAATGCGCATGTAGTAGAATGTAATGATTTTTTGCGCTTGAATTTTTGTTTTAGATGAAGAAAAAATTAACAAAAATCAATGCTGTGATGTATTCAAATGTATGCTTCTTGAAAAAAAGTAATACATATGTATGTATGTATGTATGTAGGAACAAAAGGTTGTCATAGAAAAGGACAAACACATTTTAAAAATTAAATAACACTTAAAATACCTACCTAACAAAAAAAAATTGCTTCGCAATATATATTTATTCGACCTATTGTTGATTTTTAAGTTATGCTGTTGTTTAGCGGCCTTTTTAGGTCGTTTTTTCCTTTTTAAATAAAACTACTGCTTTGTTTTATGTAGTTTTGCAAAAAAAAATTATGATGAAAAATTTATATAGTCACAAAATTTTTATAGACATAAACTTTATTAGTATTATATGCAAGTAGGTGAAACGTAAAATAAAGTTTCAGAAAAGCTAAGAAAAATGTACAAATGTAAATATGTTTCAAATGTGTTTATATCAAATCGCTATCAATGCAACAATACACTTGAAGCCGATTTTATTCAACACTTAGATGAATGCGCAATGTTTGCAAGACGAGTTGATTTTACTCAGTGTTGAAGTTTGTTGCTTGTTTTTTGTTGATTGCAAATTTTAATGTATGAAGGGTATCAAGCAAAAACTAGATTTTTGGTGATCTCTGATATACATATGTATATCAGAGATGTTCTCAATATTTTACAATATTCTGTTAAAGTAACTTTAATGCTATCCAAAATTGTAACTAGAATCCAACCAAGGCAAAAGGCTCTGGTAATTGTATTCAAGTTTATAACATTGCTTTAACATACATACATACTTATACTTACGTATACGTATATGTGCAAACAATATTTACACTCAAAATTAAGTTTATTCGCTTCTTTCATAAGTACTATATAAATCAGATTACTTAAGTGTAGAGAGATGTTAAAAACCTTGATACTTATGATTTCACTCACACACTTACCCATCTACACATACACACACACGCATGCACTATTGTATGTGTGTATATTTTATACGCTGTCATCAAACCTAATCGAACATGCTGTTTCAGCACATCATCATCACACTGCTGTTGCTTTTTCCTTTTGTATTTTTATGCTTTCAATCAATACTTTTAGTATTTTGTTCATCATAATGATTGAAAAACAACACTTTTTTTTTTTAAAGAAAGAGATAAAAGTACATTTTCAATGACGTTGAAAATCAGAAATGCACTGAGGCGTCCTGTATCAGCGTTTTGTAATACAATGCATCATCGATTTTTATTGGGAGCTCTTTTGCAATTTGTTTTTGTAAACTTGAAAAAAGGATGTCGTCGCCTTGTTGTATTTAGCTGCTCAACATACATACATTTTAAACAGTGCATGCTGCATCTGGGAAGTTCTGTTTGACTTTTAAAAATTGAACGGCCCTCTTAAGCTAAGTACTTAACTTACATCATAAGTTATCTAAAGTAGCTGATAAGAAACACGTGTCACGGCTGTATTCTTAAAAAGTATTTTATATTTATTAAAGGCTTATTTGACAAACTTTGTACAGAAATTTGTCTAATAAAATATTTTTTATGTATAGTTTAGGTTTCACCGTGCAAGTGTGAAGATTAGAGCACAATAAGACTTGGCAAGCTAAGATGTAGCCAGAGTGAATTCATTATTAGGGAGAAGCAACGGCGAATTCAGGCAAATTTCTTGCCAGTTAGCCTTTACCCGCTTTGCTAAATATTATCGTGCTCTTCTTTCCACACAGGACACAAATAAAGTACTAACAATGCATGTGTTTCTTATCAGCAACTTTTGTCAGTTTAGGTTAAAAATTCTACCTTGTTTATTGTATCTCCTTTACATGGTAATACAAGATATTTAAATTTTGTGGAAACAAAATATTACGAAATTCTTTCCATACTTGAAAAAAAGTAAAAAATACATGTTGTAAATAAATTTCATGTTTACATTTGAACTGCAATTGTTTGAGTTTGTAAATGTTGTACCACCTTCAATAAATACTCAAAGTGCTGCCAATTCAAATTTAAAAATACACCTCTGATGTGTTGCTAATACAGAGTTCTCTGAAATTTTTTAGAAAATGAAGATATATTGACCACTTATCAATTTTTTGCATTTGGATTTCTCTTCTTCTGAATACATATTGTTTTTATATTTCCTTTATTATACACACATTTTTGATAGATCTAACGAGTGATTTTTTTGCTATTATCTTTTTGTCAACACTAGTTTTGACAGCTCACGCACGTTTTGTATCTTGTGTCACTGTCAAACATCTTCAGTTTGGTCTATAATTTAATCATGAATCGTCTTACAAACGAACAACGCTTGCAAATTATTGAATTTTATTACCAAAATGCGTGCTCTGTTAAGAAAGTTCATCGCGCGCTTCTTCCATTTTATGGTCAGTTTAATCGACCTACTGAGGCTTCTATTCGGGCTATTGTAAAAAAATTTCGCACCAAATTTACATTGTTGGACATTAAACCACCAACACGCTTACGTAGAGTGCGAACTGAAGAAAATATCGCAGCCGTATCGGCCAGTGTTGGTGATGACCGTGAGTTATCGATTCGGCGCCGTTCGCAGCAATTGGGCCTCTGTTACTCCACTACGTGGAAAATTTTGCTGAAGGATTTGGGTGTGAAGCCTTATAAGATACAGCTGGTGCAAGAATTGAAGCCAAACGACCTACCGCAACGCCAAATTTTTGGTGAATGGGCTCTTGAAAAGTTAGATGAAGATCCACTTTTTTATCGAAGAATTGTGTTCAGCGACGAGGCTCATTTCTGGATGAATGGATACGTGAACAAGCAAAACTGCCGTATTTGGAGTGAAGAGCAGCCAGAAGCATTGCAAGAGCTACCAATGTATCCACAAAAAACAACCGTTTGCTGCGGATTATGGGCTGGCGGCATCATTGGGCCGTATTTCTTCAAAGATGATGCGAATCACAACGTTACTGTGAATGGTGAGCGCTACCGTGCGATGATAACAAACTTTTTTTTGCCCAAAATGGAAGAGCTTGACTTGCATGACATGTGGTTTTAACAAGACGGTGCCACATGCCACACAGCACGCGAAACAATGGAACAATTGAGAGGCGAGTTCGGTGAACAGTTTATTGCACGCTTGGTACTAGTCAATTGGCCGCCCAGATCGTGCGATTTAACGCCTCTAGACTATTTTTTGTGGGGCTATGTTAAGGCTAATGTCTATAGCGACAAGCCCGCTTCGACTGACGCACTGGAAGCCAACATTGCTAACATTATTCGTGAGATACCGGCCGAAATGTTGGAAAGAGTATGCCAAAATTGGACTAAGCGGATAGACCATTTGAGGCGCAGCCGCGGCCAACATTTGCATGAAATAATCTTCAAACATTAAATTATATCGACCCAACTATCGATCCAAATAAATATTTCATGCATTTTTCTGAATTTTATGTGTTTTTTTTTTAATTTCCGATAGTTCTTATTACCGTGTAAAGCTGCCTTAACTAATAAGGGATTTTCTTAAATTCGCCCATGCTTCTACCTTTTAATGAAAGCTTGTTTAATTAACTGCATACATTTTAGATCCACACCTCCTAAAAACTTTAACCATAAGAGATTTCGGAACTAAGAATTTTAAATTATTAGATATGTATCGTTGATCTCAGATAGAAAGGCCCTAACTTGCCGAATTTGAGTTTGTTAATGATGCTAACAAATTCCACATAAAAACGAATGAAACTAATTTCAGGTTTTTCCATCTACTGTGAATTTGCAATAATGTTAACGTGGTAATATTTTTATATCTTCAACCACAAAACTCATGTAGGAGTTTGAACTAAAATGTACCCACCTAGTCACATAGTAGAATTTGATTGTATAGCTAAGCACATATGTATATACGATTCATTTAAGTTATATTTTTACATAAATTTAACTAAATTACTTTTTATTAAAAAGTTGCACCTGTTTGAAAAATGTAGGGAAATATTTTTTTGATCGTGGGGCAAAAAGCGTTTTTTATGCACTCTGGTCGAGATTTCACAACAAATGTCCTGGCAATACCGGCCGCACTTTCGATTGATTTGTGCTAAATTCTGAGAAATCTGTTTGCCCGTTTCATGAGTCTCTGTTATGATTTATCAACAAAAAGCGAGCTAACTTTTAAGTACTTTATATTAAAAGAAAACTTGATTTTACTCAGAGTACTTTTAAGTTAGAGTTTTCAATCAAGTGTCTATTTGCACGAACTCCCTAACGGGGTGGATATGAGCCAACGGCATTAGTGAAAAAAAAATCAGTTTTAAAATGAAAATAAAGAAATGTCAAATGTACATAAGAGAATGCATTGCAACAAAAATTTAAATATCTTTTTTATATTGGAAGCTTAATTTTTTTTAATATAATTAATTATAATTTGTTATTTGCATACCTTCGGTGTAATGCGGTTTTAAATATGTAATTAAATTATCATTTGGCTGTTCATCAATCGTATTGATTAAAGCGTACGAGTATGATTGAAATGCAAAATTAAAACTGTTGATGGTAAAAACAAACAAATTTGTTTATATAAAATACTTATGTGTATAGAAAAAAATAAAAATATGGTTGGCTTATTATAGAAAAGGTGTATATCAAGTTTTTTTCAAATTTCAATTTTCATGCTTATGTTTCACAATCTCTCTTTCGTTTGAAATATTAATAAAGGGCACTTCAGACTATCACACTTTGTATTAAGACTTGTCAACAAATCAAATAATACGTGCAAGTATGATAGTGTGAATGTAAAGCGTTATGAAAATGAGAAATAATACGGTAAAAGATTTGACAGCCCATAACACTTCACCATTTTTAGAAATTTGTTTAAACGATAAGATTTTTTATTGGATCAGGGTTGCATTTTTTGCAAAAGCAAATAATAAAAATATTAAAACCAGACGTTAAGTAAATTGGCTGTTTATTTTCAAGTCATATTCCTTCTTTTACTTTAGGTGTGATAGTGTGAAAACAAAATGTAATGGTACGTTAGATTTTTTGACAGTCGCAACAAATATCTTTAGATTTTTGTCCCACAAAATCCAATCAAAATCTTAAGACTTGTATGATAGTCTGAAACGCCCTTAACTAACAATGAATCCATAAACGACTCTAAACGAGGTTTTGTCTTGATTTTCTAAACAGCAATATATGTAAAATAATTTTATTCAGCTTTTGAGATGTTTGAACAACAGTAATTGAATCCTAATTATTTCTTAAATTTAATGCCAACCGCTTATTTGGGCTCTAAAGAATATCGTTTTTACGCAAAATTTTCAACAGTTAGACTTTAACTAGTAATGCTTTGAGGGCAGCAGGCCACCACCAACCACAACCTGTTAAAAGTAGAATACGAAAGTGATTATGATTATAATTATACAGGCATGTTCCCACATTCGGAAGTTTTCAAAGTCGCCAGGCGAGTTGCAAGCTGCACTCATTTTCACATGACGGGGATAAAATAAAAGCAGCGGGAGCTGCATATTCTCAAAGGAAAATATTATGCTCTAAATACATGAATAAAATCAATTCTTTTTAAGAATAAATTTTGTGAAAATATAGTAATATTTCAATAATCGAATTATTGTGGAAAAAATGTCACGTTCGACATGTCACGTAGCGGCCGAAATTATAGGTAAGCAAAGTATATAAACACGGGCCTTTTTAAGCGAACTATAATACTTTAGCGTGACATTACTCGTATTGTTAGGTAAAACTCTGAAATTAAGTGCAAGACGAAATTGCGTCAAGTTTCGCTGAAATAATCATTTTTAAGTTTTGTCGCGTTCGACCCACTACTTATTTTAAAATTTTTTGTTTTCTTCGAGATTCCAGTTGCTATTAGCTTTAATATAAATTGCAATGTTCGCTGTTAGCTGCAATTTATGATCAAGTCGAACCTGAAGCTACTTTTAGTTTTTGTTTTGTTTTTGGCTTACCACACATGCGAATGTCACGTTAAACACCAGAGATGCACCCATATGCAGTTCTTGCATCCATGTCGTAAATTAACATCTATGTTAAATAATTAAAAATTTATTAAAAACTTATAATCTTATAAATATTACGGTTTTTTCTTAATTCTGTAAAAAATTTTGTAATTTATTAATTTGGTTTTCTTTTTTTAATGTATGTAACTTGCAAATTAAGCAGTTTGTGTTGTAGTACTGGATTTTTGAAAACGATAAACAAATAAATTAACTATTGTTTACTTTCACTTTATACTTTCCGCTTTCACGCCAACAACGCGCTTTTCGTATTAAGCCTACGGTATGCATTTTCATCAGTACCCACATAAAATCTAAAAAATTATGTTTAATTATGCAAATAATTAAAACATTAATTATACAATTTGATTAGTCATCTATTTAATATTGTAGCTAAAAATATTTTATTATTTAAATTCTATTCCCTCACTATTTATTTATTTATTTTTCGGTGTGTTCGTTCATGCAGCAAGCGCCTAAAAAATTTTACAGCTAATAACTCTGTTTGGTTTAGTTTGGTTTGATAATTCAATGCACGAATAGGTAGATTTTCACCAAAGCAACGTTTTCAAATTGTTGAAAATTTTTGTGTTCAAGAAGTAGAAATTCCATTCAAAATTTTGTTCTCCATTTTTGAAGAGAGGGACACATAAATAAACAAACTACATCTAAATCCACAAACTATTGTGGATTACATCCTCAGAAAATTACTTTTTATTGAATTTAACAGAAAAAATTATAAAAAAAAATATTCAGCCATGTTCTGAGAAACGCGCGATTTGAAACTGCAAAGCGTTCTAAAAAGCACTTAATTCACTTTTATGTGTTCTAAAGGAACTCGCGTTTTACTGGCGTTTCTGAGGTTTTTCCATAAAAAACACAACATGTATTTTACATACGTATGTGTATGTGAATGTTATAGTTACATATATGAGAAGAAAAAAAAATTACAACAAATAGAGAAATTTTTTAAATTGGTGTTTTTTTTTTTTTTTAAATTCTTTCAACTTTTTATTGAAATAAAACGAAAACTAAACTAAACCTTAAAGTTTATTTGAATAATTTTATTTCCTTTTGCAAGTTCAGTTTTAGCAAATTCAATCAGTTCACTTCAATATACGAGTTGAAGTCGCTAATTTCAAGCGATACGCGTTTTCCTATTTAACGATGTCAAATCGTAAAACCATACTTCTTGTATTATACGTTTGTCAGAACACCTATTTGGTGTTTCCAAAGCGGAAACGCTAAATTTTATGCTATTTGTGTTTCTCAGAACATGCCTGATTAGCGAATGTGCTCTAAAACTGGATAGGAAAAACCTCAGAACACTGACTTAATAGTCTTACAGGTCATTATACCTGCCTAAAGCCCCCTGTACTGGTTTGGAATTTCTAACACAGATATCTGCAGATTCTGCGATGAGGAAGAGGAGGCAATGAAACAATTGCTCACCCACTGTGGAGCTTTAGGATACAGGAGATATAGGCTGCTACAAGCTCATACGTTGAGTGAAAAAGACTTACAGCCTGTTCGACGATATCGAATGAAAATGTATGCGAAAGAAAGCTAGTCACTCACATTTGAATTAATTTGGGTTTGTCTCTATTATTCATTCGCATTTACTAATTAACTGAATTTTGAGGCATCGTTGGCATACAATAAAGTTAGAAAAAACCCAAATCAATTTTCTTTCGCCTAGAATGCGAATGAACTTATCCTTTCGACATCGGCGAACTGGCTGTTACTATCACTCCCAATGAAGAAACTACTTCGGTGTGTTGACTTACTTAACCCGTAATGGGAAAAATAGACGTATCGTTTCGTGACGTCATTTGACCCATCTGCGCAGAAGATTTTAGTTTTGTGTGAGAGTTGTCGTAATCATGTATTCTATTATTCTTGGGTTAAACTACGTTCGCGGATGGCGTAATCTCTAGCTTTATCATTCTAGTTATTTTTTATTATTATTTTTTTCTATTTTAAGCTCTAAGAGGAACACACCGTGTAATATGATTTTTCATATTAGTGCATTTTTGCCCTTAAAGCTTTTTTTGCAATGTAAAATACATGATAAAACGAGTATACTATGATGCATTGTATACAGTCTATGGAGTTTATTAAAAACCAAAAAGACAAATTATACATTCAGCATATTTAAAACAGGATATTTTAAACAATATTGTGTACATACAAAACAAGTTTGCAACCTTTAATTAATTCATTGCCCTGTAATTGGCCAGCATAGACAAATATAAAATATGAAATAAATCTTCGTTTGTTTGTGTTTTATTTTTTGCGCATTAAATTTAACACAAAAATTCTTACAACCGCAATTATATGATTAATGTCCTTTATGCAGGAAAAAAAATGCAAAGAAACAACAATAACATCAATGTCGCAGTACAGTCTATATAATAGTGGCAGTTGTTCATCGTCGTCTATAGTTGTTGTTATAAAAACAATACAAACCACATGCATTTTGCGACGGCTGCTGGCATTTTTTCAACAATCTACAATTAAACAAGTGTCATATTAATAACGCACTTGGCGTCGTACAGACATTTTAATTATTGTGCACACAGACAGCAAAGTAAACGTATGTATGTACAAACACATATGCTTTAACTAAAGAGTACTTTAAGATTTTAAGCAATGAAAATCAACAACAAATTTCGTAGATATATATTTTACATAAATCAAGTTAAAATGTTGACGACTTTTAAGCCACAAAAGACTTTATTTCTTGTTACTTGTTTTTCCATGAAAATAAACTATGGTGATCGATAATTCGACTTTTTTCTATAACCGGTTTTCAAATAATACGAATGAGAAAATTTTTGAAAATACCGCTTTTCGGTTAACACTTATAGAAAGACCCGGTTAACCGGGATTTTTTTTTTAAGTACAATAAAAACAAATTTGTTTGTAAAATACACAGAAAAAATTGCAGTCAAAATAAAATCTACAAAAATATTTTGTATGCTTATACGTATTTATCAAAAATTAATTTTGGATATAGTATTTTGTTGTTGTTTAAAAAAATAGTTGTTTTCGATCAATAATTATTTTTACTAAACTTTTGTTTGAATCCACGAATTCCTTTACAGGTCCGCATTCAAACAATTTATTAATTGATTCAATGAATTTCGCTATTGAACACGAACAAAATGTGTTTCTGTGTAGGTAGTACTTGGAAAAAAGCAAAGACCAAAATAAAAAAACTTAAGAATTATTTAATAAATCAGTTTTTTTTTATTAAGTGTTTGCCACTCAGCAATTTTTCATGCACTCACTAAATATTTACAAACACAAAGAAATATGTCCATATTTGTAACATGAGTTTTGTAAAGATGATTCTCTAAATGGTTTGGTTTCTAAAAACAAACATTTCATTACTGATTATATATAGCTTTGTCGAAATGCTAATATCAGGAAAATCACCAGCAGTAAATGCGCTGAATGGTGCTTCATGGGATGATCTCTTTGGGTTTTCAGGGAGATTTCAAATAATTTCTTAGTGTACCGACAAATCGCAATAGTGATATGTATCTGCTATCCTACTATTACCCAGCATAAATATACATTACTTCAATATGGTGATGTTATTGGGGATAAGTACTTACCGTTCTCGCTTACGAATAACTATTTCAAAATGTTATTTCCAAAAAAAAAAAAATCATTAAAAATCTAATTGCTTATAAGTCCTTGGTGCCGAATAAAACGATCAAAATGGCTGTAGATGTTTTGTATAAAAGTATAAACTGTAATGGATTAATTTATATAATATAAAAAAAGACTTGCCTTTAAATCATGGTATAAATGCCGTCTTTATAAATGCATGCTTACAAATAATATCTCTTGAAAAGAGCGTTTTTCTGTATTTGTCTTAAGAACTTTGCCAAAAAAAAACTAAAATGTTTAACGCCATGGAATTAAGTACGGAACCTGTGTTCAGCACTACAAGAAAAGGCGTACGTCGACAAGCTAGCAATAATGCAAGAACTAAACGATGAGATAGTTTGGCACATTAATGGCATAGAACCCCAATTATGCCTCAGCATCATTGAAAATTTGGACCATCGGATGGAGGTGTGTCACCATCTGATTGTTCCATACATAATTGAACCATAATATTATCATAATGAAAAGAAATGACAATAATTCCTTAACAATTTGGGTTTTATTCAAAAATTGTGTCTTTTGTGTATGAAAAGTATTATTAGAACATTTTTCTTTGGAAATTCTCATTATGTTTTCTGAAATAATAGAATATAGAGTTAAATGTTAAAAAGTATTATTCAATACTTTCCTCGTCTACGGATGATTAAACTAGCCGATATGTTTTAGTGGAAAATAGACAGAGAAGACATTTGTTTTGCTATAAAATTTGTTAAATTAAATTTTTGGATTGTACATTTGTACAACGGGTTATAGTTCAGGTTTTTTTCTTTCTTAAGTTTTTTTCGTAAGAAGGATTTTTTACAATACAAATCTGCTGTGATCAATAATTTTGATTGAAGAAGACAAGAAAAATAATAATCAAATCTTTAGCTGGGGGACAACTAGCTGTTTCGTAGTCGCTACACTACTCATCAGCACCCACTGGGATTTGAACTCGGGACATGACGTATCATGATCTACTGCTTTGACCACTAAGCCACCGAGCATTTAATTATTTTCTATCTATATTCATCTCATATTGAATCATATAAATATAAAATTTGTTTTTATAATGCGATACTGTTTCTATTTTGAAAATTGACAAGACCTTTTTGATTCTGACAATTAAGTGTGAACTGAAATTTCTTTCCTGCCAACATGATCGGATGATGTGGTTGCCAGATTAGTGTCTTACAATGGATTTGTCAGCTGGTTTTTCTATCTATTGTATAACAACAGTAGCCTACACTGCGAATTTGTGTTATAATGACAGTATTTAACTGTCATGCAATTATCAATCAATCAAAACTGTCAGATTTGACAACCGTTTAAATTAAGCTTTACACTTTAACATACGTCAAATGAACATGATTCGTTGAAATTTCATTATCTTCTTAATATTCATTATAATAAAACACCTTTACCAGACAATGTTGGAATTACAATAAATACAGCACCAATGAAAATTACTTAATGTTGTCACAATCGGCGCTCTCTTTTGTCTGAAAAAGCAGCAGTCTCTGTGCTTTCTTAGAATTACGTAGCTTACAAATGAAATTCTGACAATCTAACGCAACGAAAACAAAAGACAGCTGTGCTTACACTACTACCTGGAAAAGCTGCCTAGTTTAGATTGTATCAAATTGTACCATTTGCTTTGCCCCCTTTTGAATTTTCCTTTCATTTAAATTTCATTTTAAGAAAGTCAAGAACATATCGTTTTTGGTTAAACTTAAATAATCTTTTAAAATACTTCATTTCATTTTATATCTCAAACAAATAAACAAAACAAGTTTCCTTGCTGTAGGTGCAAAAATGTTCAAACAAGTTGGTGACATGTTAACATTAACACCGAAATATTCATAAATCATTAAAACAATAACGAGAAAAAAATAATATTCATAAATTTAATCAAAAGACAAAAAATTATAAAGCACTCAGCAGTTTCCGTCCGAAATAAACGTATGCGTGTATGTGTGTGTGTGTGTGTGTGTGTGTGAACAGAAAGTATTTTCGTTTGAGAAAAAATGTGTAAAACATTTCCGCTTTCCGTTGCCAAAGTGTAGTGTTGCACGTAACTTGAAGTGTGAGAAAAAATTCACAAGTTGATACAGGCAGGTTGTGTGCCGAGTAAGGGAAGTGACATACAGCAATTTACATATTACGGTGGACTTTAAAAATCAGCACAAGTACGTGATATTATTTTAAAGTTTTGTAAAATATTCTTTTTCGAAATCATAGAAACTTTATGTAAAATATGAACAAAAAGATATTTTTATACTAATCAATAATAAGAATAATTTTGTTAAATAAAACTGGATTTTAAACAGCCAATCTGCGTAATATAGTGTTTGTTTTTACTACACTTTATATCTGAGCCTGAGTTAACTAGTTTAGATTTCGCTAAAACCCACACCGGGATCTGCACATCCCTTTCATTGTTTTATAAAAGGTGTTTCAAATTCGCTATTGAATTTTATGAGTGCAAACCCACATTTTAACCTTTTTGGTGAACTGCATTTTCATGTCAATGTGTAAAATACAATATTCTTTATCAGGCCAATTCACGCAATGACAATTGTGTATAAACTTTAAAAGCTTTATTGTCTAAAAAAGAAAGCCAGTTTTGCTTTGGCGTATTAATAACTTGGGGAATCTGCTTTTTGGAATATGGAGGTATTGTGATCGCTCAATCGTTGTAGAATTTAAAACCATGAACTTTGAAGAACCCTCAACAAGCGTTAATTGACAGCATTCCCTAATTAGTTCTAATCTGCAGGCTATCCTGGGGTTGATTGTGGTTGAGGTGCCTGCACCTTAACTGAAACTACAACTGACTGCTTAGAGTTAAAATCTCAGTGAAAGTTTATTGATATTCTCTGATAATTATGCTGCATGGATTTTCAGGGAACTAATTAAATTCACCGAGGCGTTCCTGCCTTACAAAAGATATATGCAATGTAAGGAGCCAGAAGTAGTTGAAAGACCCGTCTGATCGTTAAGGTTTGGCCAACAATTCGCGCAACCTAGACTTACTCCACCTATGTCAACACTACTCATCACATGGGAGCGCTTTGTGAGCTGTGAGATAGTTTCTCCCGTGTGACTGGTTAACCATCAGATTAGGCCACCTATAGACAATACTAATGGGGGTTTAACTGCATAATTAAGATTTAATTGTTTCAATAAAATGTTTTCGTTTTTAATTAATTTTTCTCCGATTCTTGGACAACACGGGACACCGAACGCTGATAAAATAATTGATTACTTGGTAATCATGGTTTCAGATTTTGGACATTACAACTAGATGTCACAGAACAGCAGCGTTCAGTATTGTTAATTTTTTTGCGAAACGTATTTTTAGAGATATGAGATTTATGAATTATGGTGAAACGTCTCGGGCAATAAGGGTTAAAACAAAATTTCCCGTACAATAATTGCAGCTCCATGGTTCATAATAAATTCAATAACAAAATTGTCTAAGTCAGTTAATAAATTATTTGAATATCACGGATTCCTAAAGTTCGTTACAAAGTAATCAAATAAATTTGAATTTCAGCCAAACCTCAGTCTTTCTGCTGAGAAGTGGAGATACCCTTGTTACCATCAGAATATTAGACAGGTGATTTTACCGGCAAAAACTAGTTTATTTAGCATTGCCTGGAATCAAAAGTAGCGACAGCATGTATTCGCTAAGTATCTATAGTATCGAAAAGCGATCCAGCTCTTCTTCTGGAGATGAAACCAGAAGCTATCAGGAATGATATGATAAAAATATGAAATAAATCATCTGCCGCAAAGTATTTACAAGAATATTTGCTTTATGACAAGCCAAAATATAAGAAAAGAGATTAAAATTTTTTTCGCTTTTACTGACTTTTGCATAAAGAAACATGTATCCGGACCACAAATTTAAATACATTAAAGCCCGTTAGGCTTTCTTCGTTAAGTGAGCAAGTGAATAAAGCTTTGGTCGGGCATATGTATGAATGTGTGTGTGTGTGTGTGTGTGTGTGCATACATATATGCATATGGAAATGCATTCCTATACGTTTTGTTGATGTGACTGTAAATGTCAAAATGTCTGTCTACAGTTGATTGTTACACATACGTGTACATACATGTATGCACAAGTCACGGTTAGTAGTTTTTACCAGCCAAATACCACCAACACATTGAAAGCAGTCCATTGTCGTTGTTTTCGTTGGCATTTATAAAAAGTTGTCATGTGCATGCATGCCAACCATTCAGCCCAACCATTGCAAGTGATAAAGTCACATTTGTATACCACTTAAGTGCTTTTTACTTCTTTTATAATATGAACGTATTCAGACCACATACAGTAAACAATAAAATTTCTCTTTTTTTTTCTTTGTAAAAGTCATAAAAAATAAACAAGGATTGTTTTATTTGCTCAAAAGTTGTATTTGTTATGGCTGTGTTACTTGTGCACATATGCGTATTGTGCTTACATGCACACATACATGTGTGTATATGTGTGTAGCTATTATTGTGTTATTATTTCTTTTGAAATAATTGAAAATACATACGTATGTAAATACTTTTTGCTGATAATATGGCAAAAATTTTACAATTTGATTAACTGGTAGTTGCATTGTTTGAGACAATAAAAAAGCAATAATAAACTATTTTTGTGTTTTTTAAAAGATTTTAAGCTCATTGGCAACGTTGCCATATCACTGAACTTTTCTGCAGTGACAACTTGCTAAGAATATAGTGTAATACCCGAAAAGTAACGGAAAGTATATGTTGTCCAAAGTCATTGGATATTAATTATTATAATTTTAATATTTATTTCGTATTGAAATAATCATCTGAAAAATCATTAAATAAATCACTGATATGTGAACTATTTTTGTTAGCGTAAAAATATGTTATCAACATTGATATACTTGCACTACAAGTAAAGTGTATTGTAGCTTTTATTCGATTATATTTTTGAAACTACTTTTTTGTATTCCCTTTTTTACTTACTTCCAAATTGAATTTAAATAGAAACAAAGGTGTCATCCTTTTTAAGTATTTTACAAAGGGTAAGCTTATCCACCCAGTTAAACTTCAAGAAACTAATCATTTCTTTCTTTAGGTTTCCCATAAGCCCTACTAATTATAATCACTATCTAGTGATTGTAATTAGCCATCCACATTACTCGTAGCTTGGCATTAACCCAGCCCATAATTCTCAATGCCAACTTAAATGTGGATATTCAGAAATAAAACTTAATTCATTTCATATGTAAATACTCGTATGTGTGTCATTTGCAAACATGTATCAATTTAGAAACATATTTGAATGAACAGTAAATGGAGAGATCAGAATTAAAGGCAGTTAAAAGAATTCAGTTAGAACTACAAATTTCCAGGATATTTGAATTTTTTTATATCCAGTTGGGAGCAATTCCTTATAGGGCATTTACACCTAAGCCCAATCTAGTACTTATGGGATTTTGAGTCAAATCAAGTTGATTTAGACGAGATTTCTCATACAAAAAGAAATCTTCATGGCGTCTAGATTTTGACGAAATCTAGTAGATTTTTGTTAGTACTCTATTACGCAACTCTGATTTTGCTCACAACAGCACTTGAAAATACTACGTTGCAATAAAAAATTTATACTTTTACAAGATGAATTTATTTTAATATATATCGTTTATACGTACGACTTATTTGCAAACAAGAATGTAAAATATTGCCGTATTGTTTTTTTTTGTGAGTTACTAACTCAAGAAAGTTTGTCTTGAATAACGCTCTTATTTGCAAATAAAGTTTCGCGTGTTGCCAATTTCTTTAAAATTTTATTTTAAACATCATTTCACTTTCAACATGTTGTAATGGCAACTCCTTTATACTACTATTTAATACAAGTATTGGCATAAGAATTGAGAATGTAAAAATAATTTATAAAAAAGCTGAAATTAAGGTACAGACATTCATGAGCACGAGCACACGTTAAAATGTCAATAATAATAAAAACAATTCCTCTCAAATAATTTATAAACAAAAATAAAAATTCCTGAAGAAGTCTTCGGACTTCTCAAGCTTGACGATCATTACATCTTAATTTAAGAAAAAGGTCGAAAAATTAGAATAAAGAAAATATAAAAACAATTTTTTTATCAGCAGTTATTGATTGCGGCAATTATTGTCATAATTAAAAATAAAAATAATTCCTGGCGAAAGACAGGTTTGAACTTGGGCCAGACAAATAATACTATCATATAATATTAAAAACAAAATTGTGAATTGATGCCAATCAAAAAATTAAACACAGCTTGTTTGCTATGTTTCTCACCTATCTATATGTCGACATTTCACAGGTGCTCCCCTAATCATCAGTAGACTTTGGCAATTTTTGAAAGATATTCTCAAACATTTAACTTTATAGCAAAAATTGATTTAGATTGTTGGAATATAAAGTTAAATGTTTTTGGAATATCGCTCAAAAATTTCCAAAGTCTACTGATGATTAGGGTAGCTCCTATGAAATGTCGACATATAGACAGCTGGGAAACATAGAAAGCAAGCTGTTTAAAATTTTTGATTGTTATCAATATTAAGATATTTTTCTGAAAACTTTTTATTATATTTGCAATTACTATTGTACGTTCTGATTAGATCACTTTTCAAATTATGTGTTTTATTAAATAACTTTCTTCATTTCCAAAGTCCGAGTAATAAGCTCGGTCCAGGTCATGGTTTTGTTTGGTCTTATAATATTTCTAGTTTAAATGCCATTATGATAAAATGTCATTATAAAAGCGATTGTAAATAAAATTATTGAATCGAATGTTGTATCGATTTGAACACTGTAATTCATACAAAACTATTGAAGCGAAGCTTCTGTTCTACCAGAGATTTTCCATCTGCAGCTGACACATACACTGATATTAAACCTAATATGGCTTTTACATATGTATGTATGTGAGCTGCATACAAATTTGAATGCCACCACGTTTTGCTGCACAGCTTTTTTTCACTGCTAGTGTTTATAAAAGATTTTCATGAAAAAAGTTCTCTTAATTGTTTAACATATAAAATTATTTCAAATTATTGTTTGCCTGTTTTGATTGCAATTACTGTAAACAAATGTTGAAAGCAATCGTTATTTTAAATGAAATTATGACAGAAATAACAATTTTAGTGGAGTTTATTTTGTTTTATAAAATCCAATGAAAATTTTCTGGTTTGCTTAAACAGCTCTAAATTTATTTAATGTCATTAAATGTTCTGGATGATTGTGTACTTTATAGGGCATTTGCCTTTGATAAACTCTAGTTGTCTGAACATTTAGAAACTCTTTTGTCTATTTAACGAAACTGCATGCAGCCAATTTTATGGTTTTTGTTTTCATCAGATCTCATTTTAAAACACAAGCGCACATTTTTTTTTTTTTTTTTTGACAGCTTTCAACAAAATAAAAATAAAACTATTATTTATTTATTTAAGTTGCAAATAAGTAGGTATAAAAATATGTTTAAACATTTATATGTTGCGAGTAATAAGAGGATTTTATTGTAATATTAAATAATGTTTAAATATTTGAAGCGAAAAATTAAATAATTTGAAGTAATACTTGGTGGTATAATTTTTACACAAATCTCACGAAGAATTTTGTTTTAGATATATAAAAGTTTCTTTATTGCTTGACACATTCCGCATATTGGCAGCACTTACAATTTGTATTTATTTATTTGCAATACAAGCCTTATGTGTAAGTAAAGTCTTCTAGCTCTAGTCAATGTTATCATACATCCGGTGCTGTAATGCTCTAGTCCAATTTGCGAAAAATTCTTATTTTATATAATATATAATTCGTACTATCGAAAGGCCACTGTATGTACGAGTATGTTTATATTTATGTACTTATGTATGTACTCGTATGTATGCAGGTATGTGGAAATGAATCTGCTTTCTGTAATAAAATTTTGAGTAGCTTTTCAAATAATAACAGTCAATGTCTTCAAGAAAATATTTGCTATTTCTTGGTTAAGAATTTAATTTTAAAAGAATGAACAAAATTTCAATTCTTATTCCTTCCTATCCACATAACGCTTGACATACAGACTTTAAACGCACACCAGCAAATAGATATAACAAAAAGTAGATATTTACACAAGTTAAAAAATGTATATAGTTTTTCTCTTCAGTATTAAAAAGGTGAGCCAAATTCAAAGTTAAGCGAGTGTAGTTGCATAAAAGAGCAATATGATGGGGGGAAGGAAGGAAGAAAAAGAGCAATATGATGGGGGGAAAGCAAGCATAGTTAGACAAAAACAGAAAAATAATGAAATAACATAAATAATTGCAAATTTAAAGCCGATAACTTTAATGTGTGTTGTATTTCCGCTGTTTACTCGTTCTAAAGCAGCGATCACCAAGCAAAGCTCTCAAATCTAATCACACATATACGGATTATTCGCCTGAACGTCCTAGCAAAACTATTTAGAGGGGAAACAAATGCATACATGCACATTTTAAGGGCCGATGTTGAATGTAATCCACACCTAAATGTCAAGTTTTTATCTCATTTGACATTTTTTGACATTTCAGACCAATTCAGTTGGAGCCATGGAAAGATACACAATCGAGCAACGCGTTAAAGTTATTCAGGCTTATTATGAAAATGGGCGCTCAAATCAAAATGCACAACGCGCACTTTGTGATTTTTTCGGTCAATGTGCGTACAACCAAAAAAAATTTTAAGATGTGAAAACACGCTGCATGCTTGTACAGTTCGTTCTGCAGAAAATCTTGCAGTTGATCGCGATAGTGTGACTGAAGAGTACCTCTCACGCTCTTCGTTGATCAACATTATGCATAAGGACTTGAATATACACGCTTACAAGGTGCAATTAAAATTAAAAAAACTTAAGCCTCTTGACCATTCCAAGCGTCGTCAATGACGGCAGGGAAATGGCAACTTTGGATGATAAATTTTCGAAGAAAATCATCTTCAATGATGAGGCCGAATTTCACCTTAATGGTGTCGTCAATAAGCAGAATTGCCGTATTTGGGCGAATAATAAAAATAATACTGATTGTCGAAAAACCAGTACACTCACAAAGAGTGACTATTTAGTGCAGTTTATGGGCGGGCGGAATCATCGGGCAGTATTTTTTCCAAAACGAGGCCGGCCATGCAGTTACTGTGAATGGTGTTTGCTACCGTGACATGACAACGAACTTTTTATGGCCCAAATTGGAAGATATGGATATGTACGATATGTGGTTTCAACACGACGGTGCCACTTGCCACACAGCTAAGGCAACAAGGGCTCTTTTGTGGTAGCGAAGTCAACTGGCTGCCAAGATCATGTTATTTGACAAAGTTTGACTTTCTTTGGGCTGGATGAGATAATTCGACTCATTAAAGGCATATAACCTTAATTATGTCTCAGCGGCATCGAGAATTCGAACCATCGAATTAAGGTGTGACGCCAAGGTAGCGGCGGCCATTTCATCAATATTTTATTCCATACATAACTGAACTTTACCAACAATAAACGGCAATAATTCCTGAGTAATTCCTGTTTTATTTAAAATCAACATCAGTCCTTAAAATTTAACCATCCAATAGGAAGGTTCAGTCTAATGGATATATAAAAAAATAGACAAATTTCAAGTAGTTCGAACGGTAGCGTTCGCAAAGGCAATGAAAGATATTTGTATTGAGTTTATTTACTTTATATGCTTCTAATATTGATACCAATAAAAACACATCAAGAACCTGTTTCTTATGCTCTATAGCTATCTATGTATATGTCGACACTTCATAGGAATTAACCTAATCATCAGTAGACTGGGATGATTATAAAATGAATCTAAGTTTTTCAAAAATTGTTTAAGATCGCAGCTGCTATTGAATGCAATGCCAGGTCCAAAAATCCAATTTAACATAATGTGTTAGTACGAGGATTGTAGTAGCATGGACTTCTCTTTGAGCAGTTGCCATATAAAATATATTATATATACTTTTCATTAATTAACAGCCAGTTTGCCGATGTCGAAAGGATAACTTCATTCGCATTTTAGGCGAAAGAAAATTGATTTGAGCTTTTTCTAACTTCATTCTATGTGAACGAAGTGACAAAATTCAATTAGAATACATAAGTTCATGCAAACGAATAACAGTGACATATAGAAACCCAAATTGATTCGAATGTGAGTGACTAGCTTTCTTTCGCATATATTTTCACTCGATATCTGATATATAAAGCCAACTAAATAAAATATATTCAATTGAGTCTCTAAAATTTTTACTTTACCTTGTCTACCCAAATTTCTATGTATCTCATATTGAGTGTATATTAACAAAAACATTTACTCTCAAGGTTTCTAATTGAAATTATCTTTCTATTCATCAAGAGGCTTCAAATCGTATGAATTTCCTATTTCAAATTCAGTTATACTAACATTTTTCCTGTATATAAAGCATTTGTATTTCTTAAGGTTTATGCCGATCTGTGACGTTTGTCTATAATAAAAAGAGCCTAAAAGGCAACCAACAATATCAATTTGTGGAACATTAAAGGCTTTGTTCAGTATTTTGGCAAAAATATTTTAGTTTGCCAAACTAAGAACTTGCTTGAAAATACTCGGAAAGTAAATTGATAGCAAAAAGGAATATTTAAGCATCTCAAAAAAAAAAAAAAGAAAAACGATTCTCAATAAAAAGCAATTCATTTTCAGCTGTATAAATTTTGTAAGTCGACTTTTTGAAAAGTCAAAATTACCACACAAAAGTGAGGAAAATATGTAGTATTTTGTCTGAATTAAAAACAAAGAAAAGTCTAATGCCTTCAATAAAATTCAATGGTAGAGCACATAAATTTCAAACTTTTGTTTTAGAAATGTAATGCCGTTTTAAGTTCAATGTTTAGCAAAACGTAACACAATCATTTTCATGTTCACATGGGAATGTAAAATAGTGCAAAAATGTTTGAAGAAAGAGAAGAAACTTTTTTTCTTCCTTTTTTTTTATTTTTTTTTTTGTTATTCAGGAGTCAAGAAAATGTTGTTCAGGAAAAAGTTTTGCCACTTAAACAATGAAAAGACATCATGAATTCAACAAGAATATACATATACATACATGTGTATGTGTAAGCATCTGCATTTACATATGTACTTGGTGATTAAATTGAAATTTTTATATATTTGCCAGTACGACCGACTTACAAACTAGATTTTTTAAAGCTTTAAAAGTAAAACCACAATTTCCGAGACCAAAATGCACAATATTAATTGTTAATAAAACAAAAAAGTTATCGTTAAGAATTAAAATACATCATGTTTACATGGTACTGAGTTCGAATCCAAGTGGGTGCTGATGAGCAGTGTAGCGACTGTGAAACAGCTAGTTGTCCCCCAGCTTTAGTGTATTCAATTATTTTTTTCTGTCTTCATTAATCTAGAGTTATTGATCGCGGCAAGTATTTTTATAATTAAAAATAAAAAATTTCTTGGCGAATGATACCAACCCATCATATAACATTAGAAATGTTAAGAATTAACTTGATATTTTTTGTTATTATATCATGTGACAATTTTTATTTTTTATTATCTTACAGTCATGTCTAGAAAAAAAGCCGCAAGCGTTTTCTAGCTGCCAAAATTTCTCATGCCCATACAAATTGTATGAAGCGAACCGAAATACCGATTAGGTAGATTAGAAATGAGGTTTGTATGTCAAGTAAAAGATCTGCATTGTAGTTGTCCGTTTGTTATATTACACAGACACATATAATAAAATTAAAATTTTTTATATATATTTAGTAAAAGTTTGTCTTTGGGTAAGTTCGGACTAAAATCGAATAATCAGCTGTTCTATGTTTACATAAAAAATTTGCAAATTTAAAAAAAAATGTTGTTTAAAACTTAGTTAAAATGGAAGGTTGCCAAAACTAAAAATAACGTTGTGAAGTTTTAAGCAGAAGATGTATTTGTTACTTGGCTTTTCATTTTATAAATATGTACTTTGAAAATCTATTGAAAAATTACATTGCTTTTAATTGTGCAGCTGTTGCCAATAGTGCAAATCTTTTGTTTATATGCGTTTTAAGCGTCTAAAATCACTAAACTGTACTTCAAGTAAGCAGCACTAGTATTGCATAATGTATAATTAACGTTTTCTGGTCTCACGTAGAAAGGCCCTAACCCGTATTTTCCCTGAATTGAGCTCTTTTAGGGACTCTACTACGTTTCACACAAGTATACAGTGTGACAAAGATTTAATTATATAATTTCAATTTCATACACATCGCTCTTACAAGCAATGAGCAAAAAAAGTTACTTTTGGATGTATCGTTTCCACTACGATTTTTCTTTCTCCTTAAAATTGTAATTATGTTTGTTAGGGTCTTTTTACATGAGACCAACGATACGATTTTTCTTTCTCCGTAAAATTCTAATTATGTTTGTTAGGGCCTTTTTACATGAGACCAACGATATGTAGAATTTATTTATAAAATTTGCAAATTTTGAGAGTAATTTGCGTTTTACTCTCATAAATCTGTACTAGTCCCAGATATCGTGAAACACACCTATTGTTAGAAAATGTTTCTTTCTAAAATTCTCAATATTTTATTTAGAGTATTGGGATATAAAGTTGAATGGTTGAGAATATCTTTCAATGGTTTCCAAGTCTACTGATGATTAGGGCAGTTCCTATGAAAAGTTGACATATAGACAGCTAATTTGTATTTTTTGATTAGTGCATTTTAAATGATTAAAATTGATAAATTATTTTCAATCAGTGTGACCGTCCTGCTAATGCTTTTGGCGTGCAAATAAAAGTAATTTTTAAAGCATAATAGACAGGAATATGGGGGAAGATTTTAACATCCGGCTTCAAAAGCCATTCAAACTTTTATTCAAACTTTAGCTATAACTAAAACAATCTTTACTTTATATTAAAATTTAATAAGCAATAAATTTGTTTCTCTATTTTCAGGTATGTTCATTTTAAATATTTTATCCAATGACAACTGTAAGTACTTCAGAAAATGTATTGTTGTAAAATCTTGAATAACTTCTTATACAAAAAATTTTAGTTCACTTCATAACGTGAATCGGTAAAACCGTATTGAGTCATTTAATTAATGATTAAAAATTAAAACATTTGACTTTTGAAAACAAAGTTGATTGTTATGTTTTTCTCGCATGTCTCAAAGCGATCAATACGCCGTTTTACCTCGATACTGGACAACTATATTGTCCGAATGTATTCTAAGCAGCTCAATATCTAGTGCGCCTGCTTTAAAGCGAAGAGTAAAAAAAGACAAATAGACTTCTAGGAAACACAAGAAAACAAGCTGGTTATAATTTTTTGATTGATATAAATAAAATTAAATAAATATATATTTAATTTATATGACTACTGTTTAAATAAGATAATTTAGAGGCATAAGCCTCTTTCATTTAAATGACAATTCTTCCTTCGCCATTTTACAAATAGCTGGTGTTTTTATATTATTTATTGAAGTGTAATGGGATTTTCTTCTAATAGACTCTTAAATACTTGTCATAAACTTTAAAAGTCTATAAATTGTTCCCATCTTTCATTATTCTTTCCTTTTTTTACAAGTATGTGTGTGAAAGCAAAAAAAAAAAAAATATGTAGGCGTTTCTATACAATTAATCGTGAGTGAATGCAAATAATTAATATTAAAAGCAATTTAAATAAATAAATTTCACACTTTGATTTTTTCCGCTTTTTCACTTTATTAATAGGTGGAACTATTTTTTTATTTATGTTTTAAAACAAGTTTCAAGAAAACTATCACTCATTTCTTTTAAATTTTCTGTCTTAATTCAGCATTTAATGCAGTGGTGGGCAGACACATACATTAATATTTATGCGTTTGTATTAGTAGTAGCAAGAAACGGTGTATGATCTTACTTCAGTAAAGTCTAGGTTAGGCTTATGAGGCTTACTTGGATCCAATTTGGTTCAGTTATGTTGCCAGTTCACCTACATCACGTCCCGATATTTCTGCCAATTTATGCAGTTTTATTCTACTTCGACACAAAGCCCTTATGTAAGAAAGAGCTGTACACCGACAGGAAAAGTGTTCTACACTTTTTACTTCCTCCTCGTCCCTACAACTTTTACAAAAATCATTAAATCTAAGATTTAATCTTCTCGCATGCGTCCCATCGGCACCGCTAAAGAAGAACATCAGCTGCGTTGGAGGTGGCATGTAAGGATAATAGTTCTGCTATTATCATTCCTGAACTATATCAGCCTTGATATTCAGTCTGTAAGCTCACTAGACCATCTGTCGTGTGCGGTGCCTAAAACATGACTTGTTTCTTACAGTTTTTGGTCTCAACTTTTCATCTATGTATATCTCTCTGCTATAACTGGACTCAGGCCTTTGCCAGTTGAGCCGCTACAACATGTCTGGGCACTTCACTGCGCCCCCGTACCCAAAAGAGCCTTAAGTTCGAATGTCTTGCTATATCGTTTACTGCCCTCGGGAGCTTTGGCGTACACCAAACCAGGGAACTCTGCTTTCTAGGGTGTAGAGTGGAAGGATTCTCTTATTTTTCGTAGCAAATAAAACTCTAGGAAGGCGCTTGAGTTATGTTGTGTTGGTTTCCCTAAGCTTGCAGGCCATATCCGTGCTGATCATGGTTGAGGTGATTGCCTTGGCTGCAATGTTCTGGCCGCTGTTTAGATCTAAAATTGCAAGAAGGGGAATTACTCTCTCTCATAACTATGCAATGCCGGATTTCGGGGGCTGATTACTCTCCGATGTGCTGTTGTCTCACACAAACTCTTGGTAGGTTCTTTTTTTTCCAATTTTTTAAATTTTGCTCATCCTGTCATCCCCGTCCCAGTTTGACGTTCAGTTCTGGGACACTCTGTGTATGATCATAAAACACTGCAATTTTCAAACCAGCATGCAATAAAACATAATTTGAATTGGCATAGGCGTTCACATAAAAGAATTAAGTCCTATTTGTTTAAGTATTTGTCAAATAAAAAAATTTTGCGTAAATGATTTATAGATTAAATTAAATACATTACTGTCCCAAATGATTTTTCCTTTCGTAAACAATGTGAAGACTTCACTGCCCATGAGCCAGCTAACCACTAGATTGGTGACAATGATTTCCGATAACATGTCTTAACAAAACTTTAACAATCGAAAACAAATCGTGTGTATATCGTGAACAATTATGTCATCTAAGAGAACTTTAGCAACTGGGTTGCACTCGTGTGTTATTAGATTGAAGACATTATCGTCCATTTTCTCATATATGATTTTTCCTTTCGTGAACAATGTTATTGTGGCCATGAGTCACTAGATTGGCGACAATAACTTCCGATAACATGTCTTAACAATCGAAAACAAATCGTGTATAGATCTACCAACTGGTATGTACTCGTATATTATTCTCTGCAGACATGTAGACATAAGGGGACATATAATTAATATATCCATAAACTCGGTTAAGCCGTTCGTCAATCATACAAAACAAAATTTAAAAAATTACCTACAAACATATACAAATATGCATTAGGATTATTACAACAAAATTGCTTTTCAACAAGATACGAGAACTTCGTACTAGTTCTGAGCGATTGATTTGGTACCAACATTGATTGATTGATAACGCGTTTAACGGTTGTTTATATCAAGACCAAGATTGAATTTATTTATGGAAACAAACTCTCGAACAAACAAGTATTTATTTTGATTTACTTTATTCATCGGTAATCTTCTATTAAAAAATATTGCGGTAATAATTTGTTCACAAAAGCAATTTTATGTTTGCAATTGACATTTAGTTGGATTTGTGAAGAAAAAACATGAAAAAAAATATTGTATTACTATACATAATACAAACATGGCTACAAGTACATCGATATTTCTTTCAAAGCATTTTTAGCAATAAAATATTTATTTTAATGCGCATTTTTTGTTTTGTGTAAACAATCATAAATTAATTTTCGAATGTTTTTGCTGTTGTTTCTTTACAAACAAACAAAATGTGTGTAATTAAAAAAAATAAAAAAAAATGGTAAAAAAGTTTTGTTGAAAGCGTATTTGAAAAAAAAAATTCAACAACACTGAATTGTGAATATATTATATGCAAATTTATTTATATTTAATTGAATAATATGTTAAAATATTTAAAATGAAAAACAAATATCTTTAGCCAACTTGTAAAATATTCGTATGTAGCTATTGTTTTACTAAAAACAAACATGCAAAAAGGAGTTTCCAGACCTGATTTCTAGACGTTTGTTTTGTGAAAATATTCTACAGTGGAAGGAAAAAACTCACGTATAAATATGAATCCCTTTCACGGCTAACTAAATGTAAATGGAAAGTTATTTTAATATTAGATGTCATTGGGCAATTTTAACTTCTTCACAGGAAGAATATTAATGGATATTCCGACAAATAAGTGATGTTGTTATCAAACTGTGGCGCTAAACTTTATGTTTTATTCTGTGAAACAGAATAAAACATAAATTTCTTCTCCCCAATCACTATTTTCCAAATTCAGGCACAATGCATCCCAAAGTTTAATTAATAGTGCAAAGCTTACAAAGCATATAATAGAATTGAAATCGAATAAAATTTAGTTTTCTTCCCTGCCTAAATATTAGGGGCTGACGCCATTCCAACTTTACCGCAAATGCTTATCGTACTCCAGCGTCGGCCGAAATCGTAATTTCTCGCGAGTATAGGACACAAAATTCATCTACTACGAAAACTTCTCCGGAACTAGGAAAATAGGTTGAGAGGAGGGGGAAGAGGGAGTAGTGTTTGTGAACATTTGACTTGAACTTTCCAAAGTTATAACAAACAGGAAACTCGTCTGCAGGCAACTTGTTCCACAGACGAAGCGTACGGCTGAAAAACGAATTCACTCTGTAATGAGTAGTACGATTCCCTGGGCAATCGACCTCAAATGGATGAACTCTGATCGATGAACGTGTGCTTTGTAAAAATGTGCGAGTTTCGGAACAAGATCCCTAATCTCGTCAGAGCAAAATCCATTGTAGTAACGATAGAACAGAGTAACACACCCCACGCTGCGTCGATGCTCATATTTTGTGCATCATTTCGTACATTTCATTAATTTTTTCTTTTCAATTTTTATTTATTTTAATTTTTACGTAAGTATCAAATTTTTACATTTTCAATGTGTTTATTTTGATTTTACACACATTAGTTATCGTGTTTTTCTTTGTTTATATTTTTTTTGCATCTAGTTCAGATAAACTAGCGATAATTTATTATCAAAATTGGAGATGATACAACAAGATTCAAACTGTACCAAGTTGGTTCGCTCTCAAAATTTTATAACCGCGAACCATGAATGAGAGAGCGAACCTCGAAAATAATACCATGTTCAGACGGTAATATGAAACACTAGGTTGGCTCTCTGAACCACTATTGCGAAACTAGGTGTTCAGACGGTTCTTTTTTGCTTCACACTGATGTTTACATATCTTGTGCAAACGTTTCACTAATTCTTTTTTCAATTTTTATTTAAATCTTTATGTAAGTTTAAAATTTTTACATTTCCAATGTGTTTATTTTGATTTTACACTCATTAATTATCTGTTTTTTTCCTAGTTTGGATTTTTTTGCAGCTAGTTCAGATAAACTAGCGATAATTTATTATCAAATTTGGAGATGATAATCTCGTCAGAGCAAAATCCATTGTAGTAACGATAGAACAGAGTAACACACCCCACGCTGCGTCGATGCTCATATTTTGTGCACACATTTCATTAATTTTTTCTTTTCAATTTTTATTTATTTTAATCTTTACGTAAGTATCAAATTTTTACATTTTCAATGTGTTTATTTTGATTTTACACACATTAGTTATCGTGTTTTTCTTTGTTTATATTTTTTTTGCATCTAGTTCAGATAAACTAGCGATAATTTACTATCAACTTTGGAGATGATACAACAAGATTCAACAAGATTCAAAATGTACCAAGTTGGTTCGCTCTAAAAATTTTGTAACCGAGCGAACCTCGAAAATAAGCCTTCGTGTGAATATGCTATAACACTATTCACAATTGGAGGTTTACCCCAAGGTTACCAATTTAGCGCCTTTCGCGCTAGATTTAGTGATGTTCAGTACCTAGAACTCCGCATTTTTTCGGCTTAGCACTTAAAAAAAACGCGCTAAACTAGCGCTTTATTAAACTCTTACTTTTTTACAATCTTAAGATTTTTATAATAAATTCCGGTATTAAATTAATGTTACATTCTGAGATATGTACGAGTATAAAATGTAAAAAAGTCTGCTGTGAAAAAGTTTTTAAAGTTCTGCAATAGAATTAATCAAAACAAATATGCCCACATTCAGAAACAATGTTAAAACAACTATTTGTTAAAAAGTTGTATAATTTTTAAAACGAAATTGAAAATCATTTTCTATTTAGGGGAACATAGATAAAAAATACATTTGTTGTATATACATAGTTTTAAAAATTCATTTGACGAATAAAATTGTCGACCTATGTCACGCACTTTGTTTCTATTTCCTTGCAATCTATGATATGTCGGCATTTCATAATGGCCGGAAGAAAATATTTTCAAACATTCTGTTATAACTAGAGCTTCGTTCAAATTTTGGCTGATTGCTAAAAGAAATACACTTTATTGTACATAAAGTACATACTTATGCATTCATTTGTGGTTCCCCGGTAATACAAAAATGTTAAAATCGTTCTCCAAACGTTACTAATAATTTCATGCCTCAATCTAAAAAGTCTATGTTGAAATATCGAAATCTACACTGATAATAGTCAAGCTTCTAAGATAAATAAGCTTTTTGTCTCCATAACAAACTTTTAGTACACGCTGTGCTAAAAGTATCAACATTTAACATTCAGTACGCTTAACGCTGTTCGTTAACAACAGCTTTAGTCTCAACATATTTAGTATCAACATATTATTGCAAACTTTTTCGGTGTAAATTTAACTTTAAGTACGCGTGTTCGTTAACAACAGCTTTAATCTATAAAAGCTGTTTTAATAACGTTCAAGTTATGGAAGCTGCTGTAAGAGTGGAAGAGAAAGTGCGCTTCAAGTTTGCAGATATAACAAAACCAAAAGCTTTACTACTAAAAGGTAAACTTTATTTAATCGGATGGCATCCAAACATAAAATCCTTTTCGAGCTTTTGTATCAACTGTAGTTTTAAAATAATGCGTTATATAAGCTAAAGTTATAAAAATGTGATATTATACAGAGATTTCGGCACCAGACTGTATAACAATAATTTTATTGTATGCCATTTGCATACATCTTAGCAATACTTTAACAACTTTATAGATTAATATACATATGTACTCGAAAAAAAGTGTAATATATTTTTAAATAACTGTATTACACCATATAGAGGTGCATAGTTATACAAAATTATAACAACATGCATATTTAAAACATTGAAAAGTATGCTATACCAAAGCTAAGATATGACAGATTTTGCTGTTAATGGCTGAAGATGAATGTCCTCAAGGGTAATCAAGCTTATATATTTACATGTTTACGTATCCTCTTTGTGGAGGCCACCGCTAGTAATATTGATACCAATCAAAATATGCAAACAGTTTTTTTTTTATTTTTTAGAGATCTGTTTCATATATTTTTTGTTTTAAATCCGTGTATTTGTATTCTTTTACATACTTGCACATATATTACCATCAATTCTCTCTGTAAAAGTATGTGCGGTCTGACGGATCGTATATCAAATTTGTTTTAAAAGCTTCCTCCTATTTTTAATGTGTTCAAAAATAAAAAGCTTAAATTATACTTCTTATATTATAGTATTATATTATTTGGGGTACTTAAACTCGAAGATTTTTATGTTCAACTAATATTATTTATGAAAAAATAATTTTCAAAAATAGGTTCCTAATTGTAAGAGCTTTTTATGACAATTGAACGAAAGGAATTTCATTCCACAGAGCTTTAATTTTTTCTATATCCACAAAAAAGTTTATATCTCTTTGTTTTCGAGGTATTAAAAAGCTTTACAGAAGTATATTATTTATCTGGAGTTTATGTGTACCACTCTTAAATATCGAAATTTATGAGATATTTACTCTTTTGCGGCAAATCATTAAATTGACATTTTTTACTTAAACAAGAAAGTGAAAATATATTTTCATGCATATACATATCGCTCCTCCTTTATTGCTACATAGTCATAAGTCGAAACGGCTTGTTTCGAGAAAAACACATTTCAAATTTTTAGTTCTCATACAAGTCTTATGAAATTTTTTTAGAAAACATCTCCTAAAGGAAACAGTTTAAAATTAATATGAATAAATAATACAATTCTGTATTGTAAGCTCGAAAAGCTCATTTTTTGAGATATGACTATGTTGCAATAAAGGAGCGACATCTCAATTTCTTATGCTCTCGAGTGTAAGATACAAAATGCAGTTGGTGCGGCGCGTATACATAAACGCTTCTATTTATATGCTTTTTTTATCTTGGACCAGTACTCAGGGGATGACCCGTACATATGCAGTGCATTGTACTGGAACTAGGAAAATAGGTTATGATGAGGTAGGAAAGAAGGAGCAGTGTTCGTGGAGGTTTAACTTAAACAATAACAACACGAAAGACGAAAGCAAACTTTATTGCAGCATTTAAAATGTTGGAATCAAATTAGTTAAAACTGATCAGTGACCAGTGTATATACCTTCGACTCTGCTCAGATTAGCAAAATTTAGTCCAACATCTTCCACACTACAAGGTAATGAAGTTATTAAATTAATCTTAAAAGTTTAGATCTCAAATGTTTATTTTTTATGCTTTTATTTGTATCAGATTATAAATTCTTTACTGCTACTAAGCTCAAATAGGAAACTAAATTGAAAATCAATCCACAACTGTACGAAAATGCCAATTCTACATGATATGCTTAGTCGACTAGAAAACAAAATAGTGGACCAAGTTAAGCAGTTGCAGATTAAAGAACAGTTTTTGATATCAGTGCAGAACTTAGGTAGTTAAGCTCTAGGAAAAAATATTCATGCTTTCAAAGACCCCAAATTGTAGCATAAAAAATACATATTTATAAGGCAACAATGCAGTTGGCTTCTATATCAACAAATGACATAATATCAGCTTCTTTTTTCGGGTTATCATTTACACGATTTTTAAATAAAATCTACATGTAGAAAAATATATGTTTGATATGAAGAAATTCTAAGAAAACTACTATTGTTAAATTACTTGGTTGTTGCTGATATTTATTGCTAAAATAAAATAACTGAAAATAATTCGAAAAAAATAATTGCGCTGCCTTTCAATGCGATTAGAGCACGAATTTCCTCTTTAAATTTGAAAGAAATATTAAAATGTAATAAAACAAAAATATTTAAAAAATGCTTCACCTGCGACTGTAATTCCAGAAGTCATACATATAACCGTATAACCATATCGTTGTGTGTAATATACGTGGTTGACCACAACAATAATATGGTTGTGCATAAGAAATTTGAATAGCTGTGACGACAGTATGATATTGATAAGTTTTTGTCTTTAAAGAATGCTTTGCTGATTCTTCAATTACAAATGAAATGATGGCAATGCCAATTGTTTGTTGCAAAGTACTTAAATACTTCACAGCTTTACTTACACTTAATACGACAGTGTATAAACTGTATGTAATCTAGGGCGCTGCTCAAGCACAAGAAAAATGTCTTACAAGACATAGTAATATATTCAAGTACTATCAAACACTTCAGTGCAGAAATGTTCCAAACACACAAACGCGCACTGTCTTACAACCGCTTAGCATAAAAAGAACCAAACACAACTAGAACCAACTGAAGTAAAATAAAATTGAAGTAGAACTTCAAGCACTGAAGTTTTTTAATTTTGCTCATAAATTTTTTTTTTCTTTACAGTTTTTACCTTTGGATTAGTGTACAAGTACTGTATACAAAGTATGCTAATGTGTTAGTGACAATATTTTAGTGCACTTGCTATGTTTTGCTAGCTGTGAGTTATTGTTTATTTGCTTCAGTTTGATGTTTTGTTTTGGTTTTTCCCTTGGAACAGAATTCAAGTACTCTCAAGCACTGTCGTATATGTGTTTCAAAACTATGAAGTGTTTATTTTGTTTCCAAATGCCCTACTGCTTGTTTGTTTTAAAGATTGTATACACTGTATAAAAATACTGCGCTTGGAACTACTGCATAGTAGTGAGATGTATTCTTTAGAACATTTTATTCAGCTTTTTAGTATAAACACAATAGACTTGCTTACTTTTATAACTGTCTCTACCAAACATCTGCCTGCTATTTATACTTTTCCATTGCCTTCTACATTGTTCATCAGGTTTCTAGTTAACTCAAATGAACAAATATAATTCATAGGCACATACACACACACAACAACAACAAACAATAATAGCGCAATGACAAGAACGCAACAACAGTAATAAAATTTACTTGGAATTTTGCCTTTTTTAGATCATGTATGTTTGTTTAATGGCATTTGTGTGGAAGTGAGTGTACGTTTATAACAAGCAGATCAACGGCTCGCACACTGGGTTAGATGTGATAAAAACTCAGATCTCTGAGAACACTTAATAAGTTTATTTCTGCACAATTTGTCGTTTTTTTTTTCTTCTTTCTTTAAAAATAAAATAAATAAATAAACGAAGAAAAAATTATAAATAGCTTGTTTTCTATGTTTCCCAGCTATTTATATGTCGACATTTCATAGAAACTATCCTAATCATCAGTAGACTTTGGAAATTTTTGAAAAATATTCTCAAACATTTAACTTTATACCCCAACAATCTAAATAAATTGTTGAGAATTTAAAAAGAAAGCTCTAATAATATCTGTCAAAACACAAAAAACAAGCTTTTTCATTTATACACGTCTGTCTCTATCATTTCTTTACACCTTTCAAACAAATGAACAACCGTTGGTTGCTACGATTTGCTTTTTGAAATCAGAGAACAAAAATTCAAACAATTGAATAGAATAGCGAATAAAAAAATCAATTGAATAAATAAACGTTTATATAGTCTTTTAAACTAAAAACTCACAAAATAATTATTTGTGTTAAAGAAAATATTATCTCTCACAGACTTAAATAAAAATATTGTAAATAATTACA
This sequence comes from Thecocarcelia acutangulata, assembly GCA_914767995.1. Taxonomy (NCBI): domain Eukaryota; kingdom Metazoa; phylum Arthropoda; class Insecta; order Diptera; family Tachinidae; genus Thecocarcelia; species Thecocarcelia acutangulata. The sequence goes on from OU612097.1 coordinate 4,810,861, forward strand.
ATAGTAAGTTTATTCTGAGAACTTACATCGTTTGTGGACTAACGTATCGTACGAGTATCTGTGACAAATACTAATATTTTGGGTATGTCAAAAAATAACGTTGTTGTTAAGAAAATTGCAAAAATGTTAACAATCAGCCAGAGCATATTTATGTTGCAATAAACTACAATTAAATAGTCAACAGAAATTTTCCCTATTTGATTTTTATACGATATTGTTTTTTCAATTAGAATTTTGACATCACGATTTGTAAATTCAAGAGTCTCAAGAAGGCTTTACAAATTGCTTCTATTCTTTTATTTTTAGACATCTGCGTCTACCTTGTATGTAAAAAAAAAGAAAAGTTTTTAGTCGTCTCACTCTGTTGACAACCATTAATACCATCTATTTCTCGGTGTCATGAAATCATTTTTACAAATGTGTGTATGTAATGTATGGTTTTAATATTTTTGTATTTTTTTTTTTTACCATATACATACATGTATGTATATGCAAACATTCTTCAACCTCAGGGAAAGTTTATATTAAATCTTGCATATTAAGTACCCTTTCGAACAAATTATTCCGCAAAATGTGAGAATATTGAAGTTTTTCAACTTAAGCGCAAACGAATTACAAATGATTTGTTAGCATTCAAGAGTAATGTTTTTAATAAATCAAGGGCTTTTTTGGCTTAGTGTTGAAAATAATGAAAAAAGAAACGGTGGAAAATCGTAAAAATATTTGCAGAAATATTTGCCGCTGGTGATAGAATCAATACCAATGATTGAGATAAATGCATGTAACCATTTTTTAATGTTTAGATTAATAAAAAAAAATGGTTGCTCTTTAACTTTTGAAATCATATGGAAGGTTTCCAAAAAATGATTTGATTTCGAAGGATTCAAGTAGATATTTGCACTCGTGCTTAATACGTATATCTAAAGGTGGAGCAAGCACGAAGTCTCACTCAACTACATTAGCATTGCTTTGTTGGACCTGTAAGGTTGAAATTAATTATTTTCAAATAGCAAATATTTCATGTAAACTATTATGAAAAAAAAAACAATTACACACTTTTAAATAATTATGACTTAAGCACTTAACACATTCAAATGTTCATTTATTTATTTCACTATAAAGTTGCAAAGTATAGGATGCACAGCATGGGCGAAGTAACGAATACCTTATGCCTACGATGGTATTAACAGCAATTTGCGGCAACGCTGTGATTAACTGTAACGACTTATGCCTTTCACATAAGAAGTTGCCGAGGGGTTAACATAGAAATACCTCAAAAAAATTGTGAATTAATACAGTTAGTTGAGGCAAGCCGTTAACTAGTGAGAGCGAGACACAAAACTCTCGAAGGTCAAACAACAAAATAGAATACAACTCTCATGTTTCTGCCCCATAGTCTATTTTGTGGTTGCTCGGTCTTGTGCAGGAGAGTGAGAAGAAGCTTATCGATGACAGTAGGGTATCCAACTCTATTGACTCACTGGAGCAGCGACGCAGTGTAGGGTGCGTTACTCTGTTCTATCGTTACTACAATGGATTTTGCTCTGGCGAAATTAGGGATATTGTACCTGAAACTCGCACATTTCTACCTAGCACGCATTCATCGTTGAGAGCTCATCCGTTTATGCTCAATTGCCCGGGGAATCGTACAACGCATTACAGAGAGGGTTCGGTTTTCAGCCGTACGCTTCGCCTGTGGAATAAGTTACCCACAGACGTGTTTCTCGTCTGCTATGACGTTGGAAAGTTCAAGTCAAATGTTCACAAACACTACTCTCTCTTCCTGCCTCCTCACAACCTATTTTCCTATTTTTAGTACAATGCGCTGCATATGTAGGAATCACTCTCTGAGTACTGGTCCAAGATAAAAAAATATAAAAAAAATAACGGCAAGCCTGACCGCATTTAAGAAATAATTACAACGATACGAAAGCTGTTCTTCAGCCCAGAGCTGCTTTACGACTGTGTTGTCAAAAAATGGAATGCCTGTGTTTATATGAAAATTATTATATTAACCGCATAATATACATGTGTAGCTGACTAATTTCTAATTTTCGAGATAATTATACCCACAAATCCGCGTTGGATACAGTTGAATTGTGCTTTTCCATCCCAAAAGAAAGAACAGCACTTTTAATTTTTGGTTGTTTTTCATTAAATACTTAATTATTTATTGAAGGTGGTAAGTATTCATTTATTACGACTAATTGTTTATCATAATGTTTTGCGTAAATACTTCAAGCGAAAGTCAAAATTACTGATCAGCTGCTCATTAACATATAACCCAGTAACTGACTACATGGCGGCAATTGTAGCTAGCGACATTTCTAGCTGTGTTTCGGGTAGTTTTCTGTTATTCAATGATAAGTTGTGTAGTTGTAATGGCTCAAAAAGAGAAATATACTGTTGATAAAATGTCCCTATTCAGAATATCGAATAACCCGGAATTTTTAATGTATTAAAAATGTATTTTGTTGTATAAATACAATATTTTTATGTTGTTCCTATTTAACGCAAGTATGTGCGTATGTTACATTTTGTAACGAGATTCAGAGCTTAGTGTTGGTGTCGCCCGTTAGATATACGGGTTGGCCCGGCTGTTATATTTGCCAGCGGTCCTAGCTTTAACTCCATATGACAATAAATAACAAACATGCCAGCGGAATGGAAAAAGTATATAAATAAAAGAGCCCGAAGAAAAGAAATTAAATTCCAAATAACCTGCATTGTAAACAAAAAAAAAAAAAAAAAAAACTATTTCACACCACATTCTACAGATTTTTGCGTGCAAAACTATTTCAACATTTGGGGTGATGTTTTGTCCAAGTCGCTGCCCACCCTCTTAGAATTTACACCACTTCAACTCCACCATGATGACTTACTGGCGACAGTATTATTTAATAAATCACCCCCAACACATCTTTTACCTCTTTCTTGCTGCCGTCTTCCTATAAACCTTATACCTTTTGGCTTTCTATTCGCTGATGTCAATTTACAAGTCAATAAATTTAATATTCCATAAACATTAAACAAATTTTTTGTTAAACAATATTAACATGTAAACGATGTTTATAAGATCATTGAGAAAACAATAAAATAAGAAATACGAAAAAAGAAATTTAATATGACACAATACTATAGAGTTTCGCGATGGCCTGGCAGCCAAAATGGAACCTCAAGCACCAGGAAAAAAATTTAAAAAAATAAAAAGAGAAACACTAAACGTTTAATTCTAAATCAAAGAAAGTGAACAATCTATGCTTTCTTTGTACTTTTTAATGAAAATATAATTACTGGGATGAAAATGTAATTTTACAGCTGACAAGTATAACCATTAATTGTGTAAAAAAACTGTTTTCAAATAAAACTCAGACATTTTTTTCCAAAGTGCGAACGACCATAAAGTGATTATACTAGTATTTTTGCACAAAATATACATTGTGTCCGCCGGGAAAGTATACTACGAGGGCGGATTGATATTGCAGCTAACTAGCGCTAGATGGCAGCAAAAACTATATATCTTGAGAAGCTTCGCCTTTTTTATATAAAATTGACTTTCGTGTGCACTATAAACAAGTAAAAGCCTTCTTGAGCCGCAAAAGTGTGCTCTAGGCTTAAAACTAGCCTAAGCTGCGTTCAACGTATTTACCTGTAACTTAGATCAAATAACTTTTTCTGCTATACAGGGTGTCCCGAAACTCAATGTCAGGCTTTTGATTGAAAAAATTTAAAAAATAAAAATTAAAAAAAAAAATTCGAGGTCTTTTGCGAATAAAAAACATTTGAACTGAGTAACATGTTTTTTGTTTTTTTTTTTTTAAATATATTTTTTTATATATTTCTTACAGTGGCTACAATCAATCTTATCACTCTGTTTCGGGCTAAACGTTGAGTTATGTTACACCCTGTATATACAAATTTTGTTAAAAGTTAAGTGACCTTTGCAGACCTCAACATGTCCGCTTTCCTTTTGTAGTCTATCTATTCAGATACCAGCTTTTGCCCATTGCGGCTAAGATTTTAAACTTCAGTAGACCTATTGTAGTTTTCAGCTACTTAGAATGGCTTCTTTGTAATTTACACTTAACAGATGTGAATTCACACCTGAAATCTCTCAAACGCTCAAAATTGCAATTATGTATGCCATCAGAGTTCTTAAGCGAATAATTACATCTACGTATTACCCAAAAGGAAAATTTGCATATCTTTAAACATTTTGCAGAAAAAATATTCTCTTGTTTTAACCTCTTTTTTTTGCCTTTGTCTAATGTCAGGAAAAAAAACAGCATATTTTTGTGCTCGTTCTATGTGTTACGTGCATTTTTCATTATAATTATACTACAAATACAAGTATATGCTGTCGCTTTAGCCAACATTTACTTGGGGGGTTTATGGAAGAGCTGTTGTGACAAAAAACAAAAAAAAAAGTAAACCAATGGATGTGGCATTTGATGTTAAGCAAGTCGTCTCATCATGACCTTGATGTTTTGTACCTTTTTATTAAATTTTCAACTCACATGTAACATGAATTTTCTTCTATCTTTCTATCACGGCTACTTTTAGCATTTTAGTTGCAACCTCTTTGCTTTGGTTGCACAATCAACTAAGGTTGCCACAGTTACATACATATACATTTAAAATATATGCATACATAGTCGTATATGTTTATACGCTTACATTCATATATTCCACTGAGTATATTTATATGTATGTGCATTTGGTATCCTTGCAGCATCTGCTGTTGTGGAGCTTTAAGCATTGCAATTCATGATTTTCATATAGCTGTTGCATTCTTGTTGAAATTGTCGTCATTTGTTTGTATAAGGTTGCAACTATCAACATATTTTTTTTTACATTTTTTCCTACATATTTCAACATTTTTCTTTTTTTTTTTTATTCCAACTTTTTTGCTATTTGTATTTTAATGATAATACTGTTGATGGCTGTGTTTATAGTTTGCATCATGAATGAATAAAATCCAACAAACAAGCCAAGTTAAAATAGAAGGAAAAAAAAAACTGCAAACCGCTACAGTTTTTAATGAGCTCTGCAACCTTCACCTTAAAATGCGAAAGAGTTATTTGTATAAAAAGATTTTTTTTGCAAATTTTATTAAAAGTATCTGAAGTAATAGATTTGGAGTGGCAAAAGGAGAAATGGAAAGTGACAGTGAATATGTGCAGATATTTCAAATATTTGAGTACTGCTTTCTTAAAAATTTATTACTTTAAATATTGCTACAAATTGCATTTTCAATCTATTTGCATAAGTTAATTTCTTAACTTTTTACTTTACTAAAAATCGAAGGAGATGCCAGTCACCTTTTTACAATACAAGTTGTTATATCTGTGGTCCCAAGCGATAACAGCCTAAGTCAAAAATCATGTTTCGTTAAAAGTAAGTTTTAGAGTTAAAAATATTGCTTTTGTTATCTTGGATCTGTATTCAGAAGATGACCCCAACATATGCAGTATATTGTATTGGTACTAGGAAAATAGTTTATGAGAAGAAGGAAAGAGAGGGAGTAGTGTTTGTGGACGTTTGACTTGCATCTAATAATAAAAATGTGGAAAGACCAAAACAAATGTTAACACAGGATTTAAAGTGTGGGAATTAAATTGGTTAAGAGTGTTCAGTGTATATAAATTCTATGCTGCTCAGTTGAACAAAAATTAGTCAGACACTTTCCACTCTGGAAGGTAATAAATTACATTCAAAAGAAATTAATAAGAAACATAAAAAAATGGACGCCAGATTGGGAAACTTATTTACATCAGCATCTGCTTTAATGGCCTAATCTGATGATGGACCAACTGCACTGGACGCACCGGAGCCCCCGTATGGCTTGCCAGGTTCATACAGGTCGCAACTTTTCGCCATAAGTTTATAACTATATAGACAAATCCCTTGTCAAAGAGCTCGAGCCTTGTAATCCCTCCTGTACGGAATTTCGAAGCAGTCTCAAGTCTTCATGAGTTGGTAGGCCGATGCCCATGAATCAGCCGTCACTTACGGTTCCTTACATTACAGGTATCTGTTGCATGGCAAAATTACCTCAGGGGGTTGTTAGCTCTTCAAAACCAGCATTGCGTTATAGTTATCAAAGAAACTACTTCAACTTGCTGTGATTTTAGGTTTAGGCCATAGCCAGAACGTTTCAGTTAAGGTAGGCAGGCACCTCCACCATGATCAGCACCAGGATGCTTTGATGATTTCGTTTTGCCAATTAGCCCTAGGGGATGGTTTCGATCTAACGCAACATACGTCATGCGGCTTCCTAAAGTGATTTGTTACAAAAAACGAGGTACTCCTATACCTCAGAAAGCAGAGTGCTCTAGTATCGTGTACGCTGATGCTATACGATTAGAGAGGAGGGAATGAAAACCGAGCAAAGTAACGAAAGTAACAAAAACACACATGCACTACATGGAAGATAAAACACTGCTTATTCCGTTTCTTTTGTATGCTATGCTCAAAAAGCTCAAACTAAATGTAAAATTAAAGATAAGTATAATTTTTTAATATACAATATGCTCATTTTGGCTCCGTGATTACTGGATTTAAGTACATATTACCTTTTCGACCACAAGCAGTTTTTACTAAAAAAAACGAACTAATACTAGGAATGTTTAGAGTCCTTTTATGATTATTCCAAATTTAGTTTTGAATAATAATTTGTTTTAGACGTGCTAAGATCCCAAGCCTATTGTTATTGGAAACTTCCAGTGCATAGGAAGAAATATTGAATAAGATTTGTCCATGCCCAATTAATTCTCAAAGCTTTGAAAATATTGTTGGTAGTGTGGAAAGTTTCTATCATTTAATATACATACAAAAGTAGTTGTAACGTCCTAACATAATTGTTACAATACTTAATCGAAAGCTTATGTAAATTTCTATTTCTTTATTTTTATCATATGAAAATCTTTGCTCTCTTATGAAAACTCTCAATGGATAATTAAAGTAGTTCTGTTGTGTTACCTTATCTTTATTTTATAAATTTTTAGCCCTCGAAGTAATCACATGCACTTTGGATCAAATAAAATTAACTTGTAAAAAACACAACAGTTTCAATTTCTATTTTCTTTATAAAATTCTCGGAAGCTTCATACTAAATATAGTAAATTAATTATTGTAAAGATTTTGGCTTCGAACTAAATTATTTCTATAATTAAATATTAACCACTTCATGTTTAAAAGGAATATTCTTTATGTTATCATTGAAATACAGTTTCTTTTACTGTAATTAGTTTTACCCACAAAAGTATGCAGCAATAAATTGAATCGGAAATTAATGCCTTCGTATGGCTAATTATGACAGAAGATGTTACACTTAAATCAAAAAGAGGTATTGTATAATATAATATAAATTGTTTACAGATAATAGACTTAACAATATTGTGAATAAGTGAGTCAAACAACCAACACATTAATACATATTTAAGCAATGCTTTAATTGAATGTCTTTCGACTACAGAGTGGTCCAAAATTACTGAACGGGTGTGAATTCCTTAGAGAGTTATCATATTTTTGTTATTTCTTTTCAGTACTTTTTAAACGAGATTTGGGTAATATAAACTGAAACAGTAAACAATTGAATAAAGTGCATAAATTGTGGAATTTTATTGCTCAATTCAACGGTTCCATAAGCTTTTGCAAAACTTCAGCCATAATGTTCTTAATATCGTCGCGTCCAACTAAGCCCCATGGAAACAGCCTGGAGTCTTGTATAAAAACTCAAATCCCTTCGGTGGTTTTGTGCCACCCTGTACGTTAAAAATTTGAATTTCCATGTATTCATATATTTTATCGTTATTTCAAAGAGCACAAATGCATGACTTGAAGTAGATAAGTAATACAGCAGTTTCTGTAAAATGTGTCTTTGGAAATTAATATGAACTTTTAATACCAGGAGAAAGCAGAAGGATTAAGTCTTTCTTTTATTATATAGATATTATGTTTTAATATCTTTCATAGAAATGCAAAAAGGTGCACTCATATGTAGGGAAAGCGTCTGTTTAACTAATTATTTTTGACAACGATGACGGACACGTTACCTGTCTACCAAAACTGATTGAAACTGACAAGTTTGTTTCATTAATTCAAATACAATACAAAAGTACAAAGTATGAGTTTTAATTCTAATAGTTTATAAATCAAGTATGCAATTAATAACAATAGCAAAAATATAATGGAAGCCAAGGTATATAAGAAAATGTATTTTATAACGCTTAAGGATATCCTTAAAGATATACTGTGTATTATTAGTGACCAGACACGCATATAATACGTTCAACTAAAGCAGGAGGAAAACAAAGTAATAAAAATTCTGGGTAATACATACTTACGAAAAGAAATAATAGATATCTTAAAACCAGCTGTTAATCAAGTTGACAAATTAAACTGTTGGTTTCTTCTATTCATATATCTCAAACTATTTCAGGTGTGAGACTGCAAAAATATAATGTAATGATGCGATAGATTTTTTGACGGAGACAGCATATCTCAGTACAAACCACAAATGAAAATCTTAAGTATGACAGTCTCTCTTATTTACTATAAATAAAAGTATAAGTAATATACTTATATACTCTGCAGAAAAACTAGTTTAGTTGGAAGTTCTTTTGGCAGTTACTTCTCAAAAACTTTTGACACAAAAACATGTTCACCTTTAAGTACCTAATATGCGTGTTCCACGTGAATAACGAAAAAGTCCAAACTAGTCCAAAAGCGTTCCACGTAACAATTTTTGTGCAATTTTGAGAGAAAATGAGAGAGCAATTTTTTTCATTTCCTGTACAAATCAGCCCGAACTTTTTCTTAGGGTAAGTTTGGACTAGAATTGAATAATCAGCTGTTTTATGTTTACATACATATGAAACTGAAAATGCAATCAGAAAATTTACAAGTTAGAAAAAAGTTTTTGTTTAAAAGTTAGTTAAAAGCAAATTAAAGGTTGCCCAAATTAAAAATAACGTTGTGAAGTTTTAAATAGAACATGCAATTGTTATTTGGCTTTTGATTTTATAAATATGATTATAAAAACCCATTGAAAATTTTACATTGCTTTTAATTTTACAGCTATTGCCAATAATGCAAACCTTTTGTTTATATGATGTTATGCGTTTTAAGCGTCTAAAGTCACTAAAATATATTATAATTCAAAAAGTAAGCAGCACTTTTATTGCAAGATGTACAATTGTGGTTTTTTGCATTTCAGGAGTTTTTGGGTAAAATTTACAAATTTAGAGAGTAATATGACTTTTACTCTCTTTAGTCCGAAATCTCGTGGAACACACCTAATGTCAAAAAGCTCAACTGACATCACAAAAAAGAATTGCTGAAACACTTGCATGAGAAGGACGATTTTTTGTTTTCATTCACGCCAGGTTTCTTTCCATTCTCATGTCTCACCTGAAAAAAGTTTCTATGCGAGAAATGTACGAACGTAAAAGCTCCCTGGGGAGTAACTTTTATATGAGATAGTTCTTCTATGTTAATCGTAGAGGGAATCGTCTGAGACTATTGTTGAGACTTGTAAAAGAATCAGCCGTATAATCCTTGTAGGACTCAGCAAAAGACGCATGCGATATTTTCTTACTTTTCATACCACAATATATATAATTCGGACTGACTCAAAATCATAATCACCAGCCGCACTTTTTTAATTTAGATTGTTGTTGAACGATAAAATATATACGCTGTTTGTTTCGGTTTATCTATAATATAAAAATCAATGAAAAATACAAGTAAATATAAACATTAAAATTTCCTAGCAGCTCACAAGAAATACAAATGACGAGAGTATCAGAAAGTTTTAAAAAGGTAATAAAAAAAATACATGATTTTGTTATTGTTACTCGTCACATAATCGTCAAAAGATTCTTTTAGCGCTTGTATGTTAAACACAATCATACAACAAACGGAATACGCTAGCTGGGTTAGTATTTTAATAATAAATATAAAACTCAATATACACATGTTTGCCATTGCATTATTTTTAAGGCTGGCTTGGATTTAAAATCTATGATTAATTTTTATATTTATATGTATTTTTCTGCGTACCTCTTCTTTGCGTTAGCACCGTCGTATGAAAAAAATTCTATTCAGGATGTAAAATTGCTATTCAATTTTATTTTTCATATAAACTAAATAAAAGATGTACCTAAAGCAAACTAGCTGCAGTGCTTTAAATGCCATGAAAACTTTTCATTTCAAAAAGTAGGAATGCTTGGCAACAACAACAATGTAAGTCGTTGACACAGAAATGAAAACTACTTTGCAATAAGGCGCACGCACATTCACTCACTTGCTCAGACTTCCTGTAAACTTCATAATTCTTTATAACCTGCTGTTAATTTTCCTTTAATTTTTAAACTATTTTCACTTCAGAGTCAAGCTATGAAAACTTTTTGCATTTTTCTGATAATAATGAGAGTTTTTAATATTTGATAATTTGCCTTCAACTAGAAAAATAGTAGTATAAAGATGGCGTAAATTAACTTGGCATCCTGTTGATTTTGCGAACAGATTGTGTGGTTAGAAGTATTTTTAACATTTTCATTTAGTTATTCAAACTTACATAGCGATAATTAAGTGCAGCAGTGGCATGTCATGACAAGCAAATAGTTCTCTATAAAATAATTTAAGTTTCCCTCATCCAGAGACAAAATGGAATAAGCATTTTTATAAAGGTATACAATACTTCATTATGAAATTGCTAATTAGCAAAAGGAGTTTATAATTTCAACACGTTGTTGCTAGAAAAAAACAAAAAAAAGCTTTTGACAAATACCTGCTTATATATATACATATATATTTGCTTTAACGAGTTTTAGGGCGAAAAAAACAAACAAAAAAGAAAAACAAACACGTTTCGATATCGAACTGAAAGCTATGAAATAATTTTAAGAATAACCTTAAACAATTGTGAATGAAAAATACTAGTATTATTGTAAAATAAGTGTAGATCGCTTTGCCTCATATTTTTCGTATATCGAGCGCTCAATATACTTCACTTTCACTTACATGAAAAATATGACATAAAGCTCTCCACGTTTAATTCACAATAATACTAGTATTTTTCATTCACTATTGTTTAATAGTGTACATTCTACTGATTTTCGATCTTGACAAGTAATAATATATTACACAAAATTTTTATACTTCATCGCATGCAACAATAGCTAGAAATTAATATTAGTATTTATTAAGCAAACATGATATTGTCGCTCACTCTATTGCAAAACCTGAATTTTCAAAATACGGGATCATGGCTCCTCTTCGACTTAAGGTAACAATATTGTCCTTCTGACTATTTGAGCAAATTATTATTCATTTGTGGTTATTTCCAAGCATCCACAACAAATGCGAAATATTTTTGTAACCTTTATAATTTTTAAAGTTTTTTGTGATAAAGAAAAGTTTTAATTTTGTTCTTCAACAAATTTTTCTTCTCCAAAAAGTGGAAAGGTTAAACCTTTGTAAGAAACTATACTCTACAACAACAGAGCCGTTAAATGGTAAAACTAAAATTTGGCAATACACAATTTTTCAAATAAAAGATAAAAATATTCTATCCAAAAAGTTATTAGAAATTAAAAAACTAAACTGATTTCTACCAGTCATGTAACAGTTTAAAGTAAAAAAATATATATTACGAAGAATAATAACTACTGGCAGTGTCTGTTTAAAAAATTAATTTATCAATTTTGTTTCTTTTGTAGAAACAACTTTGGTAAAATAATAACCAAAAATAAGAGAAAACAATTTGAAGTTTCTTATTTGTTCCAAGAACACAACATTTTTGTGTTTATTGTTATCATGTTTACCTTGTTTGTTGATGTTGAAACAGTAAAATAAAAACATATCCATAAAAGTTTTTAAACTTGATTTTCTTTCTTTTTTTGTTATTATTTATATTAAAAATATTATATTTACTTGCACAATAAAAGCAAATTCAGAGATGTAAACAAAAATATATATACTCGTATACGCACTAAAGGAAAACTAAATAGGAAATGCAGTTGCAGTGCGTATAGGATTGTATGTCGCATCAACATGATTTTGTGTGCTAGTGTTTTTCGAAAGCAAGCAAAATGCTCATTCTAGGGGTCATCGAGAAGCCCAACTTCAAAATGTTTGTCACTCATAGGTCCGTGCTTTTATGTATATTGATGTCTTGCTAACTACTTACGGTTCATAGGAAAATCGCTTTTCTAACCATTTTACAGGTTTAGTTTTTACCTTCGTGAGATCTGCTCGTCAAAACAAAGATTACATCTATTGTAAATGTAGCCACATTACTACGAGGTCGGATTGATATTGAAGCTATCTAAGTAGGAAAAAAAACATTTGTTTTTCCAAAACCATTTATTTCCCAACATTGATTATTTCCAAATCCATTTATTTCCCAACATAGTCTCCTTTGAGCTCAATATGCTTAATAACACGATATTCGAACTTTTTATATCATCTGTATAATACGATTTAGGGAAGCACTCAAAATACGCGGTAGTTTTGATAACCACTTCTTTGTTTGAGATGAATATTTTTCCTGCAAGTGATTTTTTCAAGTTTGGAAACAGTCACTAGGAGGTGGATGATCAACCAATTCGAAGTATATTTCACGCAATCGTAAGTAATGCTGTGTGAACCGGTGCGTTGCCTTGAAAAAATATAATTTTTTCTCCTTTAAATGTGGTCGTTTCTTCTTGATTGCGGCAAACAATTGCTGCAATAATGCACGATAATACTTTCCTGCGATTGTAAATCCTTTTTCAAGATATGCAATGAGTAATATATGCTGTGCATCCCAAAATACAGTGGCCAGAACCTGTCTTTGCCTTCCTCGGAGCACTTCCGCCAGCTGCCAGCCATCGTTTCGATTGATTTTTGGCTTCAGGCGTGTTATTAATCGACGCCCACACCGCTGTGAAGTGTTGAAGTGGTCTGTCCAACTCGGTTTTATTCGACACTGAGCATACGCAACACGCATCTTGCCGGTAAGTTTTTCGTATGCAAATGTTCATGCAAAATGTTGAACACACGTTCATACGATACGTTTACCATTTCAACAATCTCACGTAACTTGACTCGGCAATCATTCGTAACGAAGAATATCGAAGATTTTCTTGATATTTTCTTCAGTAGCCGCCTCTTTTGGCAATTCTGTTGATGATATTGTTGCAGTGATTGTTCGACCGCGTTTAAATTCAGCCACCCAATATTTGACCATGTAATCTGACGTAGCAGGCTCAGCGTAATATTTATTTTTCCTATTCAATATTTATTTAGATTTTTGGGATATAAAGTTGAATGTTCGACAATATCTTACAAAGGTTTCCAAGTCTACCGATGATCAGGATAGCTCCTATTAAGTGTCGATGTATAGACAGCTAGGAAACAAAAAACAAGCTGTTTACAATTTTTGGATTTGATTTTATTTTTATTATAAATTTTTCTGTGCAGCTTTGAAAATTAATATCACTTAAAACGACCCCACATGTTGAGCCAAGAGTGCATAATTTTCAATTGTCAGTGCGTTCCTCAGATATATCAGCTTAGCAATATTTACTTTTCGGTTATTTGAAGCAGCGGGTATATGTGAACAATCCTAGTTTATGTAGTTCCTATGGTGTGGTAATTCCCACAATTTCATACCACGGTTTTAAAATAATATTATAATTCTACAATAGGTTATTATTTTATGGGCAAAAGTTTCGCAAAATGGAGTTTATTTGCTTTATAATATTGATACCGGACCAACTCCACGAGATAAATTATTCACGAATAACCAGCACTTCTAAATGGCTTGCCATTCTCACACAGGTATCAACAACTTTTGCCATAAGTTGTAGCCACATAGAAAGACAAGGTTTAATGAGTTGATAGGCCGAAAATCATTAAGAGCATCAGCACTTAACTCTAAATATTTCTTCTGGTTTTTACAGGGGGTTATTTTATTATTTTACGGGGGGTTATTTGTCCCTGAAAATCGGTAATGCTTTACAATTATCAGGGAAACTAATTCTACTGTCTGCAATTTTAGGTTTAAGCCACAGCCAGAATATTTCAGCAAAGTTAGACACCCCAACCATGATCAACGCCGAGATGGTTTGCTTTGCTGATCTTCGTTCTCTCAAACCTCCACCGTTGCTCTTACTGAGTGTTTCGCAAGCCCAACATAACATATGTCACGCGGCTTCTTAGAGTTTTATATGCTACAACAAACAAGGATCTCTTACCTCTCTATGTCCCAGAAAGCGGACCGCTCTGGTTTGGTATACACCAAAGCAAAACCTGTTTGCCGTTAGGTCGATATATAGACAGCTAGGAAACATAGAAAACAAGCTGTTTGGGGTTTTTGATTGGTTAAAGTTTCCATTAGAAATTTTGTTTATAAAGTTGTTGGCAACTGTTTTTTTTGTTTGTTTTTACAACTTTTTCTCCAGATCCTGGCAGCACCGATGGCCGCATAAATCAGGCCAAAAGTGCACTTTATATCTTAGCATTTTTGCTATACCAGTATACGCATTTATGATACAATAAGTATTCATAGTTTGCTGGTATGTTTGAAAACTTGTAATAGTTTCCTATGTTATTTCCTAAAGCATACTTTAAAGGTTAATTAATTAATATCCTTAACATAATTTTTGCTCTTACTTTGTCTGTGATTTCCCAGCTACTACTCATTTTTTATAATTTATGTCATTAAGGAAAATGTTAAACAATTAAAATGTAAAATATATGCGAGTATCAATGTTCTCGTTGCCTTCGTCTAATGCAAAATACATGTACAGTTGGAAGTAAGTAAGTGCATACACATGTATGTGTATATATGTATGTATGTGTATTTATTTGAAATTGTATGCCAGCTGCAGTAGCATCATTAAAGTCTGAATTTGTTGACAACTGGAGCGCAAAAATGTAAGGAAACTAGTTCATTTTCTTGAGTGTTAAACAAAAGCATAATTTATAGAGGGTGTATTGAAATATATACGATTGTATGTATACGGACAAGTTTGCCTTATATATGTATATTCTATGCGATTTAGGGGAAGAGTAGAAAACTTTGTAATTGTAGCTTGTATTGAGCATTTTTTCTGAATTGAATGGTTCGAATAATACGAGTATTTCATTACTAAGAATCAATTTAATTAAACTTAATGAACCCGAACGCGTTTTGTAGAAAAAAAAAAATATTTTTTTTTTATATACAAGGAAAATTAATTTAATTTAAAACAGTAACTAGCCAACAGTGTTGATGTTGGGTATCTTATTACATAATTTTACATAATTTTAGATTAAAGTCAATGACTTTTTATCGAGATATTTTCTCAGCGTCAACTTTTTTTAAAACTTATGTTATTTAAAAATCCATTAAATGGATGTTTGAACAAAAATGATCAAACATCCTTTTATATTCGTGAATGGCTACAAAAGTACAAACAATAACGTTCGCAATATTTTATAACAATTCTCAAATTTAAACAGTTAAAAATGCATATAAACTAAGTATAATTACAGATGCCAGGCAAACCTGAGATACAATCCTTAAATTCAGGCGATAAAATCGTTGAAATCATCAATTTAGTTGTCACAAATTGCCAAAGAGATTTTCGACAACTAAAATTTTTCGTTTCTAAATTCAATATAGCCTTTAATAAAAAGCTGAAATATTTAACCTGCCACTACAGACACTTGACACATTATCGGCCACTTGCACTGCGACCAGTGTTGATCTATTGTGCGTCCCCATGTCCCATTATGGGTTAAGTATGTCAAGAAAACGGACAAGCTCATTCATTGGGAGTAATAATAAGTCCCATTCACTTAACGTATGCGCTTGTATCAGCCTTTATCTCCTGTGTCCTAATGCTCCACAGTGACTAATCAAGTGCTCCACTGACTCCTCTCCCTCACCGCAGAATCTACAAATGTCTGTGTTGGAAATGCTTATTCTGTACAGGTGCTTAAAGCAGGTATAATGACCTGTAAGTGCACATGTCAGTGGCTTTTGCTGTACAGTGTTAGAGCACATTCGGCTAAAAGTTTAGAAATTTCTTGGAATGTTCAAGATCAGCTGTCTCGCTTCAATGCTGCTCAACGATGGACTCCGTCCATTTCTTCATCTCTTCATTACGGACACCATTATTGAAGCCAAATGTTGGAGTGGGCCCAATAAATTTCCCCTTTGGCCCGTTGTTTGGCGTAGATGTCAGCCATCTCATTGCCGTAGTGCCCCTCAAGTTCTGGAAGCCAGATCAGAGTAACCTGGTTCTGGCTTACCAGTTCATTTAGCCTGTTGTGATAGTCCAGTACCAGCCTGGATGTAAAGACACATCTGCTCAGGGCCTTCAGTATTGATTGGCTATCAGAGACACTTGGCACATAGCCTTGGAAGGAATTAAATTACTGTATGAGTTATTTCTAGGTCGCATACTCGCGCACACTTGATAAACCACCAAGCATGACTACCTATTCGCTATCATGTTGTTTGGACATGATCTCTCCCTTGGCTTGGAGCTGAGCCTTTCTAATAGTCTTACCGATCTTGGGATAAAGGCACCCGTTTCTGTGGATCTCCGTAGTGACTTCAATAAGCTCTTCCTAGGATTTAGATCTAAACCATCACCACTCAAATATTGTCCGAAAGGTTGTTGTTACCAAATTGCCATTAGAGTATCAAACGGCTAGTGCACCCTCCGCAACAAACATACTCACAAAACTGCAGACGGCAATACAACAAAGATGAGCAAATAGGAACAACAGCAAAGATACCAACAACAGAAACCTCAGAAACAACAGCAATGTTAGCACTGTAGGCATTTTTAAAATTTTTAGATAAAAAAAGGTTTGGTGCTGGAAATATAGTTTTTAAATTAATTTTAAGAATATTTGAAAATATACGAGTATACAAATGCATATATGTATTTACGGGCTGTTTAATTGAATTAAGACTCATCTTTTCAACATGCCTTTGTAATAGCTCTTCTGCTTCCAAATGAGAGTGAGTAAATGGCAGCCAGTTGTTAGAGAGTTCATAATGCAAACAACATCATTTGTACATGTGGATAATAAAAAATAAAACAAAAGCATTGAAAATATTAGTGGACAGCGAAAGTGAATCAACTCATTAATTTCTCTGGAGTGCATGTTCTAAAAGTTGAGTGTTTAAGGCAGGGGTGCCCAAAAGTGCTATATGAAGAGCAAATACGACTACATTTAAGGAAAAACTACTTTATTATTTTTTTGTTGTAGAAAACAAAACATATTTACTGAAACCAAATCTGCACTGATAATCGCTATGGTCAATGTTTACTAGCAAAGAATGCAAAAGTGTTGTTGCTTTGCTCTTATGTGTGTGCAGTGAAGAACGACAAAAAAATATACATAAGACAAAGATGTTTGTATATTTTGTGTATGTTTCATTGCTAGTGCTGAATGCAGTACGTGTCTATTAAAGAGCACAGCCCTATAGCTAAGCGCTTTTACAGAAGGCGTTTAGGGCTTGGGCACTTCTTGTTTAAGGCAAATCGGTTTCCTCTCCTGAAAATTCCAGCAACACTAACAAAAGCATTTTTTTTTTATTTTTAATGCTGTATTATGCAGATAAATTGCTTGTCATTCGAACAAAATATTTAAAATTTTTTTATTTTATAATAAAAGCTTATGTATTTTTTTTTTTTTTTTTTTGCCAAGGAAAACATAAAAAAACGCTTGTTATTCAATTTTACATTTTTATTTTTTATTTTTAATGCTCTGTGTTGATCCTGCTCCATTTGCTTTTGTAGCAGTCGCGCTTTTATAATAGCTTTAAAAGCTTAGTATTAGTAGAAAACTTTGTTTGTTATTATTTAACAGCAAACAAACGTTCATAATGGCAAAAATGCACGTAAAACATGCTGTTGTTTAACAAAACAAAATAATCGTGTAAAAATGAGAGTAAATTGAAAAGCGGGGCACTTAAGTGTAATTGCATTTTTAAGTGAAAAAGTTTGCAAACATTCGAAAGGATTAAGTTGTTAAATACTAAGAAAAACTGTTTGTTTAACAAGTATCGGATTAGGCAAAGAGATTAAAAGTGCATTTTTAAATTTAAAAAAAGTAAAACACTGTTTGGTTTTTTGTATTTTAAAAGTTTCTAATACCAATTTATCTTTATTTGCCAACCAAGTGCCGTTTGCCTGTTAGGAAAGTGCACAAAAGTGTCATAAATTTAAAATAAATGTTTTTTTTTCAAGGAAAGGAAACTAAGAAGGGAACCAACCGCATGCACATTTCTAAGTCAGCCAAGTGTAGATTCTGCAAGTCTAATAGATTTTGAACAAATACAAAGCACACTTTAAGAAAGGTCAGCAGCGTCTTTGTTCACAATCAATGAAGCAATTATAATTCATGATAGAAAAATTGCGTTTTAAGAACGGAAAAGCAAGTAAAAGAAAATGAATTTTTCAGCGTTTCAGAAAATCCGTGTAAAGAATATTTACACAAATAAACACAAAATTTATTTAACAAATTAAGAGAATTTAAAAATATTTAAAAGTTTTGTATTCTAGTGTTAGATATTTAAAGCAAAAGTGTTAGCGTTTCTTACAGATCATTAAATGGAGAAGTTAAATTATATGGGAAATAATTAAAAACAAACAAAAAAAATATATATACTCGTATCAGTATTCTTTTATTTTTTAGATTGTAAGTGACATAAAACCGATAACAAAAATTATAAGTTTATGTTTTATTTTTTATTATAAATCAATATCTAGGATACATCACCCGGTACAAAAGAAACGCTATAAACTATCAAGCCGCCTAAAAATGTGTTTCATTATAATACAAAAATATTATACTTTTTATACAAAATGGAAATAAAAAACAAAATGAAATAAAAATTCTATATTTGACGACTTTTTGTTGAAATAACGCATTTTTCCCCCATTTTAGAGCATTTTGAAATGTCAAACACTAGTAATTATTATATTGGATTTTGGGTTTTTGCACATTTGTTTATCGAATTTACGTTTAATTTTTTATTTTCTTAAGTTTTTCTTCAGAAGGATTTTTTTACAATTTCAATAATTTTTTGATTGAAGAAGTTAGGTTAGGTTAGGTTAGGTAGGCCGCTGGATACCCCGGAATAATCTAGGTTGTCCTGCTCACTTGGGTCCTATAGTCGTTCCCTTTGTGATTGCCTGAAAAACTAAAATAGTGGAGTGAAGAGAAGAAGTTATAGGAAAATGATAGTGAGTGGAAAGGATAGGTGGGGCTGGAAAGGAGATGCGGGAACCTTTTAGTGCAGCGTTACATGCTGCTATACTAGCCATCCGCTGCTTCTTATGAAAGAGGCTAGCGCGGTCGGTTTGATCGAGGCCAGACAAGATGGGCTATTGAAGCTCCGCTCGCCTAAGTGTCTTAGACGATGATGCTCCAATGCCGGGCATGTGCCGAGGAGGTGAAGGATCGTCTCCTCCTCCTCCTCGTCTTGGCAGCTTCTACAGAAGTCGTTATGGGGTAGTCCTAGTCTCCTGACATGGTTCCCAAACGGGCAATGGTCAGTGATAACTGCTACAGTCACTCTTAATTGAGATCTGGGCATTGAAGAAGTTAAGAAAAATAATAATCAAACCTTTAGCTGGGGGTCAATTAGCGGTTTTGTAGTCACTACACTACTCATCAGCAACCACTTTTCGGATCTGACTTTTGGTTTCAACTAGTAATTGTTGTTCAGTTTAGTAGCCTGTTTTTTATCTTCATCGGTAATGGACTTGTGGAATATCATCAATATAAAAAAATTTTAAAAATTTAATTGTGCGATCTCAAGGCATGTTTGAATGAGTAACACCACGACCCACTTGCACTATTGGTTTTTAATTAGTAGCATAATAATTTTTACAAATAAAACAAACAACAAACAAATTAAATAGATTTGTAAGATATGATGAAGAAGCCTTATCTCTTATCTAAAGTTCTTGTTAACACTCAGTCTTACGGCAGCGATAAATTTTGATCTGTCGTATTGCTGATATCATCTCCAATTATAATTAATTTTAATTAAAAAACTGTTCCATATGACTTGAAATTTTTTATGTACACAATATCAACAATTTTAATTAGTTTATTTATATTTACTAGTAAACAAAATTTCATGCTTTATCTTACATTTATGACACTTATTTTAATATTCAAGGCAAACTTGTTAAGTGTGAATCTGGCAGTTGGCTTTAATATGCTTTAACTCGCCGATTAACATATCGCTCGTTTATTGCAACATAGTCATATCTAAAAAAAAGCTTGTTTCGAGAAAAACGCATTTCGAATTTTTAGCTTCCATACAAGTCTTAGAATTTTTTTTTTTTTTTTAATATTACCTAAAGTAAACAGTTTAAAAGTAATTTGAATAAATTTTGGGCACAACATAAACTGTTAATAATTCTGCATTGTTTACTCGAAAATCTCAATTTTTGAGATATGACTATGTTTCAATAAAGTAGCGATATGTAAATTCCATGTTAGACAGCCTCAAATATTTTTAATAAAGTTGCCAGACAATTTCTATGGATATCAAAACTTAAAGTGCAACAAACCATTGCACGCAGGAATTGTTATAATTTAAATAATAACAAATTGTTTTAATTTAAATAATAAAGAAACTCGTAAAGGACTCGAAATATCATCAACAATGAAAAATTTGGTAAATTTAGATTTTCATCGTCAAAAACAATTACTTAGCCTCACATTGGGCGACAAATCTCCATATGTGGCAATACTGCATGCACTTGCAAATGAGAAAATTATAAGATGGTGAAAATTTCTCTTCAACCTCTAGTTCTTATCCTTGTACATAAAAGCAAATAAATGCATGTTCTACTTACTATTTAAATAAGTTTGCACTAAGGAACATGTGTTGCAAAAGCAAAAAATAACAAAATAAATTTAAAAAATTAGAAAAACTAAAAGCTGACAAATAAATGTAATGTATGCGCATATGTGCGTTGTTGTGAGCAAATTTGTTTAATTTAAAATTATACATATATTAAAACGGACAAATTAAGTAAATGGCACTTGAACTACTGAACCTAAAATGTTATTGTTATGATTGCAGGTAAAATTTTACAATTACTTTTTTAACAATAAAAAAATAAATACTTGGCAAAATATGTTACTCGTACTGGGTAAGTTAAATAAAAATTATAGCTATTTTTGGTTTATTACGAGAACTTAGGCCACTTTTCCTTTAGGGAATAGAAATCTGAAAAACTAGTTAACTGATACCAGCAAACTTAATTGACCTTTGTAAATATCGAAGGCAACATTCTAATCGTACAAAATGTCTGGAAGATAAAAATTTGTAAAAAAAGTTGTAATACCTAAGCAAAATCACTAAATTATAAATCAGAGGTGTGTTAGAATATTAAGTGAATTAAGCTATATACACACGGTTGTCAGATTTCACAATATTGTAAGTTCTGGCAACATGCTGACAATGTAGTGACAATGAAAAATTGTCCTGCAGAAGTAAATTATGTGTTCAGAAAATCTTACAATTTCATTGTCAGACTATGGCCTGACATATAATTCATCTTACAAAAAAAATTGTTAGATGAAAAAAAATTGCCATACATGTTGTATATCAACAACCATCTGTTTGGCAGTGTTACCCATCAAACTGTTTTCAGACAATGATGCCATTGTAACTGGCAATGCTGACGAAGAGTGTTCTCACGTTTGTCAGATGCCTGAAAACATTGTCGTCTTAAAATTGATTGACAATGGTTTTTCTGACAACGTTGTAAGTTAAAAGTTGGCAGCTCACACGATTGTAATACATTTTCACACAATTTTACTGACAATATTGTAAGATCTGGCAACCGTGTGTACGTGTGTTATAGTGCAACCTAAATTAATGTCAAAAATTGTCAAACACATATAATATGTAGGACACCAATCCAAATGGCGCTTCGTAACCGTTTTGCAATTGTAAAATTCACAAATTTTCATAGCGGTAAGAGTGTAAGATTTTCTCTCTATTTACTTAAGTTAGGTTAGGTCAGATTTTACAGGCCACCAGTTTCATGAAACCAAGCCACTTGGGTGCTTTCTTCGTCCCACTGTGCTGCCTATGGGAGATATGCAGCTTACGAGTATGAGATCGTCAAATCTAAACCAATCCGAAACTGAATAAAGCATAGAACCCCCCACCCTTAAAAATGAAAAATGTAACATAATAATTTGCTTCATAGAAAATTTCCACAGTTTCTGCTGGATCCGCACTAGATTGATTCTTAATAAAAAAAAAAAAAAGGAACAAAACAAAATCGACCTTTTATTTTTGCTTTTAAAAGTTTGATTACATTGACGGCAAATCTTTTAAGCTAGATATGTACATATGTATGTATATAATATGCATGTTGTTTTTTCAACTGTTGGGAAATAAAAATAAAAGCTTTACAGTTGCATAAATTCTTATCAAATTTGATTTCCATCTAACATGAAAAACAGACACTAAAATGTTTCCTGATAAAAAAACACAAACAGCAGATCCTCTTTGCGATTACAAAAATAAAAAACACGAACGAAAGTCACGTTCGCACACGTTGGAAGAAAAAAGAAAAAAACAAAAACTGATACATTTTTGCAGAACACGTTTTGAACCACAAATTAAATGACTATTTGCAAACAAAAATTGGTAAATTTAGTTGAAAAAAAAGGAATATTTCAAAGCTAAGCGTCGTCAAAACCGAAATGTGCAGAATGCATAAAAAGTTTTACAGCCGTGTAGGAGTTTTGATTACACTGCACTTTCATTTTAATACACTGCTTTACGCAGAATGAAGTTAAACGTCTTTTATAAATTTTTATGATACTCGTCAGTCAATATTGGAAAATTTATCACTTTTACGGTTTTGGCTCTTTTGGCAGCCTATCAAGACAAGGAATGTTTGTCAAAAAACTTGACAGTGTAGCCCTTTAGCTGAAAAAAATCTTTGTATTTATAATATTAGTGGGAATGTAATTCTATAAAATGAAAGCTTTTATATTATCTACTTTTATGTTATATTTGACGTTCATGTATTTTCATCTATAAAAAAAAACCTAGAGTTATGACATGAAAATGTTATTTCCTTTCTCTGTGATCAAGTCGAAACTCGCGAGTAGAGGCTTGAATATACCTACATATGTTCACATTTATGTCTGTGTGCTGATTAAAAATGTGATATTTTCTTGCATGCGTGAACTTTTTCATGCACAATAAGCTTAAAAAATTCATTTCGTATTGCTTACAAAAAAGAAAGAAAAAAGAAACTGTTACTTTATAATATGTCTGCCATAAAATTGATGAACGTCAAATGTTGCACAAACATTCATAAGTAAACATGTAAAAGATAACTCGAAAATAACTGCGAGAAACATGAGTTTTTTAACTCACGTGCACCAGCTACAAACCAAAATCGTACGAATGTATTTTGTGCACATGTGTATGTTTGCTTAATTGTGTGTTCTGTGAATTACACTGATCCAATATACAGGAAAATGTAACCATAGACATTATGCTATAGTATCACGAAAGAGGGTTTCCATCTTTGCAATGTAACGTGGTGTTAATTAAAGGATTTGATTTGAGCCGGTTGAATCATTTTTCATAATTACAACTTCCGTTTGACCCAACAGCAAGCAATGAATTGTCGGGAAGATTTTGCATTTGGGATTGCCAAATTTGCTCAAGTTACCTCGAGTTGAGGATTAGTGGCCAATACAATTCTTACCTCCTAGATGTGTCTTTAAATTCTGTAATATTGTCATACTTTGAAAAAATAAAAAATAATTTTACAGCCAAGTTGTAACAATGACAAATTTTTAATGGTAAGTTTATCGCTCACCTCTGCTAATTGTACTTTTGATTAACATCAACCTTAATTCTAAGTAGTAACAATGGCTCTTTCCGCTTCTTATTTTTATCTTGGACCAGTGCTCAGGGGATAACCTATACATATGCAGTGTATTGTACTGGAAATAGGTTATAATGAGAAGGAAAGAGGGAGTAGTGTTCGTTACCACAGCATTTAAAATGTTGGAATTAAATTAGTTAAAACTGATCAGTATTCAGTGTTTATGCTTTCGGCGCTGCTCAGACCAACACCTCTCACACTGCAAAATAATGAACTACATGCAATAGAAGTTAATGAACATGAATATGAATGAACGTAAAGGGTTTTCCAATAGATACTTGACAGCTTTGAACTTAATTTGTGAACGTACTATTGCACTGATCAACTAAAACATCCTTTATGGTGAAGTACACGAACGAACGACGAATGCAGATTATAAAAATGTACTACCTACTCGTATATTCGGAGTCGGGTAACGCAACTTTAAGAGCGTTAACTCTAATTTTCAGTTGCTCTCCCGCCCTAGCAAATAAGCCATAACAAGTTTAGTACAAAAATTTGTTCTTAGTTGACACTCAAGGACTGAAGCCGTTTTTTTTTTTTTTAATCTTGGACCAGTACTCAGGGGATTACCCTTACATATGCAGTGCATTGTACTGGAACTAGGAAAATAGGTTATAAGGAGGAGGAAAAAGGGAGTAGTGTTTGTGGACGTTTAACTTCAACAAAACAAACTCTATTACAGCATTTAAAATGTTAGAATTAAATTAGTTAAAACTGATCAGTACCCAGTGTATATTTTCGACACTACTTAGACTAACAAAATTTAGTCCAACACCTTCCACACTGCAAGGTAGTGAAGTACCATGTATTATTTCACGCGACGTATATTCTCCGATTGGGCTCTGGAGAAGATGCGCCTAGATGATGAATTTAATCTCAAAATCATCTTCAGAGACGAAACTTATTTTTGGATGGGTTCGTTAATAAGCAAAATATGCGTCATTCGTGTGGTGAAAATCCACTTCATGAGTCACCATTTCATTCACAAACTATAACTGTTTGGTACGGTTTGCGTGTCGGCGGCGTCATTGAACCATATTTCTTTCACGACAATAACGAATGTCCCTTAACTGTGAATGGCAATTGTTATCACGACATGATTACCGATTATTTTTGGCCCGAATTGGAAAAGATGGACTTGGACGACATATGGTGCCAACAGGATTATGCCAAAAGCCACATAGTACACGTTACAATCGATTTAATGAAGAGTAAGGGTGTTATCTCAAGAAATGAACCAGTCAATTGGCCACCTTCTTTTTCTTTGGGGCTACGTTAAATTATTGGTCTATGCCAACAAGCCGGCGCCGTTGGTAGAACTCAGAGCCAACATTAAATGCGAAATAGTGGCCGTTACGTCCGAAATATATGACCGAGTAATCGAAAATTGGATCCAAGTAATCGACTGCTGCGGACGTGCCCGAGGTGGCTATATGAACGAAGTCGAATTCCTTTCATAAATGTTTTGATTATATTTGAAGTCGATCATAAAAATTTGCCAATATCTCAAGTAGTTTGCGTTTTATTTAAAACCAGAAAATTGTCAAGTTCTCATTGCAAAAGCCGTTATAAAGAAAACGAGGACGACAGTGAAACAAATTTGATTTCAACAAAATATTTATTTCTGTTTCGAAACAAAACACGATATATATTTACTTAGCTATGTATGTGGCTGAGTTTTGTTGATGTAGTGTTAATTTATATCTGAGATTTCAAATGGCCCCATAAGAAGCAACCTAATGGTGCTAAATCCTACGATTTAGAGGGTTGATTTTGGTTATCGCAGCAAGAAAGTGCATGTCTTGGAGATGTCTTATGCAGTTAAATGAATTTTTTTTTATTTAATCTAGTTCAAACTAGATAGGGGCCATATTAATATGGTCCAATTTCGGCAGAAAGAACTGTGTTATTATGTAGCGATATGCAGCATCAGGTTTTCAAAAATGTTTGAACCAATTTGTCTACAGCCTAAAATCCACATCAAATTGTAACACGTTGTGGACGCATTTGTTATTCGAAAATCGACAATAGCGGCAATTTTTGGTGATTAACAAAACCATCAAGGTGAAAATAAGCTACATCGCTTGATATGATTTTGCTAGAAAAATTAATAATGAAGACACGTTTTATCGTCTGAGGTTCCATTTATACTAGTCCTAAACCGTGCGCTGTCGAATTAATGGAGACAATTTAAAATGTTGCACTAGTTTTGGAACGCACAACAAATAATATTAATATAAATTTCGATTCTTCTGTGTAGTAGTAATCTCTATTCACTATCCATGAGTTAAATTATATATTTAAAATCGGGCTTATTTTTTACTTTTTAAATCTGGTAACCCTAGAAAAAGTAAATAAATTAAAAACATGTGCACATTCAATAACCAACCTTGAAGTAGAGAAAAATATCTAAATAATATCTACTCGTAAAGGCAATTCCCTGTTATTGTAACCAAACATTTCGCTCCTTTGTTGCAACATAGTCATAACTAAAATAAGCTTGTTTAGAGAAAAACGCATTTAAAATTTTTAATTTCCATACAATTTGTATAAATTCTTGACACAATATAAAAGGTAGTACTGTTAACAATTCTGCATTGTTAACTCGAAAAGCTCATTTTTTGAGATATGACTATGTTGCAATAAAGGAGCGATTTGTTTTCTTTGCTGGGGTGGGTGCTCGCAAGTGTGCTGTTGCTTGTTGCTGGTTGTTTACTTTTATGTCTTTAGCTAATTAGTCTCAGGAAAATACAGTTGTTGTAAACATTTCGAAAAGTTTGAAAAGGTTTCATTACAGGCTCTGAATCAGTGGGAAGAGGAATTGAACGTTTTTACCTGCTTAGTGAGGTAATGGTTTATGTCATTTGCAATCACTTCGAATATTATGAATAAAATTACTTCAGTCTTTTTTAATAAGAAAAGTTTTGTGGTCAACATTTTCAATCTGGAAAAAATGTTTGTTTGTCTGATTTTGTTTCCTTTTATATTTTTTTTTACCTAAACTTGTTGAAAATTCTGCTTTGAAGCGAAAGAAAAAATATTTCTTTTATGTTTATTGACAAAAACTAAACCTGAGTGTTGCTTTAAGCGACGCACTGGATATTGTTGTCACAAACGCTCTGTTATCAATAATTAAAAAAGTTTTTCATTTAATATTGATCTTTAATAATACATTTTTTTTAATTTTAAATGAACTAAAATTAAATTGTTGGGGGCGCAGGTATCACCTTAAAATTGTTCTTGCCAATGAAGGCATGAATTATCGAACAGCGTTTTAAACGATACATGACTGGAATAGTAGAGGGCGAAAGTGGTTGTGTATTCACCGTATTCCTGAAGTTTTGTAACTCCAATGTAAAAGAATGCAGTTTAAATCAGCCATCACTATGACTACAGACAAAGCTATGAAAGAAGTTGCTACGTCTTGCTGGAACCAAATGCAGTAAAAACGGATACATCAGTCGCAAAGCAGCTCTGGGCTGGAGAACAGCTCTCGCGTCGTCAAAATTATCAGCCAGTTTACCAATTTCGAAAGAAAATGAATGCGAAAGAAAGCCAGTCACTCTCGAATGTGATCAATTTGGGTTTGTCTATCTCACTACTATTCGTTCGCATATTCTCATGTATTTTGATTGAGTTTTGACACATCGTTCGTATAGAAAAAAGTTAGACGAACCCAAATCAATTTCCTTTCGCTTAGATTGCGAACGCAAGCATGCTGTCGAGATTGGTAAACAGGCTGTATATCTTAAGTGCGCTCAGGCTTGGTGTTGTTGTTTGGCCTTCGAGAGTTTTGCGTCCCGCTCTCACTGGCATAAGTCGTTATTGTTACTGTTCATACCATCGTGGGCATTAGGTCTTCGTTACTCCGCCCATGCTGTGCATCCTATATATTGCAAATATATTTGCAATTGTGTAGTTAAATAAAAAAAGATAAATAAACAAATGTTTTAGATATATTTTTTCATGAAAAAGGCAAAAATTTTTTAGTTATTTATTGCGTTATTGGAAAATGGCACCTTTTCTAACAGTATTTTGATAATTCATGAGGCTTTCGCTCACTCAAGTATGTTGCTAATTCGCGCTGCTTGTCATTACCATATCTTGCTTCAATTAATCGCTTAGAAATCCTTGCTAATAATTTTTAAATTAGGCTGAGAGTGTATGAAATGTTTCCATTAGGGAAAGTAACAATATTTTGATTGCACTATGTTATTCACCAAAGACCTTGTAATATTCTTAATTATCCAGCTGTGAAAACACTTAAAAGTGTTTATAATTTGGCTGATATTTGCACGTTGCATGCTTTTATACTGGTACATAAATGGAATGCTTGTTCTGGCAGCAATGCGTATTTGAAAGCAACTGATATAATCAATAGAATTTCAAATGACCGTGTTGTATAAAAGCAATTGCATATAAAACAAAAAGCGAATCACAAAAATAAATGATGCGACATCGTCAATTGCAAGTGCAAACAACATTAAATTTAGCCAAGAAACCGGGGGAAGTTGTCACACAAAGCAAAGCAAAGCAAAGCAGTTAAGTGTTGTGTGCTGTGATACTAAATTATTGACACTCAACATTAAGGAAAAGCAAAAACCAATGAGCCAACCAACCGTCACCGTAATGAAGACGACCGTGATGATGATTACGATGGTGATGCACTTGAAGCAATCATGCGAAGGAATCAAACACCTCATCCATTATGTGACTGCAATAAATTGCTAAAGCAACACTGCTATTTGAATACCATTAAATTTTCTGCTTAGTTGTTTTACACGCAGGAATGATGTAGTCACTTGTTTAAGTATTTCCTCTACACAGTGGCGTTATTATTGTGGTGTTTATTTTTATACTCTTTATACTTGTACGTATACAACAGAAATGCAAGGACGTGCTTACAAAGAAGGTGAAATAACGAACATGAGCAACTAGAACACAAACACTGAGTTCATAGTGGAAAATTAATAAATATTTTAAATTTGCAAAATACTACATCAAAATAGAACATACGTCGTTGCATCGAGCTAAAGGGTAGGAGTTGGTAGTAGAAGCCTTTCTTCGATGGGGGCATAAAATTAATATTTATAAAATAATTAAATTGTCATGGGACTCTGCTAATTAAAAATATGTATTCATTCTGTTTTAAATTCGCTATTTAGCAACCATGTTGAATAATTTTGTTTCGTTTCGGTAGCTGAGGCTCATCAAGCCTTTCACCAATCGCCTCTAAAAAGGCGCAGTTGTCTTCCCGATTCACTTCTTTATTGGAGAATAAACATTGTCAAAACATTCGCGTGGGAGTGTTTCCGGACAAAAGCCACTCGCTGTTGGATTATAAACACGACCCAAAGGGTGTTGATATTTTTCCTCTACGTGCTTTTGAATAAATTTTATTTTTCAATTTCAATTTTATTGAAACTTATGAAATATATGACTAAATGCTAATGTTTATTAAGGAACTGGCATGCAAGTTTGCAGTTTTATTCTGACAATAAATAAGTACGGCAAATATTTGCATTCGCAGCCTGGTTGTTATAGTTTCGTTATGAACGAAAGCTGTTGTTGGAAAATTGAATGGCTTCCTGATGCACTTTAAAGGTTTAGTTTCAAGCCAATAATTCATCTAAAATAATGAAAATTAGCAATGATTCGCATTACTTTTAGTGGGTTGACTCTTAACTTTGTCAGATGTTGAAATATATCTGCAAAATTTCTAACCAAAGATACACTGAAAGAAAAGCGCACGAGACCACTGTGTTCACCATTATTTCCTTAGAACCACGACGAGTTTTATTTCGGCTATGAAAGCTTCATTGCTGGGATAAAAATTTTTTGTAGCTTCAAATTTTTATTTTTTTAAATTCCATTAATGTTACGAAAATTATTTCATTCGTGGTACGAAATACTTTTGCTTGAAAATGTAAGACTTTCGTTATAGCTACGAAACAGTGCAGTAAATATAATGACGAAAAACAAAATTAAAGAGCTCGATGGTTGAATTTTTTAAGTGGCCGTCATAAAAACTACATCATGTTTACATGATACCGAGCTTGAATCCTAGTGAATGCAGGTTTTAATATCCAATTATTTGTTCTGTCTTCTTTGATCAAGAGTTATAATGAGAAAAAAAATGGCTGTCTTGGCTGAAAATGGAAACTCATAACCAGACATATCGTGCACCCTTTTTTTTATAAAAGAACAAAATCTATTCTATTTACGATTGTTATTCCTCTACTGAAACAATATTCATAACCCGAATCAAGCTTTACATTGACCCAAAAGCAATAACAAATTCGTAACATTAATGTAAAAAATCGTTGAATCTACGAAAGTTTTTCTATAAGTGTTTTCCTTGTTTCAGTGCTTCATACGAGTCTATAGAGGGGATTCTAAAGTGGGAATCTGCCACTAGCCAGCAGGTTTTGCAGACGTAAAGAGAGTAATAGGGTACTAACTTAAACTATCTAAGATACTGTATCGTCAAGCAGTTCACTAACCAATCAATCAGTTTTTGCAGAGCTAGCGGATTTGTGCTTTGCTTTTGTTAACAAAACCGTAAGAATTCCCATCAAAATTTCTCAAGAATACTATAACATTTTTGCCTATTAAAGCATCAGCAGAACATTTAAAATTAAAAGAAAAGATCATAAAGTGTGGTTTAACCATAACGCACAATTGTAATTGCGAGTCACACGTCAAGTCGTTTGCTCAACTTAATTTGACACTAATTTGTTTCAGTATTTGATAAATTCAATACACAATTAAGCAGCACGTTAAGATGATTGAAGTCTTTAACGAAAATAGACGTTCAAGTTAAAAAGCATTTCGTTTACTTCGTAATATTTTTTTGGCTAGCATAATCG
This sequence comes from Thecocarcelia acutangulata, assembly GCA_914767995.1. Classification (NCBI taxonomy): domain Eukaryota; kingdom Metazoa; phylum Arthropoda; class Insecta; order Diptera; family Tachinidae; genus Thecocarcelia; species Thecocarcelia acutangulata. The sequence goes on from OU612097.1 coordinate 4,841,681, forward strand.
ACCAAATGTGTCCATAATCGAGAAAATTTAGCGCAAATTTCATTGGAAAGTGCAAAAACGCTCGGGCGTGCTCGCCCAATTCATTCTCGCGAAAACATTGCTGTTATACGGGATGGTATAGCAGAAGAGCCATCAACCTCGACTCTTGGTCATGCAGGATAAGCAGCTATAACGTTAACCGAGAGAATCAACCTCTCGTAGTCTCACGGAGCAAAAAGGCTGAGCTGGGTGGATAGTAAAGAAGGAAATCAATGTATATATTAGTATTTTTGTTTGTTGCTTGTTTTGTTTATTGTTGAACTCAGTGATGTATTTGTGTTTGAAGTTATTTTCTTTATATATAGCGCACCCAAGGAGAAGGGTTGGAACCCGCTGGGAAGTATTATGCTCAGAATCACGAACAATACTCAAAGCTAGTTGCAAACCCCCCTGGTCACAGCGGCTTTAATATAAATGGCCAAAGTTTGTGGATTTGGAAAAAGCTGTTTATTTTTACTTGTGACTTGAGCATTTTTCTTTTCGAATTCTCATTAATTTATATAAAATAATTGAATATATAGTTATATGTTTGATAATAATATTTCAAAGTTTTCCAAATCTACTGTTGACTGAGATAACTTCTATGAAATGTAGACATATATACAGATAGGAAATATAAAAACAAGCTATAGTAACTGAATCTTATTTCAAGTACGGACTCTGAATTGAATCAACTCTAAAATTCTTGAATCAACCGCATTTTAAGATTGATTCGATCTCAAGTTTTGGTAAATCCATCTCATTTTCAGCTTAATCTCAAGTGCCTTTCCGTACCTGTTTACCGTACTTTTGATACCATCTGGGGTTGGTTTAAGTACGGATTGATTGAATTTTCTTTTCAGTGTATGTGCGTTTAATGTTTTAAAATGTTAGTGTTAACATTGTGTTCATACAAGCAAATGTTTTCATAAAATATTTAAATTCTTCTAATTATAATTTCATTAATTTTACAAACTTCAGCTGCAACAGCTTTCAACCAGTTGTTGCAACAATAATGAAAAATAAACTTAAAATTGAAGAAACGACAATCAATATTTCGCTTAGTAATATTACATAATATTCTTGTTATTTTAGTAATCTCTTGTAATTAAGCAAACAGCAATTCGAAGGAAATAAAATCCGCAAGGATAAAACTAGAAACGAATTAAAACTGAATTTGCACACATTGAGACACTCAAATAATTATGAAGTTTGATATGTACATATGTAGGAGTAAGCACATGCATGATAATTTTATAGTCATATTTATTGTATTGATAGGCGTAGGTAGGTATGTATGGAAGTATACACGGGGTGACCCAAAACTGCCAAAGAGGAGGGGTTTCAAAATTTGGTATTTCATTTATATAATATGTTACATTGTTGCGGGCTTGTTCACAAATATTTGCTGCTTTAAATAACCATAAAAAATAGTCGAAGGCAATTAATATTCGAATTTGGAATTTTCGAATCTGGCAGTTTATTGCTCTGACTGAAAACCGGGCATATTATTTTCTTTAGTATTGCAAAAACATTTCCATTTTGTATATTTTATAAGCGAGAGGAAAAATATTTTAAAAAAAATATATACATATATAAACAAGGTGTTAACTTTTCAAGTCTCAAGGTGACTTTTGAGCCACCCCGTTTTAAGGGATGAAAATCATCTGTTCGTATAGAGACTCAATCATAGTTAAGTATCTTTTTACTAAGCTTTTTCGACAAGTTTGTGTAATTTGTTAAATGTTCTGTTATTACTGTATTGTTCTTAAAGAAACATAAGTAACGGGTGATCGATTAAGTGCGTTCAAAAGTGTTAGTCTGGCATAGCTTTTAGCTATTGCGAAGTATTCTTTATTATTGAATGATTTTCCAGTTAAGTGTAGACATTTTTCGTTCTCTACAGGGTGAGTATAATCCTCATAATTGACGTTTTGTGTAAGAAACTGGTAAGGCCCTAAAAACATTTCAAGACACTGGAAGCCGTGCAGATGTAGTCAGGCGTAATATGTGCACTGCTGAAAGTCTCATTTCTGCTAGAGAAAGTGTGGCATATAATTGGAAATTTTTACTGCCACGATCAGCAATTGATCCTATCATAGAGCTCATTACTACTTTGAATTTATACGAGTACATGCACCTACATCTTTCAATGCTGATTTTTCGATAAACATTTGCTTTAACGATGAAGCTCAGTTTTCACACGAAGGTTACACCAATAAGCAAAATTGTCGAATATGGAGGTAGAAAAGCCCGATTTCCGTTGGCACATAAACGATACAAATATAATTCATGAAAACACAAAATGATGACCTTTTTTGGTGTTTAATCAGAGCAGATGGCAATTGTGTTGCGGTAGTTAGCTCGCCGTATAAAGTTCACAAGATATAAATTGTTTTATAAACTGTTATAGCCATTACTTCTTTAGACGATGTTGCTATAATTTTTTAAACAATTCTAAAAATTTTATTAAGAAAAACTTTTGTTGATTCATTTTATGTACTTTCTCCACCACTTCGCTCTGCAAAATTTTCACTGAAATGACAAAGCTTAACGCTAGACAACACAAACACTCGAGATTTTTGCACTAAAATCAAAAATTGTTTATTTCTTTGCAAAAATGCTAAACATTTTGTGCAAACAAGCAAACTCCTCCATAAATGACGCTGAATGTTTGTACAAACCTAAAATTTTGCCATGTTTTTCAACTAGTTTGTGCAACTTAATTGGCCCTTTAATGTGCGCACCGTCACCATCAATTCAGGGCGCTATGGCCTTGTGATATCCGATTGATCGATGATTAAAGCATATGAACTAGACGATGTGTGATTTTAACAAGACGGTGCCATGAGCCACAGAACGTTACCGTTTTTAACTTTGTTGCATGAGAACTTGCATAGAAGTACACGTAATTTTACGTTTTGACGACGTCAGCTCGCCGCCAATAACATGTGATTTATTGCCGTTAAACTTTTATTGCGTGACTACTTCAAATATCTTCAAAACTCACATGCAATAAGCTATGGCTGATGTAGCACCCGAAATGTGCAAGAAAGTTGTCGAAAACCACTTCAAAACTGCTGCAACTGGTCTAGTGACAATCTAAATAACATGATTTTGCTGCAATACATATTGGCAAGGCGTAAGCAATGTATTGAAATAAAAGTCTCATTGAAATCATGGCTATATGATTTCTATATATAATTTATTTTAATTTTATTTTCAAGCCTAAAATGAGTGAAATTAATAGCCCGTTATAGCATAAAATACAAGCACACACACTTCTACGATTACACACTTATATGATTACATTCAAACATTTAAACAAAGATTTTCACAAACACACACTATTAGACATTAAAGTTTTCCAATTTGCTTATGCAAATTTTATGTACTTTAAGGATAATTTGTGTAAATGTCGGACTTATTCGTAATAGTTAACATTAAATACTTTTGCTATTGTATACATGTGCAAAAAATATAATTTGGCATGAAAAAGGATTTCTTTTTTGCTTAAGAAAACGCTTGTCTGCAAAAGAAAGATTTTACAGCTTATACAGATACTATTTTATTTACTCAACAAAACTAAACGAAAAGCAAAGCATTTCAAAATATTATTGGAACAAAATTATTATGTGACAAGCAGAAGTGAAAAAATAATTACAGACACATGTCGAAACATCTACCGGCTCAAATTAATAAATGTGTATATGTTAGAGCGACTCAACACAAAAAAAAAGTGCGATGTACCCTCTTAAAAATTAACCTTGGACTTTTCTAAGATGACATCTAAAACATTTCGGCTCCAGCTTTGACATCTCGTGAGCTGGACCATTTCGAAAAAGGGTCTATATTTGCATGTTCTGTCAATTTGAGAGTCTGCTTTTTTTGCAAGATATATGACCCACGACATAAGACAGGTTTTTTAAGGTGAATCCAACCAAATATACAATTTGTCCCAGAAGGATCATCCATGTCCTTTTTTAAGGATATTCTGTAAAAAACAACAGTTTTCGAATTTTTTGTTCGGCGTTGTTTGCAATAAAAATGCCAAATTAACTTCTTTTAATCTTTAGTCGATTTAACTAGATACCGGTCTCACCTATTTTTGAAATTCGTGCTAGTTCGCGTTTTGACAAAAAAGCAATGGGGTGGTGACCCTTCGTGTTAAATTGGGCAATATGGATATCAAGTTTTTTCTTACGCCAGTGTTTTTTCCAATCATTTTTGGTATTGCTAACAGCTCCTGCTTCGATTTTTCCTTTATCTCCTCAATTTCAGAAAGTATGTATTTATTCATCAATAACTATCTTGTCCCCTTTAATGTAAACCCCCTCAGATATAATATAAGATGCCAGCGTTTTTTCCAATCCTCGAAACACTTCTGAAACGCGGTTTAACTAACTATATTTGTGTTAGAAGAAAAAAAATATATCTTTTTCGTTTTTTAATATCTCAATCTTTCTTTTTACAGGTTGGCACTTAGACTACGACTCACTTTATTATCTCTTAAATTAATTAAAAGTGTTTAATCATTAAAATTGTTTTTGCATAAAAATTGTTGTGCGAAGTCACCTATTGAGTTATTGCATTTTCGTTATCAGAACGGAAGTGCAATAAATGCAGTTTTATTTAAATTATTAAAATTTACTTTGTTGAAAAGTGGATCCGTTGCTATTCTTAGAATTGCGACAGATTTCCTTTAATTTCTTTAAACAAATATTAAATTAGTTTTGTGTTACTTTTTGTTAATTTGTAAATTTATTAAGAACTCATCAATAGGATCATTCTTTATGTATGTGTGTGTATTGGGAGTTGTATATATAACTCGCGCTTTTTGGTATCGCCAGCAGCTCCTGTTTCGATTTTTCCTTTATCTCAATCATAGCAAGACGCTTCCCCCTCATCCGTATCGTCTGTTGTATGAAGAGGGATTAGAAAGCCCGAACTCCTCAACAAGAAGTTGTTCATATGACCGCAATCAGCCACACGGCGGCGGTGGTGAATCGTGAAAAATTCACTCTGCGGAATTGGTCCACCATCAGGTTAGGCCGTCAAGGCAGGTGCTGATATAAATCATTTTCACAATTGTTGTATGAAGAGGAAAATTTCAGCTGGGGCCTAGTGCGGTGAATACGGCGGTTAAACCAAGATAACGGTTTTTTTTTGGCCAGAAACTCACGCACAAGCATCGATTTGTGAGCTGGCGCGCTATCATGGTGCAAAATCGGTGATTGCTTTTTCCAATATTCTAGGCGTTTCTGAAGAACTGCGTTGCGCAGACGGCGCAAAACTGTCCCTCTTGCTGTCCAAACTAGACTTGTAAATGAAGTACGCTTTGATGTTGAATTTTGGGATACCCTGTATATGTATATGAGCCCCATCTTATGCTTATTATTAAGATTTTAATACATATTGTTAGTTCACTTTGAAGATTCAATAAATAAATAAATGAAAAAACAAAAAATATGAGCCCCATTATTCAAGATATTCGTTTTGTTGCTGAATAGTTCTTCTACAAAAACACTTTTTCTGCAAGAAATTTAAAACGCAGTACAATTTAAGTTTCAAATACAGAAAATACATTCATTTGTGCGCTAAAGCTAAAGTGTCTTAAATATCAATTTCTTAAAAACAAAAACAAAAAAAACAGAACAACTTAACAGCATATACATAAATTCATACATTTATCACTTTTTGTTTTGTTTCATTTGAAGTTATTTCTACTGCTCTGTTTATTTCCTATAACAATATTATTTCCTTTAGAATTTAAAAAGTTTTTGGAAATTTTTTTTTGTCTTCGAATTTCTTGTGTTTTCTCCAGAGACAAAAACCAGTGAAAAAGACAATATCAGCAAAGTTATCATTAAGTTTAACACTTGAATAAGTTTCAACAGTATTCGATGGTCTCAATGCTTTTTCGGGTTAAGAGACTTGTAGAATTGTTTTTCCTTTTTTTTTTAATGATTTAAGAAATACATTATTGTTATAAACTTATGTAGTAAAAATAAGCGTTTTTGAGTTATTTATAAAAATAATAGATAAAGAATTTCAATTCACATCGTGAAATTATTTAGGGACTAAAGCGTAAATATTTTACTTTTTGTTTTTGATCTCATGAGTTTTTGTTCAATTAAATTTTGATTTATCATCGAACGTTTCCTAACTTTAAATTATATTATGTTTCGATTGATTGTTTTATTGGTAAAAAGTGTTTTATAATCATAAATAAACTGGGGAAAAATTAATCTTAACAATTTAGCTTCAGACAATAAAATATTACGATTGGCTTGTTATTGCTGTCTCTGGATACTGCAAAGAATATTGTTAAGCAAATAATTATATTTTATATAAGAAGTGTAATAAATTAAGTTTAGACTGTTTTGCCACGATTTCGAAATTATTAATTGGATTCTGTTTTTGTTTGTTTTTTCAAGTAATAGTCTATTTACACCAAAGCGAAATCTGCTCATTCGAGATTTTACGCCAAATCTAGTAGATTTTAAGAAGATTTCTCATACAAAATAAAATCTACTTTATGAGATTTCATTTCGAACCCAAAAAAGCTCCACGTTTGAATTTTCCCGCTATTACGGTGAGAGATATCCGGCATTCGCAGTGTATGTAGCACAGCTTTATATATATAATAAATTTAGATATCCTCTCCAATTTGGATATCCTCTCCATATATCCTGTAGTACCTTAACTAGTTACCTGCCCTCATTAGGCTACGATTTCCGATAGGCTACACTTATTTTGCAGCCTAAAACTAATCCTCCTCTCATACAGTGGGATAAAGATACTCCCACCAACTTCCAAGTCCGACTTGGATGTTTCTGTAAAGGTTTCGAGCACGTCCTCTTGGCGATATGTGGCGATTACATCCGATGTTGTGCCTGACATATAGAGGGATTAAGATACCCCACCAATACCTGAATTCGATTTGGATCCATCTGTAAAGATTTCGGGCACATCCTCTTGACGATCTGTGCTGATCACCTTCGAGACCGTGCCTGACAAAACTACATCAAATCTCTTTTCGGACAGTAGAGCCAGTGAGCAATAATCCATATTTTTCGGAAAGTTCACTAGTCTTCCTGTTATTAAGACATGATTATACGTCGCCTCTTTCCCCTTCGTGCTTCGTGCCATACCCCGATAGCTGAATTCATGGCTAATTATTTTACCGTGAGAGGAGTGAGGGCCTTTTCACTGATTTAAAATCAAATAAAGTTATTTGTTTTTTCCTTAAAATGTGTTGCTTTGTTAATTTCTTATCGCTTATAAAATAATATTGGTTGGCACAGAAAAGTTTCATCCTGAAAATTGTTTTAAGAATAAAAATATCAATTAACAATAAGTTTTTTGCTCTTCAATTAAGCAGACAATTGACTCACTTAAAAAATTTGATTTATGTATGTTTATACTTATAGACATATTTAAAAACCAAATTCAGAATTTGCAAAACAATATTCCCCTGCTTTTTATTTTTTAACCTTTTAAAATTCACTGGCATGAAGCTTGCACAAACTTTCAAACCGCTTCCTCAAGCCATATTAAGTTTTGTGGCAGAAATTGTTTTAAAATGTCAAAAACAATATGCTGCTGCTTTTATGTTTAACACTATAAAAACATTCGAACAATGTTGCGAATAATTGAGTAAAATTAATTGTGTGAAAAACTATACACATACAGTACATACACATACATATGTATGTAAACATACAATTTATTTATTTAAATAAAGTTTTTTTTTAAGGATTGAAATTAAATATTATTTTAAATATGTTAAGTGAAATTATGGAATGCTTCACGCAAAGCAGCTTGGCACAGAAGAACAGTTTAAGATTCACTGACAAACTTGTTGAACAGAACCTTGAGTATAATATGAAGAGTTCCCGCTTAGAGACAGCATCTTTTTGTTGCTAAACGCGCTCTTCTCAATGCCAATGAATTCGCATACATTATGATGATTGATTTTGAGGTGTTCGTTTGATAGGCACAGATCAAACAAAAGTTCCAGAACATTTTGATTTTCTTCACTAATATTTTTGTTTGCTTCTTTGTTTGTTCACCCTCAAAAATAATAATGAAAATTTGCTTATGCTTGAAATTCAATAGATGCTTTACCATTTATATATAACCTTTTCAAGCTGAATTACCAAAAATCTTTAAGTCTTATCGGAAAGAGCTTGTAAAAAAAATATAATAAATATATTTCCTACTGATAGAAAACTTTCTCTACTGTGGCAACCTCGAGGTATTTTTGAAGATCTGAGACAGCCGACAATGGAAAAGAAAGTGTGAAACATAAAAAGCAAAAAACTACATTTCTTACAATAAAACACTCCTTTAGTTTTTTGAATTTAATTAAATTACTGTAAAAAACCATCAGTTTGATTATACAAATGCGTTAACAATTTGATAATAAAATGATTTTAGTCATGGTTTGTAACATGAAGGCTTTCTTTCCGAAATTCCGCGCTTATAAGAGGATTTGCCTATCATATACAGGGTCTCTGATGGCAAACCTATATTTAATTTAAATATAAGATTTCAAAAAGTAATAAATCTTGTGGAGGGAGGCGCCGCTGGAATTGTCGAAAAGTAGATAGTTAACAATGAAAGTATAAAAAAAAAAAGATTTAACAAAAATTTTAGAAAGAGAACGTTCACAGTGCGAACGAAAATTTATATTGAAAGCTGAGGAAAATTCAAAAAATTTCACAAGTTTACGATCATTGATACAGTTTTACAAGATAATGAAATATGGTAAACCTACATATCTTTCAGAAAAATTTGCTTTCGGTAAATCTTCACGTTCTACTACAATTGTTTGTCCTAGGTACACTACGTTGTTTGTCTTTTGTAGTAAGAGTGGCGCGTATTTGGAACCAATTGATTCCATATGAGTCACGAAATTTTGGTAAATCGGATTCAGAATTTAAACGAATATCTAATAATTATTTATAATTTGCAAATAATCACATGAAATATTGACGTATTGACGCTCTAAATTCGTCATTTGTGCTGTTATACAACATAACCCAATAATGATGTTTTTTTATATTTTCTTTTCAATTTATATATATGTATATGTATATATACATATGTATTTGGGTACTACATCAGTGCAAAAGATAGGGGGCTACAATATGGAAAATTCATATATTTACATGAATATTTTTAATTACATATATATAGCTTTACATGGATTTAGTTTATGAATTCACTTTATGTCATATGATTTCTAGATTAAGTAGGCCTAAGGGCTTGTAATCTTTTTGATATAAATAAATAAATAAAATTTTATATGCAGGACACCCTTTTTCCCATTTTCAATTATATTCACCAAAAGTGATTGGCAAAACATGTTTGTGGTCACTTTTTAAGCACCCCACGTAGTATTCGTATGTGTTATTTTACGATATGTTTTCAAAATGGTAATATCAGCCATCCTGCTCTAGTTTTTTCTCTTGAAGCTGTCTAACATATACAAAACTAATTATTGCAAAAAACGATTATCTACTGAAAAATGCAATTGATAGCCGACAGATAATATTTTTACAAATAATTTGTTAATAAAAATCAAGCAGATACATCTACGAGTATAAAGCATGCTCGTACATAAATACTCTCACATGTTGCCAAGGCGTGCCAGCAATTAATAAATTATAATAAATGATTAACGTGTTAATGTTTTCAGTTTTTATTACCGATTTTGATAAATGAGACTTGGATTTGAATAAGTTTTCAGTAAATAACTAAACTATTGTTAAATTACTTTTGCTTGCACATAACCAAAAAATATAAATTGTTTTACAGAATTTTAATATGTACACATTACATATATTTGAAAGTACGTGCATACTCATATACTCGTACATATGTATGTAGATGTGTAAACAGACATGTAAAACTTGCATTCATTATTTAGGCAAATAAAAAACTAAATTCAGCCCCGAACAAATATTATCCTGAAGTAAATTTTCATTTGAACTATTCGGCATTTCGAACATATTTACACGTTTCAATTTATTAGTGCTTGCTCTACATAAGGATTATGTGCTAGTACAAACACACGAACATGTGTTGCCAGTTTAATAAAAGATGTTAAATTTATACGAAAAACGTGATAATTACTTAACATTTTTTCTCTTTTATTAATTATTATTCTTCTTATTTATGTCTTTTCTCAATAGTGACGAAATTTATACGTATTGGAATTGCCGATAAAAATGATAACCCGCCCTATTTCGACAAAAGTTTGTATGAAGCTGAAGTTGATGAAAATGAAGACATACAACATACGGTATTGACCGTCACTGCCAAAGATCATGATGAATGTAAGTCAAATTTTTATTACTTTTATGCATAAGTCTATTATATATTTTTCACAAGTGTGAAAGAATTGTGTATAAATAATTCATCGATGCGACTAGTGACTACGAGTTGTCAAACATACGTGTAAATAACGCATGCACAGCTGTACGACTACTTGTCTACAAAGAAATAATTTCTGGCAAATATTTCTTAATTACTCCATTTTACACTGACAGTTGTGAAAATGATTTACATCAGCATCTGCCCTGCGGCCTAATCTGATGGTGGACCAATTAGTGAATTATTCACGATTCACCGTTCTGCCAATTTATATCATTGGTAAGGGTTTCGGAAGCCAACACAACATAAGTCATGTGGCTTCCTAGAGTTTTATTTGCCACACTTTTCCCCGAAAAACAATACGCCAAGGCAAAACCTGTTCCCCGGGGGGATTTTACACTGACAGAAAAACGTTCAGAAATATAATGATTTCTTGTCATTGTTTTTAAGCCAGCGAAAAGCTTCATTAGAGCATTGAATGTTGTTCTATTAAATAAAAACATAACAATCGTAAATGAAATGAACTTTAAAAAAAAAAAAATTTTAGCAAACGCAAAAACTCTGAAGCTAGTTTGTTTGTCTGCAGTAACAGCCTAGTCAGGAGCAGGAATCGCACCTGCAACCTCGAGACTCTTGGTGTAGCACTTCACCAAATCAACCATCATCGATTCTATGATAAAAGTTTTACATATCTACAATATCATGAAATATGATCATTATTTTAGCCGCATTGTTTCGTAGCTGTTATGAAAATTCATACAGTGAAATATTTTCTTTATATTTACTACACTGTTTTGTATCTATAATGAAACTCTTATATTTTTTGGCAATAGTTTTTTTTTATCACAAATGAGGCGATCTTCACAAAATTAATGATATTTTAAACAGTAATAAAGTGGTGCTACAAATAATTTTCATCTTATTAACGAAGTTTTCATAACTGAAATGAAACTTTTCATGGTACTAACGACAAAATGGAGAACGAAATGGTTTATTCCCATAACGAAACGTTTTTCGTTCAGCGTATCTATTGTTAAAGTCATATCGTCTACTTGATAGTTTTATATTTAGATAAATAACAAAATTGTCGAACCATATATTATAAGTCCAGACGTTGCATAAAGTAATTTTCTCGTTCCAACATTATACAGAATATTCATGTCATCATCTGCGCCCGTTACAGTTGCCACTTGTGCAGATGATATCGCCGTGTTAGCTTGTAGCACTTGTCCGGTAGCAGTATTCAATCTTATTCAAAATTAGTGCCGGGGTCCAATCACGGCATACGATAACGAGCAATATTATCGAAATTTTTCATTTTGGTATCATGGCATACGATTAATAATTAATTGTATTGCAATAATATAAAAAAAGTTAAAAAATGTGTTTTTCTATTCGTACTTTTAGGTAACATATGGTATTCAATCTATTAGATTTTGTTTAAATTACGATTCAATATGCATCGTTTGCCATCGTAATGTTATTCGATACGATAGTTAATTCGATATCGTATGCGGTGACTAGACCCCTGTTAAATTGTAAAACTGGCTATTCAAAAAAAGTCAATACTGCTCAGATAGAAATATTAAACTTTTTGATAGAATAGATTTGTTTAAATATTATTTAAACATAGTTAATATGTGATAGTAAATTTGGCTGTTTTTGTGTTTGTTTAAGCAAGTGTAGTATTTTTAAATTTGAAAATTAGGACAAAACAAATAAAACAGCGCTTTATTTCCACTTATAATTGCTTCTAAAAAACTAATCATTTCACAAAGCAAATAGTCACTATGTAAATGTATGCGAGCGGTTACCCTTAAAGGCATTGCGCGATGTTCAATGATTTAGTTTTAAACAAACATAGATACGTAAACAGTCCTTTTGTATATTTATTTAGTTTTAAGACTTAAATTTAGTATATTAAGAAGCAGAGAAACGAAAATAAGTCAATAGCTTTATTCACAGTCTCGTGCAAATGGTATTGCATCATTGCATTTGCAAAAAGGTTTAGCATATTTTTACTCTTTACTAACAAAATACACAGCAATTGCTGGTCTGATGTGTATATGCTCTACTTAAAACCTATAGTTTTTATTTGCTCTGCTTATGCACAAGTTAACTGCAAATCGATAGCTGACAATCTGCAATCCAAGCCAATTAGTTTGTAACCGCCATCGCTCATCCGGCATTCAAATAACACCAATCGATGTCTTTATCTAATTTAAAATCGCTTTTTTTTATCAAAAATTCCACTAACTGCTCCTTAAAGCTTTTTTTCCGGCATATTTATTTTTGACTAAAATTTTAGTAAATTATTTTCTACTCTAATTATCCATCAGCTGGGAATTTCTTGCTTAGTGCAAAAAGTAGTGCAAACTTAACCATTAGAGGTGTTCACAACTGCTAGTATATATTTGCAACTGCATAAATTTGCAGTCAAAAATGCACAAGATTGTGAATAGAGCTAATGTTTTGCAAGCATACAACAGTTGCATAGATTATTGTTCAAATCAAAAACTTTTGTAGTTCAATAAATTTAAAAAAAAAAAACAAAAATCAAAAGATTTAATCGCCGTAGAGCTTCAATACTAATTCCATTATACACCACATTGGTATAAACAATTACATATTCAATTTATTGAATTTTTGATGAACTTTTATAATTTTTTAAATTAAATTTTTGGTTTGTACATTTGTACAACGAGTTATAGTTCAGGTTTTTTCTTTCTTAAGTTTTTTTCTTAAGAAGGATTTTTTACAATACAAATCTGCTGTGATCAATAATTTTGATTGAAGAAGACAAGAAAAATAATAATCAAATCTTTAGCTGGGGGACAACTAGCTGTTTCGTAGTCGCTACACTACTCATCGGCAGCCACTGGGATTTGAACTCGGGACATGACGTATCATGATCTACTGCTTTAACCACTAAGCCACCGAGCATTTAATTATTTTCTATCTATATTCATCTCATATTGAATCACATATTATGCATTTTGTTAATTGCCCACATTGTTTGTACATTTTGCATATTCAACTGTGACGGTCTGCCAACCTTGAATTAGACGTATCAAATAAAATTGCTTTAACATTTTTTACTTTTTGGCTTTTTAAGCCAGTTTTTTGTTAAAGGTTGGCATAAACAGAAAAACAGCCAATTTTTATACGCCAAAATCCCTAAAGTGCCATCACTGCAATAAAAATTTATATTGCTGCCATATTCAAAATAATTCAGTAGCAGACTGCGATAATGCAACTGCCGGTTGCAGCATTTGCTGCCGTGGAGCCATTAAGTCTGCTGTGGTCTTTGTGTTTAAAGATTGACAGGTGACAGCTTTAATAGACCAGAGCTTTTGAAACCACTTTATTTAGTTGTGGTCATAGTTTTTTTTTTCTTTTTTTGGCAAACGTTTTTGTTTTAGCTAAAAGATTTTTAAATATCTAAACAATATACAATATTAGAGAAATAATACATTAAAAAAATAATAATTTTTAATAAACTAATAAAATCTTTTTCTCTCTTTCGTATGTCAGCATCTCGCATACGCTACGAAATTACTAGCGGTAATATTGGCGGTGCTTTTGCGGTAAAAAATATGACGGGTGCTATTTATGTTGCTGGTGCTTTGGACTATGAAACGCGCCGGAGGGTAAGTTAGTTCATATTCGTATATTATTACTTCAAATCAAAAAAAAAATTTTTAAGTTTTTGCCACAAATTTAAAAAAAAAAAAAACTTTATGAGAATATAATGAATTTTAATCAGTTGAGTTTTTTTTTTAATCTCGAAATTTTCTGTTATTTACAACCATAAAATTAGAAAATAAACACAAATTCTAAAAAAATTCCATTCATCCCCTATTAAAAATGTTGCTTATTGAAAAATATGTAAATTTATATACAACAATTCCAACTTTGTTTAGTATGAGCTCCGTTTAGCGGCATCGGATAATTTGAAGGAAAATTATACCACCGTTATAATACACGTCAAAGATGTCAACGATAACCCACCGGTCTTCGAGAGACCCACATATCGTACACAAATTACCGAAGAAGATGACCGCAATCTACCCAAACGCGTTCTACAGGTTACTAGAAAACTTTTGAAACTATTTTCAGTTTTTCGTTCTTAAAAGCAAAGCTTCTTTGTTTCAAGTTCCATTGCTTGTTTTGAAAACATACTCGTATTGTTTTTTTTTTTTTTTTATGATTAAGTTTTGACAGTAGTAGTTTTTCATCAAATAGAAATTTTCAATTTTATGCATGAATAGTTTAAATGCAAATTTGCTGTTTTAAATTGTAATATTTTGTTTATTTGAATAGGAGAAAAAAAAAGTACAAAAAGCATTTACATAGATTTTCACACTTAAAAAAAATGAAAAAAAAAAAATATACAAACATATTTGTTAACAGAATTTGTTGTATTTTATGTTTAATACTTTTTTTTTTTGCTTCGTATTTGCTTTTAAAATTAAAGTTACTGTAAATTTTTTACCGCCCTCTCTAAATTTTAGTAATTGTTTCCCTTAATAGGAAAAAAATCCTTTTTTCATCCACTGTTTATGTGCCGCTTAAAGGCTGACAATATGTCAATCGTGTCACGACTCTCATACGCAATAAAAATAAATGTTTTGTTTGTTTCTTTTAGTCGTTTGTGAAAGTTTTATAACATTTTTTATGCAACTGTTTCCATTTTTGTTTTTATCATTTAACGCTTGTTTGTAGTTATTTTAAATATTTAAGAGCCCACACACACACACATACATACATATAGGGTGTTTTTTTAAGCTAGATAGAACTTTAAATTGTAAAAAGTAACACAAAAAATTAAATTTTGATGAAACATTTTTTTTTATTTGTTTCAGTATACTCTGACAAATCATCATGAATAGACTCACGCTTGAACAACGCTACGAAATTATCCAAATTTACTTTGAAAATCAGTCGTCGATTCGCGCAACTTATAGACGAAAAATTGTGTTCAGCGATGAGGCGCATTTTTGGCTTAACGGGTTTGTTAATAAGCAAAATTGCCGCATATGGAGTGAGACCAATCCACAAGAGACCCTACAGACTCCATTACATCCAGAAAAGTGCACTGTTTGGTGCGGTTTTCATGCTGGTGGCATCATCGGACCTTATTTCTTCAAAAATGAGGCCGGAGCTCGCGTTACGGTCAATGGAGATCGTTACCGCACCATGATCAATGATTTTTTGTTTGAAAATATGGATGACATTGATCCGGAGGAGATGTGGTTTCAACAGGATGGCGCTACGTGCCATACGGCGAACGCAACCATCGACTTACTGAAATCAAAATTTGGCGATAAGTTGATTTCGAGAAATGGACCTGTCAATTGGCCTCCAAGGTCGTGCGATTTGACACCTCTCGATTATTTCCTGTGGGGCTACGTGAAGTCACTGGTTTATGCTGATAAACCAGCAACAATTGACGCCTTGGAGGCCAGCATTGTTCGTGTTGTTCGTGACATACGGCCAGCAGTGCTCGAAAAAGTGGCCCAAAATTGGACGTCCAGAATGCGCTTCGTCAAGAACAGCCGCGGTGCCCATATGCCCGAAATCATTTTCAAATGTTAATGTCACGTATTGATCTTTCGAATAAAAAAAATTTTGATTACAATTTAATTTTTTGTGTTATTTTTTACAATTTCAAGTTCTATCGGGCTTAAAAAAACACCCTATACACATTTATCTCGTTAGTTGTATTTTTTCAACATACATAATTCGATTTGTGTATAAAATCGTAAACGCATGTTTTTACATTTTTACATGCATGTAAAGTGTAAAAGACCAGAAAATTTCCCTGACGAAAAGATTTATAGGTAAGCGATAAAAAAAAACTACACTGTGTTATAAAAGCGACTTACTGCATTCATTGTGACAGTGTTTTCAAATCCTGTGCCCAAGGACAAGCACAGCCATATAAACGTGTACATACATTATTGGTCAGGACTTAAACGCTAAAAGAAAGTAATACTTTTACATAAATGCAAAAAAAAAAAAACGTCATGGGCTTTTCAAGAATTTTATATGTGTTTTATGGATGGCGTACTAAGCAATTTTTTTCAATAAATATACAAGTATAGGGTGTTTCTTAAAGAGCCGTAGAACTTTGAAATGAAATAAATATTACTGCCTGGCCTCGTTCGCGCGCATTAATACGTTTAAAGCAAAAACAAAATTTAAAATAATGTTTTTGGTTTGCATGTATTCATGCGAGCGATCAGTGTGGAGTGACATCGTGCGACAGGCAGTTAATTTCTTGAACTAAGTCCAGCCAATGCTAGACAAAAAAGTTTTATTTTGCGCAAACAATATCGAGAAAATTACATATGTAGCATGTGTATCTATTTGGGTAGCCACTTTCTGTATCCAACGCGCATTCGTTCTGTTTATATGTGCACATGGACATGACTGTAGATTATATTATATACTTTATCCACATATATATTGTACCTATACAAATACATTTGCTTTATTTATGTGTCGATTTACTTTATAAACGATAACTGTGTTTTACTCTTTTGTGCACATTCACTTTATAAGACATTCTTGTGTATATCTCTCATTTTGTGTATGTATTAGTAAACATGATTGCATCATCAACTTTCGGTGGTGGTTTTTAGCTTGTACGCTAATGAAATAGTTTAGTTTGATACCGACAACTGTGAAAATGATTTACATCAGTACCTGCCTTGACGGCCTAACCTGTTGGTGGATCAATTCCACGAAGTGAATTTTTCACGATTCACCACCGCCCCGTGTGGCTTGCTAGGCTCACACAGGTAGCAATTCTTGTCATATGATTGCGGTCATATGAACAACTTCTTGATGAGGAGTTCAGGCTTTCTAATCCCTCGTGTATGCAATTTCCCAGCAATCAATGGAGGACAAGGCTTAATGAGTTGGTAGGCCGAAGCCCATTAAGAGCATCAGCCCTTAAACCAACTCACCCGTCAATCATCACCACTGGTTCCTTACAGTACACGTATCTGTTGTATAGGCAACAGATCCTCGGGAGATTGTTAGCCCTCGAAAAAAGCCATCACCAAACAATTATCAAGGATACTAACACTCCCTTCCTGCGATTTAGGTTTCAACCACAGCCAGAACGTTTCAGCCAAGGTAGGCACCTCAACCATGATTAACCCGGGTCGAACCGCAAGCAGAACTTCCCGGGGGCCATGCTGATCCCCGTTCTGCCAATTTATACCCTTGGAGAGGGTTTCGGAAGCCAACACAACATAAGTCATGTGGCTTCCTAGAGTTTTGTTTGCCGCACCAAACGAGGGACCCCTTCCCCTCTTTTCCCCGAAAAACAGAGCGCCTAAGTTAGGAATACGCCAAGGCAAAACCTGTTCCCCGGGGGGAGTTTGATACCGACAGAAGTTAAGTTGTTTTAATTGTCACCTTATACATATTTAACGTTCTGATGGTGGCAAGGGTATCTCTTTTGCTCAACCGAGTGTGGCCGCCACAATTAGATATATTGCACGTTAGAGGGTTTGGATGGAGATCCAGTTTACTGACATACCTTGTCGCGTACTAAGAAAATTCCTCTTTTACCAGCGGAACACTTAGAACTTTATGAATTCTTGAGTTTTTTACGTACCATGGAGGTGCAGTAATCACTCGAAGAATTTGGATTTGTCGCCTTTGAATTTTTTCAATGTTTGACGCTGAGGCAATGCCCCATAATAGAATTCCATAGCATCATATAGGCTTTAGAATGGCATTGTATAACAAAAGTTTGCTACTCCCTTTACAGTATTATAGTATAATGTTCGTCTCAGGTAGAAAGGCCCTAACTCGTATTTTTCCTGAATTGAACTTTTTTAGGGATGCTAATACGTTTGACACAGGTACACAGTGTAACAGAGATTTAATTAAATTTTTTCATACATATCGCTCTTACAAGCAATTGAACAAAAAAGTTACTTTTAGATGGGCCTTTTTTTTAGCTTGGACCAGTACTCAGGGGATGACCCCAACATATGGTTTTCATTACGATTTTTCCTTCTCCTGTCAAATTTTAACTATGTTTGTTAGGGCCCTTCTACATCATACCAACGATATTTATTTCTTCTTTCTTATGTAATATTCATCAAGTTCCCTGTTCTTGCAATTACTTAAAAGAACACCACACTATATTAACATAATAATCTAAAAAATTAAATTTTAATAGCCGATTAATCTATTGAACTGATTGCTGTGATTATTACTCGCATTGCGTCATTGACATTCCCCTTTACAGATTTGTTTTGAGCAACACTGTATTATTTTTTGTAAATATTGGTTGCAACAACGAAATATTTCAAACAAAATTAAGATTTACTTTAAAGAAGATTAAAAAAGGAGCTGTATTATTATTTCAACGAATTTAAATCAGAAAATCGTATCGATTTTCGCCATCTGTGTTTATAGATATGTATGCGTCATTGAAAAGTACACATATCGTTCTATTATTGCAACATAGTCATATCTCAAAAAAGCTCGTTTCGAGAAAAACGCATTTCAAATTTTTTAGTTTCCATACAAGTCTTAGCAAACTTTTTGAGAAAATCTCTCCTAAAGGAATAGTTTAAAAACAATTTGAATAAATTTTTGCCACAATATAAATGGTAAAATTCTGCATTGTTAACTCAAAAAGCTCATTTTTTGAGATATGACTATGTTGCAATGAAGGAGCGATATGTTTTTATTTATCAGGCTTTTACTCATTAAACACATTTATGTAAAAATCTTCTCTGAATTTAATGTTTTCTTTTCACTTGTGATTTAATTTTTTTCTTTTGTGTTTTTGTCTTTAAGTTATTTAATAAAATATTTGAGTTTTGTTTTTTTTTTTATTATAATTTTGCTTTATACTCTTTTTATTTCATTTTTACCTTTTAAAAACATTTTTTGAAAATCGTTAAGTACGAACTGAAATTGGTGGCATCTGATAGCTTGAATGAAAATTCAACAACGATTATTGTTAACGTACGTGATGTTAATGATATGCCGCCAGCATTCCCGCAAACTTTGTACGAGCGCTCGTTGAATGAAGAACTGAAGACACCTTTCACAATTATAAAGGTCAGGTCGGCTTAATTTATTTGCTTTTACTTTTTTATTTGTAAACTTTATTTATTTAACGATTTTCTTCCATTATATTTTGAATCCTATTTTAATTAAGATTTTTTCATCTCATTTTCCATTTTCCATTTTCACATATACATTTATATTGTACATACATACAATTTTGTATACAAATAAGTGCTTATATATTGTGTTCTGTTTAATTATTAAATATTTATAAAACACATAAAAGTGAGCCAAACCAGTTTTATTAACGATTTAAAAATTATTATGAAATAATTGATTTTAAATAAATACTAAAACAATATGAATGTACGTAATTAAAAATTATAATAAATTATAAATATAACGTTGGGAATGATAGGAAAGGGTGTCCAAATAATAAATAATATAGGTTACCAAAAGAGCGGTAGAAATTCTGAAAAAACATGCAGAAGACTCGTTAAACTAACCAAGTTAATTTCTAAACCAAATCGGAGTTGTGGACGGCAATAATTATTAGCAGGACAGACAAGTCCAAGACAAACTTAGATATTTTCCAGCTAGTAGCTGCATTCATCGGTCATTTTGCTACAAAAACGATCAATTACAAAAAAACTGATCCGTTCGTTCATTTCGTTCAATCGGTCATTTTGCATCAACGGTGCCACCACTAAAATTTTCCGGTTGTTAATCGAAACAGCTCTGTAAAATAATCAAAACTAGATATCAATATAAAAAATGATAAAGTGTTGAAAAAAATTATTGTTTTAAAAAGAAAAAGTCATTTGGAATTTTAAAACCATTTAGGTGTGATAAATTTTGATTCGTTTCATATTCAATTTTTGTTTTATTTCTGATAATTTAAAATAAAAACAAACCCACTGCAGTTATACTACACAACAAAAACAAAAGAATATGACATAAAAAGAACTAAAGATATTTGGATGAAAGCCATCCAAATTGAAGGGTTCACTATTGAACGAAAAGTGGTTAGGTTAATAACCGGCACACTACGTTCAATTAGATGGTCCGTTCAATTTAGCTCGTTCGTTCATGAGCCACACAGCTCTAACGCCAAGAAACAGCAAAACAAATTACATTTATTGATTTATTGAATTTTTGTTGAACTTTTATAATTATTGATCACAGCAGATTTGTATTGTAAAAAATCCTTCTTAAGAAAAAAACTTAAGAAAGGAACTATAATAACCCGTTGTACAAATGTACAAACCAAAAAAAAACGTTTATTTGTAACTGATTGTTATAAATATTAAATTAAAAAAGTTAATATTTTTGGGTTTAAGGAGGCACATTACGATAAATAATCTATTCACTTCTATATATAATAAGTTAATGCCCAAGGTCAGCAATTTTATTCTTTGAATGAATTTTTACAACTATGTATCACAAATCTAAATCACCAGTATTTACTAAACTTCCTAAGATTGTAAAAAAGTAAATGAATATAAAGCATAAGTTAAGCATATTTTTTTTAAAGCGTTGAAGCGAAAATATGTGAATTTCTAGGTACTGAAAAATGCTAAATTTAGGGCGAAAGGCGCTAAATTGAAAACCATTAGTCTAAAGCTCTAAACACTTAGACGACAGCAGACTTCACAACTTCACGGCTACAAATGAAGTTAGCTTCAAATGCTGCCGTCTCATCAGCAACATAATTATTTTAAAGACAGCAGCTGCGCTATGTGTATTTAAACAATGCAAATTTCTGAGGTGCCAAATATATATTTTTTACATGAATAAAATTAAAATTACCGACTGAAAACGTAAAAATATCACGTAAAACTGTAAAAGCTAATCAATTTATTTGTTTATTTTATTTATGTGATGTTTCTTACTATTAAATATTTCAAAAACATTTTAGTTTTTATTGCTGACAATTTATATTTATAGTGGCAGCACTGCATTTACTTTTTGCTGCTTACGAAAATAGAAATTAATCTAAGTTGGCAGCAGCAGCAAATGCTGTTGTGAAGTCGTGCTGCTGTGATGTCGTTAAAATAATCGTGTGCATTTAAACACATGTATTTTATTTTTGACAGATTGCTGCTTGCTGTCTGCTGTCGTCTATGTGTTTAAAGCTTAAGTAATTTTATTCAAACAATTCACGCTAACATTATACCAAATTAAAACATAATTGACCAAAAAAGTAGTATGCGAAAAGTCTGGCAAAACATATGAAATATGACAACAATATTAATCCATTAATTTAAATATTATTTAAAAAAAACTTTACAACAACGTGTAGAGTTCTAGATAAGAATAAATAAAACTAAAGTAATAATGAGCTGCTTCAAGTTCTATTTAGGGATGTTTATGGCACAACATTAACGTTTTTGTTTAAGTTACTTACAAAATCTTCAAATCAAAACCTTAAAGTACATTGCGCTATACGCCCTAATTTATGTTGCCTTGTATTCTTAAATATTTTTCAAATACATATTATTCTTGAAATTGTGGAGAGAACGAACACTAGACTCTGCGAAGTGCCTCGATCATGGAAAAAACTAATAATTCCAGCACTTCACTTCACTTTTTTTTTTTGTAAATATTGTGTAATTTTGTATTTCAAGTTTTAATCATATTACTCTTACGTGCTGTTCATAGAACGCAGACGAGCAACTTGTCTAGAAAATTTATATGAAAATTACTCAATTTTTTGAGTGATTTCCATATACAATTTTTTAGACTTAGATTTTTTAGAAAGATTAATTTCTTGTTGTATGCAATATTCAATAAATAAAATAAATAAATAATGTATGTAGATGCTCAAGAGACGGCAGAGGGAAACGAAGCACATTATGGGCTGTTCATAGAACACAGACGAGCACTAAATGCGCTTCGTTTCCCTCTGCCGTCTTTTGAGTATATACATTATTTATTTAAGCAATTAAGTTTTTTATTCGCTATTTCAGCTTGAATGTTTGAGAAAACCCTCAAAAATTTCCAAAGTCTACTGATGATTAGCGTAGTTCCTATGAAATGTCGACATAAGATAGCTGGGAAACATAGAAAACAAGCTATTTATAATTTTTCATTATTTATTTATTTTATTTACTGAATATCGCATACAACAAAAAATTTATCTTTTAAATTATACTCGTAGAGCAGTCGAAACTGAAATTGTACATTAAAAAGGAAAAACAAAACAATTTAAAAAAATATATACGTGCATATAAAACATAAACAACATTAGAAATTTCAAAATAGAATTGAGGAAAATATCAGCAAATGCTTTTAGTATCGCATAGCACAATCTTACATTATTGCTTCTAGCACACACTCTACCATCAGCCTTAGGTCTTAAGACAAATTCACTTTTCTAATGACTTCGTTGTAATGGCATTTTGAAGTAGTTATCCGTAAACGAGAATAGTAAGCACTTGCCTCCAAAGACGTTGCCATACTAAAATAACTATTACAGGATCCTGGTGGATCTGATCTACGCTACATACTACAACTAGTTTTTTTTTCTTTGTTTTTGCCAGAACACTTGGTGATCATATTACCGATTTAATAATTAGGGCAAAACCCACTCAACCGTAAACACAAATATAAACTTTTTGTCTCTTATTGCTATTTTAAATTGCTTTATTTGTTATAAATTGTTTTAAATTAAACCTATTTTAATATGCACATATGTATAATAAGTGTTAAACTGTCAAGCTAATTTATCTAAATTAATTTTTCCAAATAGTTTTATTTAAACATATTTTTTTATTTTTATTTTGATTTCTAAGCAATTTTTTTCCAGTAATTTAGCTCATTAAAAATGCATATGGCTGAACAAATTAATTTTATTTTATTTACTGTAAACAAATTTAACAAGCACAATTTTCAAATTAAATAATAAAAATTGTATTTTTGTTGGTAGTTTTAAATTATTTTGCAAAATTTAGTTGCTCTCATTTATTATAATTATTATGTTTTATGAACACTTATATAACTAATTTAATAATTAATTTTACAGCATGCTCTTTGGCATTATTTAATAGCTTAGTTCATAATTTATCTGACAATGATTTGTGAAAAATGTGTTACATTATAATTAATATGATTTTTGAATTTAATTTTTGTTTTTTTTTCATGAATAACTGCTCAAATGCAGGTTACCGCAACGGATGGGGACAAAGATCGTCCACAAAACATTGTGTATTTCTTGACAGGACAAGGAATTGATCCCGACAATCCGGCCAATAGTAAATTTGACATTAATCGAACAACGGGAGAAATATTTGTTCTGAAGGTAAGTGCAATTAGTATAAAGCAAAATAATATCATCGTTAAGAAATCTTTTCTTTAAAATAAATCTTGCAAAGTTCTGCAGAGCAAATATTTATGTTGCTCAGAAATGATGTATAACAATTTCCTATCGTAATGACAAAAGGAAAAAACGAAGTCAATTAAAATTATGCAAATTAATTTCCAAGTTCACACAGAAAAATAAACTTTCTTTAGTGCACTCAATTCCGCGTTTGTTTTTTTTTTTTTTTTGATACGAATCTGTAAACAGATTTTTAGTGCTCAAAGAATTTTTCCCTCTCTCATATAATGATTGTAAAATAATTTTGTTTGTAAATTCTTTGAGGTTGAGGACTTTTGAAAATTAAACAAAATTTTATTTTATTTAAATAATAAATAACTGGTTGTTCAGTAACAGCAGAATGTATTGTAACCAATTCAATGTGTGATCAATATCGGACAAATATAGACTAAGAACAATTGAAGAGAGGTCGGTGGCCGCGTTCGTTGAATGGGTGTATTAAAAATGCATCATGTTTACATGATACCGAGTTCGAGTCTTAGTCAGTGCTGATGGGTATTGTATTATCTATGAAATAGCTAGTTGTCCTCCTGCAATCAATCCTCCTGTATTCAATTTTTTTTCGGTCGTAATTAGAAACTAAAAACATAATTAGAAACTAAAAAGTTTTCTTGGCTGAAGCCAGATTTGAACTTGATCCTGATGAATAAATAACTTTATGTAATATTATCCAAAGATTATTAAATTTCTCGTTCACTATTTCGTTTTCGCTTGGAAAACTTCTTCAGGATTTTGTTTTATTTTTAATATCTATCTTGTATGATTTGGAGACACTTTACAGTCATTTGTAAAAATCACGGTCGACTGTGTTTTCTTATTTCTTTTCATTTACGTGTTCGAACTAAATTGTCAGCTGGGCTTAATTTCTATTTGAGTGATTCGATTTCCTTCTACACACGTTGATTGCTGAACTTGGCGTCTATAGTTTCATTCATTTTGTTCTTTGAATTTCCAGAAGACGCTCTTAGGTTAGGTTAGGTTTAACAGGCTGATAGCTATAATAAAGCCAGCCCACTTGGGTCCAGTCAGGTCCCGTTGTGTTGCCTGGATATGATATGTATCTCAGTAGATCTACATATCACTGGCTTTGAACCAACCCGAGGATCGGATTAAGGAGTCCAATCCACTTGCATCGCATTCCGATACCTCCGTCAAATCATGCAGCATCGGTCTGCCTAGGTACAATGCCCTTATATAAGAAAGAGCTGGACACTGACAGAGGAAGGGCTCAACGCTCTCTTCTTCCTCCTCGTCTCTGCAACTTCTACAAAAGTCATTAAATGGAAGATTTAACTTCCTTGCCTGCGTCCCTATGTGGCAATGTCCCGTCAGAACCGCCACAGCAGAGCGCAACCTCCGTCGGGGCAAGCCCCTTAGGATGATAGTCCTCCTGTTATCATATCTGGGCCATGTCAGCCTTGATATGCGACAGGTACCCTCAATAGACCATCTGTCTTGAGCGGTCTGAAAAAGTTGACGCTGTACTAGTTTCTTACAGCTCGCAAGCGGGATTCCAACGATCCCAACAATATCTCTTTGTTGTAGCTGGACACCGAGACGCTCTTCACATTTACAATGTTCCTCGAAAAATTGCAGTTATATATTCACATCTGAACTATTTCCTATAGCAGCTATTTTAAAGTTGATTACTAATTTTATTTTACAGAATCGCACGAAATGATATTTAAAGAAAAATAATATCGCATTAAGTGTAATCGTTAAGTGTTTCGTTGCAGCGAAAAAAATTAAACATTTTTCTTTAAGTATTAGTGCTGTTCTTGCAATAACAAACATCTGTGATACTGCCATATTATCAGTCTCAAATTATGGGATGATACAGCTGATAACTCGAAAAGCTCTGATTTTTTATTCTACACGATCGTACAGTTCATTCACGGTAAAATGTTAAAAAAGAGTGGCCGCCTTTAGAAAATTTCTTCAAAATGGCGTTTTAGTTTCACACTGTTATACGTTGTATTAATATAACTAAAAGCTATTATATTATTATTATATTTAATTATTTGATCTTGCTTAGGTAAAACTTTCTTATTTTTGCAGCTAAAGATCGTTTTACGTTACATAAAAAAATTTTAAGAGTATATATTTTCAATATTCCGATAACAATTTGTTATCATCGTCAGGAAAATTAATATTAATTTTCCTGATATAAATTAATGAAAGGTCAAACTGTTAACAGTTCTGCATTGTTAACTCGAAAAGCTCATTTTTTGAGATATGACTATGTTGCAATAAAGGAGCGATATGGCATATACTTATATATAAATGTATATGACATTCAAAAAGATTAAAACTTATCCGTTAAACCTTACATGCGTTGTTGGAAATTTCCATAATTGTTTTTGATTTAAGGTTGAAGCGATACCACACGATTTCGATTTCTTGTTAAAATTTAATATGTAAATCCGTAAACTCTGCATGACCGTCAGGAGTTTTCTTTATGCATTTCCATCAAAGTTAAAAGTCATTCATCATAATGAAAACATTGCGTTCGTTGTAAGCAATAAATAAATGAATAAATTAAAAATATTTTCCATGAAAATTAATCATACAAAATTTTCCGCTGAAGTGCAAATAATTATGTACTGTGTACATAATAGCATTAACGTGGCTGAGCATTTTTTCAGTGGGAAATTAAAAAAAGAGTTCTGAAAAATTATACAAAAAATAGTCGAAAATAGAAATAGCTTATTTTAAATGTTTCCTGGCTGTCTCTGGGTCGACATTTCATAGGAGCTACCCTAATCATTAGTAGACTTGGAAAACTTCAAAAAAATATCTTTTAATTATATAGCTCAATATTTAAAGAAAAGCATTGAGAATTTAACAAGAAAAAATATTCTAGTAATACCCCTCAAAGACGAAAAACGTGCATTTTCTTTTGCACTCGTTCCTTTTTTTCAGGAAAACTTTCAAACAAATGAGTTTATTTGCTCCACTTGTATTGATACCAATCAATTGATACCAAAGCAAATAAATTTAATTGTTTCAAAGTCTGTTTTCTTACTTTTTGATACTTGGCACAACACTCCGCGAACACTACTCCCTCTTTCCTCCTCATTATAACCTATTTTCCTAGTTCCAGTACAATGCACTGCATATGTAGGGGTCATCCCCTGAGTACTGGTCCCAGATAAAAATAAAATAAAAAAACAAAAAATAAAATAAAAAATCGTAGCAAACAACTTTTGACTAGACTGTTATGACAGATTTCACTGTAATTGCCAAACCTGGAATAAGTACCAGAAACATTTAAACGATGTTCATATTAGATTACCAGTGTAGCCATATCGGTATTTTTGCAGCAAACAACGATTGCCGTAATCGCGTCTTGATATAAAAAGTATTAACTTTTTTTGGGTAGAAAAAAGTTTACAAACTACTAAATTCAAATTAAAGGGAAATTTTAAAGAAGAAATTACTGATTTCACTATAGAGGAAATTACAACTTTTGAACGTCTGTCGCAGAAACTAAACGCATATGAATGATTAAATAAAAACTCAGCATTTGATTTACTTGCATATATAAATGTATAGATTATAAAATGCATGAAATGGGAATCCATTCAGAAAATTATATACTTTTGCAATGAAGTTCAAGGTTCTATTATCCAGCTATGTGGAAGTTGAAAAGGGGTTTAGTGGCATGAGCCTCATAAAAAAGTTATTTTAAATTGAGTGTGGCTTGTAGTGAAAAATCTAAAACATGCGCTTATAACATATATTATAATAAATTCTCAGAATCTTAATCATATCATAATAATTAACAATCAGAAAAAAAGTCTAAAAAAGTTTTCTTATTCGCACAACCGAATACTAATATATTGTAGATTCTTCTTATGATGGTTACAATCAATTCCGTTACTCTATTCCAGCTTGACGTTGAGTTCTAGGACACCCTGTATTATATGTACATATATCCGTCCGTTTGTATTTAACATTTTGCGTGATAGATAGATATTATTCCTGTAATTAATTTTTAAAATTTGTTTATATGGAAAGTACGTGTTTTGTTTAGCATTAAAAATTTATCTCAATCTTTTCACTGCAA
Source organism: Thecocarcelia acutangulata (assembly GCA_914767995.1). Lineage (NCBI taxonomy): Eukaryota > Metazoa > Arthropoda > Insecta > Diptera > Tachinidae > Thecocarcelia > Thecocarcelia acutangulata. The sequence continues at coordinate 4,869,577 of OU612097.1, forward strand.
CAGCGTTGGGTGCAACATTACTCTTGTTAATACGTTTTTTTTCTTCTTTTTTCTAAAAGACCTGTTAAATCATGATTGTTGTTTTTCCAGCATCCCGTTTATAACAACTTTTTTGCTCTATCTGTCATAAACATTCTGACAACCACAAAATGTATTATCCTTTTGTATACATATAAGTGTTGGTTGGTCCTGATATGCATCCGCACTCGCTAAGGGTACGTGTCAACTGATAGCATTCAAGCACACATACACGCATACTTTCATATGTCATATTAGTATGTGTAATGCTGCCTGCCACACAGGGAAAGCTTAAGAAAACATATTCATTTGTTTTAGCCTTTTCTCCTTATTTTCGTTTAAATGTGGCTTAACATCTCCATTGCAAAAGCGTTAGTTTACGGCACTGATATTTTAACTAAGAGGACATGATTTTAGTGTAACAAAATTTATTGTATCCTTACGCGCAGTTTGCGTCTCCCCAAAACCCATTGCAGTGCTTGAAAAATTACTACCCGTCTCTTTACGGAATTTTCTTTAAATTTCGTCTGACAACAACAACAACTACATAATAACAAATACTTTAAGTGCTTATCCCTGTAGAGTTCTGCATTGAGCATAAAATTTTAAATAAAATTGCTAATCACCAAATTTACTACTACTCGTACTCGTATGCTTCAGCGGCAACTCGTGCAAAGTACATTGTATACACGTCTGCACATAAATATATTCATACTTATGCATGTACATATATCAGAACATATTTTAAATATGTATGTATGCATTTTTTAGTTTGTGCGCTACAAAAGCGAGCAAAACAACCGCGCCGCATTTGGTGTATCAGTAACTTAAATATTTATATTTGGCTCACGAAATTAGCATTTCAACGGGATGACATATTATACCAGCACGCAGAGAATTAAAGAGGAGAAATTAGTGGTGCTTCCATGTGAAAACTGGTTTGCTTTATAGGGATTAAAGAAAATTTTGCTACATGAAAATTGGTATTACATTTATTTGCTAATAATAGAACAAAAAGAATCTACGAGTTTGAGAATATATTTATGTTATGTATGTGCGCATGTAAGTTTGTGATTAATTTGCAACATGTTTTTCATGTTTTACGTCTCCAAAAAAGTTTTGCAGCTTAAATACAAATTGATTGCTGAAAATAAGTTTGCTTTATATATATACGACTAAGAAGCAACGCACTTCTAACGTGTAATTAATTTTCCCTTTGAAAAGTCATCAAGAGATTTGTGACATGGGTATGCTATCACGAGCTTAATTGTCGCAGACAACAAACATTATTATTTATTTACCAAGACGATTGATGCAACTGTTTGGCAAAGGAAACGTAAAGTTACAACTTTGTATGCCAATAGTTTCATATTTTAGTGCGTAAATCTTAAATATTTTCTTCCACAAATTGGTCCAATTCATCCAACCATCCATAATATGAATCAGAGATCTGCAATCGGTGCCTTTTTTAATGATCTCAGTACACCCTTCTTAAATCGAGTTGCGGTGTAATTGGCCACCGAATATTTTTTGCACACGTATATGTTTTCTACTCGTTAGAGCTTGCGTCTGTTAACTAGAGTTAACCCTATCAAGTTTGTATGCGGTGGCTGCTTGATTTGGTTTCTCAATTGTTTTTTCCACATTAACAGCCAGTTCGCCGATGTCGAAATGATAAGTTCATTCACACTCTAGGCGAAAGAAACTTTATTTGGGTTTTTTCTAACTTTATTCTATGCGAACGATGTGTCCATATTCAATTAAAATACGTAAGTTCATGCAAACGAACAATAGTGACATAGACGAACCCAAATTGATTTGAATGTGAGTGACTAACTTTCTTTCGCATACATTATCATTCGATATCGTCGAACAGGCTGTAAGTTTTAATTGTGAATAAATGTGTTTTCTTTTAACTTTCTTTTTTTTAGTTTAAGCAAATTCAATCAGTTCACTTCAATCTACACTTGCGAATTGAAGTCGCCAAATTCAATCGACAAATCAAATCAAATCAAAAAACCATACTTCTTACGTTATTCGTCTGTCAGAACACATATTTGCCGTTTTCAAATCGAAAACATAAATTTTAAACGAATTTCATATGTCGAAATACTTTTCTAAATACTATTCAAACACGAAGAACAGCATTTTTGTTTTCGTCTTCTTACGTTTTTACTCCTTTTTTAACAACTTTGAAATAAATTTATAACTTCGGTTGCTACGATTTGTGTTTTAAATGTATCAAGAAGTAAAACAAAAACATTCAAATAGCTACTAATATACATATATACCAAGCAAAAAATATATCAATCCAATTGTACATCACATTCTGTGCGTTATTATTAACCATTTTTTATCATCAAATGTTTCAAGGTCAAAATAAAAGGTCATGAATTAAATCAAATTGCTCTCATATCCCACTGTGCAAAGCTTCTTTCAAAGCTAAAATTGCTAAATGTATGATGTCATTTCTCGTAAAACCTCAATATATGAAACAAGATGTGTGAAAACTATTTTCTTAATATCGCTCCTTTATTGCAACATAGTCATATCTCAGAAAATTAGCTTTTCTAGTTAACAGTGCAGAATTGTTAGCAGTACTACCTTCCAAAAATGTATTCAAATTATTTGAAACTGTTTAAACTTTTTCTATGACTTGTATGGAAACTAAAAATTTTAAATGTGTTTTTCTCGAAACCATTTTTTTTTAGTTATGTCTATGTTGCAATGAAGGAGCGATATGTTATCATATGTTATATTCTTTAAAAAGATGCAAAATGTTCCCAAGACTCAACAGTTTTAACTAAAATTCTGTGTATTATTTTATTGATTTCAGCCCTTGGATCGAGATCAACCCAATGGTAGACCACAGTGGCGTTTTACGGTCTTTGCTCAAGACGAAGGTGGTGAAGGCCTAGTGGGCTATGCCGATGTGCAAGTGAATCTCAAGGATATCAATGACAATGCCCCCATTTTCCCACAAGGTGTTTACTTTGGAAATGTTACGGAAAATGGTACCGCCGGCATGGTAGTAATGACTATGACAGCTGTTGATTATGATGATCCAAACGAAGGCTCAAATGCCAAGTTGGTATATTCCATAGAGAAAAATGTTATAGAGGAAGAAACGGGATCGCCAATATTTGAGATCGAGCCAGATACGGGAGTGATAAAGACAGCGGTATGTTGTTTGGATCGTGAACGTACACCGGACTATTCTATACAAGTAGTAGCCATGGATGGCGGGGGCTTGAAAGGGACGGGGACGGCATCAATACGTGTGAAGGATATAAACGATATGCCGCCGCAATTCACCAAAGATGAATGGTTTACGGAAGTGGACGAAACAGATGGCACTACACTTCCCGAAATGCCAATTTTAACTGTTACAGTTCATGACGAGGATGAAACAAACAAATTTCAGTATAAAGTAATAGATAACAGCGGCTATGGGGCAGACAAATTCACTATGGTGAGAAATAATGATGGAACAGGTTCTTTGAAAATTGTTCAGCCTTTGGACTATGAAGACCAATTACAATCAAATGGTTTCCGCTTTAGGATACAAGTCAACGACAAAGGTGAAGATAATGATAATGATAAATATCATGTAGCCTACTCTTGGGTGGTGGTGAAGCTTAGAGATATCAACGACAATAAGCCCCACTTTGAAAGGGCCAATGTGGAAGTATCGGTGTTTGAGGATACAAAGGTGGGAACGGAATTGGAGAAATTCAAAGCAACGGATCCAGATCAGGGCGGACGCAGCAAAGTTTCTTACTCTATAGACAGATCTTCAGACAGACAACGGCAATTTGCTATCAATCAAAATGGTTCAGTTACGATACAACGTTCCTTGGATCGCGAAGTAGTGCCCAGACATCAAGTTAAAATATTGGCTATTGATGACGGTAGTCCACCCAAAACTGCCACCGCTACTTTAACAGTAATCGTGCAAGATATAAACGATAATGCGCCTAAGTTTTTGAAAGACTATAGACCAGTATTGCCGGAACATGTTCCACCACGTAAAGTTGTCGAAATATTAGCAACAGATGATGATGATCGCTCCAAGAGTAATGGGCCTCCATTCCAGTTCCGCTTAGATCCAAGTGCTGATGATATAATAAGAGCTTCCTTCAAAGTCGAGCAAGATCAAAGTGAGTACATATTTTAGGAAGTTTCTATATATTTATATATTCGTCTATAGTTTCAAACTACTAGCTTTGAACGCTTTTTACTACTTTTACAGCCAGTTCGCCGATGTCGAAAGAATCAGTTCATTCACACTCTAGGCGAAAGAAAATTTATTTGAGTTTTTTCTAACTTTATTCTATGCGAACGATGTGTCAAATTGCAATTAAAATACATAAGTTCATGCGAACGAACAGTAGTGACATAGACGAACCCAAATTTATTCGAATGTGAGTGACTAGCTTTCTTTCGCATACATTTTCATTCGATGTCGACGAACAGGCTGTTAATGTTGAAAATCTATTTTATTAGAACTGTAATTAATAAGCTTTTTTATTTCTTATTTTACGATACAACTCTTATAATTTTTTTTTTTTTTTTGAAGAACATTAAATGAACCTGTTTATTTGCTACAGATTCTATTTAAAAATGCAGACAAAAACCAAATAATCGAACTGTGTATCTTTCATTTTATTTATTTTTTATTTTTAGTTTCTTTTTTTGTATATAAAAATATGTTTTTCCTTCTCCACAAGTTGTTTTCACAATTTCATTGGTTTTATTTAATGTCATTCCCAATTTACCTCTGCAGTTTATTTAACAAGCAAATTCGAATGGAACAAACAGTTGCCATTGTTTTGGTCTTTGACAATATATAAAGTGTGTGCACCCAACAATGTATTTTATCGTGCAAAAGAAGATTAATTTTCATTGATATTTTCTTAAATAAAATTGTTTGAATCCTTAACAAACCTCCAATACAGGTTGGCTGACGATTCGTGCTAAAATAAGAAAATCAAAATTTATTTATATATTTTTTTTATATATTTATTTAGGGATGATCTAAATTATGGTTTTAATGGACTACTTCTAGGTAATTTCTAAATTTCCTCTTCTGCATTTCTGGCTTTACAAACTCCTGTAGAAAGTATAATTGGTTTACGGCAGCACCTGTCATTATGGGTGAACTATCTCACGGTTTACTAGCGCCCTCATGTGACTTGCATAGCTCACACATGTTCAATTTCTTCTCATATGTTTGTAGTCGTAAACTCACACCCGTTTGCATAACAGCTTGGGCCATCTCATATGTTTGTAACCATATAACAACGAGTGTGTTAAAAGGCTTGGGCCATCTAGTTTCTCCTGTATGCTATTCTTCAGGCAGTCGGAGAAATGGTAGGCTTCGCGAGTTGTTACCCCGAAGTTAATAAAGAACATCAACCATCCCACTGGTGCTTCCACTACTCCTGGCTCCTTACATAGCTGTTGTAAGACATATTATTTTTAAGTCTAAACCACAACCAGAACTTTTCAGTCAAGATGCAGACCCTCAGCTACGATCAGCGCTAAGATGATCTGTAAAATAGAACCTGCTAAGAGCGCGCTGTTCTCCATTTCGTGAACCCCTTGGTGAGGATTTTCGGAAGTCCCAGGCTATACTGCTGGAAGTCGCAGGGGTTGTTTGGCTGCAATGGAGGAGTATAACCCAGTTAAGAGCACGCTAGGGCAAAAACTGCTTTTCGGGAGGAGTCTGGTGCACTCAGTTCAGCTAATTTTGAAAGTCTGCAGTAAAGAGATTTCGTTGATGCTCTGCTTCAAGCGGTCTGGCTATGTATGATCCATGTTGCTGAAAAATACGCAGTTCTGAGTAAAAACAACTGCCCACGTATCTTTATATAACGGCAAAAAGTTATCACAGTTTGTTGTGTTGCAGCCACCCTGTAGGTGAAATTTTAAATACCGAGAACATGTAAAATTTGCAAAATGGAAAACATTTTGCTTCCTTCTTTTATTTTGTAAATCAACTTTGATGTTAAAATCCAATTATCAAATTTCTATAGTCAATGCCAAGTGGAAATAACGATAGAATTTTAGTGACACTTGCAGTCCCAGACTCAAAGTGTATATTTTTTGAGTTTTCATATTGTTGAATAATATAAAAATGCAAAGAACTTGAAACTTGTAAACATTTTAGAAACTGCCACTGAACAAATTCTTGTTTAATTATCATATTTTTCTCTTTTTTTTTTTTTTTTTTTTTTTTTTGTACGAAGAATACTAAGAGACATAGAAATGATGTTTTAACTTGTTGAAGTGTCACTGCAAAATGATTTTTATCTCAAGAATAATTTTTAACAGTCCAGTGCAGCAATTGCTTTTATTACATTTTATGTATAAAGTTTGTTGTCCCCGTTGCGCCAAACAATGTTCGAATAGAATTTTACTTGTAAATTATTCAATAAGTGCTGAAGGAGACTCTGAGCATTTAATGTAAAAATCAATGAACTAAATTACACTCAAAGGAAAAAGTTAAAGTAAAATAGCTACCGAGAACATTTTTATGAGATTTACATACTTTTGAACCGCATTCAGGCATGTCTTCGGGGTGAGAAAAAGTAGGATGTGATGTTTTGAGAACATCACATGTGAGTTCTCAAAACACCAAAAGCTGCAATTTTGGGGATTAACAGACGCGAAAATATGTTTCTTCGCTTGCAATAGTTTTGGTCCAAAAATCAGCATTCACTTATCGATGTTAAATGGTTCATTTTGTAAGCTTAGAGATTTTTAGCAAGCACTGTTTCACGCTACAGAGAGCTTCTTTAAATTTGCAATTCTTGGCCATAACGCTGAATTGAAATTCCTGGATCGTCACCGATACGCTCGCGCACTACTTCGATATTGACATATCATTGGCTTTTTGGAGACCCAATACGTTTCATATCGCTAACGGAAAATCTTCGAACTGCGTCGTTGGCAACTTTCTTCTTTCTTCTGTTGAAATATTGTGTTTGTGTTGCTCTCTATTTTTAAAATTCTTAGAACTTTATAGCACATTAAAATCATATGTTTGTATAAATTTGTATCTGAAAAATTTAATTTTATTTTAATTATTTTCCTCAAGAAAACAACTCGTGGAGTGCAAAAAAAATATATATTTTTGTTCATTATTTATAAATTATATTGCTGAGGCTACATATTCAATTTAATATTCGTCAGCTGTTGCCAACAAAGAAATAATTAAAACCGTTTCTTCTTTTACTTTGCAGAGGGTGCTAATGGCGATGGCATGGCTGTCATTTCATCGTTAAGGTCCTTTGACAGAGAACAACAGAAGGAATACATGATACCAATTGTTATCAAAGATCACGGTTCACCTGCTATGACTGGTACGAGTACTTTGACTGTCATTATTGGTGATGTGAATGACAATAAAATGCAGCCTGGCTCCAAGGACATTTTTGCGTACAATTATCAAGGCCAATCACCGGATACACAAATTGGTCGTGTTTATGTCTATGACCTTGATGATTGGGATTTGCCTGATAAGAAATTCTATTGGGAGTCACAAGAACATCCGCGTTTTAAGTTGGATGAAGATTCGGGTATGATTACGATGAGGGCTGGTACTCGAGAAGGTCGCTATCATTTAAGATTTAAGGTCTATGACCGCAAGCATACACAAACCGATGTGCCCGCCAATGTGACAGTCACCGTTAGAGAAATACCTCATGAAGCTGTTATTAACTCGGGTTCAGTTAGACTTTCTGGTATAACCGATGAAGATTTTATACGTGTATGGAATTATAGAACGCAGTCCTTGAGTAGATCTAAAATGGACAGATTTCGTGATAAATTGGCTGATCTCTTGAATACTGCGCGTGAGAATGTGGATATTTTCAGCGTTCAGCTTAAGAAAAAGCATCCACCTCTAACAGATGTGAGATTTTCAGCACATGGTTCGCCTTACTACAAGCCTGTTAGATTGAATGGCATAGTGTTAATGAATCGGGAAGAAATTGAAAAGGACGTGGGCATAAATATCACCATGGTGGGCATTGATGAGTGCTTATATGAAAATCAAATGTGTGAGGGTTCTTGTACTAACACTTTAGATATAAGCTCGTTGCCGTATATGGTAAATGCCAATAAAACTGCTTTGGTGGGAGTCAGAGTTGATACTTTGGCGGAATGTACTTGTGGTGCTAGAAACTTTTCCAAACCAGAAAACTGCCGAAACACACCCTGCTATAATGGTGGACGTTGCGTGGATACCAGATTTGGCCCACATTGCTCTTGTCCGGTGGGCTACACAGGTCCCAGATGCCAGCAGACTACGAGAAGTTTCCGCGGTAATGGTTGGGCTTGGTATCCTCCTCTGGAAATGTGCGATGAATCTCATTTAAGTTTGGAATTCATAACAAGAAAACCGGATGGCCTTATAATTTATAATGGTCCCATTGTGCCACCCGAAAGAGATGAAATGTTGATATCCGATTTTATTTCACTGGAGCTGGAGAGAGGTTATCCAAGACTTTTAATCGATTTTGGTTCGGGTACTTTGGAGTTGAGAGTCAAAACAAAGAAAACTTTAGATGATGGCGAATGGCATCGCATTGATCTTTTCTGGGATAGTGAAAATGTGCGCATGGTAGTGGACTTTTGTAAATCAGCAGAAATAAGTGAAATGGAAGACGGTTCCATGCCGGAATTCGATGATATGTCTTGTCAAGCCAGAGGCCAAATTCCGCCCTTCAATGAGTACCTAAATGTTAATGCTCCCTTACAAGTAGGAGGTTTTTACAGAGAACAGTTTGATCCGTCTCTTTACTTTTGGCACTATACACCCATGGCTAAGGGCTTTGATGGTTGTATACGAAATTTGGTGCACAACTCAAAACTGTATGATTTGGCTCATCCCGGCTTATCGCGCAACAGCTTGGCCGGCTGTCCTCAAACAGAAGAAGTTTGTGCGCAATCCGAACAAACGGCCAGATGCTGGGAGCACGGCAACTGTGTAGGTTCACTTTCCGAAGCAAGATGCCAATGTCGGCCCGGCTGGACTGGGCCTGCCTGCAATATACCTACCATACCCACCACATTCAAACAGCAAAGTTATGTTAAGTATGCTTTAAGCTTCGAACCTGACCGTTTCAGTACACAAATACAATTACGTTTCCGTACACGTGAACAACATGGTGAACTGTTTCGTGTTAGTGATCAGCATAATCGGGAATATGGCATTTTAGAGATTAAAGATGCTCGTTTACATTTCCGCTACAATTTGAATTCTTTACGTACTGAGGAGAAAGATTTATGGCTTAATGCAGTGGCCGTTGATGATGGCCAGTGGCATGTAGTGCGCATTAATCGTTATGGCTCGGCTGCAACATTAGAGCTTGATGGTGGTGAGGGCAGACGTTATAATGAAACATTTGAGTTTGTGGGCCACCAGTGGTTGTTGGTAGACAAACAAGAGGGAGTTTATGCTGGTGGCAAAGCTGAGTACACTGGTGTGCGTACCTTTGAGGTTTATGCTGACTATCAGAAGAGTTGTTTGGATGATATACGGTGAGTAAATTATTAGAATGCTTTTGCAGTACTTCTTCAACTTTATAGTTCGGTGGGGTAAAAGTTCACACTAAAATGTTTGCAAAAATGAAACAGAGCTGCGAACAAATGTGAACAAACCACAAGCTTTGGTCTTCCTAATGTGAAAAAATTCTCAAACTCTTTTACTTCTGTGCTAAAAACACAGTTGTGTCACTGAAATTTTATATTGCCTACTTTACTTTGTTTTGCTTGCAGGCTTGAAGGTAAACATTTACCTTTGCCACCAGCCATGAATGGAACACAATGGGGTCAGGCAACAATGGCGCGTAATTTGGAAAAGAATTGCCCATCTAATAAACCATGCTCTAATGTCATTTGTCCAGATCCATTTGAATGTGTTGATTTATGGAACGAATACGAATGCACGTAAGTTTCTTTCTTTCTGTTTGATGTACAAAAAGCATTTTCTCTGTTTTTTCCATTTTCTTAATGTATAGTAGTTTATCATTTTGTGTTTTTCGTTTATCATTCGTTTTCATCATTTGAATTTGTTTTCATAGCTTTAGCCAGAAAAAATCAAACCAAAATGTATTATCTTTAGTTTAAATTTGAAAATTAATTTCATTAACATAATTGATTTTATAAATTTGCAAACACAAAAATCGGAATTTCCTTTTTTTTACCTTGAAATTATTTCAATTCTTTGAATTTTAATTTGATGAAAACTCAAAACAAAACAAAAAATATCAAGATAAATATAATAAGTAAACACATAAAGCAATATGATGATTTCATCTGCTGCAGAAAAACATGATTAATTGTACATTGCTTTACACTGACAGTCATCTTCCAACAAACAAATTAAAATGTTTCAGCATTTCGTATTTTATATTTACAAATTTGAAGACAAATATACGAGTAATAAAAATTTTAAATACACTTGCTTAACATACATTTTGTTTTCTCAATAACGTATATACTCGTACATAACTATGATTTCTTTATGCCGCAACAGTATTTTGGGGAAGTACTCGAATATTTTAGTCGAACATGTAGTTCTTTTATTTCAGCATTATTCATACCAGGTTGTTGGCCAAAACCAACGATTTGCGTATGATGAACAACGGTTTGATGTAAATACACCTTGAGGCCATTAGGGCTCTTATCTCCTTTTTCAAGAACATAAATGATTGAATAACTGTCTAATTTTCCGCCTTCTTCTATTCGAATATTCCAAGTTGACAACCTATGGACTTTTTGTGCTTTCTGGCGAAGTTATTGTAATTTGTAACATAAACTAGCTTTTGCCCGCGGCTTCGCAGGCATTATAAAAATGTTCATCTCCTATATTATCCTCTTAGGGTTTGAATTTATGCACGCAAAATCTCAGCCCAATCGTTTTAAAATTGACAAAGTTTCATAACAACATTCATCCCCTATTTTATCCCCTTGGGGGTAGAAATAATCAAAATCCATTCTTAGCGTATGCCTACGTCATAGTATCTACTTGCATGTTAAATTTCAGCGGCTTGGGCTGTGCGTGTACAGATCGCTATGTCCGTCAGTCAGACTCCTTTGGTTATATATACTTAGATTATTTTTCGAATAGGGTTGTAAAAATTTTCCTTTTTAAAAGTAATGTTGTGCTTTTCTTAAGACCAGCTATAATAATGATATATTTCAGTACCAGAAAAACGAGTTAGATAAGATTAAAGCGGGATTCTAGAAAAGATCATATTATTGTTGCAAACAAAGTGATAACAGAGAATTAGATGTAAATCTACATGTACATTAGGGGGAGCTAGTGTTATATAGAAAATCTTAAGAGCGCAAGTCGGATACGTTAGAGCCTCTTATTTTGTGGAGTTTCATGAAACAAAGGCATGAGCTAAAATACTAGGATGGGAGTAAATGGTTTCGCATAGTGGTCAAGGGAAAGGCAAAATGTTACAAAATTAACAAAAAGCTTCAATCCACTCGAAAGCTGGTAAAGGGTTTGAAAATGTCAGTAAATGTCTGTTTTCCTTTGGTGTTTGAGAAGGAAACACGTACAAAATTCTCATCAATAAGACCTTTAGTACTCAAAATAGTATTTTGTTTATTGTTATCGACAATGCAAAACGACCAGAATTATCGCAACCAAACTCTAAAAGTTTACGTTAACATACGAGAAGTGTCAGTAGTCGCGTTGAAAGTTGGTGTGGCATTTAAGCTGGAAGGATTATAAATAAGGTCTTTTGTTTTCTTCGAAAATTCTGCAGAACTTATGATGGCAGTCCGATGGAGCTACGGATCATGCTGCACTATATACAACCTGAACTCTGAGGGGTAAAATAAAAACTTAGGCGCAGCGTTATAAAAAATATTGTACATATTATAGGAAATTGATACAGAAGATCCAATAGTTTTGCTTTTTACCGCAATTGGGTTAAACAAATATTGGCAGTAGCATTTCAAGAATGTCAAGTCGACATAGCGTGATTGAAAGCTCAAATGAACAAAAAATATCTATAAGGATTGCGATGTGAATATAAAAATTCTCAAGGCTATATTTTATAGCATTCTTAAAATATCTCCAATAAACTTTGAAGTTGTTAATCTCAAAATAAATTTTCTTGACTTGGCATGCTCTGGAAAGGAGCCTTCGAAATGGTTTTTCAATAAAATCATTCTCGCATTCTTTTGAAAGCTTTTAAAGATGTGTTGGTGCATGAACCAATTGTTTATATCTTCGATGGATAAAACTTATTTTCTAAAAATTTCTAATGATTTTAAATCAATATTCTGTAGAAATCAAAAACACATTATTCAAAGTTATACGTAAGCATAATCATCTGCATCACAATTTAAATCATACTCAAACATTTTTCCAACTTTTTTGCATAAGTCACTGTATTCATATTTTGTTTCTCACATTATTGTTAGGATAGATTTTTTCTTTCTAAATAACTTATTATGGTTCATCTTCATCATCATTCATTAAAGCAACATTATTGGGTCGCATCACTTCATCTCACTTGAGTACCACTTCATAAAACATTTGAGGCTTAACGAGATCTTATAAAATCACACAATAATTTTCTTAACAAAAGCCACAATGTGTTAATAAAAAAGAAACAAAAAAAAACGAATCATTTGAGTTTTCATTTCAAGTTTTATCTTTTAAGCGCTGTACACACATAGATATTTTTAAGGCAATATAAACATAGACTTCACTAGGACAAGACAAATATTGATGCAGAATATTTACAAGAGGAATTAAATGTGAATTCTTAGAAATATAAAAATAATTAACGATTTGGTTCTAAGTCTGCATTGTGTTTGATGTAAAGTGGCTGACAATTTGTGCTACAAAACAATAAATTAATGCCGCTAGTTAAAAATCTTACAGGAGTTACTTTACCCAAAACTGCATAGCTAACGTATCCGCACCTGCATATAAAGCCAGACCGTTTTTGGCGGAGCTCCAAAACTCGAAAACTCCCAACTACTCTATTCACAGGCTCTCAAGACCAGCTGATCTCACTGCACCAGACCTTTTCTTATCGGGTTATGTCAAGCAACATATGTAAGAAACGAAACTAAGGAATTTGAGTGCATTAAAGCCTTACATTAAAACAATAGTTGAGGCAATCCTGACTTCAGCTGTCACATATGGGAAAATGAGCATGCAGGTGACATACCATCTTCGAAAGCAGTTAGCTATATAAAATTAAAACCAAAAAGCTCTAATTAAAAAAAAAATATAATAATGATTTTTATAGCTTATTTGTATGTGCCCCAAAAAATTTATTACAGGCTTTTAAGACTTCCATCAAAGCATAATATGGATAACCCTCAAGTAGGATTAAAGAAAAAACGAACATAAGTGAAGTAAAACAAAAACAAAACATGACTAGAACTGAACTAAATCAATCTTCATCGAACGTAGGAAAACTTCAAGTGAAATTTAGACTCGATAGTTCTTCGCAAAGATAGTGCTCCGCTAGAGGCCGGTTTTGGGGCAAGAGTAAAATCTTTTCTGCTTCGAAAAGCGCTTAAAGAAGTCATGATTTTTTTTCACTCTTTGACTTAGAAAGAGGTTCTTTTTTGCACTTGTTCTAAAACATGCAAAGTGTATGGCTCAAGAATTTTTTTCTATTGATATTGTTCTTGATCACATTAGCCCTATTCACAATCTGGTGCAAATGGCCTTGCATCACTGCATTTGCCAAATAGTGGAGTGTATTTTTCTTTACACGAACAAAATACACCCATAAATGTCACTTTTGCAATTGCAGATATATGCAACCTCAAATGCACAAGATTGTGAATGGAACTATTATATTAACGTTATTGCTCTTAATGTGAAGTCGTTCAAACACAAATAAATTAAATCGTCTACAAGTAAAATCTGTTTAACAAGATAAAATCTCTATCTTTTATATGCATAAACTGTTACGTTTATACCTTAAAAATCGCTTTGCGGATTCCGCAATTGCAAATAAAATAATTATACTAACACTTGCTTACACAATACTTCAATACTTCACAACTTAAAAACTTATGACGGTCTGGTGCAACTTTTAAAATAAAACTCTGCCTCTTTATTACCTTCTACATTCTTCGTAAGGCTTCTAGCTATTGATAACTCCACACCCAAATGTACGAATTTAATTGCAATGCACATTAACACACACAAACACATGCTTGCCAAACAATGAGAACGCAACAACAGAGTAAAATCATTGAGGGTTGATTTACTTGGAAGTTGGCGTTGTTTAGACTATGTGTGTGTGTGTGTTGCACAAATAAGAATATTTTATTTTTATTTTTAAAAACAAACACAAAAACTGCGAAACTATTTGCTTGTCTGCAGTTAGACCCAGAGTCATTAGCAACCTGCAGACTGTTGCGTGTACTTTTATAACAAGCAGATCAACGGCTCGCACATTGGGTTAGATGTGAAAAAAATTCGTAATACTATATCAGCATACACACAAAAGTACCACAATAGCAAGTGGTAATATTGCTTCCAAACACCTTAAGCTTTTTGCTAGATTGCTATTGAGAACACTCACAAGAAAATAAAGAATTGTAAAAAATTCCAAATAAGCTTCGATTTTCCAATTAAGAATTAGAAAAACTAAAATCGAATACAGAATGAAAAATATTGTTTTTGTATTTGAAAAGTAGTATTAGAACATTTTTCTTTTTAAATTCTCAGTATTTTCTTTAAAACAATGGAACATATTTTCCCAGTCTATGGATGTTTAGCATGGCACCTATGAAATGTCGATGTATAGAGCGCTAAGAAACACAAGAAATGGCAGCTTGGGTTTTTAGTTTATATTAAAACAAATTTGTTTTCCTGATTGCCTACCCAATACTCAAATATCTTTGTCGATTTCCCAGGGATTTGTCAAACAATAAATACAACTTTTTTTTACAAAAAAAAAAAAAAAACGCTGCGAATAACACTGATTTTATGCTTATTCTTCACATTTTATCCGTCGCATTTTATTCCTGATTGTACTTAACTTATGTCCTGAATTGACCTTGAACCGGAATAGAGCTATATAAAGAATTTAATTACATGCAATAAGAGCTTTTGCTTCATTGTCTTGATTTTTTTTTTTGTCAAAATTTATTAAGCTTCTTGTTGCTATTTAATATCATAGTATTTTATTTAAAGTCACATTCATAAAAATATGTAAAACTTATGACAAGCATTTTATATCAAAAAAAATACAAATTTTTTATCACTATCAAACAATGTCACTAAATGTTTTAATACATCTTTAAAATGTGGTATTTTATCTGTTTATTTTTTTCTCTACAACAAATCTGTAACGAATTGCATATTTAATTTGACTGTACGAAATAATGGCAACGTATCACTCTAAAGATGTGGCGAAGGACGTGTTATGTCACCGGATGCCAAAGGTTGTATGGATCGAAATGAATGTTTGGATTTGCCTTGTTTAAATGGGGCAACATGTATTAATCTCGAACCAAAACTGCGCTATCGCTGCATATGTCCTGATGGTTTCTGGGGTGAAAATTGTGAATTGGTGCAAGAAGGACAAACATTAAAGTTGAGCATGGGCGCTTTGGCAGCAATACTAGTCTGCCTGCTTATCATACTAAGTGAGCATAAAAAAGCCTTCTTTCTCAAAAGACAAAAACAAATATTAACAGAAATACTTAAGTATATATGATTAAAAGCTACTTGCGCCCTTAACAAATCTTAATATATTAACAATGGTTGTGTATAATTTTTTTTTTAGAGCAGGAAAGGAAAACTATTTACAAAAAGATTTGTCAAAGAAAGTACAAATTACTGAATGTGCTTATTCTCGTATTTTTTTTTCTTCTCCTGCAACTTCACTTACACAATTTTTAATTCCATTCGATCCTTTGAAATCCTTTTTTCATATATTTTTTTTTCTCATCGATGTGTATGTGTTAGTTAATGTCTTTTTTTACGTTTGTATTGGTGTTAGACATACTTATATTTACTTTCATAGAACAATAGCACACTATTTTTTAGTTGTCTCCTTTATGAATTGCACCACTAGCTAGTTTCTTTGCAAACAGAGAAATAATTCATCAACATTCTCATTTAGACATTGAAACAATTATTTATTTTTCAAACTCGTTTTATAGATAAAAACAAAAAGAAGAAACCATCAGATTTACATCCATTCATTTCATTTACTCATCCATTTAGTTATCGTCCTTTTGTTTCGTGCTTCACATTTTACCAAATAATATTTCATACAAATAACTTCATTTTTATAGAACTTTTTAACATGCGTACGTACATATATATTTATTTAGCTTTTATTATATAATATATTTAAATATAATTTTCTGCATGTCATTTTGCCATTTCAACTAGCACAAAAAAAAAAGAACGAACATTTTTATAGAAAATTTAAGACATTCTTCATCTTAAAAACGCCTTTAGAATTAAGTTTTTAAAATATTTATTTTACTTTTAACTCCACGATCCAACACGGTTGAGTTATTCATCCATAATGGCCACCCATTTATACAATAGTTTTGTAGAACTGATTTCTTAGTTAGTGTTTATGAGACAGGAATGAGTGATGAGTCTGGAAATCCAAATATTGAGTATATTTCATAAAAAATTTTCTTGACGTATCACTCATTCGTGATCAATAAACAACAGATTAAACCAAAATAATTTCTCCAGTCATACATTTTTAATCGTTTTGTGTACTTAAGTATATACGAGCACTATACATATGTACATTAACTTGGTTTTTGACATTCTATGTCCTGTCGGCCATACACATGAACGCTGCGATCATCACGTTCCCAATATTGTAAGTTTCTCATTAAGATTTACGGTCGGTCTAAGTTTATATACGTCTGTTTGAAAAATAGCTCAAACAATTGTAAACTCCATTTAAAAAGTGACACAGAACTACATTTATAGTCAGAATAAAATGGCGTAACGCAGACGCTGCACTTACCCTATCGTGCACGTACTCTATCGGCTTCAATTCTTGAACACGCTGAACATTATACGGGAACTTCTGCAATGTGGCAAAATCCTCTGGACGGACCTCCGTCCATCCAGTACACTATCCGCAACACGTTGGATATTTTCTTCGTGTGGACCGTATGTGGTCTAGTTGTACCATGTTGTTGAAAATTTGCAACCAGGCGGTTCTTGTAGGTGCTGAAAGTCCAGTACAAAATTTTTTTATGCTCCGAAATAAAAATACAAAATATAAACTAAAAACTTTGTAGAACATTCAAACCACCCTGACAACAAACGGGCTTCAGCAAAGTTCAAACATTTGATTTTATAAGTCTAAAATTATATTCAATTTGCCGAAGACAGACTAAGCAGGAAGCTTCAGTACTACTTCACTAAATTACAAAACAATTGCATTCAGTGGATATTCCGACGACTGGATGTTAAAAGCATGACGAGCATTCTCATGTAAGATTCTTTCCCCTCTCAAAAAAAAAAAAAAAATCTTAAAACTTATTCGCAAACGCTTGAAGGCTCAAATATTTCTCCACTAATTCGCTTAGAGTCATAAACAGGTGAAAATATTATATGTTTGTTCAAGCAACATACGTATTAAAAGGCTGCATAGAATGTTCTAAAGAACACATCTCACTACTATACAGCAGTTCCAAGCACTGTATCTTAGAACATTATTTTAAACAAAACAAACAAGTACTGAAAGATTTAGAAACAGAACAAACACTTCATAGTTTTGAAATACATATACGACAGTGCTTGACTGTACTTAAATTCTGTTTCATAGCAAAATCCAAACCAAATATCAGACTAAAACAAATAAACGATGACTCATAGCGAAACATGGCGAGTGCATTAAAACATTGGCACTAACACATTAGCACATAAGCATGCTTTTTATACAGCACTTGTGCACCCATGCAAAGACAAAAACTATGAACAGCAATAACAAGTTTCATAAACAAAACTGAAGTAGAACATTACTTCATTACTTCAATTTAGTTTTATTTCAGTTGGTTCTAGTTGTATATGGCTCTGTTTGTTCTAAAAGCTTATAAGACAGTATTCGTTTATGTATTTAGAAAATTTCGGCACTGAAGTGTTTGCTTTGAAATGTGAAAGAAGAGGATTGATAATATCTAAAAATATTACGATGTCTTGTAAGACATTTTTCTTGTGCTTGAGCAGCCCTCTAATACGCATCAGAAAATTGCATAAGTTGATCCGCTTTCGCTATCCCCTCTCATTTTCAATGCTTTTGTTTTGTTTTTTAACATCAACATATACCAATGATATAAGAATGGTAGAATACAGGATTACGACAACTCTCACACAAAATTAAAATCTTCTGCGCATGTTGGTCAAATGACGTCACAAAACAATACAAACTTAGCCCTAGATGATATGAAAATACATACTCTTCCATGGATTAAACTACGTTATCTAACGGGAAATAATGCGCATGGCGTAATCCCCTGCAGTGTTAATTCTCTACCAGCTGACTGCCATAAGCTCACTCTCATTACTGTAAAAGCATGTTGAATAGATGAGCCTTAATTTAACAAAACAGTTGATAAATATGTATATGTGTATATAAATTTTTAATACAAATTTAAAAAACTCTTAAGTATCCATTTTTCTGGCTGTAATATAAATTACAAAATAGAACAGATAAGCTGCCTTTAAAAGTATTTCATTATAATATAGTTGTCAAAAGGTTTTTTGTAGAGTTACTCAAAACAATCAGACTGATTCAGTGCGTCATATGAATGAACTGAAATGAAAAGCAGTAACAGCCATTTACCAAAAGCAGTCTCGTTGTTATGAATCATGCATTAGCATCATGCATCTCTCTAATGCTAAATGAAAATGCAAATTTATGGCATTTGCTTCGTAATCGTACAAATCTCTGATACGTATCTACTACGAGTATGTAAAAATATTGTTAAATTTGAGGTTAAAATTCTTTCGGTTTGCAAATTTATAAAATCATGCTGAACATATGAAGGCAATTTCAAAAGATTGATATCTAATTTGATGAACAAAATGATTTAAGCTTTAGAAATTATCAATCACTGTTGTACAGCAAGAGTCCAAGAATATGACAAATTTCTCATCAATTTTTATTTTTACTTCATACATGTCGCATCATGCAACATTTACACTAAAAACGGCATTATTGTAATTGTTTGTGCGTTTGTGTTCATTACACGTGCAGCTGTCCTGCTGGTTTTAAAATCTCTGGCAGTACATGTGTCAACGACAACGAATGTTTACTGTTCCCTTGTCGCAATGGCGGTCGTTGTCGTGACTATAATCCTCCCAAAAAATATGAATGCCAATGTCCAATGGGCTTTACGGGTATTCACTGTGAATTGGAATTATTAGCATCCGGTGTATTGACGCCATCACGTGATTTTATAATTGCTTTAGTATTGTGCTTGGCGACATTGATACGTAAGTAGAATTGCTGTAATAAATATTGGACAAACTTTATGGTAGATATAAGAATATATATAAAAAAGGTAAGTAATAGTTAGATTAAATAAAAATTAAAAAATATATATATATATATAAATTTTCTAAGAGCTTTAAAGTAAGAAATGGATGAAAAATTGTATAAATCCCGGCTGCTTTTTTCAAATTTTGATTAAACTTGAATGAACAAGTTGACAAAAAAAAAAATTATGTTTATCCTGTTTGGATTATAGTAAATCTGCCTGTAACTCGTTTCTATAGTTTTAGCAGAGCAGTGGCTAAAATTTTCTATATCCGAAAGAATAGGATAAAAAATTTAGCTACTGCTACGCTCTCACATTTACTATAAAAACTACTTCGCGCATTGTATAAAAATCTTCGCGAAGGTGTACTCGTACAGGGTGGTTAAATTTCAAGGGCCGATGTTGATTTTGAATAAAACACAAACTATTTAGGAAATTATTGTAATTTTATTTTATTATGATATATTGTTATTATTCAATTATGTATGCAACAAAATATCGGCCAAATGGGCGCCGCGACTACGGCGGCACACCTCCATCCGATGGTCCAAATTTTCGATGACCCTGAGGCATAATGGAGGTTCTATGCCGTTAATGTGCCGAATTATCTCATCCTTTAGCTGTTGAATTGTTGCTAAATTATCGACGTACACCTTTTGCTTTCAAATAAACCCAAAGAAAAAAGTCCAACGGTGTCAAATCACATAATCTTGGCGGCCAATTGACATCGCCATTACGTGAGATAACAAGGCCATTGAATTTGTTGCGCAAAAGAGCGATTGTTGCGTTAGCTGTGTGGCCACATATCGTCTACATCCATATCTTCCAATTCGGGTCATAAAAAGTTCGTTATCATCTCACGATAGCGAACACCATTCACAGTAACTGCCTGACCGGCCTCATTTTGGAAAAAATACGGCCCGATGATGCCACCAGCACATAAACCGCACCAAACAGTCACTCTTTGTGGGTGCATTGGTTTTTCGACAGTCACTCTTGGATTCTCATTCGCCCAAATGCGGCAATTCTGTTTATTGACGAATCCACTGAGGTGACAATGTGCCTCATCACTGAAGATGATTTTCTTCCAAAATTGATCATCATTTTCATAATAAGTCTGGATAACTTTAACACGTTGTTGGATTGTGTATCTCTCAATGGCTCAAATTGAGTAAGTCTGAAATAGAGAAATGTCAAATAAAATTCGGAAAAAAACTTGGCGCTTAGGTGTGGTTCACATTCAACATCGGCCCTTGAAATTTAACAACCTGATATATTTGATTTTATGCTTTGTTTACCATTTCATTAAGGATAACCAAACTAGTTGCTATGTAGAATTCACTTTTCTGCTACTGCTATAAGTATATGTCTGCTCCAGTTGGTCAACTGGGTTGCAGACTGTACTGTGATCGTTAATCTCTTTTGCTTTCGTTTGCACATGGTCGAGTAATCACAAAATATATGGAAACATTTGTCCATACTTGACT
Source organism: Thecocarcelia acutangulata (assembly GCA_914767995.1). Classification (NCBI taxonomy): domain Eukaryota; kingdom Metazoa; phylum Arthropoda; class Insecta; order Diptera; family Tachinidae; genus Thecocarcelia; species Thecocarcelia acutangulata. The sequence goes on from OU612097.1 coordinate 4,890,621, forward strand.
AAGAACAATGCTGGTCAAAACATTACATTCAATGGTAAGCGCTGTAGAGTCACGGTAACTGACTTTTTCGTTCAGCAATTGAAAAACTATGATGTGCAGGAGCTGTGGTGTCAAGCGCAACATGTCACATAGCTAGTGCCTGGACTTGACTTATTGAAGGCAACTTTTGGTAGCCGCATAGTTCGACCATTCGGACCCATGAGTTGACCCCCAAGATTGTCTGATTTACCGCTGCCAGACTATTTTCTGTGGGAATATGTAAAATCCCTAGTGTACGCCGATGAGCCCGAAACGATTGACTACTTGTTGGACAACATTCACCACATGATTGAAAATATATGGCAACAAGTGTTGGAAAAAGTCGTGGCCATATGCCAGATGTCCTATTTAAATTATAATGCCATAAAATTGTCTTGCAAATAAACTAAACTTGAGAGCAATTTAAAAAATTCGTGACACCATGTTTTAATGTAATTACATTCTTATATATTGCAAAGGCTTTATAAAAAACCAATAAATTTTGCTTTATTTAAATGATTTCTTGAAGATTATTTCAATTAAGGCATCCGGTAAAAGTTTCTTTTGAAATACTTTTCGCTTAAAAATTTGTCAAACTGTTTTTTTTAAATAAAAGTGCTTGCCTGTCTTGACGTACTACATATGAAATTTCATTTCAAAGTCATTAATTGAAACATGTAAAGTGCAAAGTTAATATTTCCGTACATATGTATGTGTGTATATATGTCATTCACGTTTTCGTTAATTAATTTTTAACAACGAAAGCTTTTTTTAAAAACAAAGTATTGTGAAAATTCCTGCAACATCAGCAACGGTCAGTAAATATGTTAAGCTTTTTTGTTTTAAATAATGAATGAATTACGAGTATGCAGAAAAGAAAAAAGATCTTCTCCACACACACACACACACACACATACTAACTTAATGAGGCAGAAATTGTAATAAAATGAAAATAATTGTTAAATTTTTGCTTGTGTTCATTTAAGCACAGGATGTGTTATATGATTTCCGTTTATTATGCTGCACTTCAGTTGCGATTGGTGGAAGTTTTCGCTTAGCAACAAGTTGATACAAAGGAGCAAGTAATTTATTGTTGCCTGGAAAAAAGAAATATAAGCTCTGAAATAAAAAGGATGAATGAATCTGAATAAGGAAACAAATGTAACACAATTAATTTTTCCAGAACTCTTCCTCAGATCCTTTTGCAATTGAAGTAAGATCAAACGTCATAATCTTTTTTGACATATTTCGTGTTTTCAGGCAATTTCTTTGTCAGCAATTTGTATAATTTTGTTGTTTTCAAAACACATAACTTGTTGTAAAGTTGACACAAGTTGGCACATATAGCACAATCATTGTAAATGGCACCTAGAGATGACATGTTTCTTACACTATCTACATATCAGTGTTGCCAATTTCTGTGTAATAATCCAAAACAAAAGTTTTCAGATAATTCTTTTGTAATTTCAGAGTAGTTTCTTTCTAGCTTAGTGTCAATACGAAATTTGGGTATTAGTAAGCAAACTTGTTATGGTAATTAAAAATTCGTCATTGTTTTAAACATTTTATACTTTTTTTATAACAAAATTTTCTTAAACTGACACTAATAAATTGTTTTAAATACTTCAAAGAATGAATGAAGAGCTTTTAAAAAAGAAATCGTGTTTCTGAAGTTTTTATACGAGTATAATTATAGCTGAAAATAAAGAAAATTGAGATCAATATGGAGATATTCAGAACGCTCGAATTGAGGTCATATCATTTAAAAAAAAATATCTAGTCAATTAGTGTTTATTATAGTTATACTACAGGCTGGCGCTAATCTACCTTTATGGTATGAATTGGTCTTTGATTTTCAAAATAAAATTCAATAATTTTTGATCGCTGTTCTGTGGTGTCCCTAAGCATTCTTCACAAAGTTCTGCAAGAAAAATTAAAAAACACAGATAAACTAAAAACTTATTCAACATTCAACTGGTAAATAAAGGAAGTTCTGTGCCAGCTTGTGCAATACAAATTTTGGATTAATTAACAAGAGAAAAAAAAAAACATTAATTAAAAATGATCACTAAGAATCCAATAACTTGACACACTTTGGAAATACTTATCCAATTCTTTGCTAAATGTTATGTCAATCTTTATCTTTACCAACTTTAAAGAGTTAAGAAATGTTTTGCTTAGTTGCTTAAATTGAAAGTACAAGTATTTTGTAATAAAAAACAAAGTTTAATGCTCGTACTTCGTCAAATTACTTATAATAAAAAATATCGAAATATTTTTATTATCTCCACAATATGCTTTATTTCAAAAGATGACTACAAAAGCCCTAAAGATATGCCTGAATACATAAACTAGGCGACCAGGTTGTTTTGTTTTTTAACGAAAGGCAACGGACTAAAGTCGTTTTTGGGAGTTTACGTAGTTAACGGCAAACATACTAACAAGCTCATAAATTTTTATTTTCTTCGTTGTTAAACTGAAAGTAGGCAGAGCTGTTTTGTAACACTAACAGAGAAAAAGTGCATTTGTGCAAAATTTTCCTTAAATAAATTTGTTTTTTACTTAACGAAATATATAAATAAAAATTCAAGTTAGAGAAAAGGAAATTGCGGACATTTAAGCTTTTAAGTTAAAATAATTAAAAAAAACATAAACTCTCTTTGGCAACTGTATGAATACTATTCCTGTAAAAAATTAACTGTCACTTTCTCTATTTTGAATAGAAATTTTCTTTCGCATAAAATATTTGAAACAAAAACAATATTTTAAAGTTTGTTTTTATTTTAAATGTACTCGTATTTATGCGAATGAAAATATTTATTCGAAATAGGAGAAGTACCAGTAAATTTAATTTACTTTTCTATGTTTCCAGCGATGGGATTAAAATCTTTCATTTGAACCTCCGTTTTTTGAATTAAAAAAAGCACTCATTTACAGTCAGGTGCGACAAGGGATGGAAACATTTCAGGTCAAACTATTTATATATTGTTCCTTTGACAACCGCTTTACTCTTATTAAGTTTCCGAAAACTTAATGCCTTTTTGTTTATTTAAAAGCCCTAATTGTAGCTGTCCTTGAGATCTGTGAGCACAATTTTGTGAATTTACAATGAACGAAATCACTCAAAAGTTTGAAGCTGATCTTGAAATATTGTTTTACTGTATGATACTCGTATTGGAGTAGTGTTTGGTCTTCCATCCTGTGCACATCGAAGGTGATTTCAAATATCGAAAAAGCAAAATATACAAAAAAGAGTTAAAATTTTTGGTTTGTACATAAGTTTTTTCCTTTCTTACATTTTTTTCTTAAGAAGGAATGTACAAACCAAAAATATTATTTAAAATTATAAAAGTTCAACAAAAATTCAATAAATTAAAAAAGAGTTTTCACATTTGTACAACGGGTTATAGTTCAAGTATTTTTCCAATAAAAATTTGCTGTGATCAATAATCTGTATTCATCTCACATTGAATCACATATACATTTTTGTTAATTGCCCACATTGTTTGTAAAAAAAAATCCTTCTTAAGAAAAAACTTAAGAAAGGAAAAACCTTGAACTATAACCCGTTGTACAAATGTACAAACCAAAAATTTAATTTAAAAATATTATAAAAGTTCAACAAAAATCCAATAAATTAATAACGAGTTTTATTTAAATTTGTTCTGGACCTTGGACGTATTTTTTATTTCTATCTATTAATAACAATTTTTTTTTTATTAATTTAACTATGCGAGTAAAGTTTTAAATAAATTTGCAAAGTATAAGATGCAGAGCATGGGCGGAGTAAGACACACCTTATGCCCACGATGGTATTACAAGTAATTTGCTGCGGCGCTGTCACCGCGTGGCTAACAAAGAACAGTTAGTTGAGGCAAACAATTAACAGTGAGAGCGAGACGTAAACATAAACTTTAACAGTCTGTTCATGGAACACAATTTGCTCAAAAAACGCGAAGAAATCTTGACGTTTTTCTTATTTGCGTTCATGCAACGCGAAAAAAAAACTTTTTGGACGAAAAACGTAACAATTGACATGTGCTTTCTGTCTGTGTATCGCGTTTTTACATGCCAAACAGGCGAATGCTGCGCGAATGGAAATTTTTATTCGTTGAGCAAGAAAAAAGAAGAAGCTTGAACAAAAATAAAGATTCAAATATGTAAAAATGGAAATAACAGCAAAAACAAGTATGCATACATGTTCACACATACATATATACATAAATAAACGTTCATATCCATGTTAACACGTACATACATATATGTACATATATGCAAACAATTTCCTTTTTTGCTAATTATTTAAAGAAAGGAAATAATTTAAAAATAAAAGAATAAATTAGGATCAATCCATAAAGGCATTTGTCTGATCATCAACAGAATTTGTATGACCAGCAAATATTCTATAATTTTTTTTCCAGCATAAAGATGTTTTGTTTACATACATAAATATTTATCACCGGTTTCTTTTTTCAATTGAAATAGGGTTACCGTTATTCACGATGCAAAAATATATTTTACACAAAAAAATAAACAAGATACAAATAACTTGTATAGTCGCAATACTGGGGATTGAGAATATGTATACTAATACGTGTATAAGGTAACAGAACGCAAACAATGAGAAGCGCGTTACACAGACCCAATTTCTTACGTAGTCACAAACGTGTCGCTGGTTTTCGCTTTATTTAAAACACGATCCATGAACAGACTGTAAGTTTTATCTTTATATGCGTTTCCTCCTTGGGTATAAATGGGTTAATTTACTAATAAAATTGCTTTAATTTACTTAAAAACAATTTATTTTCTTTACGCAACATTACTTACTTTCAAGCTCAAACAACAACAACAACAAACGTACGTATTGTATATAAAATTAATCAAAAATTTAATTTTCTTAAACATGATTTCATATAATTAAATTAAATACAAAGTACTCGTATTTTATGACTCTTAATAATAAACTGTATGAAATTAAACTTTCAACCATAACAGAAATTTTCCCCTTGCAGACAATAAAGCGCAAGTAGTTTTTTTCCATTCTGCTGTTCAGGGTTTATTTTTTAATACAAATTTAATATGTATAATAGTTTTGCAAAGTAGATAACTTCATTTTTCTACAAAATTTACATAATAATATTAATTCATATATTTTTTTTTTTTTCTTTTCCTTATAATTTTAAAATTTTTCCCCGTTTTGTATTTTTATCCTTCATGTACGTGAAAATATTATGAAATTCATACAACCGTTAAACACAAATACAACTAAACCAGTTTTGGTGTTGGTGTTTGTTGTGTATAATCGTCGTCGTGAGGCGCATATTAAATATCCCGGACCAGATGATGATGTACGCGAAAATATCATTAACTATGACGACGAGGGTGGCGGCGAGGATGATATGACTGCTTTTGATATAACGCCTTTGCAGATACCAATTGGTGGTCCCATGCCACCTGAATTGGCCACAATGAAAATGCCAATAATGTGTAAGTACTGCTAGACATGTAATAAAGTATAATTCGTTCAACTTTTGCGCAAACATGTTAAACTTTATAAATTCTCCTACTATGTTTGATGGTCAAACAAAATTTTATTTAAATTGTAAGTTTGCTAATACATGATAATGTCTTTTATGTTCGCATTAGATCCTGTAATGACATTGATGCCTGGCCAAGAGCCCAATGTTGGTATGTTTATTGAGGAGCATAAAAAGCGTGCCGATGGCGATCCTAATGCACCACCATTTGACGATTTGCGCAATTACGCTTACGAGGGCGGTGGCAGTACAGCCGGCTCATTAAGTTCGTTAGCTTCAGGCAAGTGATTTTATATAGTTTTGGTTTCATTGAGTTCTAGTTCTAGTTTTCTGTTTGCTGCCATAATTTTAATTGTAAAGTAAAATTTAAAGATATTGCACTCAATATTCGTAACACTTAATCTGCCTGAAAAATACAATTAGCTCAGCAGTTTAGTACGGATTAAGTAAACATCCATTTCCCCACAGAAAATTGCATTATAAGCTAATATTCGGTATATTATAAGCTAGTTCGTAGAAACAAAATTAAAAATGTTCACAAATTCTGGCATGAGGAAAACTAAAAATAAATATAAAATGGTCAGCACCCATTAAAGTGAAGTTGGCTGTAGATGGTTAAACAAACCAAACAAGACATATGCAGGAGACAGGAGCAAATGAAGTGATTTTTAAATTTATTTTCGGGCCGAAACTTCAAAAAAGAATTGAATTTTCAAATTTGTTTTACCTGATTGTTGGCTGATAACAGCTTTACGGCTTTTTTGTATGAATTTTTATTTTCCAACATTTTGTAGTTATACAAAGAAATTTTTTAAAGATATTGTGTGCTTTAGTAATTCAATGTTACACGAGAAGATATGCTCTTCGATATGGAAATGAAACGGTTTCGTTTGACAATTTTGAGAAATATTGTCAAATATTTAGCTCGAAAAAAAATTAGGATAACATATTAATTTTCCTGACGATGATAACAAATTGTTATCGACATATTGAAAATAAATACTGTTAAATTTTTTATATAACACAAAACGATCTTTTGCTGCAAAAATAAGAAATATTTACCTAAACAAGATCAAATTATTAAATATCAAATAAAATTAGGAATGTAAAAATTAAAAACAGATATTGTTAAAACATATTTCTTTTTAAATTTTCATAATTTTCTTCAACTCTTGCACTGAAAAAAAAATGCTTCGTTGTGAAACTGCTAAGTTCACCATTCCTTCGATAAGTTTCATTTCGGTTATAAAAGCTTCATTGATCGGCTGAACATTTTGTGTACTACCTCCTTATTTTTTTTTTCACCAGCGTTTAAAAAACTGCAGTCCAAGTAGCAAAATTCGTAAGATTGTGCTTTTTTTCGACTTCTCAATTTTTGGCTATTCAAACATAAAACGTGTACGTTTTAATAATTATATATCTAAATCTATACCTGTAAGCTCTGGAGTACCGCAGGGAAGCCACCTAGGTCCAATTATTTTTATATTGTTCATCAATGATCTAGCATCTGTCATAAAATTTTCCAATATTCTAACTTATGCAGACGATGTAAAAATTTTTTCTTCATGTGGGCTCTGGAATCAAAACTGCCTCCAGCTGGATTTGGACAATTTCTTTAATTGGTCTAAGCAAAACCTTTTAAAGTTAAATTTCAGCAAGTGCAAGCATATGCACTTCTCAAGAAAATCTAACCCTCATGGGCATTTTAGGCTTGGTGGCCTAGATACAGTTGAAGAATTTCTGGATCTGGGTGTTTTATTTGATAGAAAACTTATATTCAACCAACACATTAGCTTTTGCTCAAGTAAAGCAAGGGGGGTGCTTGGCTTTGTAAAGCGCTGGTCTAAAGAATTTGCTGACTTCACTGCTGTGAAACAATTGTATACATCTTTAGTCAGGCCATTACTGGAATATGGCTCGATTATATGGGACCCTTTTTATAATGTTCTTAGACATTGAATTGAGTCTATCCAAAAACAGAAAAATATTAAGTGTCATTTTTGTCTTCAAATTGATTAACGGCGATATCTGCTCGGAGTATCTGGTGTCCAAACTAAATTTTGATGTTCCCCAGTGTAGTCTTCCTCAATGTCAACCTTTATCAGTGCTTTATTACCGTCAGAATTATGCGAATGCAGATCCCTTCCGTAGATTATGTTGTTGTTTTAATGAACTGTACCACGTTATTGACTTTTCGATGAACTTAAATTTTGTTAAGCGTAGTATAATTTTAGTATTAAATTCCAGTAATTAACAAATTTTTTTTTATTGCTTATAATTTTTTTTTCCAGTTATTAGTTACTTTTTCTACTTTTTTTGGTTAATTTTTGTAATTATTTTTTAACTCATATGCGTGTACATATATAGTATCTGCCTGTAAGGAGTTATTCTCCATGGGCATAAATTAATAAATAAATAAATAAATAAATAAACTGTTGCTTCGACTTTTGATTTCAAACATGAAAACAGTCGCAGTTAAGCTAGAGACAAAAAACGAAAAGTTATACACTACGAAGACATCTGAAGTCGACATGTTTGAACAGTTTTTGGTTTGACTGACTGAGTTTGATATTTGCCTGCAGACGTGTTTCCTGTCTGTTATAACGTTGACAGGTTCAAGTCAAATGTTCACAAACACTACTCCCTCTTTGCTCCTCCTCACAACCTATTTTCCTAGTTCTGGTACAATGCACCACTGCATATATAGGGGTTATCCCCTGAGTAGTGGTCCAAGATAAAAAAAAAAACTTTATTAAGGTTACGAAAACTGTTTCAGACGTTGTGAGTATATTATGGGAGCTACTGAATAGTATAGTAAATATAATGAAAATATTTCATTGGATTAATGTAAGAATTTAGTTACCGCTACAAAACAATGTGTGCACCTATGGACACTGTGGGGAATGTGCATGAATGTGTGTTTGTTGGTGGTTGATTGAGATGACGGTTGGGGATTTCTTGTACGAGGTCGCTTCCAGGCGGAAATATATGAAGATTAGTAATTTTGGCATACTAATTGTTTCAAACTTGTTTTTGCTTAAAATTTTGCCGCTTAAAATTGAAGTGAGTCTCTTATTAAAGAAAACATCTAGCTAGCAAATAAAAAGTAGTAAGTTTAAAAACTTTAACATAAAATGCACATGTCCTTTAACAATTTAATTTTTCCGTTACGCTCCCCTCATTATACAAATTTCCAGAACCCATTCCATTCATTCAATATATTATAATATAATGCTACGAGTAGAATCAAGAAAATTAGCGCCAACAGCCAACTAGTGAAATTGTAAATTTTTGACTGCCAATTTACCAATATCGAAAGAAAATGTATGCGAGAGAAATGTAGTCACTCACATTCGAATCAGTTTGGGTTTGTTTACCTCGCTGTTATTCGTTGGCTTGAACTTATGTATTTTAATTGAATTTTGTCACATCGTTCACATAGAACCAAATCAATTTTCTTTCCCCTAGAAAGCGAACGAACTTATTCTTTCGATATCGGCAAACTGGCTTTGAATGTTTTATTTTTTTTTATTAAAACAGTTAATGTAAATATTTGTTTGTTTAAAATTACAGGCCTACGCCTAAGACTATACTCTAATACAGCCGAATATTGGGTGTAATTAAACAATTAAAACAAAACATAATTAAATGGAGCATATTTTTATATTTTTGTGAAGTAAAGTTTTTGAATTTTCTTAAAGTTTAAATATAAGTTTCGATAATTGTTGGTCTATTATTCACAGTTCTTATTTGGTAAAAAAAAAGAAAATCTAAAATGTTTAATGAAAGAAACTACACACAAAATCAAAACTATATTATCATTCCGCAATAATAACATAATTTTAACTACAATATATATTTTTGTAAAGTGTATTATATTAGTTTTACATTACGGTCGCAACAATAACAAAGTAACAGATATAAAAGTTTTGGAAACATTCTGAATCCAGGAAACTTTAACCTTGTGATTTTATAGTGAAGTGCTAAAAATTATTCTATTTACGTTATACGAAATGAATGGAGTATTTATGAAAAGGCAAAAGTTTATTGTGAGCTCTATTAGATCATTTATGTCATCAATTATTTTTGAAGTAAAAGTCATTGCTAGTTTTGAGAATGAAAAGAAAATGGACTTAATCAAGTCTTCATTTATTTTACAATTTATTTGAAAATACTACAGCTCAACTAATCATAATTATTACTTACATTGTTAATTTAAATCATTCAGGTTCGAAAATACCAGATAACTCTAAGCCAGACAGTATGTGTAATTGGCCAGCACCTGCCTTGGCGGCCTTATCTGAGAGGTGGCTTAATTCCACGGATTGAACTAATTGACGTTTCACTAGCGCTTTCATATGGCTTGCTAAGCTCGCACAGGGGGCAAATTTTTGCTATTTTTCATATGGCTTGTTAAGCTCGCACAGGTGGCAACTTTTTGCCATTTGTTTGTAGTTAGATATAAAAATCCGAGGCACAGTTAAGGTCAGGATCTGATGGGCATACAGATGGGATGGTAAAGATCCAGCTTAAGAGCTGTAAAACCAGTAAAAACTTCAATTGTTATGGATTGCACAGGTCGAACTGAGCTTAGCATGGCCCCGGTTTATTAAATATACGACTATTATTGCTAGAGATCTGATCCTGGCCCTGATAATGGCACATTAATGCGAGGGGATTAATTCTTCCATTTAATTATTTCTACAAAAGTTGTAGGGAAGTTTTGAGTACTTCCACTCTCGGTTGAGTACTGTCTCTCGCGGATTCCAGCATGATTTGGGGACTGCAGGCGGATTGGATTATTTCATCCCTTCCTCAGTTTGGTTCTCAGCTGGGCTGATGATATGTAGATCATCTGAGAAACCTACAATTTTCAAGCACAAGCGGTCAACCTGTTGAACCTAATCTAACTGTTTCATTTAGGGAAAATATTCCACGACAAATTATTATTGAACTTAGTTGCCACTAAAATTATATACTTAGTATAAATTGCATTTCAAAGAACTGTGAATAAATACATATGTAGATTTTGAGAAAATTGTGTTTCCGAATTATTAACTTAAACTTTGTTTTTTCCTTTTTTTTTACACAAACTTAAATCAACAGGAACTGATGACGAATGCCAAGAATATGATTACTTAGGAGCTTGGGGACCTCGATTTGACAAGTTGGCCAACATGTATGGACCCGAAGCACCCAATCACACTACCGACTTAGAATTGTAAGTTTAAAACAAAAAATATTAAGAGAGAAAAAACAAAAGTGAAGAGAATCAAACAAATAAACACACTGGAGAGGTAACCGAAATAAATTGATTTCATCCAACTTAATTACAAAAAAAAAATTCCAAAAGTAAAACGAAACAAAGCGGATTAAGAAGAAGGAAAAAAAAAACAATTAAAAATTCAAATATACAATATAAACAAAGAAAAATTTGATTACAAAACCCACAAAGCTAAAAATCGAAATAAAAACTAAAACAAATTGACGAAAGAGGATACAAAAAATCTCCACCACAAGATGAACGAACAATTTAAAATAAAAACAAAAACACCCGTTTGAGATTACTAAACAAGATTAAAAAAAAAAAACAAAAACAAAAAAGGAAAAATAACACCTAAAGAAATAAAAGAATTAAGAAAATGGAAATTCAAACACCGAATGTGAATAGAAAATAATTTCAAATTTAAACCTCGAAAAAAAGCAAGAACAAATTTACATCACTACCAAAGATTTAAGTCGTTTTCAGACTAAAAGGAAAGTAAAACAAAATATTATTAAAAGAAAATTACATTTCAACTAACAAATAAACGGAATCCAACTACATTTGTATTATACAATCACGTGCATACAAACCATAAATATCCACAAAACACCTACATGCATACACATGTGTGTTCTTCCATCAATCCACAAGACACATCCTCCTCCATATAAATACATACATACACACACACACACATGCATGCGTACGAATAGTAAAAGAAAAAAGAAAAAACCCAAAACAAAAAATCATTTCGCCATTAATTTTCCAAATGGCAATTAAATACATACAAACGTAAAAACAAAACAACAAAAAATTAAGATAAAGTTGAAATGAAAAAACAAACAGAATGAAACGAAAACTACATTTAGGACTTACGAGTAATGAATAAAAGGAAAACCAAAGTCTTTAATTTATAAGTAACAACATAATTATAATGAAATTAGTTTTTTAAAACAAAAATTTAAAAAATAAAAAATAAATAGTTATACAATTTTGTACATTCTTTAGTGATAATTTCTATATTTTTAAAGTCAACTTTTTATTTATTATTATTTTTTATGCATATTATTTAAAAAATTTTTTTTTAAATAGTTTTATTTTTAATATATACTCATTCGTATACATATAAATACAAAAAACAACAACGATATTAAGAGAATAAAAACAATTTTTGGTTTCATTTTATTTTTATAGAAAATACAACAAATACACAGGAATTGAGTTAGGACAACAAATGATAAACAAAACACACACAAACACACACACCCGCATACACACTAACATGCCTATTTATTAAATAAATTCTTATTTTTATTAAGATCGTACAGGGGAGGATACGATCCGAAGTGTTTAGATTTGATTGGTCGTAAAATATTACAGAAAAGCCAACAGAGTTGCATTTTATCAAGAATCATTTAGAATAACACAAAGTTTAGAGTTATAGCTTTATTCCTAATGACGCATACAGCCTTGTCAAGTGTAAAATTTTAAACCACATCAAAATGCGGGACGAAGAGCGCGTTACTTCAACAAAAATGCTGCAAGTTTAGATTTTTTCTTTTGATTTTTAACCGCATTTTTTATATTAAAATCATGACGATGAAGTTTAAATGGCTGTTAGACGATCAAACTGTGCTTGAAAGCACTGTCTGATGGCATGCCATCAAAATTGATCAACAGCTAAAATTTGCACATCTCAAAATTGAGCTGTAGTGCGATTCTGGCGTGTTTGTTTAGAACAATCATCCTATTGTTGCTATCAACCATGTTCCATGTTCAATTAAGCGTTCTCCATTGACTTTTAGGTGTTTTAAGAAAGGCGTTTCGGTTGCTGTCTACAAAAAAAAAGACAATTTTTTAATTTGTTTTTTTTTTTTCTTTTAATAGAGAATGTGCAAAATTTTTGCAACTTTTCATTGAAACAAAATGAAAACATAATAGCCCTATTCACGATTTTGTGCAAATGGCCTTGCATCATTGCATTTGTAAAATAGTGGAGCATATTTTTACTTTACAAAAACAAAACACACCCAAAAATTTCACTTTTGCAATTGCAGTAATATGCAACCTCAAATGCACAAGATTGTGAATCGAGCTATAATATTTTAATTGTGAATAATATTATTTCCTTTTGCAAGCTCAGTTTAAGCAAATTCAATCAGTTCACTTCTAATATACACATGCGATTTGAAGTCGCCAATTTAAGCGATATGCATTTACCAGGGTGCGAATTCTGTGACTTGTAACAATAACAAAATTTTTAAAATTGTCAACTAATATTGTCGGTTGCAGTAACGATTGTGCAATTCTGTAAAATATATAACAACATTGACAAAATCTTGAAAACTGTGAAAAGAAAAAAAACAAAAAATATTATTTTATTTATTTATTTAATGTTTTTATTTAATTTAATTTACAAAGGAACCCCATAAAATAATTGTAAGCTCAACATTGAGAAAATTCTATACTATTTAATTATAGTCAATTTAATGATGTATTATTTGTATTATTGCTCAACAGATACTATTTATTTATACCCCTGAAGATGTTAGAATAAAGCTAACGAAACGTTAGGAAAAAATATAAAAAAAATTATTTTAATTTCATCTGACCATATTGAAGCCCGAAGGTAACCCCTTTTAAACAATAAAGATTTTAATAAATGGTCATAAAAAGAAAACTTAAAAAATATTATCGCCCAACTACAAGCAGTTGGAGTTTTTTGGAATTTTCAAGTTTGTCAAATGACAAGTAAATAATAAGTGTTGATAAATATGCTAGAGAATAGCGGAATTGTCAAATTGATTGTTAGATTTTTTAACAATAAAAAGTATTATTAAAATTAGATCGCACTATAGAATATATATTTGGCGATTTCAAATTGCAAAACTATACTTCTTGCGTAATAAGTTTGTTAGAACACCTTTTTGGCGTTTTCAAATCGAAAACGCTAAATTTAAGCGAGTTGCTGAGAATATGCCTGAATAATTATAACGACATGTTATAAAACTTTTTACTCAGTAGCATTTTTTTAATTATATTCGCTGTCGAGCGAAATCAGCTGTTATTATCATGTAAACAATAATATAACTGATAAAAACAATAATACAACTGTTTACCATCGATGAAGTATGTCGACGAAATTTGTCGAAAAAAATTACCATTATCGATTATCGTTAAAGCCCAAAGAAAATATCTATTACAAAATAATATGTAGCAATATTGCTTGACTTTTCTAAGGCCTTTGATTTCATTAATCATAACGTGCTTCTTCACAAATTCTACAGTAAAACAGTACACTAAACTTATAAAGCCTTCCTTACCTATCGTAGTCAGTTTACCGTAATGCAGGATAGGGTCTCCTCAACTGCAAGGACTTAAATGGTGTTAGTCTGTTGGAGTCCAATATTAATAGCGACTTAGAATGTATATTGGATTGGTCTGAATTGAATTACTTAACTCTGAACCCATCGACAACTCGAGCTGTTTCTTTTTATAATAGTGAATCAAATACTTCGTTAGTGTTGGGTAATGATTCGATTGAGTTTGTTCATTGCATACAGTCTTTGGGCATGTATTTGGACAGTGACTTGAATTTTTCTGTGCATGTGAATCGTGTTGTTTCTTCCATATAATTTGTGTTAAAACGTTTTTATGCACTGGGTGGCTTCTTGCCAACATATATAAAGAAGAGATTGATTTTCACCACATGTATTATTATTATCCTTTACTATTATTCAGACAGCCTTTTTTATATTATATTTATTGAAAGTGTAGCCAATATCGCCTTCTATTTCCAAACTTCTTGCAGACTTTTTAAGATATGAAAAAAGATAAGTGCACAAATAGCGCTATTTAGTTAAAAAAAAGTGGAAGTGAAAAATGCGACTTTTTATCAATTTAGGCCAAGTCCACAACGCACTGAATTATAACCTAAATTATAATTTCAGTTGTAAAAGAAACACAGGCAGCAAATTACCAACGTCTTAGATTACTCATCATGTACGTATCCTCCCATAATTTATTTTTAATTTTATTTATCCAGGACCCAGAACACTCAAACAAGTACTCCATACCTTTAAAAGAGATGCGTTTGTAGGTAAAAAAAATCCATGTTAACTATGAAAAGCAATACCTGTTAGTCTAGGTGTAACTCAAAAACGGGTAGCGCATGAAAAGCGTGCTTTATTGTATAATCTTAAGTTGTTATTTAATGATATACAAATACGTTTTATTTTTTATCCACTAAAGCGACACAGATGTATCCATCAGCAATTTATTTCAGCAAGATAAAGGAAATGGCAGATAAGGTTTACTGAGTTGGTAGGCCGAAGGCCATTTAGAGCATCAGCAATTAACCAACTAACCCGTCTGACCATCACTTCTGGTTGCTTACATTACAGATATCTGTTGCAAGAAAACAGTACTCAGGGTATTAGTAGCCTCCAAAAACGGCAGTGGGCCATAGACCAGACCGTTGTAGCCAATGTGGGCACCTCAACCATGGTCATCGCCAGGATGGTCTGCAAGCAGAATCTCCCGGGGGCTTTGCAGATCCCCGTGTGGCCAATTTAAAGCCTTGGTACGGATTTTGGTTATACGGCTTCCTAAAGTTTTGTTTGCTACAATAAACGAGGGACTCCTTCCTCTCTATGCCTCAGAAAGAAAGAAAGTGCCCTGCTTTGGTATACATGAAGGCAAACCCTGCTCCCCGGGGGGAAAGACATATTGACAGTTTTGAAATTGATTTACATTAGCACCTGCTATGACGTCCTATTCTGATGATGGCCTCCACTCCACGGGGTGAATTACTTGTTGCTTGCTAGGCTTACACAAGTGGCAACTTTTCGCTATAAGTTTGTAGCCCTATAGACCAACCTCTTGCCTAGGACATCGGGACTTGTAATTCCCTCTTTACAAAATTTCCCAACAGTCAATGGAAGATAAGGCTTAATGAGTTGGTAAGCCGTCCAACCATCACTCCTTGTTTCTTACAGTAATCAAGTAATCTGTTGCAAGACAACAGCAACCCAGGGAGTTGTTAGCCGGCATGCACCATAGTTATAAGGGAAACTAATTCCCCTTCCTGCGTTTTTAGGTTTAAACCTCAGCCAGAGCGTTTCAGCCGATACGAGATAGAGGATGCACAATAAATCCTATTCGATATTGAATATTAGCATCAGAAAGACATTTTTTCCTAAAAGTCATATGTCTTTGGAACGAATTTTTTTTAAATAAACAAGACCCTAAGCAGTGCTAGGCACCTCAAATCTGCAATTTTTCCCATTTTGCTTAAAATTCAGTTTTATGTTTTGTAATTTTTAACTAACGCACTAGACGTGTAGCAAATGCTTGCATGAGCATGAACTGTCGTTATCATCTGCAAAACCAATTAAATTAAATTTATAGTTCACTTAAAAGTATATAAAATATATTGATAAAAAAATTTAATTGAATTTGTTTTTGTAGCACATTTGAGGTGCGCCACCCTGTATTTTGTTTGCACCATCAGACAATCAGAATGACGAGAGAATAAAACTTTCGTTTGATTTTCAAGATTAGCTTTTCAGCAAGAACAATTTTCCTAAATATATATATTCGCATATGTACTTTTGAAGGTTAAAATATATATTTCCAAGTTGCAAAAACAAAAAATCACGCTTCCATTTGATCAATAAATAAAAATTTGGTTTAGTTCAGACATCCCTAAAAGAATTGCATATATCGATTGATTTGGCTGGCAGGACTCTCGTAGTCTAAAGCGCAGCTCAATTAGTTGATTAATGAAACCAAGTGTTTATGTTGGTCCAGCATTTACTTGTTATAACCGCACATACATACATACATATATTTATATATATTTTAGTTTTTGCTCCTACATAAAATACATGAAAAAACAATAAAAAACCGACAAACAATATCTTAAATATTTAGGGAATCTCCATTACAAAATAATCAACTGATTTAAAAATAAATAAAAATGAAATTTACTGTTATTAAACTAACCGTTAAATTGTGACCACAAGAAGCACCTTCCAATTAAATTTTTTATGTTTTAATAATGTTTACATAAACGTTAAATGTTTTTTAATAAAAATTTCTTTTCCACCAATTGAGATTTTAAACAAATATTTATTACATACTTACATATAACTAATTAAACAACCACACTTTTTTTATAAAGCAATTATTATGAATGAAAAAAACAAAATGTGAAATGATATTATTACTTAATTATATATAAAGAAAAATATATATACCTAAATTATATTAATTAATTAATTCAATTTTACACAAAACAAGAAAATGAATACCCAAAGACTGTTTTCGTTCCATCACTATTATATAACATTTTTAATAAAAATAAAAAAAAAGTTTTTAAATTAACAAAAAAAAAACAAACCCCAATTCATTTCATGATTTAAGAAACCGCATGTTTTCATAAACTTGTTAAAGTTTACTTTTAAAAGTATAAGCTTAAAATAAAAATAATGCAATGCATTGTTGCACTTTGACTGGAAATAAATATGATAAAGTTTAGCCGAAACCATCATGGGCCCGCAGCTGCTTTGGCTTCTAGTTAATGGAAAATATCAGTGACCCTAAAATCTGCTATAAGTTTGTCGAAAATATCACCTAAACTTTATCATAAGTTATTTATATATACATATGTAAATATTTGCCAAAGACTTACGGAAACTTAAAGCACACTCTACGCATCTCACATATTTTTTTCGCTTTAAGATTTTCTTCAATCAAAATGTTGTTACGAGAATTGTTTTAAATGTATTTGTGCCAGCGAACGAACATCATAAACAAAACAATACTTATTATATATCTGTGGCGAGAAGCTCTCGCGTCGAAAACTTGTAAAACAAATTATTCCATCGTTTCTCGAAAAGTGAGAAAAAACTGCGTCTGTAACTCATGTCGAAAACTATCCAAAGCGATTACGTCGTTACGTTAGAAATATCTGAAAATATAAAACGATGGCGACATGCAATTTTAAAAATGAAAGCGCCAGCCACAATTAGTACCGCCGCCGACCAAAAATTACTAAAGCTAAGAAATTTTGTTCGACGGCCTCATATTATAACCGCCGGCTGTTCTAGAAAATGTGTGGTATGGCTCGAACGTACATTTTATTTACAAATACATACTTATGCACAAAATTTTGTAACATTAAAAAACAATTGCAATTTTTGAATTCTGAAAAAAGTATTACAGTATATTGTTGGGTCGCAAATTAATATTGTAGAAATTACAAACTTATATAAGTATTCCCTTAAAACTTGTTGTGTGAAGGGTATAAAAATTAAATAGTTAAAATAAAACAACAATCATTCTAAACTGTGTAAATATATAAGTGAAACTCAATTTAACTGCAAAATACTTATTTTTTTTAGCATTATTATTCATTTAATGATAATTATTGTTATTTGAAATACTATCTCACAGACTTTTTATTTGCGAGAAATACTGACGGGAAATTTTTTCGCAAAAGTTTTACAGACACAGTTTTTCTGTAAAATGGCGAGTAATTTCCTTACGTGACGGCTATTACTCACCAAGAAAAGTTATAGCTACAGTTTACAGTTACAGCAGCTGTTTGTTTTAACTTTGTTTCAATTCACACGTTTCAGTCGAAAAGTTCCTCGTGGCGAGAGTTACAGAACACAGCCACTGATTTGAGCGCTAAGCACATTCAAGTTAAAAGAGTATTGGCTGTAAATGTGACTAGGCACACCAGTCTCAGTGGGTTGCTGGTTTAGTTGTGCTGTCTCAAAGAGATATGCAGCCTGTGAGACCTATTCAAGTCCCCAGAACCATGCCAGGCATTACTGGTTTGCCCAGATACAATGCTCACATAAATGGCTGGACACTCATTGAGGAAATGCTCAACACTATCTTCCTCCTCCCCATCTCTACAACTTCTACAGCAATCATTGAATGAAATACTTACTGCCTTATTTATAAAAAAGTTATTGCACTGATTTTTATAGAAAATTTGTGCAATAAGAGCTTAATAAACATGAAAACATTTTTATAAATAAGGCCGTTCATCTTTACCTATGTGGCAAAATTCCAACGGAACTACGGCTGCAGTACGCAACCTTCACGGGGGAAGACCACGCTGGACCATAGTCCCCTTACACTCAAACACAGGCCGTTTTAGCCACACTTTCCGGTAAGTAAGCTCAGCAGTTCATCTATCCTGTACAATTCCTACAAGTTGATGTTGAACTTGCGTCTAACAGCTTTTAAGCGGGCACGTACTAAACTGACATTGGCTCCTTATTCTCTTACCCCAGACAGTTAGTCGCCTACAATATTTCCCAGTACTTCATTGGTACCCAACCCCAAGTTTAAATATTTCGCTTTTTCATTAAGAGACACCCAACATTCTACGACCAATCTGGATGCCGTTAACTTAGCCTTACCTATTCTGATATTCACCCGGTACATTCTATAGTACCTGGTATTGTATAGATAGCCCATTATTGTTATGATACCTGATACTCTGATACTGGGAAATAAAGATGACAAATTCCAAATATTGGTTCCAAGCATGACCAATCTATTTGGTCTATTTTCAAGACTGCTGCGTCAAATCTGTTATCGGCTAACAGAAGTGGAACAGGTGGAAGGTAATCAAAATTTGTCAGAAGGTCCATCTTTCCTTCCTTCTGCCGCCACTTTCTACACCACACTGGCATTTAGACTGGCCGAGCAGGTGAATACTTTCTTGAGCATGAGACCAGCTGGCAGCCAAAGTATCGGTGGCGTGGCGCAACAAACATCAATTACCCTCAGAGCGATGTGCTTAGAATCCTTGTGTAATTCTGTACTGGGTACTCTTCTTCAAAGTTTTCTACCACACCAGCATGCAATACGTCAATATGGGTTTTATTGTCATGTCAAAGAACCAGCAGTTGTTCCAAAGTTTTAGACCGTAGAGTTTATTAATGGTCTTTCCATAGAAATACAAAGCCATAAGCCTTGTCTGCTCTCCAGATTGGGTGATCTTCAGCCATGGCAGGTGGAAAGCAAGATAGATTCCTAGTTGTTTCGCCAAACCCTCGTTGGCATAGTGCCAAAAGCATCAATCAGCATCAAAACGGAAGTATGTAGTATCCTTTCTCTAACTCTGCAAGAGGTAATTTTCTACAAAGCGTTTCATGATACAAGTGCCGCATATGTTAATATGGACTTTATTACCGTGCTAAATAGCCAGCTGGAGCTCCAAGGACTTTACCCCAAGTTGCTCAATGGATTTTTGATACAAATACTATGCAACAGCAACCTTTCCCGCTCTTGATTGGGCATTATTTTGCCAGGAGAATTTAGAAACAAGATAGACTCCCAGATGCCTCGCACTGTCCGCCATTGTACGCTCAAACCCTCTCAAAGTTGGTTTAGAAAAAGAGTATTCTTACATCTAGGGGTGAAAAGTACAAGTTCTGTATTCTGTAGATTTGTACTGAGTGCAGGAGGGTTATTCTCTATTGCGATGCAAGTTCGATGCGAAAGGTAGATGCGATAGGAGTATAATTCGGTATTCTGTGCTGTTTGCGCAAACTTTTTCGCGAAATAGTTTAATAATGATATAACACTGGTATCACAAAATAAACAATAGCGAAGAATGATTAAATAAAATGTGCAAAAGGAAAATTAAATGTGAAAAGAAAATACGAAAACGCAATACAGGGTACCAATTCTTCGATTTTTCTTTCGCATCGCAATAGAAAGTAACCCTCCAGACTGCAAACACTGTGAGAAAGAGTCTGGGTACTCACACTGCCACGGCAATATCAGCAGCATATGCCACAGGGATTCTAATGACGCTCTTAGGGCAAGGTTCGATAGAAGAGAACAAGAAACTTTCCCCTGCAGAGCGCTCCTGTTTGCCACCCTACATATAGCATAACTCATTCTAGTTAGTGCCAGTGACATTAGGAATATTCTGTCTACGTTACTGCGCTCATGCCAGGTGTACAAATGTACATGCTTTGCTTGTCTGATATTTTTGGGTTTCAGCACACCGTTTAAGTCCATAAGCTTTTTGTTGGGGGCTATGTCATGAGTGGAAGAGAACTCGTCAACTTTTTGGCTGTAGAGTGTGTTTCCCATGCTCTTCACTTTGTGTAGATTTTTAAATCTTTGGCAGTACTGTTACAACAACCTGCATTATTTCATAAAATAAATAAATAATTAAAAACTATTAGGCTAAAAACATATTTAAGTAAAACAACTGACGGCATTATTCATAGAAAACTATTTTACTTTTTCAATTAAAGCAAAATAAAATAATTTTCATGGAAAGCTTTAATGAATAATCGAATATTTTTTTATGAACAAGGCTAAAATTTATTTAAAAAAAAAAACAAACAACAAAAATTTAAACTCATTGATTTTTAATACTTTAAATTTCAATTACAAAAAAGCTAATTAATTAATAACTCCGAAAAAAGAAAACATTATTTAAAAATTTACTGCATTATAAAATAAGAATTGATTGACAAAAAAATATGAAAACAAAACTTCACAATTAATTCTTGAGCTCACAATAAAATTCGATTATAATAAATTATATATTGGCAAGCAGAAAAAAAAATTAAGTAAATTTAGCAATAAATAAAAAAAAATACAATAGGAAAAATGGATAAATAAGAAACTAATAAATTAAAAAAAAGCAGACCTTTTTAGAAAGAACTTAGTGCAATTCATTGAAGTAAAATAAATAATATATTAAAGCATAAAAAATATACAATAAAGAAACCAAAAACAAAACAGAAAACTATTTAAAACTAACTGTAAATAATTTTAGCACGTAAAAGTAGTAAAAACAACAAAAATCAAATAAACCTTAAAACATAAAAGTGTCATTAAGTCATTAATTATAAAATGGTAAAATACAAAAAAAAAAAACAAAAAAACAAAAACAAAACTCATATAAACAAAATTTGAACTAATTTATATATAGTTTATTAATTATAGAAACCATATACATATTAATTATTAAAAACAACAAACATAAATTAAAATAATTTTTTAAGACACATTTAAAATTAAACAAAAAAAAACAACAAAATAAGACACAAACAGAAAAATCTTATTAATTGACGGAAAAAGCAGTATTTGTATGTTTTATTTAAAATTAAAGGTAATACTTAAAACCAAAATTTATTAGTCAAGTAAGTGTAAATTCGAAAAACAAAAACATAAGTAACAAACAAAAAAACAAAAAAACGATGTCCTAGTATGTCCTTTACAAAAAAAGCCTATGTGAAATAATAAAGAAAAAAAAAAAACAGAAAATACATATGAAATGTTAAACAAAACTAAAAAAAACAATTGTTTTCATATCTTAAAAGAAAGATAAATTCAACACAAGGTAACTATTTTTCCATACAAATTATTTTTTAAGACATAACAACGTTCGAGAGTTCAGCTAGTTTCAAATAAAATATGAAATACATTTTCAGACGTGTTGACAATCTAAATGTCAGATAAAGACGACTTCTGAGACGAAAAAACGAAACAACTCCAAAATACATAATTTGTGCGTGTGCTACTTCTCACTCTCTTTAAATATCTATGAAACAAAATCAGTGATTTTGTTTCATAGATATATGAAAAGTGTTCATAATAATAATGAAGTTTTGCCATAGAATTAGTGAACAAAACACATTAAACCAACGATTTATTTTCATATCTCTAATGAAAAGGTTTCATTATTGCAATGAATATGTGTCAGGCTATTAATGATATATTTTCATTGCATTAAGAATAAACTTCATAAATTTAATGAAATATGTTCATTCTGCCTAATATTTCTCAATTCATAATACAGTGAAACTTTTTTCATTAATGACATGAATTGCTTTTAATAATTGCTAATTTAATAACGAAATTCATACATGGAATGAAGTTTTTTCTCTTAGTGTAGTGGACGGGTGTAGTGCTCTTCAAGCTGAAATATTGACAGCGGTTAGATGGCTGTCGTTTAACAAAATATACGGCAAAGACATAATAACAACGGAAAGTAAGGCTGCCATCAATACCCTGATTGGAATATACACCGATTGCAGTCTAGTCAAGGAATGCTTGGTGTTGTTAAATAAAATGGCGAGACATCTCTGACGAATAAGGGCATTTTATCTTTTGTGTGGACAAACTTTATAGTCGTGCTGGAAAATTACAAAGCTTAAAGCTCAAAAAAGATGGCTCACAGAACCCACATGCGTTATATCGCCTACTAACTCTAAGAATGCGGACGAGCTCTTAAGCCTGCCCAGATCTACCTGACAGCCGTTGTAGCAGTAATCACTGGACACTGTCTATTTCAGAACCATACCAGGAGGCTTAGTTTACCTTGCAACGAGTTCTGCTGCCAAGCCGAAGGCGAGCAGGTCATTTACCTCCTCGGAACGACCAACTAAGGCGAGAAGAGTTTCAATAGCCTACCATGTCTGTCAATCTAACCGCGCTTGATCTTCCATTAGAAACAGCAGATGGATAGTATTGTAGCACATAGCCCTACATCAAGCATTTTCCCACCTTCCCCCTTTCCAAAACCAGTAAATGCACCAATTTCTACTTCACCGAACTATGTCCCTCTTTTCTTTCTGCCTCTTTTTCATGCCATTACAAAGGGAACTGATAAGGACCCACGTAAGTTGGACAACTAAAGGCCTAACCATAATGAGCATAGACTGGGTCAAGCCAAATGTGTATAACTATAATGTACTTAATGAAACTTTTCGTTAAGTTTCGTCTAATGTCAGTTGCTTAAGCAAAGTACGCAACTGAACCCATCTTCTGTACGGAATAATTTATTTTCAGAAGTTTGTGCGTGTGTTTGCAAAAATTATTAAAATAACGAAAAATTTGAGCAAACAAATTTGTATTTAATTTAATAGAAATGTGTTTTAGCTTTCATTCCATTTTTAATTAAACACATTACTTCAAAATTCTTTTTACTTTTTCTTTGAAAAATATTGCATACAAATACTTTGTTGTTATTTTTAGTACTTTTTTTACTCAGAAAAGACACAAGTATTACGAAGTTGTGCAACAATGGGTTTAAAGTCATTAAGTTCATATAAGTACATTATGGCCAACTAAAAGTCGTTTCAGATTCACATATGCTTAAGCCAATCTATGCACATTATGGTTAGGCCTTAAGAATACACTTGGGAACCCAGCGGGCTGCCTACTTAGCATAACATAGACTACATATCTTCTAACCTACAAATTGACTTTAAAAGTGGAACAAGCAATGATATGCTATATTCCTTATATTGCAAAACTTACATTGAGATTGTTCTAAAAGCAATACGAGTAGACTGTAACATTATAGATCGCCTTACTTCGAGCCATTTGTGCAACTATTTAGTATTTTAGTTCACAAATTGTTATTTTTGCATTCAACAGTTTTTTAAATTAACTATAACTATTTTATTAAGCCATAAACATATTTTTAGTATAAACAATAACAAAACTTACTATTATATATAAAAATGTGGAAGCCTTCTATGAGAGGCACTTGTCCTTTTCTTAAAGAACGCATTTATTTGTCTTATTTTTCTTTTACATTTCCTTGAAATTTATTGTTATCGTGTTAAGGGTCTGCTTGGCTACATTATTATTATTATTTACTTTATTTATTTTGTTATACAACGAGGACACTATGTCCTGTTGATGTTTTTTTTACGAGCAGTTGCGTTTCTCCTGATACTTCAAGTGCAGCAAGCAAAAAATTTTAAATTTCGTATGCACATACAAACAAACAAACATACATACAAACAGGACTGTGTCTTTAATAACCTTTGAATTGAATAGCATACAAGTATTGAAGTTACAACGCTTTTTAAGAATTTTCTGCTTAGTCGAAAGTAAATAATAGATCCAAGTTGTTATTTGTTGGTTTGAGTTCGTTTTGGTTTCTTAACATAAGAGGGATTTTTATTTTAACACTAATTGCCATGATCAATAACTCTTGATCAAAGAAGAAAAGAAAAATTAATTGAATACTTAGCGAGAGGTCAACGAGTAGTACAGTGGCTACGAAAAATAATAGAACAAAGTGTCTTCATTATTGAAAAATATTTCAAATGGATGTTGATTTTGCGGGCAAAATAATCCTAAACAAAATCATTGCTGTAACTAGGTGGAATCAGAAGCGCAGATGTAAATGTTTCTATAGAAAGAGGTGAAAACAATTAAAGAAAGTGAAAAAGAAATTTGCAGCCCAATTATGAATATTCTCGCGGAATTTATTTCCCACGGAATTTATTCCACTCGGAATTTACTTTTCACATAAAGTACTTTTTTCAATTCAAATTAATTAATTAATTCATAATTTTTGTTAACTTGAACATAGGAATTGAACATTTGATCACCTTTTAGTGTTTTCACTGAAGGGGGAGAAGGAGAAATTAAAAAAACATTTGTTATTTTTGTTCATAATTGGAGGAAAGAGGAAAGTGAAAAAACTCCCACGGAAATTTCATTTGTAATTGGGGTGTTAATAAAATATTATTGATAACAGTTGATAATAACAAGCAAACCTATTTGAGGTTTTTATCGTTTCTTTAGAATTTTCATACTCTTATGAGTACTCTCACGTTCATGAGCATCTACAAAGAGTTTCCACAAACAAAGTATTATAAGCTTTTTACATTGTAGTACAACAACTGCTAATGCAGCCAGCCACCTTTTAATTGTACTATGAGTGAGAGTAAAAATATTCCCGTTTTTTCCAATAAATATTTACCGGCTCCATTACCAATACAGATGTTGAACTCTGCATTTTCATGTTTTCTTCGTGTTCTTTTTTTTCTTTTCTCCTACTTTTTTTTTTTTTTTGTTGTCTCTTATAAAGTACTTAACACTGTCAGAATATAATTTTTTTATTTATTTTAAAAATCTCAAAGTATTTTTGCGTGTCTCCCACAATACTTGAAAAGTAAACTATTTGCAACAGCAAAATAGCCAAAAGTATGAGAGTTGTTTTCAAAACAATTTCTATTAGAAAGTTTTGTCGCATGTCGTTCGTAAAGTTTCAAACTGAATACTTTTTAAAAGTAAAACAATTGTTTTTGAGTCAATTGTTGTTAAATCTGTTGGGATAAAAATGAAAATCCTGATAATGTTTAAATAACAAATTTATACTTAAAGTTGTTTTCTATTGCCAAGAATATACAAAATAGTTTAAATAGAATAAAGAGATAAGTACTTTTGAAAATGGCTGTAAGTATGATAGACCAATAAAGTTTAGTTAGTTTTACAATTTGTTTTTAATTGTCAATACGAGTATTTGAAGCTTAAAGCTTAAATGTATGAAATAATTAAGATGCCAACTGTTATATAATCAATCACTGTGGCTTTACTTGAACTATAGTTGGCAGATATAAAAGATTTAAATATTTTGTTAAGTACAATTCGAGGCCAATCTTAAAATTATGTTTCAATGTCAAAAACTGTTTGCATGAATTTCAATACTCCATATACATAAATTACTTTTCAAAAATGTAAACAATACATTTTAAAAGAAGGAAAAACATATCACATGCCATAGCGTTGCCACCTTACTTTCGTGAATACATCTTGCACACTTCTTGGAAAAGCTGCCTTACCATTCGAGTGTAAAATTTCGGCGGCGTTGACGCACTTGGATAAATGCCAGGTCAGAGAAGGCAATTTTAGTCGGGCAATTATTTATAGAAATTGGTTGGTGAGCTCAACATAACTTTCAGACACAGGTAAGGTTGTGTCGGCTTTATTTTTCGCTTAACAATTGTTACCACAAAATGTATTTTACTAAATGGAATATTTTCTAATAGTTATTTTATTTTATGGGAAGATGTTAACATTTTCGAAAAATGACAGTAGATGTTAGATGCTGATCGGTAAAAAAAAAGTCTATAGGGGAGCTTTACCAGGTAGCTGTGTTTCGTTTCCTTTGCGTAAATTTTTTGTTCACAAGGCACATACATAACTTTGAAACAACACAAAGACTTTGTTGTTTTCTTTATTGAGAAACAAAATTTTGACAACAATTTGGAATTTCTAACAACAAAATACATGTCAAGGCAGCTTTAATACGGTTGTGGAATAAGCACAGCTGTCTATCTTTTCCTTTGCGTAAGTTTGTCAAAAACTCATAGACTTATTTACTTTTTCAAACAAAATTTTGACAACTGTTCGAACATTCTACCAACAAAATACATGCTGATGTTTTTTGGTGTTTTATTTATTGTAGTTCTCCCACTACCTATTATAAAGCTGCCTTGGATACATGTGATATATTTCGGTACTGCATTTATTTTACTTCTGGCAGTACCGGACAAAGCTGCTGTGGTACTAAACACGTTGCTCGTTTCTACCCGAACAGTTTCACGTTTACGACAATAAAGCGATTGACATATTAATATTTACATAAATATGTCAATATACAAACTTCGAGTTCTCCAGTCTTTATTATGTAGCAGTCCATGAGGATTTTGTAATATCTAGCAGTAGTCTTATCATAATAAATCATGCTTTGAATTAAATTTACACTTAATGACTTATTTTTTTTTTTTAAGTTTTTTAAAGACTTACTCTGTTTTACATCCTTACAAATTTGTACTTCTTTTATGGCTTTTAAATAATTTAGCAGCACGTTTTCAGCAAAACAAATTGACTACAAGCATAACAAATTTATGTGTGTAAGACCGTCCGTCTTCCGAACAGCAGGTAGGTGGCACTAAATTGTATTTTATTTAAGTGTTCGACTCACTAGTAAAATAAGTTATAACCAAAACCCACAAACAAGTAAAAAACAAAGGGCAAAATCTTGTCCTCTCCGTGCACAAGTATCCCGTGTAATTGTAACAAGTAACACATGGTTTTACACAGTACTAGATCCTTCCAGCTCAGGCAAAAATAACGACGACAAAATACTTTTACTTGCAAAACAAACAAACAAAATCTTGAAGATTTAAGTTCAGGAAGAAAATTCACGTTTTGTGCCACCAAAGTTTATTTTAGTTAAAAGTGTGTGTTCAAGCGAAATAAAACGCTAAAAAGTAAAATGCATTTCAAAAATAAATAAAAATTGAAGTCGCAAAACATTTACAATGTTCTGTTCCGTTAAAGTATGTTAATGTTATGACATTTTGGTTTGGAATTGTCAGAATTGTTTGTGCTTGTTTGTGCCCTTAATGGCAACAATAACAACGGCAATAACACTAAAACAGTAGCAACAGTGGTACATTACAACACGCACACACACACACACACATACATAGACAGACAACATTGGCATTTGCAGTGGGTCGTTGTGTCGTTGTGCAGTAAAAAATTGTTTCCAACATAAAATACAAATGTTGCCAAACCAAAGTTATGCTTTATCGTTTTAGTACAAAGACAAACATATTTAACACACACACACACACATCAAGACATACAAACAAACCTACACTAATATATACGAACATGTTTTTCGCTGGCAACCAGAGGCAACGATGGTAACATACAGATTTTCAATGGAGACCCAAATAGTTTAGCAAAAATTTGTTCGCACAGTTGAATTTGGGAAAATAAATTAACAAATGCTTTCCTAATCACTATAAGCCAGCCTTTTAGAATCGCTTTTAAGAGAAGCAGCTAATCAATAAGAGTGTAGTTTGTATACACGTATGCTGCAATCACTACAACTTTCTAACAGCGCCACAACTTTCAAGCGTTTTGTGGCTGTCAAATTTTTTTTTATTTACATTTAAATTGTATAAAGTAAACCATAATAGTGCAACGCCGTGCAATTGTAAAATCCTTTTCCGACAGCGCAATGGAAAGTTAATTGGGCGAAGGAAACTTGTGGAATTTCGTTGTTATTCATGAAAATGGCAGGACAGACCCTTTTTTAAATGCTGTTCAGACATGCAACATGAATGAGATTACCGCAATTAACGCCTTAGTTGAGCTCAACATTCTGTACAAGAATTCAATTGAGTTATTGAGTAAAATTTGGAAATCACTGCTGTTGCAGGTGTGTTTAGCGCGCAAAACTATTCACAATAAAAACTCAAATGTCACCAAAAGCTATATTAATTGTTAAAATAAGGCAGTAAAACCTTTTCAGTGTAACAAAAAATTTTAGCTATTCTAGAATTATTATTATCATTTGGATGGGATTTGGCCCTCAGCTGCCACATGAACTGCGACCGTTATAGGTCTTGTCCGCTTGCCACATTATGGGTTAAGTATGTCAAGAAACCGAATAAGCTCCTTCATTGGGAGTGTTAGTAAGTCCCATTCATTCAACGTATGCGCTTGTATAAAGCCTAAATCTTCTGTGTCCTAAAGCTACACAGTGGGTGGTCAAGTGCTCCATTGTCTCCTCCTTCTTACTGCAGAATCTGCAAAGCTCACGTCCTGCGCAGGTGCTTAAAGCAGATATGATGAGCTGTAAGAGCACCTGTCAGTTTTGTGAAGCTTCTCCTATCCAGTTTTAGAGCACATTCGGCCTTCTTTGCATTGGATTGTTCGAAACCAGCTGTCTCGTTCCAATGTTGCTTAACGATGAACTCTGTCCATTTCTTCATCTCCTCATTAAGGAGTTTCTTGTTGAAGCCATGTGTTGGAGTGGGGTCTATAAAAGTCCCCTCTGCTACTTTTTTGACGTAGATGTTAGCCATCTCCCTGTCATAGTGCTTCTTATGTCCTGGCACCCAGATCAGGGTAACCTGGTTCTTTCTTGCCAGTTTCTTTAGCCAATTGTGACATTCCAGTACTTGGCTGGACGTGAAGACACAATTAGGACGTGAAGACACAACTGCTCAGGGCTCTTAGTACTCATTGGCTAGCAGAGAATATTTTGAACACTCCCTTGTATCCCCTATCGAAGAGTATTTCCACCACTTCCCTTATTGCGTTTAGTTCCACTTGGAAGATTGTGGTGTATACTATTCCCGCTTCAACTCTTTGTAGCGTTTTGAATCCATGCAAGGACCACTTTTGTGATCCATCTCGTAGCCACTTTGGGTTCGTGCCCCATTATTCTCTTGTTGGAAAGATGATCCTAAACTTTTTAGTAAAGGAGTTAGTTGGATGTATAAGGTCATTTGTTTGAGACATATCGATTACGTATCTAATACCCTTTAGGATTGCCAGATGACCAATTAAGCTTCCTGTCTTTATTTTTTCCTTTTTTAGATTGTGATCGTCTGAATAGCCGCCTCTTTTTGAACAATTACGTTAAGCGATATTAGGTTCAAAAGGCCTTCCATGCCTGTCGTTGGGGTGATACAAGTCTCTGAACCTTGCAAAGTGTTGACATGATTGTTACTTGTTTGGTTTTTTCCCACCATACTAGAGAACCGTAAAGTAGATTCTGGAATTAGAAATTGATTACACTAACTGCTGCAGCTATATCTTTCTGTTGCTAATTAAAAGAGGCAATCTCATTGTTGTAAATTTACAAATTGTCAAATTTTCATGGCCAAAATAAGTATTTTTTCAGCTGCCAAATGCAAATTGAGTAAGCTAAATTTTGTTCAATAATCAAATATTGTCTCACACATCTGAATTCGCATTACCTTATAGATATTTTCATTTCATTAGAGTCAAGTTAGCAAAATTTTTTGTTTTTTTTTTTTTTGGGTTAAGACTTAATTCGGAGCGCTATTCAATGCAGCATGCAACGTATCAATTTAGATATGGGTATAATGCTCGCCGTTTTGTTTACATAATATTAGAATATTTCTGCCTTTAAAAACGCTTTGCCGATTCTTCAACCACAAATGAAATAGTGTCATTATTTCATTTGTGGTTACACTTGTTCGTTACACTTCATATACGAGTACATACATTTAACACTACTGCCAGTATATATTAACACACTACATTTATCAGCCGTAAATTATTCAACTTCTTTTTCATTTGCACTTTTCATTTTCGATTGTCAATGTTTTATGCATTTTTACTTCCTTAATTTTTTCTAATTGTTTGTGCTCTAAATGGCACAATTTCTTTTATTCGCGCTTTTCCAATAGTTTCACTTTTAGTCATTTTCTTTTTGCATTATCTTTTCATGCTCATAATAACAAACATCCCTTTGGAAAAGCAAAGTGGAAAAATCTGAAAAAATTTCTTTGCACTTCATAATATTTCTGTTCATTGGAGATTTTCTCTGGTTAACTTTTCGATTGGCAAGTTTTTCTTTTTTCGTTTCAGACGACCAGACATTTCCAGATGTGGCTAACAAATGCCCTTTAATAATTGTCGTTCTTTACTCGTAATAAAGCCATTGGCCATTACAAATACCAACAACTATTACAATTATCCCAAGAATAATAACAATGACTATGAATGGCATTTAAAAACTGCTGAAGAATTCAAAAACTCTTATTAGGCAAATTGATTTATTCTTTAGGAATTTGATTTGAATAATTTTATTAAATCGTGATGAAAAGTTTTGCAATTTATATAAATTTCATTTGAAAAGGTTTTAAATATTTTACACAAAATGTAAAAAATTTTAATATTTTAATAGCAAAAACACAACTTGTACCACCAAGAGAATTTTTGTGGTTAAATGAAATAGAAGGTTGAGATTTTTAAATGAAAGCTGCAATAAAAGCTTTTTACAGGTAAATATATTTTTTGCTGTCATATTTAAGATATCAAACTAGAGTAACTAAAATTATTAGATTTTTTAAATAGCAAAACTTTAAAAAAGTGCCTAAAGCCACTCAGTTTTGCAAGTTGAAATCTTAAAATTTCCCCCAAAAATTACTATTTATTTTTCAGAACGAGTATACTTAACTTTCACTTTTTCAGACAGAATAAAAATTTTATATGCTTACCTTTTCAAGAGCAGCTCTAAACATTAAAATTTTAATTTTATTATATGCTCGATGTTATGGAAGAGACATTTAGGAGGACGAAAATTAGGGTGGGAGTTTGATCTACTTATAATTTGAATGCTAGAATTTTTCTTTTCATTTTCATTTTAATTTAATTTTTTTTTTTTATTAAAAAACACATAATCTTTACCATGATTTGTGCCTCAGTGCCCACCCTTTGAAGTTGATTACATAGATACTTTTTTTTACTGTAGGCACGGTGCAAACCAAAAATTACACTTACGAGTTATCTGCTTTAGGAATAATCGCGGAGGTTAACTCAACAGAAAGTGCAATGACCAAGACTCGCTCCGAGGCAATCGCCTTCATGATCTGCTTACAAAAAAAATTTTTGTTTTCATTTTAATTTAAATATTTTTTTTTTAACATAATTTTTACATTGATTTGTGCCTCAGCGGCCGCCCTTTGCAGTTGTTTAAGTAGGTATTTTTTTTAATGTCGGGACGACGCGAATGCAATTCGCGGCTACCAAAATTACACGCACGAGTTATTCGCTTTAGAAATAATAGCGAAGGTCAACTATACCGAAAGGGCCATGACCAAGACTCACTCCGAGAGAACCGCCTTCAAGATCACGGCAACCCCTACGTCAGGTAGTATTTCTTTTCAGTGTTTTGTGAAGCAAACTTGGGAAGTTGAAATAAAAAAAAAAAATCATTGAACTCAACCGTTCATGTTCCACTTTAACGCTTATAAGGTTAATTTCATTGCGGATATTGTTTCTCAATAACTGGACTGTTATTGCCTTATTAACATTGATTGGGCTTGGGCCTATCACCTATAGACCCTATTTCTTTGAAATCATTTACTACACGATAAGTAATGCACGCTGTTTATGTCAAAAATTTCACGTAATTTTCTCATCGTCACAGTAATCGATGATTGATTTTGAGAAAGTATTTTAACGATTAAAACACGTTGGTTAATCTAATATTTTGCCACAACTACTATATATGAACTGTTGAAACTAAAGTTTACTAAAATGGCGGCAAAATAAACTAGTATATCTTCCCAGCGAACACCCTGTATATCTCAATCTGTAATATTGGCCTTTAGCTTATCTATTCTCATAGTATATTTTTCGTTGTGAAAATGGCTCTTATTCCATGTTATAAGTTTACGTTTAAAAATCAAATCTTTATCCACCTGAGATCTATGTTCTGTCCCAGCGTTTTGTTAACTTGAGAAATCTGATTTCTGAGATATGCTCATTTGTTGCAGCAAAAGAAAGTCTTAGAATGACTTAGCAAACTTTCCCCAAAGGATAATTGGTAAAACGGGCATACCCCAGGGGGTTCGGCTTTGCAAACTTCCTGGCGCCAATCGTGATTGAAGTGCCTGCGTTTTGGATGAAACGTTTTGGCTGTATCTTAGACCTAAACTCACAGGCAGGGGTTATTAGTATTCCCTGATTACTATGCAATATGGAAATTTTACGAGGAACTTATTGTAGTCCTCGTGGTGCTGTGTAGCTACAACAGCTACTTGTAATGTGAACAGAAGTGGTGAATAAACGGGTCAGTTAGTTAACGGCTGATTCTCTTTATGGACATTGCGCCACCAATTCGAGGGCATCAGCCTTTAAACCAACTCGCCCGTCAACCATCCCCACCGGTTCCTTACAGGTATCTGTTGTAAAGACCCTTGGGGGTTTTTAGACCCTGATACTAGCACCCCCTCTCTGCGTTTTAGGTTTAAACCGCAGCCAGAACGTTTCAGCCAAGATAGGCACCTCAACTATGATGAGCACGTGTTGAACTGCAAGCAGAACCTCCCGGGGGCAATGCTGACCCCCGTTCTGCCAATTTATACCCTTGGTAAGGGTTTCGGAAGCCAACACAGCATAAGTTATGCGGTTTTCTAGAGTTTTATTTGCTACAACAAACGAGGCTCTCCTCTCTCCCCTCCCTACCCACCCTTTCCCAAAAAGCAGAATGCTTTGGTTAGGAATACGCCAAGGCAAAACCTGTTCCCCGGGCGGTGTAAAAGAATACAATAACAATCCGTTCCAGAAACATTGAAAAACTCACAAACAATTACAAGTAGATGAAATTTCAAAAATGTGTATTGCATTTTTCTCACCTACAACGCAAATCTTTAATGCATGCATGTGGATCCCATATTATTTATTTTTTGAAAAATTATATTTTATTTTTTTGTTTACGCTATAATCAGGCATAATTTGATTGCACAATATATTTAACTGATTCTCTCCTGCACCAACATTTTCATCATAAAGCTATATCATGATATCGTTGGATTACTTTTTAATGTAAATGATTGCTTGAGGAGCTCTAATTAATTTATAATTACCAAAGAATGTAATAACTCCAGAGCGACAAACTATTCGTATCATACTTCAATAGTTTTAAGAAATTTTTAAACTGATTAATTAACTAATAAACTAGCTTAATGTCTTTAACAATTTCCTCTTCCAACCCATCAAATTGATTTCAAACATATATTATATTGAAATCAGTTTCATCTTACAAGACATTTAAGGCTTTTAATTTGTGAAAAACTTTACAAAGATTTGAAAATTAAGATTAAATATTAAAGACTATATTGAAAATGTGTGAACAAGCATTAAAATTTATTGCCTGTACATACCAACATACACACACACATACGATGCAACTGTAACTCTACTTGCATGACATTGTATTGTTGAGTACGAACATGAAATAAAATTTATGAGAAATTTAACGCGTCATAAATAAAAATTTAATCATAGCATAAAATAACTCTAACCAATAGCAATAACAGTACATAATAGCAAACATAATGGCAAACACAACTGTCAACACCTGATGACAATTTTCTTTTTTTTTTTTTTAATTATCAACGTCTTTTCGATCAATATGAGGAAACAAAAAAATATTGTAGATATTATATTATAACATGCTACATATTTGCATTACAACAATTTTGGCATTGAAACCAGAACTTCAGCAACAAACCCACAAATTGCACCAGCCACATACGAGTATAAATTAAAACCTCAGAAACCGCAGAACCCATTCAGAAATTTTTGAAACAAAATCGAATTTCAGCATCCTGTCGAACAGCACTAAATGCCAAGTGTTAGAGGAGCCTGAAACAAAGTGTGAAATTGTAAATAAATATACTCCAGCATGCAAACCAAATCACAGACACTCGTTACGAATTTTCATGTCGATTGGCTGCGCTGCATTACAAATACATCTCTCTATGAATAACGGTATAAATTTTTAATTGACACCCAGCATCTAAACAGTGTTGCCAACTCGGATATAATAATTTTTAAACAACATACATATATTGTTTTCGTGAAAACTCCTCACTAAAATGTAAAGAAAGAGGTGTAACCAACATTTGCTTTTGCTAAGAAACTGTATACATACAGGGTGGCTGATAAAGCTGCTCCCAAAAAAAAACCATATTAACTTATTTTTCTATCACAAAGGGAACGACCTTCCGGACCCAAGTGAGCTGGAGTGTCCAGGTACTCTTCGGATAATCCAGCGACCTGCCTACCTAACTTATTTTCTGTGTAACTAACCTGTTCCATTTTTATTGTATTTTATAGAATAGTCTTTAAGTTTAACTAAAATGGAGAAGTGGGACAATGAAACAAGGACTCGGATAGTGCAACTCTTTCGCGCTTTAGAGTCCGTTGTTTCCGTCCAAGGAGAATATAGGCGCACGTTTGACGGCACTCCTCCTAGCAGATGGACTATAATGCGGCTCGTGAATAATTTTGTCCAGCGTGGCACAATCGCAAGAAGGCCATATCATCGAGATCCCTCAGTTCGGATGCTGGAAACCATCGCTGATGTAGCTGCTGCCATCCAATCCAATTCTAGAGTTTCGACAAGCAGCTTATCTGCT
The DNA here is from genome assembly GCA_914767995.1 of Thecocarcelia acutangulata. Lineage (NCBI taxonomy): Eukaryota > Metazoa > Arthropoda > Insecta > Diptera > Tachinidae > Thecocarcelia > Thecocarcelia acutangulata. Next base: position 4,926,227 of record OU612097.1, read on the forward strand.
CAAAAGATTTAAACGTATTTCCATATAAGATCCAATTAACAATTAAACTGATCCCTAGAGACTTTCCGATTCGCTGGAAATTTCGTGAGAGGATCATGATAACTCCTTGGACTGCATTTTTATGTCTGACGAGGCATATTTTGATTTAAACGGCAATCTTAGCAAACAAAATTGTCAAATATGGAGTAATTCCAACCCACTGATACTGCATCAGATGCAATTTTATCCGCTTTGCATCACAGAGTGGTGTGCAGTTTCTTCAAGGTTCATTGTCGGGCGTAACTTACGGTCTTACTGTAATGGACGATTGTGCGTTTCGATTGAAACCGTTACTGAAAGATGTTAAAAGAGTTTTTCTTTGCAGAGAATTCCTTTCAACTTTGTTTGGTTTTAACAAGGTGAGGTAACTGACAAGTTACGCCTATTATGACAGAATTGAGGCAAAAATTTCCCAATAAACTGATTTCAAGAAACTACACATTCGGTTGGCCTCCCAGGTCTCTTGACCTCACTGCAGCTGATTTTTTTTTTTTTTTTTTTTTGTGGGATTAGTGCAAACAAGAAATTTAGCAAAGCAACCCAACAAATTTGGATGATTTAAAGCACTCCATTCGAACGGTAATTGAGACATTTCCCGCTGCAACACTCCAGGCAGTAATGAATAACTTTTTGATATGATGTGGCACATGTGTCACCGAAGGTGGAGGCCATTTGAATTCAATTATTTTCAAAACTTCTGAATTAAATGTATTATTTTTCATATGAATTATTAAAATATAAATTGTATAAATTTTACGAAGAGTTATTTCTAGCAAAATTGATCAGCCACCCTGTCTATCCTCAATGGAATGAGCTTTAATATACAATTAAATTCGCCAATAAAAAATAAAGAATTTTTCAAGTACATTTAGTCATAAGTATGTGGTTGCAGCCGAAATAAATATTTTGCGTACAAATATGTTATAACATATAAAAATATTTACACGCCTCATGTGGTAAAAAGAAAATTTGCAAATATATTAAAAATAAGTGTAAATAATTTTGATTGTGTTTATTTTCTGCATAGCAAAACTAAAAAATGTTTTTGACAAACTAATCTTCTGTTATGAGGGGTATCCGAAAATAAAAGCAAGTATTGAACTAAACGGAAAATAGAGTTTTTAGCCTTTCAATTGTTTTTTTTTTTTATTGAATCAACAAATATGTACATGGAATTCCCTCTCCACGGTTTGCCCACACATACGAGTACTCGTTTGACGAATTTTTGCACTAATGTTTTGCACAAATATGACTAGATTCGATGGATGTAGCGTTGACTCTCCTGTGTAACGCATGGGAGGTTTTGTGGATGTGTGGATATAGACCTGCGATTGCAAACAACTGCATAAAACTCAATCTAATATGCTGTTCACACATACACTTTTAATTTAAATTTTGCAATTAACGCCTTAATTGATATCATTTACCCATACAAAATTTTAATTAATTTAATTGGCAATTAACAGTTAATTGTTGTAATATTTAGTAAAATTAAATATAGAATCCTATGGCAAACGTGTTAAGTTAGCACAATAATACCCAATGAACATACTTTGCTCAAATTTTACAACTCAAATGTAAACAAATGCAAACAAAAGATGGCGAGTCAACAAGAAGAAATGTTCACAATCAAAATGTAAATAACTTTTCTGTCAGCTGTTATCATTAGCAATATTAAGTATGTATGAACACTTGAAAAAATTTTTAATTAACTGATAATTGAATTAATTAAAAAGTGTATGTATGAACAGCATGTAATGGTGATAAGTCACACTTTCTAAAGAAATCAATTTCGAACAGCGAAACAAGAGAGTACGCGACTTAGAAAGGGAAAACAGAATTCCCCTCTTAAACACAAAATATTCTATCTTGTTATCTCGAATTCAACATCTTCTTCAGATATTAGTACGAACTAATTCTTCTCACAATTAAAACGCCAAGTTGGGAACACTCCAGTGCAAAATACTTGTATGTAATATTATAGACTTTCATATGTATTTAAATGCCACAATTTTACAACTAATATCACTGCAACAATATCAAAATATTTGCATGCAGTTGTTTTTGTTGCAGCTGTTACAATTGGTTTGTTGTTGTTTTTGTTATTATTGTTGCCGGGTGCTGCTGTCATTTATCATGTCATTCATTTGTAAATTATTACACACACAAATTTGTAATTGCAATTTTATTTATAGTATATTCTATGAAACACTAGCGTTGGAAAAAAAAACAAATTAAAACGCTTCTAGATAGAATTTGGGAATGAGAAATTGTCAGCAGCACTCATAGCAAATGCCACATTTAAACATGTACATAAATATGCACGAATGTATTGTACTCGTGTGTAGTGTGTGTGTGTGTGTATGTGTGTGTGCAGTACAACATTCACAGTTATTTGCCTAAATCGCACATGAATGAATTTTCTCAAATATTAACACGACTGGCAAACGAGTACACACCCAAACACATTTTGCGTGCGCTGTGTGTGCGCAAACATTCATAAATCTTAAATTCATCTATAATATGTATGAGAAATATATTTTTTTTTGTTCATTTTTTCATGAAGTTTACAATTTTTTACAGCTTTTACAAATACTAAAAGGATCATGTTTGCAAATCCATTTAACAAGCTTGAAAAATGTTTTTATTTTTTGTGTAGTTAAAAAGCAAATGTGGAATGAATTTTTAATAAAACTTATGTTATCAAATTAAAAGGCTTACAAATATAGTACTCGTATGTAGTTAAAACTCAACTAAATTGTAGTAAAATTGTATTAGAGGCAAATGGCAAAATGGCACAAATAAATACTCAGACCATAAAATTATTTATGTAAGTAGAACTAAAATAATACTTATGCCAAGTGAAGTCATTCAAAATCGCCTCAAAGGATATTAAGTTAATTTTTTGATTAGTTTTGTAAGATTTTTTCAAACATAAAATCGTATAAAGAAATATAAACAAATTTCAAAATGGTTATAAGACCTTTGGGCTTAGCTACTCTTGAAAAAGATTTAAAGCTATTCCGAGCATTCTTTAATGCAAAAACATAACGAAGGCCTTAAAAATTATTAATCGAGATGCTGTGTGAAACCTACCCGGCTGGGTACGCAGATCATATTGCACTTGTTACTATGGCTCATGACATCAGCAGAATCAAAAATTACGATAAACCAGCTCAAGTTTAGGCCAAAAATAAGGCGTTAAGTTAGCCACAAGAAAACGAAACTGCTTACAGGCACAAAGAACACTAGCGTTGGATGTGCACATATACGAGTATTGTTTGAAATAATAATGTGAAGCAAATGGACTAGACTAGAACCTACATGTCAGTATTGAGATTCCAACTGCAAAAAAAAATTGCTCAGGCGATGGCGTCTCTCATCAGATTTATAGTGAATATTGGAGAACCAAAATACTGCAAAGAGAGCTTTCACATACGGCAACTTAATTGAGCAATTCTCTTGCTCAAGTCTTGTGGTTGTAGATGTGTGTGGTAAGGGCAGCTAGAAGAGGACAGAATTGCTGATTTTTAAGAACAGACTTGCTTTTACACATATATGTAAATCAATTTCACATCTGCTATTTAGGATTCGGTGCGTTATAATGGATCAATTATATGTCCGAAGTTACAAAACGATAGCAGGATTTCAACTCAACATTACCATCCGCTTTATCAAAGTAAAGTAACTTTATATTCAAATATTCATGTCGACAATTGCGTATACATATGCATTATATTAGTTAAGGTGCATAGGATTGGGATTCAAATTGCGGAAAGCCTTCAGCAAAAAAAAAAAAAGAAAACGTTTAGCTAAATTTAAAGTCAGTTTTATGAAAAAGTTGAAATTATTGTTGCTCTCAAATATTTCTTAATGCATATTTTCTAGAAGTTTCCATTAGGGTTAAAAAAAATCGTACAAAATTGATTGATGGTAAATTATGTGTATGAACATTTTTGTTATTAGAAACTGTGACCCAGTTTACTGGCTGCACACATCAAGAAATCTTAAATGCGAAAAGCCACTGCATTAAGTGACGAAAAATAACAGGGTCAATAACAACAACAATGATTTTGCTAACCTTACAATTTTAAAAGGATACCACAACAACATCAACAATCCATGCATGAGTATTTGACTAAAACGATTTACTGCAACAAATAATCACACACAGATTGTAGTTAGACACATATGCACATTTTGGAGCGAGGTTTGTATAAATGATCTCGAAAAAAAAAATTGTTGAACTTGCTAGAATAGGTTGTACAGGCTAGCAGTTTGATGAAAAACAGCTCATTTCGGCCCTTGCTGCGGCACATATGCAGTCTTTTCTTGGTGGTCTATTGGTATAGATGTATGTAAGCACACGTGACCGTGGTTATTCACGAGACCCATGGGGCAAAGGTCGACTTTTTCATTGCTTCTTTATTATTGAACTTAAAAATTATATAATTTTTACTTTTAATATTCTAGAAAAAAATGTCAAAATACCTACATCGGTAGGTTCATTTGTTCATTTTGGTAGATTGAATGTTCAGGACAAAGACATGAGTAGACTTGTCATATTTATTTGTATGTGCGTATGTACATATGCGTTGATATTGACATCAGTGATTAGCTTGTCAATGATGATGTTGCAAATGCTCCGCTCAGTTTTTCTTTTCGTATACAAAGAAAATGCTTTGTCACATATTTTGTTATTCATGTACGAGAGTTGTTCGCGAATTGTTTATCTTCCTCTAACACGCACACACACACACATACACACACACACACACACATTGATATCATGCAGCAACATGCTATACACAAACTTGCAAAGGAAAGTATTTTTGCAACCCGCTTAAAAAGGTGAATATTACTTGCAAAACGATAAACAAAACTGGCGGTATGAGCACACAAGATTGTGTATTTTCGCTCCTTTTTACTTACAAAATAAAACAGCAATTTTCAATGTGCATATTTGAACAAAAGCAAATATGAATGTTGAGCTACCGTCTTATTTATGCTGATACTGCTTATCAGCAATATGAATATTTGTCATACGCGTCTGTCTGTTAAATTTAAAAAAGAAAAATTCCTAAAAAATAAGCAAAGCAATATCTTAGGTTAGGTTGGCAGGCTGCTGGATACCCCGAAATAGCTTGGGTTCTCCAGCTCACTTGGGTCCTGAAGTCGTTCCCTTTGTGGTTGTCTTAAGCAATATGTTAAGCCGGTTGTCATATCTTACAATAAGTCCGTTCCGAGACAGTCTGATCCTACACATACCCTGCAGAAATTATTGGAGTACAGGATCCGTTTTAAATAAAAAGGAGTAGTTACAACATAGTCCGATGTAATGCAAACATGGACCATGATAACTGAAAAATATATATTTTACAATACTCGCAACACATAATTGAAAAAAACAACTATAGTAATACTGTTACGCCATGTTTTGTTTAGTGTGTTTTCTGGCAAGCCGAATGATTTTTTTATTATTATTAATAAATAAATATCTATTGTTAATTTCATCTTTAACCATGGATATTTTAAGGTCACGATGAATATTTTTATTATTCACAAACCATGGAACCCTAGTTATTGTTCTTAATATTTTTGACTGGATTCTTGAAAGAATTTCAAGGTTTGAGTCCCCAAACTTGAATTCGTAAGTCCAGGTATATTCTATTAATACAATTGTTATGTTTGCAACTATTTATTTATATCTTTATGCTATGTTTTTGTTTATAATAGTCTTTTAGCAAATGAAGAAGAAAAATTACACAAAAAATTTTGTGATTATATTTCAGTTGATTATTTTTTTTTTTTTTTTTTTTGCAAAAACACCCCAAAATTGCTCTGAAAAATTTTACAAAATTATAATTTTCAAAGTAGTCTCTTGTGGTGTTCCATGGAGTATTCACATCAGAGTAATTAAAAAATAGCTTCGAAACTAGTTTTCTGTGGTAATCCATGGAGTACTGGCATGAAGTAATTTCAAGACTAACCCTGTGTTAATTTGTGGAGTAGTTACTTGCACTAGTTTTTGGATTAGATTGATGTAATGTTTTTTTGGATTACATGGTCCTCTCCTAGGACATTGTAATGTAAAATGGAGTATGTTTTTCGCATATATTTGGATTAGTTTTGGACTAGCCCTGGTCTCTTGTAGAGTACTTTTTACACGCATGTAGGGAGTAGTCTCGATTTCTGCAGGGTAGTTACTCGAAAGAATACCACGTAATATTTTTTGTGTAATTTTGAGAGAAAATGAAATGACCTCACGCACCTGACAAAGACGAGTGTTCACACGATTGTCAGTTGTCTGACTATTTCACTAACAGTTAAACGTTTGACAAAGATCTGTCATTGTTGTTGCTGTTAACAATAAAAAATGTAACGGTTCTTTAAAACTCTCAGCACATTTTTTTTTCTTATTGTCGGTTCTGCGAACCGTCTGAACAAAGTTTTATGAAATTTTATTCAACATTTTTTGTTTAAAAATACCAACACATTATATGGCGGAGATGATGAATTAAAAAATTTCTAATTTTATGGTAGACAATTTCCAACAATTTTGCAACAAACATCTGAAGGCCAAATAACAATTTTAGCTAACGTCCACACATATAAAATTGCACAAACCGTGGTAATAATTATGGCTCTTTTTGGATTATGAAACATTATTTCTAAATCTACAATATGAACAACCACAAGATTATAAAAAAAAAATGTGGTTGACGTTGACGTGCGATTTGTAATGAAATATGGTGTAACAAATGATGTTGAATATAAAAAATTAAAATAAAATATTGTTGTTGTAACAAATTACTTTGCAAAACTTAATGCAATGTTATGATTTTAACTGAAAATATCAAGAAAACAATCAAATTATTTTTGCAAATTAATAAGTTTGTGAAAGACTCAATATGTTTGAAGAGATGCGGCCTACAGTTCCTAAAATATAAGAAATTATATTGTTAATGCGAAACCGAACATACTGTGAATATGAGCCATTGACTTTTGCCCGTACCTCTGCCAATTGGAGATTAGAGTTGGCCAATATTTTTGTAGCGATTTAAATATCTCAATTAAAATTATATAAATAAAATATTATTTTTATTAAAAAAATATTAAAAATATATCTTAAATATCTCAAAATAAAAATAGACTTATACCACTTTAAAAAAAACCCGTTCATATATCGCTCCTTTATTGCAACATAGTCGTAACGCAAAAAAGCTTGTTTCGAGGAAAGCATATTTCAAATTTTTAGTTTCCATACAAGTCTTAGAAAATTTTTTTAGAAAAAAGGAGACAGTTTAAAGGTAATTTAAATAAAATTTTGGCACAATATAAAAGCTAGTACTGTTAACAATTCTGTATTGTTAACTGGAAAAGCTTATTTTTGAGATATGACTATGTTGCAATAAAGCAGCGATATATACTAAGCATACGTTTAAATGCATCGGCCGGTGGCCCCACTAGTATGCAGAAATTGAAAATATTTTTCACTCTAGTAGTAAATGGATGAACAATGTTCCTTTTTTCATTCCGTAACTTACTGAGGCTTTTTATTTGTAAAGAATTACAATTGCAGTACTGATTTTAAGTAAATAAATGAAATCTCTTGTATTCATTTGTTGGTCTGTGATTGTAAATGCTGGCAGCGTAGAAAACGAGTTTTAATAAATGAACTATTGAATTAAAAAAAAAAAAAAGAAAAAATATGAGAAAATATTATGACGTTCCAAAAAGCAAACGAATGAATGATTTGCAGAGCCGGTTTATAAAGTCATATTAAGAAGGATGGCAACAATAACATTAACACGCAGTATATACACCGTATATGTAAACAAAGCCAGAAAAGTATAAATTGGCTGTGAATGGCTGTGTATAGAAAAGATTTATTTAATATATATTAAAATCAAGCCATTTAGCATACTCGTATGTAATTGGACGTGGAGAGAAGGCTTAAAACAGTTTTAAAAACTTGCTTGTTTGTGCTAATATAAATAATGAAGAACAAACTTGTTTTTGTGTGAAATCGGGAATGCATCTTTCTTGCCTTTTCCGCCTCAATTATGCAATATTTAAGAAACTTGCAGTATTTAGTTTTCGTTTTATATTAAATATTAAATGATGGGATAAAATAAACGCAACATTGTGCAAGAAATTTGAAGAAATCGTAGAAAAATGGAAATCGTAGAGAAGCGGATGTAATCCTGCTACTGCAGGTTGACCTCCCATTCAAGTGCTCAATTACACATTTACATAAATAGTTGACAAACTACCAGTATTGTCAATATAAAATGACCAGATTGTTGTTTTTATTGCGGTACATTGACAAATTCAATTCTTAAACTATACAGCGTTGCTTTGTGGTAAGAATATTTCGAATTTGGAGTTCTTTTGTGGCGTAAAGTGCGACGCGGTTTGAACCCTTAACTTCACTTCAAACTTGAGGTCTGAAGTAGCAAACGTTAATTAAAGGACAAATATATGTTTGCCTTCACAACAGTAATTTTTCAAGTTCACGCTGCATGGATTTGCTATTCGAATATGAAATAATTATACGAAATCCATTTATAGTAAAAACGAAATATTTTTTGTGTATGCGAGTAGATACATTTCTGTAACATTGAATTAAAATGTCACGTTCTTTCGCTATTATTAACAACTGAAGGGTAGTTGAAGTAGTTTTCAGTAAATAAAAATAACATGACTTCGAGTGTGTGCAACCATTATTTGTTACTTTGGCAACGAGTACTTCTTCTTATTCCCTTAATTTTTTTATTTTTTATTGAAAAGTAAAGTAACATGCAAGTGTAGAAGAACAACAGCCGTATGCGTGCATCCTTTGAAAAATGTACGTTCTCGGATATAAGAAGATCATATATAATTGCACTGAAGCGGGCAAAAACAAAAAATATTGCTGATTTTGTCGTAACAAAAGACGTTATTGTTTGTCCTGTAGCGGCGAACGGACATGTTGCATTAATATTTATTTTAAACCATTTAATCTTTGTATATCAAAGGAAAGATTTCCTTTTTTAAAGCTGTTGCGTTTACATACATAAGAAAATTAATGGATATTATGTTGCTGGTTTTCATCACCTTTGTTAAAGTAATATTACTGGATTTTTTTTGTTTAATATGTACTCTTGTAAGTGCAGCATAATGACAGTTAAGGTAAGATATACATTCTTTTAAAATGTATTATGCCATAAATAGATTTTAATTTGAAATGCTGCTTTATTCTTAAAAAAACAAAAATAAAATGTTTATGCAATAGTTATGACAACTTTTTCATCAAGCAGAGAAACAGCGCTCAAAAGTTTAACAAATAATTCGCTAATAAATCACTAAATTAAGTTTTCTTTTTTCATTAATGGCATCCTTGCTAGCATACTATACGAGTATTTATTAGATGAAAATGTTCAATATGCAGCTTCAAAAAGAATCTTGTGGTAATTGTCAGATGAGTTACTAAAACTGTAAGAATGGAAACTATAGTTAAAAAATGATTTTTTTTTTTGTACATTTTTAAACTCAAGTTTTCAGGACCAAAATATGTATACATATTGCTACGAATTTGTAGCATTTCTAACCCACTGTGCGAGCTGTTGATCTGTTTATTAAAAATGAACAACACATTCACATAAACAAGATAAAACTAAAAACATAACACACAAACAAACAAACTTACATGATTTAAAGTACGTAAAATCAGAAGTAAAACAACTACAAATTATGTTGTTGGTATTTCGTTTTGTTTGTGATTGTTGTTGTCACTTGCTTATTGTTCGAAAGTATGTGTGTGAATGTGTATATGCTTAAAAATTATATTTGTACATTTGTGTCCAGATTTATGAATGACTAGAAAGTTCGTGACGATTGTAAAATATGATAACGAAGTGTAAACAGCAGACATGTCGAAGCAACGAGTCAGTTTATTTTTAAGGTTTGTGTAAGACAGTCATAAGTCACAAAGAACCTAGCAAGTCTAGTGTTTTGGAACACAGTGGTATCAAGTGTAAATAAAGTTATGAATTATTTAAGCACTGTATAACGAACAAGTGTGTGAGTCATAACTTCATTTGCAATTGGACAATCCGCAATAGCGTTTTTAAATTCAAATATGCAACAAAATTTTATATATAAATATTTTGGATGGTGAAGATTGCTTAAATTATTTTTAATAAGTTCGAATTTAAAGAAGAAAAAAATGTATATTATAAAATGTATTACTTTCTTTAAGAATCAAAACATAAATTATGATCACCATTTTGAAAGTATTTTAGCTTTCCTGAAAAATTTGAAAAACAGATATAAGTGCTTTTGTAGAAAGTCCACAGATAAGTATACATGTCTTATCTCACTGAAATAATTTATATTGATTTCATTACTTTTAAAATAGTTTTCATCTTTAATTGCCACATTTACTTAAGTATGTATGTATTAAGTTTCATGTGTGTACATCGGTCAGTATTATAGAAAGAAAGAGGCGCATAAAACAATTTTCTGTAAACTGCACATAATATGGAAAGTATTTAATGTTTTCCAAACCATAAACGTCTTCATAAGAAATTTTATTTACCATGATTACTAACAGTTTTGAATTAAAATAAATTGTGTGTACGGGTTTAATGTAAACGGAGTTTAATTCACTATGGTTGTCGGTGTTATTTTAATTGATTTATTCGATGCAAAAGCAAAAGGGATGATTCAGTAAACAAATAGTAAAGAGGTCATTTTTACTTAACACAATTTTGTAATAAAATAGAGCACGTTTATAATATAGGACTAAACAATTAACAATAAAGACTGTAGTATAATGCAGATTAAGAACCTCCAATACAACAATTTGCAACGGTTAGCCTGACTGAGAACCACTATTAATATGCTGTCACATAAACTGCTTCCAAAATATACTCGCAATGAAAATAAAATGCTAACGAGCACTTATTTCAATGAAAAATCTGCGATAAAGTATTTCAAGATTATCGCTTAAAAACGCTGCACTGTGCGTTTAAATAAAGGGTGTCCTTAAATTAACGCAAGATTTTAATTATATAGAAAACATAGCTTTTAGCCTTTTGGTTATTTTTTATTGAATCAGAAAGTACATAGTACAATATTCATCGGACAAACCGTATGCTGTCGAAATTTCCCATGACCAATTTGCGTTGAGTTTGGAACTGCGGACGACATGAAATGGACGTACGAACTTAAATAACATCATAAAAAGAAATATAATGGTGTCATATTACAGGATCAATGGGTCAAATTCGGATCACCAAATCGAGAGAGTACGCTAAGAGAGTAATGGAATTTTCTCAGTGGATGTGACTATGTGGCATCGTTTTGAAGAAACAACATCAATATTATCCAATTGTAAAAACCAGAACTCTGTAATCCTCTCCCGATATCGAGTGCCAGTAACAGTCATTATTTTTCAAAAAATTATCATACAATTGTGCCTCCAGCCTTAAATCTATACCAAACAATGTCGCCCTTGTGGATGTATTGTTTTTCATACGTGGATTCTTAGAAGTCCATGTGCAGCACTTTGGCAATTAATAAAGCCGTCAAGGTGGAAATGGGCTACATGAGCTCTCTCCACTATGCATAGTCAATAGAATTCAGCTTTTGTGCTAGTTGAATTTTTTAAGCATGGAGCCACAGATTTTAAGTGAGTCTATACTATAGAGAGTGGCTTGAGACTTGACATTATTTTCTGTAACGGTGAATTAGGGTTTCTATTTTGTTACCGACCTTCTGGCGTGCCCCATGAGTCCAACCACGTCGAACATTCCAATTAGTCTCTTTACAGATGATAAAGTTAAAAAATTATTTCAACCATATTTTGTACGAAATTTGAGAAACATTGTTCAATAATGAAGACACTTTGCTCTCTATTTTTAATAAACCTAAAATGTCAGCTGACAAAAATACTGATATCTAGATTTATACAATAAACAGAACAGTAAACTTTTCTTAAATATAATATTTGTTTACGTGTAGTTCAATTCTACGGCTAAAAAGGGCTGTATGGTATTTTTCATTACATATCTTGTGATTTGCGGTTTCAGCTAAATTTTCACACGACTTTGACTTGAATATCTTTTCTTAATTTTTCTTTAAAGCACTGGCCTCTTAAATATTAACGCATATTCGACTTCATCTGCTAAACAAGGCATGAAAGTTGACAAAAGCTGAAAAAATTCTTCACTACCAGTACAATGCAGATAGTTTCCAGTTAATCCAAAATAGTGAATTATTAGTTGAGATTATTTGCAGTTAACTACCAATTTGCTGGCAGCAGTTTGTAAAATTATTTGCAGCATTAAATTAACATTCATTTATAAAACACTATATATGACTAAAATAACCAGGACAAAAAGTTAAAAAGCAATTTGTTAATGTTCCGAGAGCATGTGATGCATTGAAAACACATTTTTAAAAATATTTTGCACACTCTTACCGACGAAGTTGTTGAATATCGTTCAGAGCAGAATATCAAACACTTCTTTAACTCTCATACTTGCTTCCTTTTTGTTAATCAAAACAATCAAGTAGAGATTTTTCAATTTCCTATCCTTTCTTTTTAAACTTGTTCAATTTGTGTTTTTATGGAAACCATCAAAAAAGGAAATTTGTCATAAAAGCCCTTAAACATTTATGTTTGAAGCACAAGTGCCATATTTTTCAACTTCAACTGTGAAATGGCCAAAAGCAGAGTTCACAAGTATAAAGAGTTTACTGGTCATAAATGTCAAAGAAATCTATAAATTTTTCAATAAAAGACACTTTGTTACCAATAATGGTTTAGCAGATGAATACTCGTGTGTGTTAATATTTAAGAAGCCAGTGCTTTAAAGAAAAATTAAGAAAATATATTCAAATCAAAGTCGTGTCAAAATATAGCTGCAACCATAAATCAAAAGCCAAGTAATGAAAAATATCATTTTACCCTTTTGAGCCGTAGACAATATTCGCGTGTACTTGAACTACACGTAAAGAAAAATTATAGTAAAGTAAGGTGCATTTTTTTGTCCAATGTGCGACTCTAGATAACCCAGAAGAAAGCACAGAGCAAATTTCAATTGGGCGCTAATTATCAGGACTATGTGCCTCATCCTTTGAGGGGATTGGTATTACATTCGCAACTTTTTAACATAATGTACCTACTAAAAAAGCAAGCTATTGGGCGCACAAGCGTAGAAGTTCACTCACGCAAGCCCAGTGGTAAAATGCCGGGAGACTTATTTATGCCCTAATGTTACTTAAAAGAGAAAGCGACATTCAAATAAGCTTCTTAAAAATTTATATTTTACAATCTTCCTCAAAAAATACTCACTCCAAATCTGTACAGCATATATGCGAGTAGCTATATGTTTTTCTAGAGTAGAATGCAATTTTCCACTGCTTATTTCTGTATTACATAAGTAACCTTTTAACACAATGGGAATTTACCAACATGATATAATGTACTAAAAAAGCGTACTACTGGGTGCACAAGCATAGAAAAACACTCACCAGTGGTAAAATGCCGGGAGACTTATTTATGCCCCAATGTTACTTAAAAGAGAAAGCGATATTCAAATAAGCTTCTCAAAAATTTATATTTTGCAATCTTCCTCGAAAAATTTTTGCCCCAAATCCTGTCTGTATACTTATATAGACTACATGTACAGCACATACACGAGTAGTTATATATTTTCCTACAGAAGACTGCAATTTTCCACTATTTATTTCATTGGTCAAATATTCGGTTAAGTCTTAAGCTTTAAACACATAGCCGACAGCAGACAGCAAGCAGCAATCTTTCAAGAATAAAATACATGTGTTTAAATGCACACGATTATTTTAACGACATCACAGCAGCACGACTTCACAACAGCATTTGCTGCTGCTGCCAACTTAGATTAATTTCTATTTTCGTAAGCAGCAAAAAGTAAATGCAGTGCTGCCACTATAAATATAAATTGGCAGCAATAAAAACTAAAATTTATTTGAAATATTTAATAGAAATAAATATCATATAAATAAAATAAACAAATAAATTGATGAGTTTTTACAACTTTACGTGACATTGTTACGTTTTCAGTCGGTAATTTTAATTTTATTCATGTAAAATATATATGTGGCACCTCTGAAACTTGCATTGTTTAAATACACACAGTGCTGCTGCTGTCTTGAAAATAATTATGTTGCTGACGAGACGGCAGCATATGAAGCTAATTTCATTTGTAGCCGTGAAGTTGTGAAGTCTGCTGTCGTCTAAGTGTTTAGAGCTTTAGATTTCCAATTTAGTGTCATGTGCAGTTTTCATTATATATTAGTGGACCTTTCAAAACGGCCAACGAAGATCTGCTTTCGGTCAAACAAACATTTAAGAGTTAGGATTCTTACTTTTAGGGATTATTATAAAAATACACTTAAAATATATTTTTTAAAACACTTTTTCCTGGTATAAATTTTTTTCAACAGAAAGTTTTACGATTTTTAGCTACTCTTGGCTTCAAAATATTTATTGTGCTACTTATTATGACCAGATCTGGTAGATTACTATAACAATTGCTAGAGTAAAAAAATAATTTTGTGTTCAGATTACACTGTAATGAAAGCAGAAGCTCAAACTAATTTAACTTTCGCTTTCGCAATTGACTTTAATATAAGCAACTTTGGATATAAAGCTAGTACCTGATGTTTCCAAAGAGAAATTATTTCTTTTTGTATATACTTAGCTGGTGAGGCCTAATATTCTTTATGTCAATAAAAATTCAGAATTTTTATATTTTTATTGACATAAAGAATGTTAGACCTCACTAGCTAAGTATATACAAAAATCAAATAACAAAATACGTTGGCCAAAAATATAATTACTACAATAACAAGAAATTATTTCATTAGAGTAAAATCAAACAGTGCGATTTTAATTGCACAAATTTTTCGCAAGAACTTTTTTCGGCAATTGTTGAGCTTTCTCTAGCTATTACTTCTTACAATTTACATTGTAAATGCACGTACTCGTACAGACATAAGAGAGTGCCGGCAATTCTTTTTCTCTTTTCATATATAATTTTGCGAGATTACAAATAATTAATTTAGTACTTTAGAAATAAAATACATATTTTGTCTACTTAGATAATGTGAAAAAATGTACTGATTTATATAATTATACACATTTAAATAATTATATTACATTTTTACACTTATTTTTTGCACTAAATATATATTTTTCTGCTCCACTGTGAGACATCACTATTTTTAATACAAGTAAACATCAATAACATTTTTGTGAGAAGTTATTTGTTAAAAGAATTATTTTACTAATTAGTAAAAGCTAAAGTTTTTGATACATGTTTACCAAGAAACCAGTTGTACTTGCACTGAATCATAAAAAGAAGTTTTCTTCATGTAAAGTAATACATATCCAATTCAATATCTACAAATTAAAATTGTTTTTCTGCAACTTTAGTTTCCAATTTATAGCTTTTGTTGGAAAGAGTTTGATGAAAAACAAAAAACTAGGTTTTTGTTTAAAGTTTTGTTTTCAGAAAGTTTGTTCGATCTAATATAGTATATATCTGTACAAGTAAACAAATTGTTAGAAAGAGCAAAATAAAGAAGGAAGTCAAAGCTCTTATTAATAATGTTGGCATTTATACAATGACTTAAGACCAGGCTTTCTTTCATTTTTTTTTTTTTTTTTTGTGTATTGGAAAATTGTGATAACTAAAAAATAATTTTGATGTAGTGCGCTTTTACATTTTTAGCGTACCACGTAATACCAAATTTGGAATATTCATCCATTACATAAATATACTGAGTATGTGTCCACACAATGAAAATTTCAATTGCGCAAAACTAACTTAATTTATTTTGCGTTATGGATCACTCTCACATTCCACATTAATGGCCTCTACATAAGTTTTCTAAGAACTTTATCGAATCTAAAAAGAGTTCATTTACACATACGAACTTGCTCTATATTTGCCTCCTTAACATTTTCAAGAACTACAAAAAAATTAAGCAATTTGAGGATGTCTTCCATCAAGTTCACATTGCTCAGCATTGGAGCTTTCCGCTTTGCAAAATCAAATAAATGAAACGATTATTTCTTTTTCACAAATATGCAAATGCTCTTTTACACTCATACCATCGAATTACATTACATACGATCAATTATTTGTACACACACATAGATGGGTATGTGCCAGTAGACATTCATGTTTGCACGCGAAAGTGTCAAAACTTTTGAACGGATATCAACAAAAAAATAAATTTTTACAACTCATGTTACTTTTTCACGAGTTTTTTTTTTTTTTTACTGTGAAACTAAAATAAAATGAGTTTTGTTTGCGCTTACTACACAGACATGCATTCTTTAACATTATTCCTTCGACGCTTATGCTGTATGAACTGACTTAAATAACGCATAAATATTTTGCTAGTTTCTTGCAAACATTTATGTACAATATGTATGTATTTTCTATTTCATTTCCATTCCAACTTCCGCCACTTTCCGCTGCTAGTGCAGAATCATTTAACTTTTGAAAAAATTAGGTTAACAACTCTTCATATATGCTCATCGGTAAGGGTTATAAAGTTTAGAAAAATAACGAAATTTAAATTTGCACACTACTACGAATAGTTATGAGTGTGGCGCTTAAACTGAGAAGAATAAAGTTATACTTTGAATTTTAAAACTTTATGTTATCACCAGTTTAATTTCTGCATCATGATAATTTATCAAGCATATTTTAAAAGTAAGACTTATCAATCCACTATAATCTCTGATATTAAAGCTTAATAAAACTTGTGTCAACTATTGCATTATTTTGAACACGGCACATAACTAAATTTTTTGTCTTAAAGGGTGGTCCAACCATAAAGCATGATATTAGTTCTTAGAGAATTATCTTAATATTATTGTAACAAATTTATATTCCTCTACCCATTGCGCGAAGCTGTTGTGCAGCTTGTTATAAATAGGCAGACATCTACACATCCAACATAAAGCTAAAAAATAATACACAAACAAATAGCATACGCTAATGGTGTAAAGAACGCAGAGTTACAAGTAAAGTTGTTGTTGTTACGTTCTTATTGTTTCGATAGCTTGTCTATAGGTATATTGCGCGTTGACATATTTCTGTAGCAATTATATTTATGCATTTTAGTCTGGAATGATGATTTAGCCGAAATTTTTTATAGAAGGAGTACACAGATATAAACATGGTGAAAGACAGTCACAAGTCCGAAAAGCCAGCAAGTATAGTATGTTATTGATTGAATCAAGTGTTATGTAAATGCAAGCAAAAAGTATACTACATTGAAAAAATTTAAGGAAATATTTAAAGAAAAATATTAATTCTTTTAGGTGAAAATTTTATTGACTTCTTACCTGTGAAACTGAAAAGACTTATGCAAGGAAGGTGCTTCAGAATTCATATACCAAAAAGTATGTATTAAGACTGCTTTGAGGATTGGAAGGAACTAGGAATACTTTGAAGGAGACCAAATAAATAAATAAATATTTTTTTAGAACAAATTAGAGTTCTACTCTATTAAATAGACTTCTTACGATACAAAAAAGTTGTTTTTCTGCAGAATAATCGTCAAATCCATTGGAATAGGCGCAAACAAATATGTAAAGAAACTTGCAAAATACCCTGCCAACAAATTTGTAGTCGACTGTAAATACAATCAACTACAATAGTATTAATTATTATTATTACTAATCGTACAAAAGGCCTGGGCTGGAGAACAGCTCTTGCGTCATCGTAATTATTTCTTAAGTGCGGTCAGGCCTGTTGTTGTTTTATTAACAAATTTATTTATTTGTTTCCAATTATTTGATTAAAAAACCTGCTAGCCGGTTTTTTGTTAAATTTTTTTTACCGAAAACCGCCACTGTTCGAGGTATACGAAAACAGGTTGTAGAAAAAAGTAAAATAATCGATAACCCTAGTATATACATATGTATATATATATATATATATATATATATATATATATATATATATATATATATATATATATATATATATATATATATATATATATATATATATATATATATATATATATATATATATATATATATATATATATATATATATATATATATATATATATATATATATATATATATATATATATATATATATATATATATATATATATATATATATATATATATATTATTTGCGGTCAAAACAATCATTTTATTTTTAATTATTGCATGCATTCCATGAAGTCTACAAAGAGTGTTTTGTTGGAGTAGTGTTTCGTCTTCCGTCCTGTGTACACGTCTTTTGTTGCTACTGTCCGTATTTTGTATACTCGTTATTAATTTCGTATTAAACTAATTTGCACCGGAATAGGTAGCAAACTACCTATGAGCCTATTCTGGTACAAATTACGCCGGAATAGCTAGCAACATGTGAACACGTTTTTTCTCTCTTTTTTACCGTTTTGCATATTTTCTTTATATGTTCATTATTAATTTCTTTTGAATGTATTTAATTATCGTGTAGTGTGGAAGATGTTGGACTAAATTTTGTTAGTCTGAGTAATGCCGAAGGTATATACACTGGGCACTGATCAGTTTTAACTAATTTAATTCTAACATTTTATGTACTATAATAGAGGTTGTTTTGGTTCTTCGTGTTGTTATTGTTCCACAAACACTACTCCTTCTTTCCTCCTCCGCATAACCTGTTTTCCTAGTTCCAGTACAATGCACTGCATATGTAGGGGTCATCCCCTGAGTATTGGTCCAAGATAAAAAAAAAAAAATGATTAAACATAAAAGTACGCCATTTGTGATTTGCAAATATTATGCCAGAAATCGAAATATGTGCAGCAAAGAACGGAAAACATACAATACAACATACAAAAATGTGATATTTTATTTCCTATACGAGTAGTTAAAGCAAAAAATATTGTATCTAAAGTAATTCTCTGCACCGAATATATACTTGTATCACTTAGCTACAGTTTGTATAATTTATTATACATTTTACTTTCTATGGACTTAAATTCACAATAAGTTCATATGCACCATAAAAGTCTTGCCTTAAGAATTTCAGTATTCAACAAAAAAAAAAACGGCTTTTAAAAGTTTTATAACAAGAACAACAAGTAATACTCGTATAACAACTCATAAACATTTAACATGTTTATGAATATTTCAAAATCAATAAATGAAAATTGAAAGAAATCTATTTTATTTACGGGTATGAGTGCAAAACACATAAACAATCATACACACTCGTATAACAAATTACAGTTAAATTTTACTTAAATGTATGTGTGGCTGTCTGAAGCATGTGCTTGAGTGTGTTTATGTCTTCAAGTGTGTTGTAAAAGTTTCTGTTCATACGTCAATAATGTGCAAATCAAATTTTTATTATTAAGTATTAGTTTGAATTTTCATAGTTTTTGTTCGCTTCTATTGTTGTTTTAAAAATTGAATTGATTTGATTGTGATATATTTTCGATACAAATTTGAAAACTTAACGTATGTATTGTATTTGAGGGTGTCCAAAATTGAGATATCATTTTACTTTTACACTCATTTTCTTCGCATTATAGAAATATATTTAATTTAATTTTTTTTTTTTTTCAAATATTTATTTGTACAAAAATTCAATTAATTCTATAAATTTGACCTCAGCGCCTTTTAGGCATGATTAAGGAAACGTTGGCAAAAAATTAAACTATTTTGTACAAAATGCAAAATAATTAAATTTATATTATAAAATAATTGGCAGATTATAGGAAATACATTTTTTATATTAATAAAATATACAAAAATTACATCAAAAGCGCTTGAAAGGATGAACATAAATATTCCTTGAGTAATGTTTCAAAAATTGACATTCTGTTACAAGATTTTAATTCATTCGGTAGTTCATTATACAAAACTCCACCCATGCAGTCAATGCGTTGTTTTGATTTCTCCAATCTACATCCTGGAACACGCAAATTGCAAATGTTGCGATTATTACGACTAGGCTTTGCTTATAAATTCTCCTCATTAGCACGATAAGTTCCCAAACTTTTACCATGTTGTGATCAATCACGTTTTTAAATAAACTTTTATCAATTATTGATATCTGTGCTATAATGTTGGTTTGAAGCTCTTGAATACAGAAAAAAAAATTTGTTCGTGTTCAATAACGAAATTCGTTGCATCAATTAATAAGTTGTTTCAATGCAGACCTGTAAAGAAATTCCTTGACTTAAACAAAAATTCAATAAAAATAATTATTGAATGAAAGAACTAATTTTGTTAACGGCAACAAATTACGATATCCAAGACTATTTTTTATATATACGAGGTCTGATCAAAAATATCCGTTATTTTCAAATTTCGTGAGTTATATATGTTCGATTTTTGCACTTTTGTCATGTTGGCACATATGTCTGCTAAATATGTTGGCAATATCAGCCATTTCAGACTGTCAGTTTGTTTTTGACGGATAAAAAGGTTAGTCGTGTATTGATGTGCTCTTCGATTTTTTTCTATTCGAAAAAATGCATCAAAGGAAAATGTATTAAATTTTATGTAAAAAATTAAAGTAAAAAAAAGGACATTTGAAATGTTGACTGTAGCGTTTGGCGAGCCTACTATGAGCAGATTGTGGTATAACCGGTTTAAGGAAGGTCGAGAAAATGTCAATGACGATGCTGATCCTGGTCACCCAAGCACGTCAACAACCGATGAAAAGATTGAAGCAGTGAAGAAAATGATTTTGGAAAATCATCGAATCGCTATCAGAGAGGTTGCCGGTGATGTTGGCATATCGTTCGGCTAATGCCAAGCAATTTTTACGGATGTTTTAGGCATAAAACCTGCAGCAGCGAAGATTGTTCCAATATTGCATTTTGAGCAAAAACAACGTCGCATGGACATCGCTCAGGAGATGTTGAACGTAGTTGTCAACAAAGATCCAGTTTTTCTCTAAAAGGTCACAACTGGTGACAAATCATGGGTATATGGCAATGACATTAAAATCAAAGCCCTGTCATCCAATTGGAACCGTCCAGAAGAGCCAAAACTCCCGATGAAAGGAAAACGTTTTGCTTCAATTGAGGAGATGAAAAAAATCGACACAGGAGCTATTGACGATACCAAAGAACGCGATTCAGAAGTATTTCGACGATTAGAAAAAAATGCTGGGGTGGATTACTTTGAAGGGGACATTGATGTCATTGATGAATAAATAAATACTTTTTGAAAAAATTTAAACTAATGGTTATTCTTTGATCAGCCCTCGTAAACCTTCGACCCTGCTCAAAATAATAAAACTCAGTCTAATACCTACCACACTGCCAGGTAATGATTTACATTGAAAACACATAAAAAATTAATATATAAAGAAAACCAGGACAAAAGTGCAAAAATAACACGTGTAAACTGGGTGGCAAACAAAACACTTTTTATCTCTGTTTGCTACTTATTCCAGTGTAATGTGATTTTTTCTGAATTAATAATGAACATGCATACGAGTGTACAAAAACCCAAAAAAAAAACACGTGTGTACAGAATAGAGGATAGAACACTACTCTGAGTTCATTTTCATTTGAGGTTATGTTTACAGCGTTCAAAGAATTAATTTCACTTCACAGATCTGTGTCCTTGCTTATAACGAATTTTACTCCTGTATTCAGGAATCATATTCAATTATTGATTTTATAATTTTAATTAGAAATTAAAGAATGCTGACCTCAAGTTTTCATTGATTTTCTATAAGCTACAATCTAATATATTGTAGTATTAGTGTAAGAGAAACTTGGATTGCATGAAAATGATTGTTCAGTAGCCACCTCCTAAATTTAAGTGTAATACTTTGAAATATTACCAGCAATGTGTGTACATATGTTTACAAGTACAATAGTTGCTGAAAAGTGCCTCCGAGCTTTTGGAATGCTTAATTGCAATTTAGTATTTATAGATATTTTACAAAAGTTCATTCGCCAACATAAATTGTTTTTAAATAAAAAGTTACCTGCAAACCAAAACCACTGATTGATTGTGCAGTTTAAATAAAAATTTTTAATAAATAAATAAATAAAATAAAATAAAATTAAAGTTCTAAAGTTTTCAAGAAAAACAGGCTTTCATACAGCAACTAAAAACTTTTTTCTTTATAAAATATTTGTGCAATTGCTAAATACCATTTATTCTTATTCATTCTTCTTTGATTTTCATAATCTTTTGACTCAAATTTTAAACTAATACTAAGGATTTTACTAACACATTGATTGTTTTAAAACAAAGGAAATTAAGAGAGACCTTTGAAAGGCAAAAGGCCGATAAGTGCACCTCAGTTCGCTTCTCGTAGACTTTGTTGAAAACACGTCCATCAATAACCCAAAGAAAACAAAAGAACAAGTTAAACCTTGGCATAGTTAATGTCTATCTATATACATATGTATGTATGTTCCAATGAATATTTTTATATGTCTATACATATGTGCAGTTATGTAGTAAATCTGGATGTAAATGGTTGTAATTGTCGAAGAAAATCTTTGCATGGTAGGTGACAAAGAATTAAACGAAATCCCACTCGAAAATTTACGCACTAGAAAATGTAACATGATGCAGCAGAGTACAAAACTGACAAAAAAAAACATATTGCAGTTGCAAAACCAGGCTTGTCATTTAGGGCCTCTCACGTAAAGATTAAAAATTTTGTCATGATTTTTGCCTTCATTTTTAAGTTCTTCCAATGACGTTTACGAAAAGAAATGCTGATTCAGAAATGTATGTAAGTACGGTTTTTGTAAGACGCGGTTGTCAGCAAAAGAATTTTCAGACTGCCTCTTGACAAAAGCATTGTAAGTAAGCAGACAATCTCGTACAGTAGGACCTAAAAATGATAATACATTCAGTCAAGTTTATTTGCAAAAAAAAACCGTAAAAAAATTATATACATAGCAATATAATTGCAGTTTAATTTGAATTCATATAATTCCCATGTTTATCTACGACTAGTAAAAGACCTATTGCCAGAAAGGCTTACTTCAAAACTGTCGTTTCCAGAGTCTCCGAAATTAAACAAACAGAGCAGGGAGGATATAACAACACATCTGCCGCCAACCGATGCACTTCTTCTCTGTTCACTTCTAAATCGTCCTTCATCATCAACTTTTACCATCGTGGTAAAAATATCGCTTCCTTGTACTTATACAAAATGACAATATGTATGGAATGTGAAAGGATAAAACATTTTGCTACGGAATTTTACACCGGAATACGATTTTTTTTTTTCTTAGAACACTTAGAACACCAGATGTTAATTCACCTCCAGGCCTCATTACCCTCCCTACATTCTGCTTTAGTGTCAAATGTTATTTCATTTCTATGACTATCATTTCACATCCGTAAGAAATTTTTCGAAAATTACTCAACAATTTTTACTTCAAGACCATCCAGTCTGGGGGTCTTGTTGTTTAGCTTTGTCAACCGGGTCGGTGAATGCCTGATTTTTTACTGCCGTCCGTGTTTTTTATATATGTTAAATATTAATTTTTTATTCTTTGAAACCAAATTACCAAGCCGGAATAAGTTTTGTTATGTGTACGCGTCTTTTTTTCACTGTCATCCGTTTTCTTTACTTGTTAAATTCTTGTCACTGTTATTTATTACCGTGCAAATCAAACGTCCACAAACACTACAACCTCTCTCTTCGTTTTCGTAATATATTTACCTAGTACCATTAACCAGTACAATGCATTGCGTATGTGGGAGTCAACCCCTGAATACTAAAAAATATATATTCTGGCTGTTTACTTGACTCTGGGTCTTCAGGCAGCCGTGTGTCCGAAACGTTAGTTGATATTGTAGCATGATCACGACATAAATTCACTCTTTTAGCCATAACATAAATGCATCATATTAAAGGCATGCATAAGAAATAACTAAAAGAATATTAGGTTACATTTTAAACAATTCATAACACACGTCACTTGACACCTCTTGCTGTCACTGACCGTCGTCGCGACAGTGCGCCTATTGAGTGCGATCATTTGAAATTTACTTGAGCTGCGAATGATATGGGTTGTGAAGGTATGTA
Organism: Thecocarcelia acutangulata; assembly: GCA_914767995.1. NCBI lineage: Eukaryota > Metazoa > Arthropoda > Insecta > Diptera > Tachinidae > Thecocarcelia > Thecocarcelia acutangulata. The sequence continues at coordinate 4,950,349 of OU612097.1, forward strand.
AGCATGTGTGTGGCACTGTAATAATTAAAACTAAAAAAAACACTTGAATCACGCCGCACTCGTACATATCTATGCACATACCAAAGAAACAATTTATGGCCTTGAACCATCTGTGTATGTGCATATGTGACGTCTGATCAGCTTACCCCTAAAACGTGGGAACCAAATTTGATTCCCATACATTAACTTTGATAATACAACACTTAGTATAGATGAGTCGTCTAGAACTTCTCAATGCAATTGTAATTTTAGTTTAAGCAAGAAATAATAAAAAGAATTGATTCGAGCAACTTCGAGTTGCTCATCAAAAATAAAACTATAAAAACATACGCCCTTCAATTAATTATAATATCCTCCGCTTTACTAATTTCATACTGCATGAGGAAACTGTTCCGCGAGTACTCTTCAAATCGTAGACAATGTAGAAGGCAAACTATGACGGACTCACTGAATAGTGATTTTCTATTAACTCCCGGTAAAACAGGGTCTCCTTATCGGTCGTATCATCTGTACTCATGGATGTTATAAATACTGAGGAATCGGATGATCTTGATGTTCTTGGACTGAAGATGTTCGGGGGATTGAATACATTTTTCATATTTTTAAAGAAGCATTCAAGTGCCTCGGGTTTTTGCCACAGAGTAAGATGTACCACTCCATCCAATCTTCTCACTATTTATACCACCTATGTCCCACCGAAAATGGAATACAACTTTCATACTTGAGCCGGTGCTCGTAAAATTTACCGGTAAAATCGTAAAATTTATTTTTGGAGATATGACATTGATGCAATAAATCAGCAGTATGGATAATCATTCCGTTGCACACACTATAATATTTTGATTACTTTTAGCTTTTGCAATTAATTTTGTTCGTGGTTCTATATGCGGTTTTATCAGCCATATTATAATAACGAACGCTCTAAAATAAAGATTTATCATATCTCTTACATGGAAAATGAATTTCACTTCAGGGAAATTATTTTGCGCAAAAGATCCTTTGTAATTGCCAACCACAGAGCAGCAAAAGGCCCTCTAAGAAAAATACCGTTTTCCTAAACTGTTTCTTGCTTACAAATGCCGTTAGGCAGCAAATACATTTCTACGAATGCCTTTGGAAAGTCCAGCACATACATATACTATCACTGATTACACTCAATTTGACACATAAAGCTGCCCATTTTATGTACGGTTGGTCCAGCTTTTTAGTCAATCTGTGGCCTGTATTAAAGCACACGCATTCACACACACACATCGACACACCTTTTTATCTGTGAAACATAACATTTGTATGAGCTTTATTAAGTCACCATAACTTCTTCCAACTTTTTTTCATCTTAAAAATGTCTTTGAGCAGTAGTTTCCAAGCACTCAGCAATTTCTGCCACGCATTTGATAGAAAAAGGGGGATTGTCCTAAAACCAAATTGCTGCAAACTGAAAAAGGGTGGTTTTATTGTTGTTTTAATAGTAATTACTGTGCTTAGCTTAACAAAGCTAAACAAAAACTGTTTAAACTTTTCAACGAGCAATTTGAAATTGAAATTTTTGAGGACATATTTTCCATTAAATAAATGTTAAAGGTGGAAATTAACAACACAAAGTTACTAACAAGGTCACAAATAATTTTTATTATGTTTTTTTATAGTGAAGAGTCTGATTGTTTTAAAAAACGTAGAACTATTTTCAACAAGTATACAACAAAAAGCTGTTCATGAAAACAATTTTGTATATTCATTAGGGTTAGTAAAATTTTTGCACAGAAACCGGTTATACGGTTTACATTAAATTTGTTACAGTTACTCACAGAAATATTTTGGGCACGCTTTTTAGAACAAAATTTTAGAGACCTTAAATTACGACGTAGGATTGATATTGAAGCTACCTAGCGCTAGATGGCTGCACAAACACAACATTTTTGGTTTTAAAATTGCGATCTGTTAAATGTCGGCTATTAAAATTTCACTTAAATTCATCGCTTAGTTTATTCGTTGTAGGCGTTTGAAGTAAAAACCTTTTGTATTTCCTGAAAAATGAAAAACAGAGAAAACGGCGAAAGAGATAAAATAACTTTCTACTGGCATGCAAACCTCATCTCATCACCAGCCTTTTTTTAGGACTATGAGTCTACATCGAGCAAGAAGTATATAAAACGATACCCGTCATATTGTAGTGCTGTTACTATAGGGTGTTTTTTTAAGCCCGATAGAACTTGAAATTGTAAAAAATAACACAAAAAATTAAATTGTAATCAAAATTTTTTTTTATTCAAAAGATAAATACGTGACATTAACATTTGAAAATGATTTCGGGCATATGGGCACTGCGGCTGTTCTTGACGAAGCGCATTCTGGACGTCCAATTTTGGGCCACTTTTTCGAGCACTGCTGGCCGTATGTCACGAACAACACGAACAATGCTGGCCTCCAAGGCGTCAATTGTTGCTGGTTTATCAGCATAAACCAGTGACTTCACGTAGCCCCACAAGAAATAATCGAGAGGTGTCAAATCGCACGACCTTGGAGGCCAATTGACAGGTCCATTTCTCGAAATCAACTTATCGCCAAATTTTGATTTCAGTAAGTCGATGGTTACGTTCGCCGTATGGCACGTAGCGCCATCCTGTTGAAACCACATCTCCTCCGGATCAATGTCATCCATATTTTCAAACAAAAAATCATTGATCATGGTGCGGTAACGATCTCCATTGACCGTAACGCGAGCTCCGGCCTCATTTTTGAAGAAATAAGGTCCGATGATGCCACCAGCATGAAAACCGCACCAAACAGTGCATTTTTCTGGATGTAATGGAGTCTGTAGGGTCTCTTGTGGATTGGTCTCACTCCATATGCAGCAATTTTGCTTATTAACAAACCCGTTAAGCCAAAAATGCGCCTCATCGCTGAACACAATTTTGCGATAAAACAACAGGTCATAATTTATAATAATTCATGGATAATTTCGTAGCGTTGTTCAAGCGTGAGTCTATTCATGATGATTTGTCAGAGTATACTGAAACAAATAAAAAAAATGTTTCATCAAAATTTAATTTTTTGTGTTACTTTTTACAATTTAAAGTTCTATCTAGCTTAAAAAAACACCCTATATATTAACTATACCAGTGTTTAAATAACAAGATTAACTAATGGTTTTTGCCCACTCTGAATTAAATTATTTGATTAGAAATTTTAAATCCCTGGAAAATAAAAAGTATAAATATAAAATACTTTGCATGTTGCTTACTTGTGAAAAAGCACAATTTTTACCTTAAAGAAACAAACAGTGTTTATGTCAAACACATATCACACACTAGAGACTTTTTAGTACAAACACAACATTTTCTTTGCAAGCCTGACAAAATATGTGAAATTTGAGAAAGAAGAAAATCATAAAATAGAAATTGTAACAAGAGATGCAAATTTGTGTGATGGCGACCTCTTGGGTATTTAAAAACTTTTGTTTAAAATAGAAAAATTACAAGACACAGAAAATCCTTTAAAGTTGGAAAGACAATGTTGAAGAACCGAAGCTCTATTGTGTTTGTGCACAGACTTTTCCTTTTATATTTTTTTTTATAATTTTAGAGATTTTTTTTTTTGCCTTTTTTCTTTTATTACCATTTTGCAGCTTTATAATTTTTTAGTTTTTTTTTGCATTTAAATTTCTTATTACACATTTTTTGTTGTTTCTTTTTGAAGTGCTTATACTTATTAAGTATTTCTGTCCTCTCTTGCATGTTCTTATTCTTGGCATACTTTTGTTACTGATGTCTTTTCAGTCTTTTGTCCCTTTTGTACGCTTGTCTAATTTGTCTGGCGGCGTGTCCTCTGAATGTAATTTTTTATGTTGTTTTTCTACAGAATTAAAATTAAATAAAAATAAGCGATTTTGTATTATTTTCAAAGCTGTTCTATTCAATCGTTATATTAAAAAAATGAATAAAGTACTTATTTCTATTTGTGAAGTTTATAAAGAAAATTAAGGCAAAAAAACGTGCGAAAATAAAAACCTACTTTATTAAATATTGTACTTTTCAGATCATAGTAAATTCTTAAATAGATAGTTATTTAAATTCATGTTTTCTCACCGAGCAAGAAGTTTGAATCTGTTCTACATTTTCAAAATGGAATTAAATTAAAATTTTCACTCAGCGCCAAATAAGTGTGAAAACAATTTTCTATTAATGGCTAAAGAAGTTCTAAAGAAGTTATCTTGATTTTAATATTTTGGCTTTTTTAAATTCAGCTAGAATGTTATCCAAGCTTAAAAGCTCTCCGTTTTTATTAAAAATGTTCAATATTTTATTTCAATTTCGCCCAACTGAGTTTCCAAAAATGCAAGCTATTAAATGGGAAAATATTTACACGATACTCTGTTAATTGTAAGATTGACTTAATTATAAAACCTATTTTAACAGACCAACGCAATCAATAAAACGAAGTACGTGTGGTATGTTTATACGAAGTTGACTATGTCGTGCACGAATCAGACACGACAATGTTAATTCCTGTATGACACAGAAGCGAAAACTAATGCAAATCATGTACGACACAAAGACAGACATCCTTCACTTTATCCTCATTGACTACATACAAGATGATGTACACGTTATTGACATTCAATTTGTCGTTGACGACTGTTCAATTTATTTAAAACACTGTATGTAGTTTTAGACACACTCGTGCATCATTTATCTATATTGTTAAGTGTTTGCTTTCAAAAAGACTTTGCGGATTCTTTAATTGCAAATGAAATAATGACACAGAATCTTGTTTGTTACACAGTACTTAAATTCTTCACAGCTTTATTTACACTTAATAGCACTGTGTATTAACGCACGAGACTCGCTTGCTGTTCTGACTGCCTTGCCCAGCGTATAAAAGTAAACTCTGCCTCTGCCGAACATCTGCCTGCCATTTACACTTCTTTATTACTTTGTTCGAGCGGCTTCTATTTAACCAGAATTCTAGACTTAAATGTACAAATAAAATTGCCACACACATACACACATATACACTCTTGTAAAACAATAAGAACGCAACAACAACAATAAAACCATTAGTGGTTGATTTACTTGGAATTTTGCGTTTAATAAATCATGTGTGTTTCTTTATATTTTGTTTTTAGTTTTAAGTTTTTTGTGTGCATATGCATGTACATTTATAACAAGCATATCAACAGCTCGCACATTGGGTTAGATGTGACAAAAACTCGTAGAAATATTTTATATATTTCATCACTGTGTCCTAGCTTTGAAAAAATACAAAGCCTGTTTCTATTTTAAGACAATTCTGAATTTCATAAGGATCAGTAAAATATCACTGTATCATAAAATTTAGTAAACATCGTTTAGATAGTTTCAGAACGTTCGACCGTCAGCAATATAATGTTCGTTTAAAGATTTTATTCCACATTTTATTGAAAACACTCGTACTAGCCGTTTTGGAGATTATTTCTTTTAAGTATATATACTTTACAAAAAGTTATAAATAACTTTTTTTCTGTGTTTCCCAGCTACATGTCACTTCAAATGAAAAAGTTTGTTTTTTGTGTTTTGACAGGTATTATTAGAGCATTTTTCCTTTTAAATTCTCAATAATTTATTTAGATTGTTGGGATATAAAGTTGTATGTTTGAGAAAATTTTCAAAACTTTCCAAAGTCTACTGATGATTAGGGTAGCTCCTATGAAATGTCGAAATATAGACAGCTGGGAAACATGGAAAATAAGCTGATTATAATTTTTTGATTGGTATCAATATTAGGAGCTAATATAGTGAATAAAACTTAATTGTTTTTATAGAAACTTTACTTAATAAAATAGATTTGAATTATTATTTATTAATTTTTTGTTGCTCCTCTTAATTTTTTTTTTTTTAATGAGACCACAAGCTGAGTAGATGTTCTTCTTTTTGAGATGTCATCAACAACATTACCACTAGTCTCAGTTATCAAGCGACAATGAACAGTTGTGCTGTTGAGTTCTTTACAATACCTTACAAGGGACAAATTGAAAAATGCAAGAAAAATTAACAAAATCCTGTCAGAAGGAACACTGAACTTTCCAAAGTCAGTAAGTTTAAACCAACAGATGTAGTAGTAGTGGTAAAACAACAAGGAGACAAACACACAAAAATAGCTTGTATTCGTGAAAGAACACCGAAAAGAAATATTTCAAAATAAGTCTTTTTTCACAATTGTATGGTCTTGGGAACAGTTTAAAAGTTGTGAATAAAATTTTGGTAAAGAACGAACATATTTTCTCTTTTTAGTGCTTAAGATATTAGGACATTTGTATTGTTGTTGCATGCTATGGGGAGACTAATATGTTTATGGTTGTATGCGCCCATCATAAACACTCATATGTTCGTTTTCCAACAACAAACACAGAGTCGTATGCATTGCGTTGAATCCTTTGATTTCCAATGTAGGTAGTTAAATTTTAGGGGCCAATGTTTAATGCGAACCACACCTAAACTTAAAATTTTTTTAATTTCAGACAAATTCAATTTGAACTATGGAAGGACACATTATTAAGCAATGCGTTAAAGTTATATAGGCTCATTATAAAAATGGCCGTTCAAATCAAAATGCTTAATGTGCACTTCGTGATTTTTTTCGGTCAATTTAAACGTTCAAATGTGCGTACAATAGAAAAAATCGTGCAAAAATTTGAGCAAAGCATTCTCGTTCAGCTACTTTTGCGGAAAATATTGCTGCTGTTCGCGATAGTGTGGCTGAAGAGCAGTGCATCTCAACTCGTCGTCGTGCGAAACAATTGCACCTCTCACTCTCGCCGTTGATGAGCATTATGCATTTGCGTACTTACAAGGTGCAAATGATTCAAGAACTAAAGCCTCTTGACCATTCCAAGCGTCAGCAATGGCCAGGATGGTGGCAAGAAACGGCAACAGTAAATGATAAATTTTATCATCTTGAGTGGGTTCACCAATAAGCAGAATCGCCGGATTTGGGCAGATGATAATCCAAGAGTGATTGTCAAAAAACAAATGCACCTACAAAGAGTGATTGTTTGGTGTGGTTTATGGGCTGTGGATGGTGTTCACTATCGTGATGTATTAACGAACTCTTTATGGCCCGACTTGGAAGATATGGACTGTCCAAGAGAACGGTGTCACTTGCTACACAATCATTGCCACCATTGGACTTCTTTCTTTTATTAATTTTGAGACCTTATTACAAATCTTTGATTTTAGTGAAGGACTTGTGAAATTAATAAAAACAAATAAAAATAAAAAATAATTGAAGCGTCTCCGTTTAGGTTGCAATTTGTAGTTTCAAAGTTGATAACACTGTTGACAAAGCAGCTTTTTAGGCTGAGCTGCTGCCCATAAGTCATATGAAAAACCATTTAATTACAAATTCTCTAGAATTGTATAAAATGATTAAAAGACTAATGATAAGTCGAAACAGAATAGCGTTTACATTATGGTTTCAGGTATATGACATCTTTTGCAAGTTTGTAAAGGCATTTTCGACAATATATTATCCAAGTAGCTGTATATTTGACTATTTCTTGATCAGGATACAACAAAAATCCCTAAAATGCAGAGCTACATTTTTGACACGTGACTTGGACATATTTGTTGCAAAATTACCGCGAACCCAGATCCTAATGACTGAGGGTATAACAGACATTTTAATGGACGCCTCTCTAAACAACATAGTGGCTTTCTAATATCTCCATTAATGGTGGAATGTTTGATATTAAGCTCACAGAGAAATTAATTGAAACTCATAAACGTTGCTGCCAAATCCTTTCATGGAATAATGTGCTTTTTATACCCATTTTCCTTTATTATGAGTTCTGCTATTGTGAGTTGTCTGAAATTTTTTTACTTAATTTACAGTACTATTTTTTGCAAGTTTTCCGTTTCCTTTTAAATCTAGTTATTTTAACTCTATTTGAAATTTTTTCTTAGCAACACCAACATGTATGTATGTGTACAGTATGTCAATTGCATACTCATGTATTTATATAAATGTATGTTCTTATATAAACATTAAACCCAGAATATCTTGTCGAGTGAAAATCAACTTTTAAGGGATTCAATTTTGTGCAGCAAGTACAGAAAAGCTAATTATTACTTTTTCGGAGCTCTTTGTGAATTTTAATTACTTATTGGTTAAAAGAAAAGGATTTTAGCATTCGCATTAAAGCTCTAATAATTAGTTTAATTAAAAATGTACGATATTTTCTATTCAATTGAGCTATTAACCATAAAATTATTTACCCGATACTTTGTTAATGGATCCCTTGACTCAATATTCTGTTAATTGAGCAGCGCATTCATTAACGCGGGCAAACAGAGAACAATGATGTATGTGTTATGTTCATATATGTATTTATGAAGCTCTACACACATTAACATTCATGTTGTACATATTTACAAATGCACAAATAAAAAGTACTACTATAAATTTTTTGCTAAAATTGTATTAAAAAACATTTAAAAGTATATCTGGTTTTATTGTACAATATTTCCCTCAATCGAAATCAGTTAACTATCTACCCACTTGTTTATAGCAGGCACGAATCATTGATTATTCATATACGGGAATGGTAATTCCTACACGGTACACAAATAACAGTCAACCTAAATAAATGGCACAAAAATTACGAATGCCACAAAACAAGAAAAGCTCATATTGTCGTACATTCGTACATATCGCTCCTTTATTGCAACATATTCATGACTAAAAAAAGCTTGTTTTGAGAAAAACACATTTAAAATTTTTAGATTACATACAAGTCTTAGAAAATGTTTTTTTTTTTTAGAAAATATCTCCTACAGGAAACAGTTTAAACGTATTTTGAATAAATTTTTGCCACAATATAAAAGGTAGTACTGTTAATGATTCTGCATTATTAACTCGAAAGGCTAATTTTTGAGATAACACTATGTGGCAATAAAGGAACGATAAGTGCTAATAGAGGACATCTCAGAAGATGATGTCTGGCGCCTTGTCGTACATCTGTACACATGCTGTTGATAGAGGACACCCTACAAGACGATGTCTGTTGTGTTGCCGTTTATGAACTTCTATAGAAGAGTGTATACAAGACGATGTCGATTGTTTTGTGGTCCACGATCCTTTCCTTAAATTGTCTTCCAGATATCTTAAGTAATAGAAAACATGTCGGTTACGTTGACGATTGCAACATTGCCTATTGTGTAAAATTGTTGAAAGAAAGCTAACATCACAGTTCGAATTAGTATTAAATTCGCAGTTAGAAAATATTTCTGTCTATTTTTTTATCTTGGACCAGCACTCAGGGTATGACCAAACATATGCCGTGAATTGTTTTGGAACTGGGAAAATAGATTATAAGGAGAAATAAAGAGTAAGTAACAATACGGAATAATCAAAACGAACGTTATCGTGTTGATAATAAAAACTGGTCAGTGCCCAGAGTATATACCTTCGATAATGCTCAGACTAACAAATTTATTCCAACAACTTCCACACTACAAGGTAATGAGCTACATTCAAATGAAATTACTAATAAACATATAAAGAAAACGCGTAGGACAGTGAAAAAAAAGAAAAAGCACGTGAACTTAGGATGCAAGACAGAACACTACTTATCAAGTTCGTATGAAAAATTATTTTCTGGCAAGAGATGCTCCAATGATGTTGATGTTAAACAGATTTCTTGCACGAAAATTTTCAAATTTGCCTTCCAGTTTTCCTTGTAAACTTAATACCTAAAATATTCTGTTAAAAGCATTTTTCAAGATCAAGAAAAACTTTAAACTTCAACTTGAACTCATCAAATGATGAAGACCGAACCATATCTTCTGCTGTTTCATGTGAACAGAAACAAATTATATAAAATAGAAGAACATAATTTTAATTTATGATGAAAAATTGTCTATTTTGTCAGAATATATGAGTGAAAACACAAATCTATTTAGCGCACTTGTTATAACGATGTTCGCGTGCATGTTCCTCAGTCGCCAAAAAATATGAACGTTGAAACCACACTTGTGTGGCAAATATGAAACCATAAATCACGATACAAAAGGGATTCTATTCCATTCCAGTTTTTTTGCAGTGCAAATATAATTGAAACAACGAAAAATTATTTTACACGAAAAATATTGTAACATGATACACATGCACGCATTTTGATGTACTCACACACACACACACACACACACACACATACATACGCTCATGCAAATGACGTCTCCCAGTCAGATAAAATATTGTACATACACAGATATGTATATACTTGAAAATATTCATTGCAACTTTTGGAAGAATTGAATAAGTATTTCGTTGAATGGAATAATCAACAAATTTATTACTGCATTTAAGTCCAAGACAAAACTATGGTTTAATATACTCGCACATGGGTTCTATTAAGAATTGGTGTCATGTAGTGAACGAAAATAAACCGCACTATTTATAAGTATTTCTAAAAAAAATTAATAAATAAAACTACACTTTGACCTTTTCAAGTGTCAAAAATCACCAAAATCTTAAAAGAAATAATTTTATTCTCTTAAGAGGTTCTGCATTCTTTTCGAGAATAAAGCTAATTGTAATATATAGTTTTTTCCATTCTTGAGCTCAAAAAGTTTAATTTCCAATTATGCAATTCTTCTTATTGACGAATCACTGAAGATGATTTTCCGAAAATTGATCATCTAATGTTGCCAATGTCTGAATGAGTTTAACGTATTATGTATCTTTCCATGGCTCAAATTGAGTTAGTCTGAAATTGGAAAATGTCAAAAGAAATGCAGAAAAAAACATGATGTTTATGTGTGGTTCACATTCAATATCGGCTCTTAAAATTTAACCAATCGATATTTGATCGCATACCTTTATTTATGTAGACAAAATGCAATTTTAGTGTCTGAGGATTTAGAGAAGTCAAAACCATTCCTGAATAAAGCATATAGTTTGTAGTGTTACTGGGCAACAAGAGCTTTTTTAACGAAAAAGCATTGTAATTTATCGCTGAGGCATAATTAAGGTGCTATGGCGTTAATGTGCCAAATTGTTGCTGGCTTATGGACGTACTCCTTTTCTCTCAAATAACCCTAAAGCAAGAAGTCCTACGATATCAAATCATATGATCTTGGTGGCCAATTGATATCGCCACCACGGGAGATAACACGGCCGTTGAATTTATTGCGCAAAAGAGCCGTTGTATCGGTTGTTGTGTGGCAAGTGGCATCATCCTATTCAAACCAAATATCGTCCACATCCATAATTTTCAAGTCGGGGGATAAATGTTCGTCATCAGCGGACGATGGCGAATACCATTCACAGTAACTGCCACTCTTGGTGAGTGAATTAGTTAACCGACACTCACTCTTGGATTATTATTCGCCCAAATGCCGCAATTCTGGTTATTGACGAATCCACTGAAGTGAAAATGTGCCACATAACTGCAGACAATTTTTTTTTTTTTTTTTTTTGAAAAATGGTCACTTACTGTTGTTATTTCTTGCCACCATTCTGACCATTAACTACGCTTGGAATTGTAAGCGTGTAAATGCAAGTCTTTATGCATAAAGTTTAACAACATCTTCCCCAAAAACTTAAGCTTTTTTTAAAATATAAAACAGTAAAAGCATATAACGAAAAATGTAAGAAGACATACAAAAAGTTATATATTTTCATATTCAGGAATTTTCTCCGGCTTTCCTTAAGGACAGCAAAATTATATCTTGTATGTACATTTCTTATGAAATAAGTTCAGTTAAGTGTCATTTACTTAAAATAAATGGCCTGACTGCTTTTATTGACTGAGTGAAAAGTATTTATAGCCGTTATTGCAGTATTAAAATCGCTTGCAGTGTCATTCGTGTCATATGTCTGTTAGCATTTTTATAGGCTTATAGCCAAAAACAAAAAAAAACCCCAAAAAGAGAAATCAAACACAATAACAGTAGAAAGAGATAAAATTACGAATTTTTGGCCAATATTTTGCCAATTCTACTGATTGACTGACTGAAAAATAACGCTTGGATTTCGTGCGAATGCTCGCTCGAACAAGGACAAATGATGGTTTAACGCCAAAATTCGAAAGTACTTAAATGCAAAAATGTGTACATATTTAGGTACGAGTATGTAGTGTGTGCATATGGTCGTGCGAATCTGCATAATAAGTGTTTTTCAACTGGCTTTCATACGTTTGTAAATCAGGATGCATTTAAATTATGACATTTTTGCGAAACAAAAAATCTGACAAAACCAAATATTTGCATACATTTTAGAAGATTTAAATTCGATCTGATAATTTTTTGAATTGTTTACTTAATCTAATGCAGTGCTATGAATTCAATCAAGTTCAATGAGAAATTTTATTGAATTTTTCATTTGTCTGATGCAGACATTCATTTCTTATCTAAAAAAAATAAATTTTATTTGAGCACAAGTAGATTATTTCATTCTTTTTTTGCAAAATAAAAATCTATATAAATAAGAGCTATGAAAAATGTTTAAAAGAAAAATTTTTTAATGAAATTTTCCAGTCAGAGTTTAATCTTTTGGATTATTAGTATTGATACGGCCAATGAATCTTTTTGATATTAACAACTTTATAAAATATAATGAAAGCTTTTTTACAATACAAATTCTACAAATGTACAAACCAAAAATCTTATTTAAAAATTATAAAGTTCAACAAAAATTCATGAGAAATTTTATAAATTTTTTATAATCAATTGACAAATTAAATTAAATTGTTTTTATAAAATATTTTAACAAAAAAAGATTAATGTTGTTTCTTCGTATAAAAATAGTTCCTTGTGCTCTGGAATTTTTCTGCAGATTAGGACATAAATCATTACAAACCTCAAAAACTAAGAACATTTAGCTTCATATATAAAATATATAAAACATAAAAAATATTTTATATGATAATCTTATTACTCCTGGTGTGCAAAATACTGTCAATTAAGGAGTCACTCCTCTATCGCATTGACGGGCCTGTTCTAGAGCGTATATCAAAATTTGTGGCAGAATAAATCGTGTAAACATAGTTTTCAAAAGTTTGCAGTAGTTAATCTGCTTGTTATAAATGTACATGCACACCCATACAAACAACATGAAGCAAAAAAAAAAGATAATACGCACACAAACAAACATACTTAAAATATGTATGTACGAAAATTCCAAGTAAATCAAACCTCAATGGTTTTATAGTTTTTGTTGTGTTCTTCTTATTGCGCTCTTATTGTTTGTCGTTGTTGCATTCTTATTATTTGCAAATATGTGTGTGAATGTGCGTAGTAACAATTATGTTTGAGTCCAAAATTGTCAATAACTGGACAGTACATGATGATTGTAGAAGGTAATAAAGTAGTATAAATAGCAGCTAGATGCTGAGCAGAAACAGTTTAACTTTAAACGTTGTGGAAGACAGTCATAAGTCAGAAAATTGTACAAGTTTAGTGTGTTAATACATAGTGCTATTAAATGTAAATAAAGTTGTGAAATATTTAAGTACTATACAACAAACAAGCGTGAGTATCATTATTTTATTTGCAATTGAAGAGTTCGCAAAAGCGTTTGTAAAGGTAAAAACGCAATAATATGTATGCGCATTAGTTAGTACAAGATTTTATTTTTGTTTTAGGTGATATGGTTACTATTTTAATAAACAAGATTATTGAGTTGAGAAAACCTAGAAAGTAATTTTAATCAGAGCATATATCAATCAATATAAATTATATCACTTTGCCCATGAGTAAGCCAAAAGTAATATGGGCAGCAGGGCTATTTTATTGCATATTATTTTCATTTTAACCAGAAAAGAGTGTATTAATTTAAACGTATGAATATATCTAGAAGAGAACACAGCAAGAATGAAACTGGCAATTTCAAGAATATTGTTAAGAACTGAGTTTATTATTCAGTATACTAGCATTCAAAATTGAGACAAATCAAAAAATTATAAGTCTACTGAAGCTAAGAGGAGCTCCTATGAAATGTCGACATATATACAGCTCGAAGGTATATACACTGGGCACTGATCAGTTTTAACTAATTTAATTCCAACATTTTAAATGCTGCATTTGAGTTTGTTTCAGACTTTCGTGTTGTTATCGTTAACATTTCGCGAACACTACTCCCTCTTGCCTCCTCATCATACCCTATTTTCCCAGTTTCAGTACAATGCGCTGCATATGTAGGGGTCATCCCCTGAGTACTGGTCCCAGATAAAAAAAAAAACTGGCAATTTCAAGAATATTGTTAAGAACTGAGTTTATTATTCAGTATACTAGCATTCAAAATTGAGACAAATCAAAAAATTATAAGTCTACTGCAGATAAGGGGAGCTCCTATGAAATGTCGACATATATACAGCTAGGATAATCTAATTATAATTTTTTGATTTGTATGAATTTTGAATGCTAGTATATTTGTTTGAATTTTTGTTCTCTGCTTTCAAAAACAAATCATAGCAACCAACGGTTGTTCGTTTGTTCGATAGGTGTAAAGGAAAGTAGAGAGATGAGACAAGTGAAAAATAAAAACAAACTAGTTTTTTTGTATTTTGACGGGTATGGTTAAAACATTTCTCTTGTTAATTTCTCAATAATTTATTTAGATTATTGGGATATAAAGTTGAATAATTGCCAATATCTTTCAAAATTTTCCAAGTATACTGATGATTAGGGTAGCTCCTATGAAATGTCCACATATAGACAGTTAGGAAACAAAAAACAAGTAGGGATGAAATGATACCACTAGGGTATCGGTACTGATACTCGATACGGACTCGTTAGCAATGTATCGATATCTACTCTGTATCGTGGAGAAAGCATCGATACATGCTGCATGGAAGAACTCATCGAGCCAAAAATCAAAATCGTCTTTATGTATGTAATGTATTAATTAGAATCCCGAAATTGAAATATATTAATTAGGGTTCTATCATAACAATACTTCTGCTGCATTCACACAGCCTTGTAGCTGTGTGAGAGATTCAATGGTGGAAATATGTCATAAATATGTATGTTTAGTGTTTACTTTACAGCCACATAAAACGGCTGATAGCGGAAAATTGCATTCATTAACTGATTTTATAATTTTGTTTTTGCCTCGGTCAGAGACAAGAGCAATGCAAATTGTTAATGTAATACTCAGAAATTGTAAATATCGGTCTTTTATTTCAAACCAATATGAAAAAAATTGAATAATAAACGATTGTGTGTATTTTTGTTGCGGCAAAACTTGTTGGCTAGTACCACTTTCACACATAATAGTTTCCTTTAATATGTATAAACCGACCAACTAATACTCTCCCATGACCCATGATACGTGGGTTGCTACTAGAATACTGAAATAAAATTGAACAAAATTTAATTCTTTAAGCAATGCAAAAATAAATGAATTTTTTGTCCATACCATTATTCTAAAACTCTTTAAATGTTAAACTTTAATAAGAGAGTTCATCTATTTAAAGAGTTTGATTCAACTCTTTGTTATGTAGTATTCAAATTTAGTTGTTAACATGTCAGTTAACATTAGAAGAGTTCTCAATTATGCTCTTAAATGTTGATATACGAGTAGTACAGAAACTGGGTTTCTCTTCAAATGCCATCATCATTTGTATCCTTCCGATAACACAAGAAGAGCTTCAAAAGCATCTCTTTTTTATTGTGAATATGTTTATAAATTTGTGGGAAAGCAAGTTTTTGTATGTGCATGTATGTGTGTGTGAATGTATGCTTGTGTGTGTGTGTGCATGTGCGCGTAAGTGTGTTTTCTTCATGTCGGTTTCAGTGTTATTTATTTTTTTTAACCCACTTATCACACAACATGCTAAAATAAAACTAAAAAAACACCATTCCCTTAAAAGTTTTTGTACTGTTGGGTATTTGTTTTATTCGTTCAAAAATATCCTTATGCTAAAACTTGACATAATTTGACTTTTTACAAGTTTTAAGATTTTTTAACACAAACACTTGTGAATTTGGGTGTCTTTTTTATTTCTCGAATATTTGTTATCAAAATGTGGCTTAAGACTTTAAGTATTGAACATTGATAGAAAACCGTTTAAGTCTGAGACAATTTTGTGATTTGATTATTTTATTATTTTCTAACGTTTTGTGTATAAATAAGACTTTTTTTTAACATTATGGAAAAAGTGTGATAAAAATATTAACTAAACGAGTATGAGAGAACTAAACTTCAGCTATAAATAAAACACAAGTGATAAGTAAAAGACGTAAAATTTTTTCGTTATTGAAGCGTTAGTTATTTATTATAGAAGTTTGATTTCCAAGAAAATAACTCAAGAAGGCAAATATCCCGATGTATTTAAGTACAAAATATTTCCTATTACAACAACTTCAGGTGTAAACAGAATGTAAAATACAATATCAACTCTGTGTACAGTTGACATAACTCTAAAAAATAATCCAGTTATTTGGAAAAGATCAATATATTATTTGATTACCAATATGGGTTCGAGAATGGAACTGGAACAGAGAAAGCAATAATAAATTCAGTTGACTACATTTGTAAAAGACTTGATGAAGAACAATTGAGTTTTATTCACTATATTAGCTTCTAATATTGATAACAATTAAAAAATTATAAACAGCTTCTTTTCTATGCTTGCCAGCTGTCTATATGTCGACTTTTTATAGGAGCTACCCTAATCATCAGTAGAGTTCGGAAAGTTTTGAAAGATATTCTCAAACATTCAACATTATATTTCAACAATCGAAATAAATTATTGAGAGAGGGTTTATAATGCTATTCCCTAAGTTTGTGACTTTAAAGGCAAATATTCGTCAAGAAATCAGCTTAATTGAACGAAGTTTATTATAACGTGGGGCACAAAATGCAAGGCTACGTTTCGAACAGTGTGCTTAACTCGACGGAAGACATCTGGATGACTTACTATTTAATAAATCCGCATTTTCATTCTATCGTTCAATGACCTTTATACAACTTCGTGTCAATTATTATGTTTTTTATTTCAATTTGAATATAAAAATGTGCTAGCAGACACTGTCGTATGTATTAGATACTGACAACAGTATCACTTTAAGTACCTCTTGCGTATTTTTATGAAATCGTCTATGAATATATACAAATAAAAAATCAAAGTATACATATACACAACATATTCATGCCAAACTACGAGTAACTCTGGATGGGTATACCCATACACTCAAGAACTCAACGGGTACTGACATACTCATACATATTTTTATTAAATACGTTAATAAGCAAACTGTGAAGTGTGTCTCTGCAATACATATTGTTATGTTATTACTTCTAAAAACGCTTTTGTGGATTCTTCAATTGCAAATGAAATAATGACTCACACACTCGTTCGTTATACAGTACTAAAATAGTTTACAACTTTATTTTTACTTGATACCACGAAATATGATATACACAACATCACACTTGCCTACTTTGACTTATGACTGTCTTGCACAAAGCTTCATCTGTCATGATTGACAATCAATCTTGTCAATCCGTTTCGGCTTGACGTTGAGTTCTGGGACACCCTGTATACAAAAGTATTCTTTTGTCTACACTCCAGTATTAACGTACACGTACCGTGACAGGCATCGCAATATCAATTTTCCCTTTATACAGAGTTTCCATGTCAAGTTAAGGGCATCTGGAAAATTGACTTAGTTGAAAAATTTTTCTTTTTGGCAGATAATTTGCAAAATTGTGCTTATTTGGCTTATACATATATCATCAAGTTTTAAATTATTTTCTAGCAAAAACTCATGTATTAAGGAAAATGTTAATGGACATATTCAAAAATGATTAATCTTGGCTGTTAAATCAAAACTAAAAGGATTTATTATACTAGTTCAGCAATTGGCATAAAAAGTTAATCATATTAACTGTCAATCGGAAAACTTAATCCTCTTTCAGAAAGCCTCAGTAAACTGCGTTTTCCTAAAATTGCAAACATATTTCTCTGCCGTCGAAATTCTTTGCTCAGCAATATATGCACTCATGTGTGTGTGTGTAACGAACTGCGAATGAACTTTAAACAAATTGTAAATAGTTGTCATATCCGTTCGTTCGATGAAAGTTCAGAAAAAACAAACTCATTTATACTGCGTTTTGTGCAAAAACTAAAACTGATGAAACTTTATTGCCACTCAATTATAATTTATTAGACCATTCAATATTCATTCTTCCACTCATACACGCATTTGTTGGGAAAACCACATGTATGAAAACATAAGAAACAAATAAATCACATAATCTGCTGAACTTTGTTTGCCAGTACTAAACGCTTAAATTTTTCTTTGAATCACAGATGAACAATGCAGAAAGTTTGCCACAAACAATTTGAAAAGATGACCATGATAAACATGTCTCATTTCCCACAAAGTAAATTGATATACAAGTGTTTTAAGTGGTTTAAAATCACTGGTTTTCAAACAACGGACACACAAAATTTCGTGATGTATATAGGTCATAATGTTGCGTTAAAAACGTATAGGGGTAAATGAGTATATCGATAGCTGAAATGCAAAACCACTGAATAAAAGTAGGATAATGTAAGTCAGGAGCACTCCACTATCGCTACTTTATTATTATTATTATTCCAGAAATTGGCAATTCGTTTTATCCAAGTTGAATATGAGTAAAAAGCTAGGGATTTAACGTTTGATGAGTTCAGTTGAAAGGTTAAGAGTAGATTAAAAATATATAATACTAAAAGTGTTGAAAAACACCCAAGTTAAAAATTCCAAAGATTGACAGTTTCATTACTTTGCCTTTTTGTAGCAAAGCAATAAAACTAACTTTTGAACTTTAAAAATTAAAAGTACTGCCCGTACTGAATATTTATAATTCCATTAAAATTTAAATTTGATATTTCAAAGATTATATAATAGGTTATAGTAACAAATAATTATAAATAAATGCAATAGTATGAATTTACTTTGAATTACTCTTTTTATAAATAAATACGCTATCCAAATATATCTAAATATGTAAAAGTCCAAACCAATTTTGGACAAGCACATACCTGACAAAAAACCCAAAATCGGCTTTTTGATTGATTAAAAATTTGAATGGGGCGTAATAAAAAAATAGGCATATTATAAGCGAACGCTGCAATACCAAACCAAAACCACGTAACTACATATTCTCACGTTTTTACCGTAAAAAAAACTTTAGAATTCTTTTAATTGCAAAATAAATTAATTGCAAATGGCACAAACATTTGTTTATTATAGAGTATCATAATACATCACAACTTTATTTACACCTAATACCACCGTGTTTTGACACACTTAACTTGCTTACTTTTCTTTCAAATTTTTAAAATTAAATTCTGTCTTTGCCTAACATCTTCCCGCTGTTTGTACTTCTCTACCACCTTCTTAACTAAACTAAATTTCTAGTTATTCGCTAACGATCATTTCAGCCTCAAATGTACAAATATAATTGTAAGCGCATATACTCAAACATACATGCTTACGAAATAATAAAAAAGCAACAACATCAACAAAATCATTTGTTATTTAATAAAAGGCTTCATAGAATGCTCTAAAGAACACATCTCACTAATATACAGTAGTTTCAAGCGCAGTGTTTTAGAACAATCCTTAAAACAAAACAAAGACGCAGTATAACATTTGGAAATATAGCAATCACTTCATAATTTTGAAACACATATACGACAGTGCTTGAATGTAATTGAATTCTGTGTCATAGCAAAAACCAATACACAACATCAGCCTGAATCCAATAAACATTGACTCATAGCAAACTATATAGCGAGTGCACTAAAACATTGGCAGTAACACATTGGAACATAAACATGCTTTGTATACAGCACTTGTGCACTAATACAAAGCCAAAAACCATGAACAAAAAAAAATTTTTTAAGTGCTTTAAGTTCTACTTCAAGTTTATTCTATTTCAGTTGGTTCTGTTTGTATGTTGTTTTGTTTGTTGTGACCGATTATCAGACAGTATTCGTTTATATGTTTAGAACATTTCGGCGTGGCGTGTGAAAGCAGAAGATGGAAAATATTACAATGTCTTGTAAGATATTTTTCTTGTGCTTGAGCAGCCCTCTAATATATACATACATATATTAGCTGAGATCGCGTATGCGCAATATTGTGGTACAGAAAATATTTTAAACTGAAAAATATTAAGTATACGGACTAATTTCAGTCATACCATATAACATATTACGGAAAATTTTGTTGGCTAACATCAAATACTATTTTGATGTAATGTGGCCATAAACTAATTATTAACGGAACACAACAAAGTTTTTCGGGCAAACAAAATTATTCTCCATCAAAAAAAGTAAAAGAATGTATCTACTGCAGCGTCCGCTGAAATGAGAAACTGCTATGCTGCTGCATTATATCCCACCTGCTATCACGGTATTTCATTCCATATTTCCAATAAATTTTTCTAGCTCAAGGTTACTTTTTGGTTTTTTTTTTCAAATATTTTATTTAATTATTAATACATAAACAAAGTTTTCTGAAGAAGTGTTCCGAAAGGAAGACGAAATGTTAAAAAATAAAAGAAAAAACGTAAAAAAAACCCCAAAAAGCGCTTTGAGCTGTTAAAATTTATTGCAAATATTATATTAAATAAGGGTCAAAGCAACTAGGATCAAGACTAGTTATTTGATTCCTTTAAAAATAGTTTTTTCTACGCATTATAATGTGAATCTACATAGAAGCATGTATAAATTTTCAATAAATTTTACAGATATATCAGTTGTGCAAAAGACTTAAAAATATAGATGCTACAAAAATTTCACTATTAGGTCTATTCACAATCTTCAATTTACAATGTTATTGTGTTATTGCATTTTTACTCAACACTATCGAAGCACGCACGCGCTTGTTAGACTTGTATATATTTTGGCAGAAACTTCTGTAGAACATAATTCTCTTAATAATCAATCAATTATAAATTTTGTGCTTTGCAGCAAATATTGCAAACTAATCTAAAGAAAGTCATTCACAAATTCTCTAATACTCGTATATGAAACGCCTTTCCTTTATGTTTATTGGGTTATGTTATGCAAATCATTCATATCAGTTTTATATCATTTTGAAGAGTTATCACAATCATAAGAACAAGAACAAACACATTTGCATGCACACCAACAACAAACAACTAAGAAGTTATGCAGGATACAAGGTCCTGCATCTCTCTACTTTATGTTTGTCTTTGTTTGTGCTAGCATCCTGATTTTTATTATGGCTCTATGCTACTTATATGTATTGTTGTTGTTGTTCGAAATATAGAAAGCTATGACTAGTCGAATTTCAGCACGCATATCACCATATAAATACCACAAGGCCCACATAAATCTCTTTCTTTTTTTTTTGTGAGATGATGTGCGATTGAAAAAAAAAACTCCTCTACGATGCATTTATGACAGATACACTCAATGATTTTTATTTACACATCAGGGTTAAGGAAATGTTGAAGGATGTTGCAACAATGGCTCTAATACGTATCCTTTTTTACTGTTGCATTTGGAGACTGCTGGTATTAATGCCAAACAAAAAATTGCTACTTTGACTATTCCACTAAAAAGCTGCAAAGAGCAGTTGCAGTACAGCGAATTAACAGAAAATTCTAAAGCGCTTTGTTTACTAAAAAATTCAGCAACCTTTTACAAAACTGACACATTGTAACTTGTTTAAATATAAAGAAAAATTTTAACCAAGCGGCTTTGAAATTCCATATATGTTTGCAGGGTAAAAAATTATTTATTTTCTTACAAATGGCAAATGTTGTTTTGATTTCCATTGTATTATATTGAAACACAAAACACCTATATTAGTATTCACCACAGTTTTGTGAGGCAGACCTTAATGCCAAGTTTTTTGCATAACTTAATTGTGAGTTCAGCGTTTGACAAATTTAGCCATAGTGGGACACACAATTGAGAAGCGCGTTAAGATTGTTGAAAGTTTTTACGAAAGTGGGCGTTCAAATTAGTCTTCAGCGAGACAAGACACATTTTCACCTCAGTGGCTTTGTTAACAAGCAGAACTATAGCATTGGGGTAAATAGCCATTCACAACTCACTTTGGTAAAAAGTGTGGTCGGCCAAGCAGTTACCGCGAATGGTTTCCGGTATTGCAAGACGGTAACACACTTTTTGTGGCCAGAAATTGAGAACATGATCCCGGAGGATGTGTGGTTCCTACGGAATGGTGCCACTTGCTAAACAGCCAATAACACAACGGTTATTTTTGCACCAGAAATTCAATGGCCGTGTTAGGTCACGTCAAACTGTATTGTGATTCCTAAAGCGCCCTCCAGGAAATACTATAATAATAAAGTATTTCCTGCGATGCCTAAGGGACTATCCAGAAAATACTATAACAACTACTATGTCAGTTGGCACCATTGAACCTCTTTTTTGGGCAAAAAGCAGAAGTTTACGGCAATAAACCAAAAACCAATGCAAAGTTAAGGAATGAGATAATTCGAGACATTAACGACACTGAAACTCAATTACTCGTATGTCTCAGAGGCAGTGAAAATATTAACCTTCATTTTGTGGTATGCTACCCAAGCCGAGACGAGTATATTTATCCAATATTTTACTTCACATACATTTTTCATAGATCCTTTTATCATAATAAAAAATACTAATAATGTTTTATTTACAGCAACCATTGTGCGTTTTGGCTAGGCCAGCCGTTAGATAGGCTTAGGATGTTGTTTGTTCAGATTTACAAGCACACTCTGCTTTATAATCTGATATTCAGGTAATCAATTGAAATAAGTACATTTTTTTCAATTGTTCTGCATATTCTATAATTATGATGTAATACGTATCATAACTTCCTTTATTGTAATGCTCTATCATACATGATATTTTTCACGCTCGATCAAAAAATTATGATTTTCAGAATTTTACGATATGATTTTGATGCGGTAAATTGGAAGAAAGGGGCCGTAAAATCACTGGCAATGTTTGCCATACACATAATCTTCGATTTTAATTTTTTGTTGAATTTTATAATTTTTCAAATTATATTTTTGGTTTTGTACTTTTGCACATTGGGCTTTAGTTAAATTTTTCCTTTCTTAAGTTTTTCTTAAGAAGGATTTTTTACAATACAAATTTGTTGTGCTCAATAAGTTTTGATTGAAGAAGACAAGAAAAATAATAATCAAATTTTTTAGCTGAGGGACAACTAGCTGTTTTATAGTCGTAATGTGAGAGCTGCAATTCTAGATGAAGGAAATACAATATAATTCTTGAAGCATATCGTTGCCAAAAACAATAATATCAACAAGTTCTTTTAGCTCCAACGGCAGTATCAACAAAAAATCCCGTCCTTTGCCTCGCTTATAATTTTAATTCCTATTAAATTCAAACAAATTGGACATATTGGACCGGCCATTCTCCGCTTTATGTAAATTTGAAAAGTGATTGAGGTAAATTTTTCTTTCCGCAAAAACCTAAGTAAATTTTTTGTATCGCCCTATTTCCACAACAGCTTTTAGATTTTTTCAACCAAAAATATTACGGCTTTGATGGCATTTATTACTTTCCCATTTAAAATGTTTTTCTCTCTTTGGCTCTTTTTTTTGCTCTGAAGCCGATCAATAATAAGATTATACGCATCTTTCACATACGAGTACATTTTGTTGACGTGCGTACATATGTACGCTGTTGATAACTTTGGTGGATTTTCATAGAAATTAAACAAAAACTTTTCTCGGTTTTGGTGTTGTGAACAATTTTAACAAAATGCCAGTAAAGTAATACTAATGGAAGCGCAAAAAAATTTTGTAAATATGTTTTTTGCTTCAACCGCAACTGGTGCCTGAACGTTGAATAAATAACACATTTCTATAAAAAGTAAAGTAAAGAGGTTTATGTTCTTAAATGTGTAGTAACATATATTTGGTGTTTTTTCTATTTATTCAGGTTGGTCATAATCTTTAAACAGTTTGCTTTTGTAATATGGTATGAAAATAACAAATTTTTTATTGACCAGTCATAAAGTTGTTCTGTGCTGGGGAACAGCTCTCGCATCATTCTAATTATTTCTTAAGTGCGGTCAGGCTTGTCGTTGTTGTTTGGCCTTGAAGAGTTTTGCATTGGTTAACTGTCTACCTCAACTAACTTTATTAGTTTACAGTGTTTTGAGGTATTTCGTTGATAACCAAGCAGCAACTTCTTATGCAAAGGCATAGGTCGGTATAGTTAGTTACAGCGCCGCAAAGCTCATTCACATGAACTTGTTGAAATTGTCACTTCTTGGCCACGACGCCGAATTGGGGTTGCTGAATTGGCACCTACACTTCACGTGCTGCTAAGATGTTGCTATTTCAACGGCTTGTTTTTGTAAAAAGCTTGTTTTTGGACGACACTGCTGTGGTGCCTGCAATGAAGTAAGCTTAAATATTTCAGTTAATATCTTCACAGTTGCCAACATTTTTCTGCACAATTTGCGGCAAATTCAAATGTAGCTTCAGTTTTGGGACACTCTTTAGCCATTAATATTGCTAGTTGATTTGTTTCAAAAAGTGCAAATTTTAATCTTTCAATTCGATTCCACCTTTTTTTGAGTGCGATATGTATTAACATTTACAAGCTTTGTATCGGTTATGTTTTCTTCTAAATTTAATTGAATAATCCTGGTCTTTTTTAAGCCAATCTTACGTTAAATAACCTCTTTAAGAACTGTTAACCATTAAACATCATTGTAGTCCATTTCAATAGCTATACTAGCCAGCTAATTAAAATTCTTTTTTTACTGCAAGTTCCTCTTTCAGTTGAATTTTCTGTTTTTAACCATTTTTGAAATGCAATATTAAGCAAAATATTCAGAATTTCTCTCTGTACTCTTTTTCATCCAACAAATGGTTTGAAATTGTATATTTTTTTAAATCGCAAATTTTGAACTAACGTTTTTTACATTCTTTCCAATAGTGTTTTATGTGCACACAACATGTTTATGCATGTCTCACTTGAATGGCAAATCACCATCAAGTACGTAGGAATGTGTTTGTGTAATTGCACTGTTAGGTATCAAGAGTTCTCCTAATACTTCTAAACAAGGAAACAGCAAAATGGGAAAAAGGAAAAGCGATCAAAATTCATTAAAGAATTTTTGAGCATTTCTTGACAATTGATGACCATGACTGCACTGATGATACCAACATACTCGTAACTGTTGCAAGTGCTACAGAAGCTAATGGCATATTTTTCTGATAATTACCGTTTAAAGTGAATTGAGACTGCATTAGCATTTACTTTGTTTATTTTCTAAATATACTCTTCAAATGCACGAATATGAATGCAAAACATGACGACTTCAGTTAAAAGACAATGACGTCGCATCTTTCGAAAAATACAAGTAAATTTTAAAATGAACTAACACTCATCTTTTTTCAATTTCCAAGTCATAAATAAAACGTGCATTTTCAAGATCAAAATTTAAATTTTCCTGCAATCTCATTTAGTCAGTATAGCCAGATAGGGTTTTGGTAAATTTTCTTCCCCCAAAAAAGAATTTAAATATGTATTGATTTCTTCTAATATTTTGATTGATTTTTTGTATATGAGGTCTGATCAAAAAAATAACCGTTATTTTCAAAATTCGTGATTTACGAGTGTTCGATTTTTGCATTTTTTTCTGTTATTTTGGTTCACATGTCTGTTATATATGTTGGCAATATCAGCCATTTCAGAATGTCAGTTTGTTTTGGACAGATGAAAAGGTTAGTTGTGTTTTGGTGTGCTCTTCGATTTTTTATTATTTGAAAAATGGATCAAAGGAAACTGTATTAGGTTCTGTGTAAAAAGGAAATTATATGTACAAGGATATTGGAAATGGTGACTTTGGCGTTGGGTGAGTCTACTATGAGAAAAATACAAGTTCAATTGTGGTACAACCGGTTAGAGAAAGGCCGAGAAGATGTCAATGACGATGCTCGTCCTGGTCGCCCGATCACATCGACAATCGATGAAAACATTGAAACCAATATGGTTTTGGACAATCGTTGAGTTACTATCAGAGAAGTTGCTAATATTGTTGACATATCGTTCGAATCATGCCAAGCAACTTTTACGGATGTTTTAGGCCTGAAACGTGCAGCAGCAAAAACTCTGCCAAATTTGCTAACTTTTGAGCAGAAACAACGTCAAATGGACATCGCTCAGGAACTGTTGAACATCGTTAACGATGACCCCTAATAACTGCTGACAAATCATGGTTGTATGGATATGACATTGACATCAACACCCAATAATCTCAATGGAAGCGTCTAGGAGAGCCAAGACTGAAAAAACCACGTCAAGTTCGATCAAATGTGAAGGTTTTGTTCACTGTTTTCTTTGACTGCAATGGCGTGGTGCATCATGGGTTCTTGCCACAAATTCGTACGGTTTACGCGATGCAATTCATCAGAAACGTACAGAATTGTGAAAAGAAACCATCATGGATTTTGCACCATGATAACGCACCAGCTCACACATCAATGCTTGGCCAAAAACAAAACCGTTTTCATGCCTCAACCACCATATTCTTCTGACTTGGCCCACGTTGACTTTTTCCTCTTTTCAAAACTGAAGACACCGATGAAAGGAAAGTATTTGCTGTTGACAATATCAAAAAACGCGTTTCAGAAGTGCTTCGAGGATTGGAAAAAACGCTGGCATAAGTTTATTATATCTGGGGGGGGATTACTTTAAAGGAAACAAGATAGTTATTCATAAATAAATAAATACTTTTTGAAAAAATTAAAATAACGGCAATTTTTGTATCAGACTTCGTATAATAAAATATTTTAAGAAAACTTTTTGTTTTGTTTATAATGAATATCGCGCATTTTGATTGGTATACCATTTATATAACAATATAAAATATATATAAATAAAATATCGGGTGGTTAAATTTCAAGGGCCGATGTTGAATGTGAAGCACGCCTAAACGCCAAGTTTTTTTATTTTTTCAAATTTTATTTGACATTTCTCTATTTCAGACTTATTCAATTTGAACCATGGAGAGACACACAATCCAACAACGTGTTAAAGTTATCCAGACTTATTATGAAAAAGATGATCAATTTTCGAAGAAAATCATCTTCAGTGATGAGGCACATTTTCACCTCAGTGGATTCGTTAATAAACAGAATTGCCGCATTTGGGCGAATGAGAATCCACGAGTGACTGTCGAAAAACCAATGCACCCACAAAGAGTGACTGTTGGGTGCGGTTTATGTGCTGGCGGCATCATCGGGCCGTATTTTTTCCAAAATGAGGCCGGTCAGGCAGTTACTGTGAATGGTGTTCGCTATCGTGAGATGATAACGAACTTTTTATGGCCCGAATTGAAAGATATGGATGTAGACGATATGTGGTTTCAGCAGGACGGTGCCACTTGCCACACAGCTAACGAAACAATTGCTCTTTTGCGCAACAAATTCAATGGCCGTGTTATCTCACGTAATGGCGATGTCAATTGGCCGCCAAGATCATGTGATTTGACACCGTTGGACTTTTTTCTTTGGGGTTATTTGAAAGAAAAGGTGTACGTCGATAAGCTAGCAACAACAGCTAAAGGATGAGATAATTCGGCACATTAACGGCATAGAACCTCCATTCAGGGTCATCGAAAATTTGGACCATCGGATGAAGGTGTGCCGCCGTGGTCGCGGCGCCCATTTGGCCGATATTTTCCTCCATACATAATTGAATAATACCAATATATCATAATAAAATAAAATTACAATAATTTCCTAAATAGTTTGTGTTTTATTCAAAATCAACATCGGCCCTTGAAATTTAACCACCCTTTAATTGTAATTGTCAATCATTATATCGCTCCTTTATTGCAACATAGTCATATCCCAAAAAATTAGATTTTCGAGTTAACAATGCAGAATTTTTAACAGAAATACTTTTTATGCAATTACTTAATTAAACTGGTGATATTTTCTTTAAAAATTTTTAAGACTTGTATGGAAACTAAAAATTTTAAATGTGTTTTTCTAGAAACAAGGTTTTTGTAGTTATGACTATGTTGCAATAAAGGAGCGCTGTGTTAAACATTTCACGAACAGCTTGAAAAGTGTGCAAAACCCCCGTTTGGGTTTTGCTACTTGCCGGACAATCATCAAAAGAATATTTTAAAAGTTATATTACAAAATCTAAGAAATTTCCTCTGCTAGCTGGTGATTGAAGTTATTCACATTACAGAAACTACGTACTAAAGAATTTTCTTGATTTCTAAAAGTTGGTGACAGTTCCTTATTTCCAGTCTCAGTTGGTGGCATTAAAAAATATGCATCATAAGAATACTTAAATGCCTTCTAGTGCTAAAGCATCTAGTTAGCATTCCATTTATTTATCCTAAAGTCATCATGGACGCAAATTATCATTGTTTTAGTCAGCCATCAGTATTGACGTTGCTTCTTGAGCTAGTTGTTGCCTTTTTTTTTTTTTTTTTTTTTTTTTTTTTTTTTGTTTTGTTTTGCTGGTGTGGCATGCATGAATAATTCATTATGCATCGCCCTCATAATTTCCCACCAGCACAATTCAGCTCCCTCATGATTTCCTTTTTTTTTTCTTTTTTGTATAACTTTTTTATTCTTCTCATTCATATTTTCTTTTCTTTGATCCCCTTGTAAGGTTTGCTGGTATGTGCACAGTGTTGCCAAGCGCAAATTTGTTTTAAAATTCGAAAAATTGTAGAAAGCTAATTTTTTTGCATATTTTGACAATATGAAAATTATATGAAATGAAATGATATTACATGAAAGGCGTGAAAATACAGGATGGCGCAGAACTACCGTTATGGTTGAAATAGAATGACAGAATTAAGACGCTGTTTGTAGTCTATAGCTAAACCTTATACGGCAGCATGTGTAATGTGGCCAAAATTCTTCTACGCGATAGCCCCAGATGTGCTGAACGACTTCTCGTTGATGGATTTGGACTACTCTGTATACTATTAACAAGACGTTGAATATTTTCTTCCGTACTGACTGTACGTTTTCTTCCGGTACATGGAACGTGTCTTAGTGAATCATTTTGTCGAAAATAATCAACCAGGTGCTTATTGTAGATGCTGAAGGGCTAATACTCAGATTAAATAACCCTTTTGTTAAACAATTGACTTTTGACTTTCACAACAAAATTCAGCAGTTTTGATCGCTGTTCTGTTGTGTAGTGTTGTAGTGCTAAATTCCCCAAGTCTTCTTCACTAAAATCTGCAATATAAAAAAAAAAAAAAATAAATATGTTAATTTATTGGATTTTTGTTGAACTTTATAATTTTTAAATTAGATTTTTGGGTTTTGTACATTTGTATATCGGGTTTTAGTTCAAGTTTTCCCTTTCTTAAGTTTTTTATAAAGAAGGATTTTTTGCAACACAAATTTGCTGTGTTCAATAATTTTGGAGAAGACAAGAAAAGAAATAAAAATCAAACCTTTAGCTGGGGGACAACTAGCTATTTCGTAGTCGCTACACTACTCATCAGCATTCGCATTCGGATTTGAATTCGGATCATGACGTTTCATGAACTGCTGCTTTAACCACTCAGCCACCACTCAGCATTATTCTCTGTCTGTGTCAATTTGTTAATTTGCCTTGCGAATATTTTAAGAACATAAAATAAGGGGATGTAAGTACAGTTTTTTCCTTCACGTATGTAACATATGATCATCAAAACCTTCAAAGCTTCCAAAACAATTTAGTGCTTTCGGAGTTGCCAGTCATATATAGGTATATAACATGAAAATCAATAAGAAATGCTCAATTGATTACTATTTTGCATAAAAACACGGCTTATGAATTATGATGACACTGTGATTAACAAAAAGAAAATCACGCTAAATAACACAAAAGTTTCATTACACAAAACTTATCCGAAAATGTTTATTTTGTCCCATTTTTAGATACTTACATCATAAACGGCAACGCTGTCTGCATGTCAATATTTTCGTTTGTATGAACCCGGGTTTGTGGTTGTGCATGAAAATGTGTTTGCGTGCGTGTTTAGCAGTACTTTGTCATTTTCAATGTAGCGTTCGCATTTTAAGACGTATTTCTTTCATCTTCTGTTTGTTTCGCATTTTCATGAATGTTTACTTTGTGGTTTTTCTTAATTTAAATCCTATGACAAAATAAGGGAGAGCAAGGAACTTTAAGCGCATAAAGGCTTCGCAGAGTGGACAACAAACAAAAAATATGAAAATATCTACATTAAATTAAATACAAAAGGATATTGATAAGAAATTAAGTGTTTAAGAATGCCACAAAGAACATTTACACGTTCGCATGTGAGAATTGCTACATATATGTATATAAAATTTAAACTCAATAGTATATTATATAGTAAGCTTTCTAATTCATGTAACAAGTAAAAGAAAAACACAAGTGGCACCAGCAACCTTACCAGCAGGCTTTGTAACATGCCTAGTTAATATCAATGACTTTAATATGTTTTAAGTGATGCAAAAATAGACATCAATTAGCCTGGTAGTTGGCCAGTGATTAAGTGGAAATGGAATAGAACTTGCATATCTTTTAATCATTATCAAAATGAAACAGGCAAATGGGCGTCCATTAGCCCATCGCTTACTTGTGTGTAGATACATCACTCTTATATACAGCGTTGTCTTTACAAACGCAGAAGTGTGCCAAATTTAGCACTCAATCTTATATCGACTATATCAATAAGTCTGACAGATTTCTCAGATCTGTCAAAAAAAAATCCTATTGCAAAATCTCGCTATGAATTAGCGAGTTCAAGTTAAGTTTAAGTATGTATATTGTGTGCTTTTACAGTAGAACCTAAATTAAAGCGTAAAGCGTAACGTAATTTAACGATTCGATTTTACCCTATAATAAATAGCTTAAATAACAGCGTTAGCGTTGTGCCATAAACAATATATCGCACTCAACTCGTTTAATCCAAATCACTAAATAGAAATAATAAAAAGTGATAAAGGTGCTGTGTAAGAATAATATATTAAGAGCACTGAATCGTTTTACTTCGTGTTCATGACTGCCTTTTATTTCATATTCTTGTAATCTTATTACCTGTAATCTTATCTCTACATACATGGTGGCTAATTATAGGCATAACTTAGGGATGTGTTATGTTCCGAGTGCGGCAGCACTGCAGTACTAAATTAGTCTAAAAGCTCCAAAAGTGTGATTACTAAGGGCCACAAAATTGAGTAACATTTGGTTGGAAGCGAAATTTACCGGGAGACAGTAAAGCTTCCTCTCCAACGCTCTGTCAAAATTATATTTCCCCATTGCAAAGCGTTGACGCCGCGCTGTTGGGGTTGGCCTCATACATTTTGTATGTGCATGAGGACTTTTGGCAGACAAATTACGCTTGACGCCTTAATTTAGGTTGCACTGTTAGGCGGTAATTTTTAATTCGAAAATAATTTTGGAAAAGAATTGCGTTTTATTCGCTATATTAGCTTCCAAGCAAAAAATTATAAACAGCTTGTTTTTTATGTTTTCCAGCTGCCTATACGTCGCACTTTCGTTATCATCAAACATTATCAAACTCTACTGATGATTAAGGTAACTCCTATGAAACATAAAAAACAAGTTGTTTATAATAATTTCTGAAATTTTTGCTAGAAACCATTTCATATTCTTTTAGCAAAATATTCCACAATTTTAGCTGGCACAAAAAATAATCATTTAAAACAGAAGCTGTAATTTGCCTCAAAACTATTTGCATGATTATTTTAAACTTATTTCTTTTTTGACATACATACATAGAAATATATTAATAATAGTTATTTACATTCTGACAATTAAGTTATATAAATGTTTTTTTTTTCCTTTTTTTTCTTTTTTTGTTAAAGAAAACAAAATGTGCACTAAATATTAAAAATGTCTACATCATGAGTTTTTAATATGAAACATTTAAAGTGTAAATATATTTGTATTATAATAATTATTATTAAAGCGAAGTATATTTTTTGGTATATTATATTAACCCCAAGATAATTGCTGAAGACTATTATGAGCCTATCAAAACAAATCTTTAATAATGCAATGTATGCTTATGTACGAGTATGTATGTGGTCCCAAAACAAACAAATTCTATACTTTAAAAAACCCAAAAACCGCTCTATGATCATAATATACTCGTACACTAAAACATCAAAAATAAATAGCAGTCAGACCAAAAGAAATAAAATAATACTATTTCATGTTATTTTTTCATCCAACGCTCGCTTTTTTAAGCTTCTTCAGGGGTATTTTTACAAATACAAATTTCAACAACATTGATTACGAAATATTGTGTAATCTAGTTTCAAATAAATGTTTAACTTTGAACTCTTCCATGGAAATTTACCTCCACAACCAACAATCTAAGAAATAAAATTTATAAAATTCCCCTACTTTATTCGTGCCATAGCAGGAACTGTCAGACATTTTCTAACAGCAGAGCTCTTTTCGGTTTAGCAACACTCTTACGGGTTAAAAGAATATAATCTCGATAAACTCAACAGAAAAACCGAAATTAAATGTATGAATGACTGTTTGCCAAAATGTAGTTTCACAATAACTTGTAAACAAAATCTAAAATTATGAAAAAAACGTTTATATATTTTATATTAGCAAAAAAAAAATATGTAAAGGGTGGTCCAATCACAATGCACGATGTTAATTGTGAGTTACGGCTTAACGTAAATTTGTTACCGGTTTTGTACTAAATATATTCCAATTATATATGTGTATGCATTTTCTTCAAAACACGATCGCCAAACCATGATGATTTAAAAACCTTCTGGCAACGCCGCGCGTTGTACGAATGCGTTTACCGAGTGTGAGTGAGTAAATACATAAAACTGAACGCACACATTCTCACGGGTAAAGTAAATGTATGACTGCAAATTCTTACATACAAATATTATTTTCGTTGTCAAAAACAACTACGAGCTCGATTGCTGAATGTGGAAAAAGTAACTGAGAAACCAAATCAAGCAGTCACCGCATACAAACTTGGTTAAATATGTTATAAACTCTAATTAACAGACGCAAGCTCTAACGAGTAGAAAACATACTTGTGCAAACAATATGCGGTGGCCAATCACACCGCAACTCGATTTAAAACGGATGTACTTAGATCATTAAAAGAGGCACCGGTTGCACATCTCTGGTCTTCACATGAAACTGCATTTCGTGCACTTCATGGTTTAATGATCACATAATGGAGTTGTGGGCAGAATTCTGCGCAAATTTCAGCAAACCGATTCTGTAAGAAATTTAAAAAAAATCTGTGCATGTTTGCCGGCTAATTCACCGCAGAATATTGCTGTTGTTCGTGATAGTGTGGCAAAAGAGACGTCAATCTAACCAATTTCACTTATGTGGTCTTGGAATATATGAATTGAATTTACTACGTGCTTAAAAGGTTTAATTGACGCAAGAGCTGAAGCCTAATACTATGTTCAGACGGTAATTTGAAACACTTGGTTCGCCATCCGAATGAAGATTGCTGATGTTCAGACTATGATTATTCTTGTTTCAGTTTGAAGTTTATATATTTTGTGCAAACATTTAATGCAGCTTTTTATGTTTCACTATTTCTTTTTTCCATTTTGATTTTAATCTATTCATTCAACGTTTTTCTTCTCTTCACACATTAATTATTTGTTAACGAGAAGAATTATGAATTATTATTGAAAATCCGATGCATCACTGTTTGGTTGTCGGCTGATAGCATCATCGGCCAGTACTTCTTCTAAAATTAAGTCGTACAAGCAGTTACCGTCAAGGGTGGTTGCTATCGCAAGATGCCGACACTATACTGGTAGCCAGAAGTTGAGGATTTGGAGCTGGACTAAATATGATTTCAACAGGTACGTGCCACTCAGTCAACGAAACAATCGATTTTTCGCGCAAGGAATGGCCGTGTTAACCCACATTGTGGCGACATTAATTGGCAACCAAGATTATACACCATTTTGTATATAAAAGCAAAAGTGTACATCAATAAACAAAGAACATTTCATGAGCTAGAGGATAAGATAATCCGGCCCACTAATGACATTGATTCTCAATAAATAAAATATTACGATAGTTCTCAAAATACCTTTTCTTTTATTTACAATTAACATCATGCGTTTTGGTTGGACCACCTTTTATAAGAAACATTATTTAGATATTTGTTTACACAGATATTGTTGTTTTAGCACATTTTCATTTGAATAATAAATGTTCCCCTTTTGTTTGATTAAGTTCAATATTTGCCTGCATGTGCGAAATAATCCTTGTAATTAAAATATTAGAGTGAGAGTAAGTGGCAGTGGCATTTTAATTTAAAATAAAAATTAGGCGAAAACAACGATTACAAAAACTATAGAACAAAAAATAAATATAAACAAAAGAAAGACTTTTTTTTAATAAGTGTTTTGTAATATTGTTTGTTTGTTTGCGCATTTGAATAAAAGCTACCAGCAAGTGAGAGAGAGAGAGAGCACTTTCAGCCACATAAACCACAAAAAGATACAAATACGAGTACAACATTTATGTTGCTGCAGCAGCGTTACGTTGCCCCATGTTCAAGTAGGGTGTTCCAAAATTGTTTGAACACAAGTTAATAGAACCATGTATGATTAGTAAGTAAGCAGTAAGGGCGTGTTAAAACGAGCGGAACTATAGATGTGATGTATGACTTATAACACTGAGTTTCTTTTATCTGCAAATTATCAATCAATGTTTTTGTAATGGATACTCCTTACTGAAAATTTGGTAAAATTTTAAAGCATCCTTCATATTTTTTAATAAAAACAGCACTGCTTTTATACAATTTTTGTTGTTATTGAATAGCAGAACACAATTATCAACGATTTAAATTGCAAGCTTTACAAATTAAAGTAAAATCGGTGAGAGAAAAAAACATTTCTTATGTAATGTTTTACGCAAAAAAAATGTATAATCTATACACTTTAGTCATATATAAATAGACATATATACTATTGCCAGTTGAGCTAACTTAAAGATAACAATAGCTAGGCACAGATAAGTGACAGCTGATTCAAAAGCTAACTCGGTGGCAATAGCGTATCCAATTGTATTGCATCCGTCCCCCCGGCAAACAGGTTTTGCCTTTGTGTATTCCTAACTTGAGCGCTCTGTTTTTCGGGAAAAAGAGGGGAAGGGGTCCCTCGTTTGGTGAGGCAAACAAAACTCTAGGAAGCCACATGACTTATGTTGTGTTGGGTTCCGAAACCCTTACCAAGGCTATAAATTGGCAGAACGGGGATCAGCATGGCCCCCAGGTAGATCTGCTTGCGTTTCGACCCGGGCTGATCATGGTTGAGGCGCCTACCTCAGCTGCAACGTTCTGGCTATGTTTGAAACCTAAACTGCAGGAAGGGAGTGTTAGTATCCTTGATGATTGTTTGGCGTGGCTTTTTTCGGGGACTAACAACCTCCCTAGGATCTGTTGCCTATACAGCAGATACCTGTACTGCAAGGAACCAGTGGCGATGTTTGACGGGTGAGTTGGTTTAAGGGCTGATGCTCTTAGTGGGCTTCGGCCTACCAACTCATTAAGCCTTGTCTTCCATTGATTGCTGGGAGTTTGTATACAGGAGGGACTAGAAGGCACGAACTTCTCAACAAGAAGTTACACATTTAGCTACAAACATATGGCAAAAATTGCTATCTGTATGAGCCTAGTCAGCCACACGAGGGCGCTTGTGAATCGTGAATAATTCACTCCGTGAAACAGGTCCATCATCATCATAATTGTCAGAATTGCTTCGAGGGTTGGAAAAAGAACGTTGCGAAATGAGTATTATAACGAATGAAGAATACTTTCAAGCGGAAAAAATAAAAATTTGTAAATAAATAAAGATTTTTTTTGAAAATATTAATTCACTTTGTTATACCCCTTATACATATATTTGTGTACATATTTTTTAACTCGGACTCACACAGATTTTTTTTTATAACTTGAGTCTACAATATCAACACAGAATGCTTTCTACTAAATCAACTTGCTGCGTAATTCAAGTAGAGTTGTTTGCTTTAAGCAAAGAAAAACAAAATATTTCGAGAAATAAATTTCATTATATTTGTTACACATTTTCTAACTGAAAAGCAAAACTATGCTGCAAAATTTGTTTTCCCCTCTCAATAATACTGAATTTTACTCCAAATAACGCAAGCAATATAAAATGTTCTACATATTAAACAAATGAATTCGTTAGAACTGTAAAGAGTGTTCAAATTTATAAACATATTTTAAACACTCTTTTGTTTTCTAAATTCATGCTGGCAGTTGTGAAAAGCATTTGAAATATTGCAAATTTTATAGAACGGGAGCTTCATTTAGACCTGTTTTTTATTTCAACATATTCTTATGTTTAATTGAACGTCGGAATCTTGATTATGTAAGAGCAACACATGGCATTCAATTTTGAAAGATATATTTCTAGACTGTTAGTTCTCACTTATATTATGTGAAATTTTCTAGTTTCCCAAATGGAGTTTCAATAAAACAAATGTTGTTTCAATGCTGGTGCCACAACGGCAATTTTATTTTTGAAAAAATGTGTAGAATGAGTCTAACCGCATACCAATCGTTTTAATATAAAATACTTTTATATACTTATTTAAGAGAAACTTAGGAAGGATTTTTCTCAAAAAAAAAAACTTAAGAATGGAAAATTTTTATCTAAAAATCCTATGTTTTTTGTCAGTTTTCATTCATAGAGCTGAATAGTTTGGATACGTTGCTGCTGTGCAAAAAAAAAAGAGATCTAAATTAGTCACCCGCTAATTTTTGCTAAAATAGTGCAATTGTTATTTTCATTTGTCCTTATATTTTTAGAGTAAAGTTGAGCGCACAAAAAAAGAATGAATAAATAAA
Organism: Thecocarcelia acutangulata; assembly: GCA_914767995.1. NCBI lineage: Eukaryota > Metazoa > Arthropoda > Insecta > Diptera > Tachinidae > Thecocarcelia > Thecocarcelia acutangulata. Next base: position 4,987,221 of record OU612097.1, read on the forward strand.
AACAACAGAAGTAGACAAACTCCAATTAAAATTACAAAAAAAAACAATAAAATTGTTTCGCTTTAGTGTGTAGAATTCTGCAGCCACTACTGAAAATTATAATAAAAAACATATGCATAAGGCTAAAAAGGAATTGGCAACAAAATTAAAAAACAATATTAGCACTTAAATCAAAATTAATAATAGGGCAGGTCTTGGCTTGTGTGTATGCTCCAGGTTACAAAAATTTTAATAAAAAGAACACTACACTGGGCGGCACCAATCTTCATTACCAATATATATTTTTCCAGGGCAATATTAAATTTAAAGTTATCTACTAAAAACAATTGATTTTTATTCACTTTATTAGTTTCCTAGTGCAGGACTTTTAGGCTGCCGCAAATAGACCAATCTGACCCAATTTTTACTGTGACGAATCGATGCGATTATGAAAAACAATTTTGTGGCGACAATAGTCACATATCAGTCGCACTATGGTTCGAAAATGGGGAAATACCACAAACTTGTTGCACTAGCTTTTAATTTGTTCTGTAGTTGGTGAAAATGTTTTGTTATATTTTATTGCCCGTTGTGTTATTCTATGAATAACCCTAAAAACGGTGTTGCATATTTAACTCAAATACAATATATATGGGGTGGTTAAATTTCAAGGGCCGATGTTGAATGTAAACCACACCTAAACGCTAAGTTTTTTTCCGAATTTTATTTGACATTTCTCTATTTCAGACTTACTCAATTTAAATCATTGAGAGATACACAATCCAACAACGTGTTAAAGTTATCCAGACTTATTAAGAAAATGATGATCAATTTTCGAAGAAAATCATCTTCAGTGATGAGGCACATTTTCACCTCAGTGGATTCGTCAATAAACAGAATTGCCGCATTTGGGCGAATGAGAATCCAAGAGTGACTGTCGAAAGACCAATGCACCCACAAAAGAGTGACTGTTTGGTGTGGTTTATGTGCTGGCGGCATCATCGGGCCGTATTTTTTCCAAAATTTGGACGGTCAGGTAGTTACTGTGAATGGTGTTCGCTATCGTGAGATGATAACGAACTTTTTATGGCCCGAATTGGAAGATATGGATGTAGACGATATGTGGTTTCAGCAGGACGGTGCCACTTGCCACACAGCTAACGAAACAATTGCTCTTTTGCGCAACAAATTCAATGGCCATGTTATCTCACGTAATGGCGATGTCAATTGGCCGCCAAGATTATGTGATTTGACACCGTTGGACTTTTTTCTTTGGGTTTATTTGAAAGCAAAAGGTGTACGTCGATAATTTAGCAACAATTCAACAGCTAAAGGATGAGATAATTCGGCACATTTTTTTTTTATGCCTCAGGGTCATCGAAAATTTGGACCATCGGATGGAGGTGTGCCGCCGTGGTTGCGGCGCCCATTTGGCCGATATTTTGTTCCATACATAATTGAATAATACCAATCATAATAAAATTGTTAGCGAATTACCACGCAGTAAAAACGAATACTTATATGATCGACTTAACAGATCAAATGCTTTATTACGACTCAGCATAAAATGGAAAAAATAAAAATATATAATCAGTAAACGTAATGTAATACATAAGAGCTAAAAATGTAATACATAATGAGTATAGATACAATACATAATGAGTAAATGGCTTGTAGAGAGAAGGGAATCATATGAAAGTGTGTTGCCATTATTTACAATTATTTTATATGAAAGACAAAAATAAAATTACAATAATTTCCTAAATAGTTTGTGTTTTATTCAAAATCAACATCGGCCCTTGAAATTTAACCACCCTTTATATACGAGTATTTATGTTAGTGCCAGTTTACACACATTAAGTTTTATTCATCAAATCTTGAGTTTGTGGGAGAACGAGGAGAACAGAATGGGAAAGGATGCAGAATTCATGGTACCGCCAAGTTTAAAAAAATGTGAAAAAATATGAAAACTTGAGGGGAAAAAAAACTTAAACTTGAAAACACAAAGCTTTTGTGTGTGAACGTAAATGCAGGTTCAAAAATAAATTGAAGCAGAACTCCTCCAGAAAACTTGATGTGTGTAAACTGGGACTTACGATCAATATTTTATTCAAAATAAATTTTAAATTACTTTGGAAAAATATAAACATATTAAGACAATCCCTCATGATTCGTTTTCAGCTTAAAGCCAAACTGTAAAAAATTGCTAATGTAAAGAAAAAATTACATCAGTATAATTTTCCTGTCAAACAAATTACCTACATACGTATACACATATCTAAAAGGTAATTTATTTCATCACATACTCGTATATGACATGATTTCAACAGCAGGTATATTTGTAGAACGTTTTCAATAATTACGTCGCTAATTGAATGCTAAATATATTTATTTTTGTTCCTGCAGCACTCATTTGAGCTTCGCTCATGAAAATGTTTAAAAGGAAATGTTGTTGGTTTTTTGGCCAGATGAAATATCTATCGTACGTTATTCCTAAATAGCAAAAATAACAGATCACGATGATGAGACATATTGATGGCATTGTAATGGGTGTTCATACAGGAGGCGTGTGTGTAAAAAATTTAATTATAAATATTTTGAAAACTTTAACAGTAGTTACAACAAATTCAATCTTTGAAATTAGCTTAAACGAAATAAAATCAGTCCTTTGAAGTACAGATGTATGTGTGTACACTTTTACCAGCAACTTTAGTCAAACACTCTGTTTCCAAATGAGTTGTTCATATTAGAAAAAAAAAAAATCCAGCATGATGAATATTCAAAGCGATTAGCTAGGATATTGAAATATACATACGTACGAATATGTTTCGAGCCGTTAATGTTGCTTTTTACGGAAAACACCATCCGCTGAAAAATTAACATTTGTTGCTTTTTTTCTCATGGCTTGAAACTGCAGCCAAGTAATTTCCATTTACCTTTATATCAGTTATTTGCCTTATGATATAAACCGCTTATACCACATTGCCTTCAGCCGAATTTTGTATTATGGTATTCACTTTTAAGGAGCAGCTTTTTCAACGAGTTGAAAGAGTTTAACAAAAATCGGATGTTGGAGCTACTCAAAACAGTATAGCTGAGTTTGATCCTGCCTTAACTGTAGAAATATTGGTATACATTGGTGCCATGCGAAACTGAGGGATGTTAAACTAAGGAAGTGCAAGTATATGCGATTTTCCTAAAGTCGGAATGCTGTTGGCCAACATACTTTAGCTGGGCATCATGCTGATTTGATAGTGGATCTTATGGATAAAAATGTACTCCTCAGACTCAGACGATACTAGTTTTAGTAATCACGCATTCAACACAAAGTGTTTCACACCTCATTAAAGAGATTTAATGTGGTAGACAGTTTTCGCTACTGGGTATTGTTATACCATGAAGACTTATTTCACTCTCTGAATCACGATTGCGAAACTAAGTGTTCAGACGATTGTTTTTGTTTCACTTTGACATTTATGTTTTTCGAGTTGCTTTCATTTTCACTACTTCTTTTTTCAATTTTTATTTAAATCTATACTCGTATGTAAATATCCACTTTTTTATCTGTGGCATTATATTATAACATCTTAAGTCGAGATAAGATTAAAAAAGCTTTTTATAAGAAATTTCAATGAAAAGCTATATTTAAGAACAAATGAAAATAAACCAAAATTACAACAATATTCTGTCAATAATTCAAAAAAATATTTTCGCAAATAAAAATTTTATATACAATAAATTAAACAAATTAGATGCCATTTTAAAATTTTTTAAATTCGAAAAATGACATATCATAACAACTTATGATAAAACACCACAGATATGTTTTCTATAAATTTTACAGACATTAACTTTCTGTTTATTCTTCGTTTGCATTTTTTTTTAGAGCCAAGCCATCGATAGTTTGTTGTTAATATTAGAGAATACAGTAGGTAAGGTAGGCAGCCGGCTGGGTTCTCCAAAGAGTACCCGGATACTCCAGCTCACTTGAGTCCTGAAGGTCGTTCCCTTTGTGATTTTATTTACTGATAGAGAACACAGCAAATTATTCGTGTTTCAACTGAATCGACATGTTTCGCATTCAAAATTTTTTATGGCGAAATAAGTTGATTCAATCATGTTTGGGACAGCGAAACACAAATTTAAATGGTCGTATGAACATGCTATTAGATTTGCGAGAATGTCTAGTTTAATAACAGTTTATGTAAGATAACATTATTTAAAGGACTTTATAACAGTGGAGATTGTTCACTCTATTAGCTTCTAATATTGAGACCAATCAAAACCAATTATTATTAACAACTTGTTTACTATATTTCCCAGCCGTCTCTATGCTAACATTTCATAGGAGCTACACTAGTCATTAGTAGATTTGGAAATCTTTGAAAGATATTCTCAAACATTTAACTTTATATTTCGAAATTCGAAATAAATAATTTGGAATTTAAAAAGAAAATTTTTTTAATAATACCTGTCAAGGCACAAAGAACAAGCTTTTTCCATTTCGCTTATAACAAAATCTATATAAGCTTTTTTCGCTTAAAGCTTTAAAAGGCCTCATTTCTGTTTGATGGCAAATATGTTATAATTTTAATAATTAGTGTATGTAAATTTCATAAAATATTTGTATTTTAGAAAATAATTTTTCAGTTATTTGTCACGTTTGAATTGGTTTTTTCCTTTCTTAAATCAAAAAGTATTTGTATTATAACAATAATTGACGTGATCAATAACACTTGATCAAACAAGACAAGAAAAATAATTATGAACTTTAGCGGGGGAGGTTACTCTTCTCATCAGCACTCACTAGATATCAAACTAGGGTCAGACATGATGTAATTTGAAATTTTGTGCGTTTCATATGCCTCATGTGATATTTAAATTATAATGCCTGAAGATTATCGTTCGAATAAAGTTAATTTCATGTCAATTTAAAATATTAACACGATATTTCTACATCACAAGCAAGCAACTTGTCAAGAAACTTTATATGAAAAGCACTCACTTTTTTGAGGGCTTTCTATAGAAATATTTCAGACAGCTCTAGTTATATTTCAGACAACTAGAGTCCAACTCAACTATTTATTTAATTGAAGTTCTTAATTAATAATATCACAAAAATAATTACAAATTAATCATATTACAAAAATACTACTGATATCATTATTGGTTTCTAACCTAGTGTCTACAACTGGGATTAACTCTGACATAATATCTGTGAAAACGTCGGCAAAATAGAAGAACGAATTTCTTTATATCCAACTTAATATGTTATAAGATGTATACATACTTTTGTTGATATTAAACCATTCATGAATCATTGAACTCCGAGAAGAAAACACTTCTTTGCGATCAGTAGAATCTTATATAAATTTTGTCTATGTGTACAATAATCACTTTTTGTATATATTTACGGCCTTATTTATAAAAATTTTTTTCATGTTTATTAAGCTCTTATTGTACAAATTTTGTACAAAAATCAGTGCAATAACAGATTAATAAGCTTGAAAATTTTTTTATAAATAAGGCAGTTAATGTATAAAAACAAAATATTTTCCAATTAAAAGGGGTTTTAAAAGATATTTTGTAAAATTAATCATCGGTAAAATTGCAATGACGTCTTTTTCTGAACAAACACATACACAGTCGCTTTTTTGCCAGCTATTGCAAATCTTATTATTAGATCGTTGCCACGAGATTTCTCAACGCTCTCATAATAATTATTATAAGACTGCGATAATACTGACTTGAAGTCTACACGTAACAGCATTCTCTCTGCGATTGAATTTGACGTTCTCATCTTATAGGCATTTACACCTAAGCCAAATCTAGTACTTACAAGATTTCGATTCAAATCTACTTAATTTTGACGAGATTTCTCTAGATTTTTATAAGTACTCTATTATACAACTGTGATTCTGTTCACAGCAGTACTTAAAAATACTACTCTGTAATAAAAAAAAACTATACTTTTAGATGATGAATTTATTGTAACATAGTTATTACTGCCAAACCCTTTGCAAAAATAAATTTTAGGGAGATTAAATCTTGCAAGATGTCATATAACGAAAGTGTAAACGCTTAAGATTTTGTTCAAGATTTTCATTCAAATCTAGTAGATTTTGGATAGATGTAAATGCCCTATTACATACGAGTACTATCGCAGGTGTGGACACTAAGTAAAAGAAATTGTTTGTTTGTACTTACTTACTATGAATATTCATTGCAAATACATTTTTTACACTTAATCAAAAAAATAAATAAATATGACAATAATAACATTAAAGAGTTGCGATTGTGAAATATGTATAAATTATTTGCAGCTTAGGAAATAATATATAAATTTAAAAGATAAACTTGCTTTCATTGAGCAAACCTTTAGAAAACATTTCTTTTGCACTCTATTCATCGATTTGTTTACCCACATACTTTTTTTATTTACTTATATTAATTCCACAGAATTTATGAGAAAATTGTCATGAAAGGAGTGAGCACTTGTGTGCACGCATTGTCAAGTACTCGTACAGTTACCCACATGTATTTCTTACTTGCGAGTGTTTATAATCGATGCTTTGCCATACAAAGGAATGAAAAAAAAAATCAGATATAAAATTATATACTACCATTGCTAACAAATGAAATCTTATTCATTTTTTTTTTTTTTTTTTGTGTTGAAAATATCAATCTGTCAGCCAAAGCAGTTTTTTCAATCATGCGTTCACTTCTTTTAAAAACTTGAAAATATTTGTACATACGTGCGTAAATACTTCTTTTAGCGACTAATAATTGTAGGGGAAAATAACTTTGAGATGGAAGAAAGAATTCCATTCAAGCAAATGTTCTCTAAAGGTCCTCTATAAATAAACCGTATTACAGATCTACACAGAAAAGATTTTTTTTTTCATGTTCGATAATGGAATTCATTGAATAAATTAATAAGATGTTTGAATACAGACAGCGACAAACCAAAAAAAAAAAAATATATATATGGCCTGCAGCCATACTCAAATTGAAGTGACAAGTCTTGTCTGGTTGCCACAATTTGTCATGTACAGGTGTACAACTTTGCTTCCGCCGTTTTTTTTTTTCTGAAATTCGAGGCTGTATTATAACAAAATAGGCTTTACACTGTTGATTCAAATTAATGTCTATGACTGGCCACTGCTTTCTGTGGATGTTTCAACAATAATAGTATTCAGTTTGGCCATCGACGTGGAAGCACGGCCGAGATATATCCATGATTTTCTGTGCAATGACGACTTTGCTGACTTTCTTAGCGATAGTTTCGGAAGTTCAATATAATCTATGTCACGCTGAGACTTCTTGAAATGTTATATGCTACCTCTCTATACTCGTATGCCACAAAGCAGAGTTCGCCGGTTAAGCGTATGCCAAGGCGAAACCTGATTTTGCTTTGACTTTGATTTTACTTGAGAGCTAACTACAACACAGGCGAGCCAGAGTCGGGTTTTATACCATTATTTTTGTTTTTCGGGTTATTAAAGTAATATTATGAAACTGATATAAAACTTTTTCACTTGAGTTTTTTTTTAACGAATTCAATATATTTTTGACCGATTAATAGTATTATAGGGCGAACTGCATGATGTGATTTGTGTTGTCATGATACAAATAACAAGGTATATGTTTCTCTATAACAATACAACACTAAAAAAACAATATAAATTTTGGTAGTACTCCTATAAATGGCGTATGCAAAACCAAAGTACTCAGAAACATCTGTTTAAGAAACACCTGCATTGTTAGTGTTTTACTTTTATCGTGCAAGCGTGAAGACAGGTGTAGTATAGATTTTGACAATTAGAGATATATCGAATTGATAAGGAATTCGTTGTTGATAATGAATTCACCTTGATGTAATCGTTCACCTTTTTTTACATCCATCATTTAGACATATTATTCAATTTGTAGCAAGTGTGCCAGCTTTAGTAGTTCTGACAGCCGCTTAACTAAATTATTACTTACTGATATTAAGTAAAGCAACGAATTGTGTGCTGCACTATGATTGTGTTCTATTTATGACCACCACTGTATTGGGACTTGAATGCTCACATCATATTCCCTATAACTCATCCAGATGCGCTTACCGTTCTGAAAGAAAATTCACTTCTTCAACATGTTATAACGTTTATATTTTCCAGTTTTTTTACTTTATAATATAATTTATTTCCAATACATCATATTATTTTCCACACTTGAAATAAGTGTTGCAAACGATGGGATGAGGTCTCTTGCGTGTGTTTATTTTTATTTAGCCAACATAAGTTTTGATGATGCTGCAAAAACTTAATGTAAAGAAACCAACAAATATAAACAAATTAGATTTCAATGCAAATAAAATGTTCGTATACGTTCAACAAAAAAAAAAAAAACAAAATTTATTAAAATTCTATTTAAGAATTGAATGTATTATACAATTCTTAATTTGAATTCTTTGGAAATGTCATCGAGCTAAAAAAAAAATAATCTTTATCTGTCAATAAAGCTTTTGAAATACAATTATTTTCTTTTATTGAGCATTCACTGTAAGAGTTTTAATCTAATTGAAGTCCAAAAATAAACAAAAGAATTTCGAATATTCAAATAAAACTTATTTTCATTTCTTATTTACTTTTCAATAAAAAGACCAGAAAAAAAAACGTTAATGAATTTTAGTATGTGTTTGTGAAAGTATATATGTACAGGCATATGTATGTATGTGTAAACCGTCCGTGAGTGAGAAAGCAAATCAACAACCAACCGCACACCTTTCTTTTTGTTTTCCAACTGTACTTAAAAGAACAACCGTGGTATCGAGTAGGGCCAACTTAATTATGAAGCATACCAGATTTTTCAAGAAATGGGGAGATTATAACGAAAGACCAGTAAAATATAATGAATGCGCTGTTGGCAAAACAGAGAAGAACGACACGTTTAGAAGTTACAAATCTACAACAATAACAGCAGGAGAAAGTAAAAAACTATATGACTGCCATCAAGCTCTGACTGGTATAAGCAGCTGTGTAAATTCATTCTAGTGCGGGTGCTGATTCTAGTGGTTATTGCAGCTCGTTGTTCTATAGATAAGTCTTCAAATATTATTGATCACAGCACTTTTTGTTACAATAGAAAAAGGAAAATAACACCATGCATTTATTATTAATTATATTGTTACGTTTTTGCCTTTAAAAATATTTTGCGAATTCTTCAATTACAAGTGAAATATTGACAGAGACACTTGTTCGTTACTTACTACTTAAATACTTTACAACTTTATTTATACTTAATACCACTGCGTATTATAACATACTAGATATGCCCACTTATATGATTTATGGCTGTTTTGAACAACGTGTGAAAATAAACTGACTCATTGTCGCCAACCTGCCTGCTATTTATACATCTTTATCATCTTCTACAATCATCATGATCTTTCTAGTGATTCGTTATTCTAGACCCAAATGTGCAAATATAGTTATTACTCATATACACATTCACACGCATACTTGTGAACAATAAGGAAGTAACAACAAGCAATAAGAAACGAAATACCAAGAATGCAAGAACAATAACAATATCAATATCATTTAGAATTTTGCGTACTTTAAATCATGTTTATATGTTTGTTTGTGGATTATGTTTTTAATTTTCTTTATCCTAATTTTTCGACCTTTTTCTTTCTTAAAATAAGATTTACTGACCTCCAAGTTTGAGGTATTTTTTTATAAAATTTTTGTTTAAAAAATTTGTTTATTAAATTGAATATTTTGTATTCCTTCGGAAGACTTCTTCAAAAAAAAAAAAAAAAAATCCTGAAGAAGTCTTCCAAATGAAGACGAAAAATTGAAATTACCTGTTCGACGATATCGAATGAAAATGTATGCGAAAGAAAGCTAGTCACTCACATTCGAATGAATTTGGGTTGGTCTATGTCACTATTGTTCGTTCGCATGAACTTATATATTTTAATTGAATTTTGACACATCGTTCGCATAGAATAAAGCTAGAAAAAACTTAAATCAATTTTCTTTCGCCTAGAGTGCGATTGAACTTATCCTTTCGACTTCGGCGAACTGGCAGTTAATAAACAAATTTTTTAACAACAATTTTATTAAAAAACCTTAAGCTTAGAAATTATTACATCTTAAATTATGTTTTTAGTTTTATCTTGTTTGTGGTAATGTGTTGATAGCGGTCGCACATTGGGTTAGCGCAATAAAAGATCGTAACAATATTTTATTTTAGCATTGTAAACACTGGTTGCTTAAATTAAGATTATAGTTACTTAATATGACAACAATGTTGAATCGGAGTATAATATAGTTATTTATAACTTTTTTTTTTATTTATTTATTTTTGTTAATAATAGTATAACAGTGTAACAATATATTATCAGTAACAACCATATAGTTCAACAGTATTATCTTGGATTTAAAGAATTGCTATTACAACCAATATATATTTTCTTTTCTACGCACAACTTAGTAATGTAAAACGTAACGTCTATTTTTCTTGCAATAGCTTGTGGCTATTGCTATTTCAGAATTTTTCAACTTTTACATAAAATTTTGATATATTTTTTATGGTGTTATATTTTGATAACGTGTTTGTTGTAATTGTGCCCCTACCTGGTAGTGGTATATCTGATACCCGTGTTGGTCTCTGGTTGAATGCAAAATAACATACATACTAACATATGTATATAAAAACCGTTTGACTACAACAAAAGTCTTTAAAATACACAATAATAAACACTTTATATATGTTTGCATATCTATATATACGTGCTTTCTCTCTTTCGTGTGTGCTTTGAAGTCCTTTTCAATTTTGTTTTTAAGTTTTTCAAACAGCGGTGTACATATACATAACATAGGGATATGCTTTAGCCATTTACATATAAAAATCTTAATTAAAAAAGTATGTTATTAATAACAAGGAAGAAAAAAAGACCTCCCATGAAAATTAAAAATAAAAGCGAAGACAAAGACAAAGACATGTCTGTCTTGATATGTAAAACGTTCGTTTTGTATATCAAATAATTTTGTAATTTTTGTTGAAATGTAAACAAAGCATCAACGGAATGTGTGCTTTGTGGTTATTACGAAGATTTTTATAGTGTACATATGAGGTCGTTGCAGCAGCTGAATTTTGGGTTCTAGTGTAGTCTAGAGGTCATCGCAGATTTAAACAAAGTAAAAGAAAAACTACATTATTTTGAAAAACTTCTACAAATGTTGTTAGCTTTTCTATCTAATAATTAATTAATAAAAAATATATATTCAACAAACCACATTAAATAAGCTGTATAATTTACCAGTCAAAGACAATAGAAATAAAGGATTGTCACATATTGTTTTGCCTATAGTCAATTTTTCTTTGGATTTTGTGAATCTCAATAGAAAGTAAAATAGAGAAATAAGAACAGGGGTTTACGAGAAAAAATGAAAATACAGACAGTTTGCCGAAGAAACCAAGCCACTCGATTTCGAATCAATTTGCGTTTGCCCATAACTAATTTCTTCTTTCACTTGCTGTTACGTGAGTAAGTTTTCCTTTTTTACGAGTTTACAATTATAAATAATGTCACATTGAAAATTTTTAAATTAGTTGACGCTTTATTTATAATTTACAAAAAAGTCCTACATTTTGTTTGAATACAACTGCCACTGCTTATACATATAGATAAATTACTATTAAAAACAGCATGTTTTCCCAGCTGTATATATGTGTACATTTCATAGGAGCTACTCTAATCATTATTAGACTTGGAATTTTTGAAAGATATTCTCAAGCACTTAACTTTATAACCCAACAATCTAAATAAATTATTGAGAATTTAAAAAAGAAAAATTTTGTACATAATTCAAAATTTTCCAAAACTGACTTTTTCCCATAAAAGTCAGTTTTTTATGTTTTCGCAAACATAATATAATATTAAAAAAAAAGTATAGCAGAACCTTCTTCAATATTGAGTTTTTTTCATAATGAAATAATATTTTCTTTAAATATTACAATCATTCCTACATAAACAGTTTTCTCTGATTTCTCCTGAAATTTTAGTATTTTGAGTTGTGACCCTTTTGTGTTTAAGATGCGATATGTATTGTTTATCTATGTATGCGTGTTAATATCGACAACTACGCTTCCCAGCAAACACGCAGATTTGAGTTCAAATTAGTAATAGTGATAATATGCAATGAACCTCTCTCTGTCTCAGACAAATTACTTTTGAATATCGTTTGACTGAAATTACTTTCTTACCAAAAAAATTTCAGGTTTTTAAATATTTGATTTTGTTTGCCAGCAAACGTTTATTGAATATGATGTTATTATTAAAATGCCTTCGTACTGTATACACCTTTACATCGTGTTTGCTGTATGTATGTTCTTTCTCACAAAAGTAAAGTGTTGCATTAGTGTACACACATTTCAAAACCTAAAATTATTTCCTTAAAAGTCTTAAATTCAATAAAGAAATTTTTTTTTCATAATACTTATTGATCTTTAAAGGCCTTTCACAAATAAAAAAAAATATATAAAACTTAATTTGCATAAATAATATTTATTTGCTGCAATATAGAAAAATTACAATAGAATTCGTAAAGAGTACAAAAATCTAACAGCAAAAACTTATAGAAATGACAAAACTCACAAATGACTATAACTACAGATTATTTTCTTTTTATTTTTTCAAATTATTGCCACTCTGCCTTCAGTAGGATTTGCAACAATTGAAGCAAATTAAAAAAAAAATTGAAAAAAAAAAATAAGTCCTACAAGTTTTTGTATACAAATGGTCACAAGCACTGAACAAAGAAAAAATAAAATAGTAGCAGAAATTGTAAATTGTATGTTGTATTTGTATAAATTTGCATAATATTTTGCAAAAGTCGTAAAATCCATTTTAATGAAAAATTGCAATAATATGCCTGCAGCAACAAAGAGAGACCAAAATGAAAAATGTGTAACATCAGGTTCACCACCCGACCTCAACACTCAAGCAAATGCAAATAAATATCATATTAAAGATACACATAAATATAATTCAGAAAAATCGTTATACATTACACAAAATTTATTCATACTTTTTTTTTTTTTTTTTGAGTATTAAAAACCAGGACTATATTTTTTTTTATATATTTATTTTATTTGCGATTCTATTTGATAAACAATTTGATCAAATAGGCTGTTCGGTATTTGCAAGAAGAAAACAAATCAGGCACTTATTCTCGGTTCAAACTCAATAGGTTTTTGCTAAACGAAAACAAACAAACGAACAAAAAATAAATATTGAGCTAGAAATCAATGAAACGTAACAGAAGTATAATAATTGAACCACAAAACAAAGTTAGTGGCTTTTACAAATTTAATGTGTAGATGAGTTTCTTTCTGCAACATTTTTTAGTTGGAAAATAATATTTAATCCTTTAGTACTCAAATAGAGGCTCACAGTTTGCAGCATCTTTTGAAAACCTGTAGTGCTTCCGATTTCGAAGTGGGAGTTTTGTTTGCAAACAACTTCCCAAACTAAAATATAATTTTTTTCTAGTCTTATATAGACAATAAAAAAAGAGTATTGTCTAAAAAGTGAAAACTCGGGTGTAGAAGTAGTTGCAGCTTATTTCAACCCGCTGTTTCTGAGATCTGTTATGTTAACAACACTAGTGGCAAATGCGGGGATATATATTTTATTTATTTATTTTTTTTTTTTTCTTTGGCAGCTATATTTGCATTATATAAATTTTATTGCGGCAGCTATTGTAAATAAACTAAAAGAGCATATTTTTAAAATGGGACGATGTACTACCACAGACCGAAGAGTATAATAAACTGTTTTAAAAATTCCCCTCCATGTCAAGGACGTTGCAGAAATGCTCTGTTTGTTTGATTCCGACAGAGCAAGTCTTTGTACCCCGGCTTATGAATGAAACCAGAATATAGAAGAAGTCCCAGAACAAAACGAGATTTTTTCCATTTTGTTAGAAAATTCTTTTTTTGATGTGTTTACATTAATTTATTCAAGTTCTACTGGGAAATATAATAAATAAAATTCTTCTCCTGAAAAAATTTTGTCTTTAAAAAAATTGATGCAGAACAAAACGTGCTTATTTTGTTCTATTTAAACAAAACGTAGTTTTTTATAATAATTTAGTTTTATTTGTTTCATTAAAAGTAGAGACGAGTGTAGCTTGAGAGAGTGTGCGTGATCACGATGCAAAAAAAGAACACCACACACATACGCGAACCCCTCTGATTGCAACAGTTATACAGCATGTACATATGTACATAAAAAATATTTACATATTGAAAATACTCATATCAAAACGTTGTTTTTTTGGTTTTATTGTACACAAAAGTGAATTTTTTAACAAAACGTGCTATTAGCAAATTGAAAGCACTTTACTTTCGCACAACATTAACATTTAATGGGGCGACTTATTGCCGTTTGAAGCAGTTTAAAATTTGGACTTTGTTTTATATACAGGATTCAGGCTATAACATAATCGGGTGCAAATGCGGGTGCGATTTTCCAACATTTTTATATAGTCAAAAAGGCACATTTTGGTAAGTGGTTATAACATTTACGACTAGTTAAGTTTAGTTTTACGTTAATTTAATAGCAGGCGAAGGTTTAATATAATACCGTCACTACTAACCTGTAATTGAATCTATAGTAGACTGTTTTGAACAGTAATACCTAATTTTACAGAGTATTTACTAACGTTGTATGGAAGGAATTCCTAATAATTTAATTTTGGAAAATTAAAGTCAAATGTCGGTAATAACAGCCTTCTACTCTCCAAGAATTTTTCCAAAGTTTTTTTTTTTGTATACGTTTCAAACTATCTGCCCTAAAGAGTTATCGTTTACTTAAACCCAATTCGTGTTTGCCATTGTAATGGACTCAAAGAGCATGGCTAACCGGGTCGCCATCATATCAAATCACTTATACACACATGCATGTATGTATTTGAATGCAAATACATACATACATACATATCTCATATACTTTTCAATTTCTTTCTTCCATTGTAAGCAAAATCCAGCATTTAAAAAGCAAAATTTTCTTTATCATTTTTTAACGGTAAGTACTTAAAGCATTTGAACTTTTCGTACATTTCAATTTTTCAATTGAAAAAAAGCGAACAAACTTGTAATGTCGTACACACCCAAAAATCCACAATGCCACCGCCTAAATTATAAAAATTTTATACATACTTGTACATATCTATTGCTTGGTATCCCGAACAGAAATGGCTCAATGCTGGTATTTTATGCCGTTTTTGTGTTCCTTCTTTGGAATAAATATTTCTGTTTATGAAAAAACTTCAATGACAGTCGGATGATGCCGGGTTGTTACTTTGGTTAAATTGCCAACAACAGAAATAAAAAATAAAAAAATGGTAGTGGTCATAAACAGAGAAGCGAACGAATTGTTTGTTCTTTTAAAATTTGTCTTGCATACATTTTTTGTTTCCTGTTTTAACAATGTTTTATGTATACATATATACATGACTACAATTTCAATTTCTTTCATTTTAATTCGAATTCCGTTTATCTTTTGCAATTTTATTAACATTTGGAACTGTGTCTGATCAAAGAATGGAAGAAGCTGAGTAATACTGTTTCACACAATTTCGATTAATCAATGCTTAAAAATTTCTTTGAAACGTTTAACAAATGCCAACCAAGTGTGGAGCAAAATAATTGGTTGCATTTGTTTTCCTTACTGCAGTGTGCTACTCATAGAAAACTCGTCATAGCTGAGATGTACATACTTTAACATAAACATATTGACAAGTGCCGTCATTTTTGGCCCCAACAAACTTTCCATCGCTGTGATGTCAATCCAAGCAACAGCTGCCATAATCGCTTTATTGGAATAGGTTTGATACAATAATGTGATCGATTCAATGACAATTTAATACAGAGGAAATGACTGATTGAAGTAAATTTAATGACAAAATATCATCAATAAATTGATACGCTTAGATCAGACCAACTATAATTTGGATTCAATTTGATGAAAGACTCTCATCGGTATGATAGACCACTGGCGGCGCAACCTAAGTTAGGGCATAAGACACAATGTAATTTAGCGCTATTATTTTATACTGTAGTAAGTAACATATATAAGAGCACTAACGTTGTGTCATGAACAGTATTGTTATTAAACTTGTTTAATAAAAATCACTAAATATAAATAATAAATTATGATAAAGTCATTAAATTAGTATGAAGACATCTAAAGTGCCAAACAACCCCATTTAAACATAAATTAATCACGTTTTTTCAATGAAAGTATACGACGATAACATACTCGTAATAACATCAGAGAAATTATTTAATATATTTTTCTTTTATCATTTTGTAATATGTATATATGTGATATACTCACACAATAATTATTCTATGAAAATAAATTTTCAAACAATTGAGTTTATTTTTATTTACCAGCTATTAAAATGTATACATATCATAAAATGTCTATATGTCGAGGGGCTAACATAAGCATCAGTAGACTTGGAAATCTTTGAAAACTATGTACCAATATTTACCATTACTTACTACTCGTATCTTAGTATTTTTATGAAAGTAATGAGAATTAAAAATTCATAATACATGTAAATTTTAATTCGAAAAAAAAATTTTTATTCGGTTTTACTTTTGATGTCAAACACTTACTTGATCATATTTTTGGTTTGTACATTTCTACAACGAGTTATAGCTCAAGTTTTTACCTCTCTTAAGTTTTTTTTTTAAGAAGGATTTTTTACAATACAAATTTGCTGTGATCAATATTTTTTGATTGAAGAAGACAAGAAATTAAAAATTATAAAAGTTCAAGAAAAATTCAATAAATTAATACTTACTTGATCGCTTAATAACAACAAAATACTGTCTGTGCTTCACATGATCATTTTTTATTTGACATATTTGATTTATTATGTTATTATTAATAAATTATATCATTGAGTTGATGTAACTATAAGTATAGTATTAGTGATACCCAATATATGACAAAATTATCTGACAACTTTTGTAGTTGAAAAGATGTGAGTTTAATCTAATATATTACAGATTTTAAATATAAAACAAAAAATTACTTCTGTACAGCAAACCTGCCTGCAATGACTACTTTGCACCGACAACGGTTTTTTCTGCCCAAATGTCTTTGACTGCCATCTTGTTCTGTTAAAATCGAATGGCACTTTTTTGGTCTCAGAGAAAAAGGCCCTAACGCGTATTTTTCTCCAATTCAAGTTATTTCTTTGCTTTTATTTTCAAAAAGATTTAAAAGCAATTTTACATAAAAAGTTACATGTTACTAAAAGCAGTTTCTATTATGTTTTCCCCTGTCTTGTAAAATGGCAATTTCGTTAGTTAGGGCTTTTCTACATGAGACCAACGATTTTTGGTATTTGTTTATAAATTCCGTTTCATTTATGCGATAGTATATGTATGTGAATGTATCTAAATATATGAATATGAATGTGTTTATATATTCATATATGATTTTTTTTACATATCGGGGTGTTGGGAGAACATTCTTGTCATACATACATATGTATACATTTTAAATATGTATGCATTTAAAATATATGTGTATATATTCATATGTTAACATAGCAACGGTAAAGCTAGCCAGACTTCCCTAGGAGCCTTTTTTACGTCATCCTAATAACTCCATGTTCTCAAAACCTCACCAGCAAAAATATTGAACTCATTCGGAAGACTGCACCCGAAAAAGTCAGTTGAAGAAAGTGAATAGTATTTCAAAATTTTAAGATGATATGATTTATGACATTTGATTCTAAAAGCATGGAATTTCCTGCAAAGCAGATTTGCTGGCAGTGTGGCCATAACTGTAATAAAGTTGGTTGCTACATGGGGCTTAAAATAGTGCTAAAAATATATTTGAAAATGCTAAATAAATACTGCCAAAATTTTGAAGCAGAGTTTTTAAAATAATTATATCGCTATAACGTATTAATTTTTCAATTTTATTTCAAATATTTATACAGGATCGGATTGCAGATTTATATTTTCAAGCTTAAATCTAAAAACTTAATACCTAAAAGCATGTTTTATTAAGAGCATTGAGCGATAGAATGGGAGTGCGGATTTTATTTTTTTAAAGAGTGTGTCATCCAGATCCATTTCGTCGCGATGAATGCGCTATTCAAAGTGGAGCCTTCTTATATTTTAAAATTTGGCCCGATTATCTCATGCTTGGGTAAGGCACACAAATAGTTACCCTGGGGCAATGCAATGGTTTTTGATGTCCAAGGGTTACGGGTTCTTGAAGAACAATAACCGTAGTTTTGCTTTGTTGGCTTGGCCATTTAAATGAAAATG
The DNA here is from genome assembly GCA_914767995.1 of Thecocarcelia acutangulata. Taxonomy (NCBI): domain Eukaryota; kingdom Metazoa; phylum Arthropoda; class Insecta; order Diptera; family Tachinidae; genus Thecocarcelia; species Thecocarcelia acutangulata. The sequence goes on from OU612097.1 coordinate 5,005,560, forward strand.
ATCTTTGTCGATTAAAAAAAATGGGGTTACAATGAGAGAATGCTCTAACAAATTTTCCTGACGATGATAACAAATTGTTATACTGTTGAATTTTTTATATAAAACCAAAATGATCTTTAGCTGCAAATACAAGAACTTATTACTTAAACAAGATCAAGTAACTAAATATTAAATATATTGCACAATTTCTTAGAATATAAACATTGTTTTGTTTTTGCTGCATATTTTGTCTTTTTTGTAGACTTTTGTTGTTGCTTTTTAAATAAATAAGAACAAAAAAGTGTTAAATAAAAAATAAGAAAAACTATATTAATTTTTAAAACAAATTAATAAAATAAATTCGTAAACATTACAACAGTTTGTACAATTTCTGGCAGTAAGAGTATGTAGAATATGAAACAAATCGTGAAGTATTTGTTGTGAAATAATTTCACAAAACGTTTTTTTATTTTAAAGTGAGCGCAAAAAGTTATTGCAATAAACGAATCCAAAAAGGATATTGTTTTTTGTAAGTTTTTTGCAGTAAATATCCAAAAATTTTCACTTTTGCTTTGCAACTCAGCTGGCCGAAAAATTTTTTGAACAGACTGGCATAGTGTCTCCACGTAGTAATGTCTATTGCCACAATAACGAAATTTTATTGCACCTATCAAATAGGCAATGTGTAGTCTGCAAAATGTCATATGCCGCAAGCCATTACACATTGATTGGCTAACTTTCTTTCATGAGCAATTATTGCTAATCAATAGACTGTCATTGATTAGAAATATTTGTATATAGTGCTTGAGATCAACTTAATAAATTTTGAGTAAACACCATCAGCTCCCACTGACTGAAATGTGATGCTTAACATTGCCATAAGAACATCTTTCTCGGTAACGTGATTAAATTGCATTGCAAATTATCGTATGCTATTGATTTGCGTTGTTGGCATTTTTAACACTCTCTGTGGACTTATAATTACTGAGATTTGCCTTGGGCATTGATTTGCTGGGAAATTCCAAGTTTAATTAGCATAAACACTGTTACAAATTTCCAAACAAGTTCGTGTGGTACCTTTTATGTAATAATATTTTAAGATAGTTACTCGTAAGCGAGAGTGGTACGTACTTGTCTCCAATGATAAAATAAACTAATTACTGAGCAAATAATTACTTAAACTGCGGAAGTAAAAAGCAGAATTAAAGGAATAAAAACTTAGAGAATAAAGAAAAAAACTGTTTTCTACATTTTAAGTTATAAAAAATAGATCAGTGCTCTTTTATAGGGCCTGATGAAAGGCCTGTTATAAAATGACACAGCTGGTTGGTGGCCAATAAAAACAAACAAACAAAAAAAACTCGGGCAAGCGTTGTATATCAGCGGAAATTAAACTTTCAGTTTTGTATACGTGTATGAGTGTGAACTTTGTGCATATAGAAATTGCGAGTATGTCCTTGTATACTCGTATTGTATTTTTATAAATGTTTTGTATTTCAATGCTTATAAACAAATTCAAAAGATAACACATATATAATATAATAACTACAACAAAAACATATAGCAAATATAAAATGAATACATAAACAAACATGTTTCAACGAATACATGTGTACTCGTATGTATCTAGCGAAATTTTGTTCTCAAATATTTGCAGTTTTTGTTTATTCTTTATTTAATCAGACTCGAAATCACTTTTCATTTCTTGCTAGAGGATGTTTTTAAACAGATTTATAAATTTCAGCGAAACTCCTGTTAGAATACATCGATATCAGTGGTCTGATGATATATACAAGGTGTCTCAGAACTCAACTTCAAGCCGAAACAGGGTGACAAAATTGATTTTATCATCATAAGAAAAATCAAAAAAAAAAAAAAAATTTATTTTATTTATTTAACCTCCAATTAAGATCATTCGTTTTTGCGAAGTTCCCAAAGTCGTCTTCAGGAAACTTCAAAATCTCTCCCACTTCAAAAGAAACAAAACGGCAAGTTTATAGTTCAGATCCATATTCCACGGCAAAATAGGGCACCGAATATTAAAAACCGTTTCGAAAGCGGTTAGCGAATTGTTATGGCAAGGAGTTCCCAAAATCGCATTATTCCTCGGAAGCAATACGCCAACTCCAATTTTCGCACTAAACCAGCAACACTGTATATACAGTTTTATGTACCTACGTACGTAATAATCACTCATACGGCATGAGTTTCGAGTGTTGCAAACATACTAGCAAACAAACAAACAGACAAACTAATATAAGCGTGTTGAAATATAATTAAATTCATGCTTTTTTTACCAAAATCATAAATCAATATTTAATTGTTATACTTAAAAAATATTTATTTAAATCTCTATTTGACTTCTAAGAAAGCAAAATTTCATAAATGAAAATTAAATAAATAGTGTAGAAATTGATATGCATTTGTATGTCAATAAAAGTAATTGGAGGACTAGTAATTTTTCCTAAATTTGATTTCTAATTGTTAAAAACTTTAAAAGAGTTTTGTTTTTCTTTTTTCATCTTGAATTAGATGAAGCGCCCAAATATCCAGTGCTTTCTACGGTAACCAGAAAACCAGGTTATGAGGGGGAGGAAAGAATAATTAGATTTCACTTTTTCCAACATTATATTTGAAGGAAAGTCGTTCCATAGACAAAACGCTTAGAAACAAATTCTCTGTGCGATTCACTGGGCAATCGACCATGAATGGATAAGCCCTGGAGTCTAAAGCTAAGTTGATTCCTAATCTCGTCAGAGCAAACTCCATGGTAGTAGTAGTAAAATAAAGATATGCAAAGTTTTACTTATTTAATGAAATTAATCACCGTTTAACTATCACAAATATTTACTAAGTAAAGAATTAAGCAAAAATAAATAAATACAGCAAATGGCAATCAATTTATCATATAAATTGCCTCAATTATTTACGAATGTTTTAATGAGCTTTTAAATTGCTGCGTGGATTTCGGTTACCAACTAAACAAATGCGTTAATTATGTTAAACAAACCATACTGTTTATTTTGTTTTGGCAGTTTTTAACCACACAGGTAAAACTGTATGGTTGAATGCTAGCTGCGATTCAAGTCGTAAGGCCAAACCAAACTAAATCACTTATTAGCTGAAAAAAGCACCTCCTATTAAAAAATTCTTGCCAATTTCAAGTGGTATAGCTCTCTAAAAACACCCTTTATATGGCAGTTGTATTAAATTCACTTTAATGCGTCAATAGTATATGCAAGTATATACTACGTTTATTAATTTATGTATCTCCACTGAAATATATTTTTACAGACAACAAATTGAACAATTAAAATACACGAGTAAAAATGCTAGTGTTATTCAAGTGTAAAATTATATTGCGTTTCATAACATTTATATGAAAAGACATATTAAAAATATTATATAATACAAATCATTAATAAAGAAAAAAAAATACGAACTGTGAACCGTGCTTTCAACGCTTCTGTGCGCTTATGAGAACACATTTTCATCAATTTACTCCTTGTCGGGTAAATAGTGTGTCCGACGTTTTCTATGGAGAAACTTAAGCAAATCTCGATCCGGTCCGGTTATGGAAGGTGTTTGTTAAGAAAGCTTTAACAGTGTATGAAGAATAACTGAAAAGGAAATTCTGCATTGCTAAGTCAAACACAAAGTTTTTTTCGTTATGACAATGTTGCTGCAAGAGAGCGAGATGCATCATCCATTTACAAACGAATATAATATCTTACAACCTTTATGATTGTTGGTGCTTTTTCTGTTTTTCCTGTTTAAAACGTGTCGACAGTTGTCACATCTGTATTTTGTTGGCAGTAACAAAGAATATGTATATTTTTCCATATGCAAATGTATGTAAGTGAGTATGCCTTTTCGTTTTTGTCTGCAACATGATATTGAATATTAGCGTGTCTGTCTCTTTGGTTTCGTGGTTATCTTTGTGTAGCTTGGAACTTAACTTTCAAAAAGATGTGTTAATTAAAACCCATCCACGGTGAATTCATAACAGGTAACTTTGAGGGCTCAGGTGTAACTATCGTGAAGGTATTTTATTTTAGTATGCTTAAGAAAAAATAAATACAATTATAAAATATATTTAGAGCTGGGCGGTTAAAAACTCGTCCAGCCAAAAACTAAATTAATTAAGTTTTTTAATAAAATAACTTAACTTTTTAAAAATAAAGAAAAAGATTTTATATTATTAAAACACCACCCGTTACAAGCATGATTTTAATAATTTATGTTTGTAGAAAAATAAGTGAAAACTATTTACATTATCTTTTTGGTGTTTCCATTTTTTAAGTTATTTCTCTGGGCACCAAAAATACTACCATATGTTTTACAATCGCATGGAAATAATCATTTTATAAAAATTTTATGAAAATTTCTAAATCGTACGCCTTGTCAAGAACATCTGTTGCACAGTTGCATTTTTAGTACACACTATCATACTTTTTAAGCACACATGCCATATATGACAGATCGTACGAATGTATAGAATTAAGAATCTATTGCAAAAATTAAACAAATCGAAAGAATTACTTCTAAAATCAATGTTTACTTTATTTTTATTTAAAGCTCACATATATAAAATTATGCAATACTAATATTGCAGCAAGACAAATAGTATGAAAAGGCATAAATAACACATCCTATTTCAAGTAATTTAAAGTTTGATGTACACGTACGAGTACATACATATAGTTAAAGTTCCTGCATCCAGCCCATAACGTAGCAATGTATTCCGTCTATCACCACATGGGCATATGCAACCGTGCATGTATGAATATGAGAGTGTGTAGGTATATAATAGATTTAAGTTTTTTATTTCTTTTCTTTTTTGCAATCCCAGCAAATTATCTCTTTTAGTAAATTATAAATGAACTGGTTAAAAACACTTCCAAGTGCGCGCTAATCGAAAGGAGAGACTTTATGTTTCCCTCTTACGCGCTGTTAAACCATGTTGCTATGTGATCATCCAACAAAATAAAAAGAAAAAGAAGAAATGATACTCTAAAAACTGCTCATCTTAATGTTACAAAAAGAAACTTCCAAATAAATATCATTCCTTTTGGAAGCCCTTTTCTAAGCAGAAAAGCCTCAATTCTCATTTCAAGACCTACTTCGGCCTAAGCAGAGTATTTTGCTGGGATATAAAACTATTTTTTATTTGAAATTTTTTCCTGGCTCAATGCCAAATCTTAATTTATACGACTGCCATAAATTTTTAGTAGATTTAATGTGCAGAGCACAAGAAATACATACATGTTTACATATGTACATGCATACTTTTGTATCAAAAGGATGCTGCCATACATGAGTTATATTATTTGAAATTATATTATGACAGTTTATAAATCGTTTAAATATTTAACGGCCTAACATTTAGTTTTTAATATGTATATAAATAGTGATTTAATATTAAGCTAAGTTTACCTTCATCAAGTTTGTGCATATGCCTTTTTTACATACGAGTATCTATATATTTTCCTTTTTAAATGTGCATGATCAAGTAAATTTATTTAAAAAATAATACAAACAGCTTGTTTTCTATGTTTCCCAGCTGTACATACGTTGACACTTCATAGGAGCTACCTCAATCATCAGTAGACTTTGGAAACCATTGAAAGATATTTTCAAACATTCAACTGTATATCCCAACAATCTTAATAAATTATTGGGAGTTTAATAAGAAAAACGCTTTAATAATATATATATATATATATATATATATATATATATATATATATATATATATATATATATATATATATATATATATATATATATATATACATACATATATTTCTTTTACATTCTTTTATTCTTATCTGGTTTCCTCTCTGAAAATATACTTTTATATTAAATCTGATTATTAAAATTTCCTTATTTACAGTGAGTATAATTTATGTGTTAAATCTGTTTCTAATTGAATTGTTAATGCATCGTGGCTTTCCTCAGCTTTAAATAATTCATTTATAATTCATTACTTAATAATGTATGCCAAAAAAGGAGATAAGAAACCTATCAAATAAAAATAATTTATAATTTTCAAATACAAAATACAAGAAGTGCATTAAATCACATCTACATATTAATTTCCTTTACTGCAATACAAGCAACAGCAAAAAGAAATCGAAAACTAATATTGTTTAAGAAGTAAAATTAGAGGCATATTACAAAAAAATAAAAACTAATTAACATTTTGTGTGTGTAGCACACACACACACAAATATTAGGTTCAATCCTTTACTTCCATGCACTAAACAGATTCAAGACTGCAGGCTAACGACTACAATCTGTCAAAATAGATCACATGTTTCATGGTGTTTATATTAAAATGATCATATTGTTTATGTTTTTTACCGCCAACTGAAACTTATAAATTTTGCCGGTGAAGAAAAAAAAAGTACATGAAATACAACTTACTTGATGTCAGAATTCCAATAATACGCCGCCATCTCCGACATTTTTGCAAATATTTTTAGAATTCCGAACTAGTTTTTTCTTGTTTCATTATACAACAAATATATAACTTAAACTTTTTTGACAAGTTTTATGGAAAACAACAATTACTATCTAATTAAATGCTTTAAATCTGAGCTAAAGACAATTTTCTTCATTTACATGTTATTAACAAAGTGTTAACATGCCTTTAATTAAAACAATGGAAGCAAACTTTTGTTCCCAGACGTTTTTATTGAAATCATTAATACACAATTACCTCTTGGCACCATTTACAAAGTTGCTGCAAATCATATCGGGATATTTACTTGCATGTACACAAACATATGTATAACTCCCGGGCATATTTCGTTTGTAATACAAGTATTATTAATCATAGTGTTTATTATTTATAACATTGTCTAGCACAAATACAAATACTAGACACTCACACACTTGATGCCACATGTATTTCATATATATTTGAGTTGCAGCTTACATACAGGTTCATTGCAAAATAACAACATTCTGGCAGGGAATGGTTTAAATCCTCTCGTCTATAAGAAAGGTGTTCAAAGACGATATTATTTGTTGGTAACTTTAGTTTGTCACATTTGTGTCAGGTTGATGTCAGGTGGATTTCTAACACGAATACGATATCGTCTTGTATACTGACAAATAAATGCACACACTTGCCTTATTTAATGACAAATAATTGAGTTTGTTATATCCTTGGTACACCACAACAAACGCATTGTAAAGAACCACTGAACATTTGTGCCTCGAATTTAAGGTATTGGACTAGTCTGCTGAAATAAGTTTCAGGGGCTTAATTTTTCCTTCATAGAATTGTTGTATAATTTCTTTTTTATAAGGGGTTACATCTGCTTATACCGTGTAACGCATCGCAACTAAGAAAATAGGTTATGAGGAGAAGGGGGAAACAGGGAGTAGAGTTTGTGGAAATTTTACTCGAATTATCCAACTTTGTTTTTCATAGGAAACATATTTGCAGTCAACTTACACTTTCGGTAATACAATATGCGATTCAGTGCACAATCGGCCACATATAAAGTAGCACCGGACGGAGAACGGGTGTTAGGTAAAAATATGTGGGGTTCGGGACCAAAATCCTTAATCTCGTCAGAATATAATCCACACGATATCAAATACTGTGACGCAGATTTCAGCAGCCCGACCATCTTTATTCTCATTAACTATTATTTATTAAATTTTTTTTGAAATTGGTTAGAAAATCCTGTCAGAACTTTAATAATATCCTCAAAAGAAAATCAGAATTAGTGTTAAGACCGATGGCATATACTGCAAACTTTAAAAAAATTGTTCGGTGGGTATAATTGCATTTACATATGCATATCCATATGTAAAGGGTGTTTTTTTAAGCCCGATAGAACTTGAAATTGTAAAAAATAACACAAAAAATTAAATTGTAATCAAAATTTTTTTTTATTCGAAAGATCAATACGTGACATTAACATTTGAAAATGATTTCGGGCATATGGGCACCGCGGCTGTTCTTGACGAAGCGCATTCTGGACGTCCAATTTTGGGCCACTTTTTCGAGCACTGCTGGCCGTATGTCACGAACAACACGAACAATGCTGGCCTCCAAGGCGTCAATTGTTGCTGGTTTATCAGCATAAACCAGTGACTTCACGTAGCCCCACAGGAAATAATCAAGAGGTGTCAAATCGCACGACCTTGGAGGCCAATTGACAGGTCCATTTCTCGAAATCAACTTATCGCCAAATTTTGATTTCAGTAAGTCGATGGTTGCGTTCGCCGTATGGCACGTAGCGCCATCCTGTTGAAACCACATCTCCTCCGGATCAATGTCATCCATATTTTCAAACAAAAAATCATTGATCATGGTGCGGTAACGATCTCCATTGACCGTAACGCGAGCTCCGGCCTCATTTTTGAAGAAATAAGGTCCGATGATGCCACCAGCATGAAAACCGCACCAAACAGTGCATTTTTCTGGATGTAATGGAGTCTGTAGGGTCTCTTGTGGATTGGTCTCACTCCATATGCGGCAATTTTGCTTATTAACAAACCCGTTAAGCCAAAAATGCGCCTCATCGCTGAACACAATTTTGCGATAAAACAACGGGTCAGTTGCCAACTGCTCTAGAGCCCAATCGGCGAAAGAACGACGCATACAATGGTCTCGTGGCTTTAATTCCTGCACCAGCTGGATCTTATACGGGTGTAGGCCGAGATCTTTGCGCAAAATTTTCCAGTGGACGGACAGAGCCCCAATTCATGCGACCGACGACGAATCGATAAATTTGGATCTTCTTCCACACTTTCGTTTACAGCGGCGATATTCTCTGCAGTACGCACATTCCTTCGACGTGCTGGTGTTATTGCATCCTCTAGAGAGTATGTGGTACGAAATCTATCCACAGTTCGACGAATGGCTTGTTCAGATGGACGATTATGTACGCCATACAAATGACGAAGTCGTCTATAAGTTGCGCGAATCGACGACTGATTTTCAAAGTAAATTTGGATAATTTCGTAGCGTTGTTCAAGCGTGAGTCTATTCATGATGATTTGTCAGAGTATACTGAAACAAATAAAAAAAATGTTTCATCAAAATTTAAGTTTTTGTGTTACTTTTTACAATTTAAAGTTCTATCTAGCTTAAAAAAACACCCTATATATCGAAGTATGTGCTTCACAATGAAATTTATCAGACAGCATTACATACTCGTATAACTGCACGTTGTATTGTAACATCATAAACACATTGTATTTAGCTGAGAAGTGAAGGGTATCAAGTGTGAATTTTAGGGATATTTAAAAGGAAGTGCATGATTACAATAACACGCACGCAGGTATAATTTTAATTTAATGTCAATAAATTTAGTTTAATTTTTTAATTAATTTTTATCAGTATCTATCTGTTTAAGGCTAAAACTATAAAAAAAACTTTGTTAAAATATTTTTCATACGTTGCACATATATACAACCCATATTGCGCCGAGAAAAAATTAATGGAAAACATATGTATGTATGTTAATAACTAAAAAATAACTACCGGTTGTTCAGAGACAGTAAACACTTTGCAAATAACAATGCGGGCAATTAAAAAAATGCATACGTGATGCAATATGAGATGAATATAGACAAAGAATAATTCGATGACTCGGTGGCTGAGTGGCTGAGTTGTTAGGGGGGCCGTTCATGATGCGTCATGACCTGAGCTCAAATCCGAAAATGGGTGCCGATGAGTAGTGTAGCGGGCACGTAACAGCTAAAAAGTTTGATTATTTTACTGGTCTTCTTCAATCAAAAATGAAAATAAGGAAATTTGTGTTGAAAAAAAAAACCTCCTTAAAAAACATAAGAAAGAAATACCTTGAACTAAAGCTCGATCTATAAATATACAAAAAAACATTATGGCTCCATAATTTTATAAGCTTAAGTAATAATAATATATATTATATCCCAGCCAATCATATATTTTTCATAAGAAATCATGTTAGTAAGCAACAGTACTATATTTATAAGCCAAACATTTAACAAAAAAGGTTAATAAGGAAACAATGTTCAATATAATCAAACATATTCATATTAATCAATATAATCAAACAATATTCAATTTTTGGTTAAAGTTCAATACAGATATTTATTGAATGACTCTCCTATGCAGCCTGCATTTTACTGCAGTATGGCAGTTTTTAAAAGGTTTAAGTTTTTTTTAAATTTGTAACTTTAAGGTTTCGTTTTTAGCTGAGCTACTCTTTATATAAAAACAAAAGCTTTGTATTCAAGCTAGTATGTGTGCTTTAGGATTTCAATGCAGGTCTCTTTATGTATCAATGTTTTACGTGAATGTAAAGGGTGGCCCATTCATGGCTTTAATGGCGTACCTCTGTCCGATTGTTCATATTTTCAATGGTTATAAGAAATAATTGAGGTTCCATTTCGTGAATGTGACGTATAATCGCATCCTTTAGCTCTTGTATTCTTTTTGGGTTATTGATGTACACTTGTTCTTTCAAATGTTTCAAATCGACTTTGGCACGATGTGAGCGTGCGGACATTGAGTTTTTGGCGCAAAACAGCCATTAGGTCGTTGGCTGTGTGGCAAGTGGCACCATTATGTTAGAACCACAAGATCTATATCCCCAATTGCTAGCCACTAGAAGTCTGTATGCTTCAGCGGTAACTGCTTGGCTTACTTCAAAACACTGAAGCAGAGAAATGCCATATTAAGTTCATTGTGGTTGGGTCACCCTTTATTTAAACTTATGCACCCAACATTTTTCTTAGCAAAAATTAAAAAGAAGAGAACAAAACACTCAAAAGCGGCCAATGACTTTTTGCGTTTGCAATCCTGAAATCCATCCTATTAAACGTGAGTTAAAAAAATTCATTCAACGCTATTCAAACATGTCGACAAAATAAACAATATTGTGAAAAAGTTTTTTCACATCTTTTTTTTTTTAACTCAAAATGATGGCAGTTGGTGAGCTTTTCGTATTAGGCTGCATCACTCACCTCCGATATTTTTTTACATACGCTTCATCATACATATTTGTATATGTGAATATGTTTCTTTACATGTACGTCAGTGCACCTTGACAATGCGTTTCAAGAGAATTTTGCTTGCATCTTCATGTGGTTTGTTCGTTGCTGCGATAGTGATAATGGCTGGCTGCCCATAGCACTGGTAACCATGAAAGTCTCAATGCTGTTAATTGGGAAATGTTGCCAATGTTTTTTAATGCATTCTTGTTATTTTCGTTTTATTTATATTTTTGAAGTAACTGGCTGCGTATAGTGTTACAATTGAAATTTATGCATGTATGTATGTATGTATTTGTATATTTTAGCAAATTTAGTCTGCCAAATACCCACTAGTACACAAACTATAGATTATGGATATATGGATATATATATATATATATATATATATATATATATATATATATATATATATATATATATATATATATATATATATATATATATATATATATATATATATATATATATATATATATATATATATATATATATATATATATATATATATATATATATATATATATATATATATATATATATATATATACTATGCATGTCACCTACACTCTTACACTTTGTAGAAACTCATGCGGAACCTCAAATTAGATCGACTTTAGTAAAAAAAATTCACATTGACAGGGGTATTTTGTACAGTGGGCATCATTGCCTTGAATTTTTGTCAGCACAGCTTGAAATGGCATTTAAGTAAGTAGAAAGCGGTGCTTCAGCAGGATGATATACGAGGTCAAGTAGCATCACAACAAATCGTTGTTTCGTGGACAAAATACAAGTTTACCTGTTATCAGCTGCATACCACTACTTGAATATTTAGACGTTTTTGTACGCTGGCCTTAAGCATCAATGCACTACGAGCTGATCCGCACCTTTTAGATTAAACCTCTCTGGAATATTATTTAAACCGCACAGGAATATTCATAACATAAATATTTAATAGTTAATAGCGTTCTACCGGGCAGGTATTCATTCGTATCTGTTGTTAGTCTGCAGGTTGTGTGTCAATGCACATATATACATATGTATGTATGCAGTCTCGACTTTAAAACGTGTTCGTTGGCTTGTTGATTGGTGTCAATCAAAATACATAGAAAGTATAAACGAACAGCAAATAAATTTGTTTTGAATTTCACATTCCAAAAACAAACGAAGTATCTGAATGCATCTTAATTATTTAGTTTACATGATGTTTACATGGGGTAAAGTGATATTTTTAGTACATAAATCTAGGAACTATTCACATTAAAAATCTTTTGCTGGTAACGAAATTAGGAGCTCTAGAGATTTAAAAACATTTAGAGATTTGAAAAACTTTAGGAATTTAAACAACTGAGTTTATTATTCACTATACTCGTGCTAGCATCTAATAGTCAATAATAAACTAAGTTGTTTGAGTTTTTGTTCTTTGCTTTTTGATACTTTCAAAAAAAAAAAAAAAAAAAAACAAATCGTAGCCACCAACGGTTGTTTATTTGTTCGAAAGATGTAAAGAAAAGTAGAGAGGTATATTGACGGGTATGGTTAAGGCATTTTTTTTTCTTTTTAAATTCTCAATAATTTATTTAGTTTATTGGCATATATAGTTGAATATTTGACAATATCAAAGTTTCCAAGTCTACTGATGAGTAGGAGGTTAGCTCCTATGTAATATCAACATATAGACAGCTAGGAAACAGAAAACAACCTATTTATAATTTATTGATATTTATTAATTTAAAAAATATCAATAAAAAACAAAATTAAAGCAATTCAGCAATAACAAAGCGAATTGGTAAGCAATTTTTATATCATGTCTTCAAAATTGCGTCGTTAAAGCGCAATCAATCTATTCAATTTAATTCCGCTAGTGATTTTGTGCATATTCTCCTATAGAAAAAAAATTAGAGTAGTATTTAGTTATTTTGAAGAAAAAACAGAGTTGTGGGAAAAATATTTGAGATGTTGAAAAAGTGCTCACTCTATATACATGACATTAGTGATTCTGGCGTAGCTTAAAAAAATCTAAGATATACTAGAACAAAGAAGTTTATCAGAGTAGAACATTGTGAATTAAAATCGTATAATACTGAGCGTACTTCGTGGTTTCGAAACAAAGTTTTCGTGCCCTAACATGTTTTTTTTTTATAAGTAGTTCGACGTTTCTCTTTTGTGTGTGAGAGAGAGAGAGAGAAAGAGATAGTGTTAGAGACAGAAATTGTGAAATTGATTTACATCAGCACCTGCCTTGCCAGTCCAATATGATGATGGATCAACTGCACGGGATGAATTATTCACGATTCACCAGCGTCACCATGTGGCTTTATAGGCTCATACAGGTGGAAATTGTGTGCCGTTAGTTTATAGCCATATGAACAAAACCTTTTGTTTAAGAGTTCAGGCCCTTTAATCCCTCCTGTATGCAATTTCCCAACATTCAATGGAAGCGTTGAGTCTATTAAGAACACCGCTCTAATTCATCTAACCAACTCACTCGTCTAACCATTACATCTGGTTCCTTACAGAACAGTTATCTGTTGCAAGACAACAGTGCATTGATGGCTTAATAGCCTCCGTAAACCGGCATGCACCAAAGTTATCAGGGAAACTAATTTCCCTTCCTACGATTTTAGGGCTAGGTTTCTCAAACATGATCAGCACTGAAAGGTCTGCCATAAACAACCTCCCGGGGGCATTGTTGCTGATGCCCGTTCTGCCAACTTTAGCCCTCTGTAAGGGTTTTTGGATGTCCAATACAACATAAGTCATGCAGCTTCCTAGAGTTTAATTGCTATGGCAAATGAGCGACTCCTCTAGGCCACAGAAAGTATAGTGCCCTGGTTTGATATACGACAGTGTATTACCCATTTACCTAATTTACCCAATTCAACAGCTTCCGTTCAAGTAAGGAGCCCACTGTTTTCCACGGTAATGTACATCGAACAAAGCTATTGTTCGTATGTTTATTTTCTTGTCGATTTCTTTCATATATATATATATTTTTTTCTCTATTTATTTTGACTTTAAACGTTTAAGAACATGACCTGATTAAAATGAGATTATTGTCTCTTTTACGCTTTAATAAACCAGAAAAATACCAAGAAACCAAGCACAAAAGAAACATTTTGAATTAATAATGATAATGGTGAAACTGCAGCTAAATGTGCAATTCGGTTATAATACAATCACACCGTCTATAAAGGCCGCAATATTTTTGGCTGAACGCACAATCGTGACAACCATTTTGAATGCATCGCAACCACACTGGTATTCCAGTACACGTTGCGTAGCTGAAGTATGGAAGACAAAAAGTACATACATATTTTCAATGATTTCAAAATCGCAGGAATACTTTAACAAACACCCACACACGAACGCAGATAAAGAAACCGACGATAAAGATAAAACCAACTTAACCATTCATAAACATACCAGCTGATTGTTGTATGCTTCAATAATGCATCAGTGGCTGGCTGACTTCTTAAAATTATCGAAAGGATAATAGAATTTTTAGTTGTTCATTCAGTTAGATAAGTGCTAACTTCCTTTCTGCTTTTACTTTTATATTCTTTTTTGTATTCTATTAACTTTTCTTTTCATTTTTGTTTATCTCCTCTTCGTGAGGGTTTTGTGTTCATTTTTATTGGGTTTCTTATTGGCTTGATAACCATTATTCCAAGTAAAAGTTGTTGCACTCTCGGTGGCAGTGTTTCAACATACAAACTCACTGTTGCCTGTTCTTCCATGGATGTGTGGCTGCCTCAGCATGTTTGTAATTTTCAGTGGGTGTTCAAATATTAACTTTGGTGGTATTTCTTTAGCTGCAGTTTTGTAACTGATTATTGAATGAGTACAGTGGAATTGAAAAATTCGTGGTTGAAAACCAAAAACCAATTAGATATCTAGTTACATATAGTGAATAAAAATGATGCCACCAAAAGCCAATATACTGAGGAAGAATTCAGAAAATTTTTGCTTACACTTTGGCAAAAAGCTTTAGATCAATTAAAAGTCTCGAACGCAACACAAACTCCCATGCTCATGATTTTGCGCATAATTTTTACAAGTACCGTCGTATTACAAAATTTAAAAAAATATTGTAATAATTTCTTTACAATACTGGTCCTAGAACAAATAACTGACGACCATAAATATGTTCCGTACATTATGTTTTTCTTCAGTTGAAAAAACTGCTGCTTTGCTCATTTTTACATTATACGTAAAAGTTATATATAAGACCCACTTTAGCTAGGAGTCCTTTTTTACTCTTGATAGGAGGCAACATATTAGCTACTGACTAAATAAGTTCTTTCCATTTAAATAGGTTAATTATGAGTTATGACAAGATTGGTGAAAGAAATCTTCATGTTCTGCCTTGCTTTACTTTTTCTTTTTTCTAGAGAACAGAGATGGGGTTGTATACTAAATACTGAACAATCTATTCGGTTAGAAGCTTCCCTCCCCCAGGGCAGCTGGTTTTGGCTTGGAGTACGCCTAACCAGCACACACTATTTTCTAGACAATAGAAGTGTAGGCGTCCCTCATTTGCTGTGGCAAATAAAACTTTAGGAGTTCCCAGCATGACTTAGGCTGTGTGGGGGTTAATTGGCAGAACGGGGATCAGCAAAGCCCCCGGGTAGTTCAGTTTTTTAGACCATCCTGGCCTTGATCATAGTGGACGTGCGTGCATCTTGGCTGAAACGTTCTGGTTTATAATTAAAATCGTAGAAAGTTGGAGTTATTAGTTTGCCTGATAATTATAGTTCATGGTCGATTTTTGAAAAACTAATTATAGTGTAATAGGGATAGGATTGGCGATTTGTTTCGGACTGACGATCCTTATGGACTCCGGGAAACACACTCGCGAAGCCTATCTTTTCTGTGACTATCTAGTAAATTACACACGGCTGGGATTAGAAGGTCCGTGGTTTTAAGTAAGAGCTTTGGTCATAAGGCTACAAATACATGACAAGAAGTTGCATCCTGTATGAGCCTTTCAAGTGAACCGTGAGATAGTTCACCCGTGGAGTTGGTGCAACGTCTGATTAGGCTGTAATGGCAAGTACTGGCGTATATCAACATTACACATCTATAGTTGAAACGTTGACCTCATAAAAAAGCATGGCAAATCCCACAAATATTTTTCAAGGTAGTGTTATTCTGCATTTGCTGCGTGCGCCACTTGTAGGCCAAAGTGACAGGTATTGTGTGCGTATTTTTTGCCAGCTATTATCTTTTTCCTAAAAAACTCTATAAGAAAAATATATGCCAATCGACATTTGCAGTTTCCAATCCACTGTTTGTTTGTATATGTCTGACTTCCTTGACTGCTTGCACAACCTTAAGTATGTGTGTCAGCTTAAATTGTCCTTTGGTGGATTAAAGTTCTGCTGAAGAGCATGTCTTTAAACAAAATTCGTTTGTTAAATTTTCTTTTAACTTTCAAATATATATGGGAAAAAGGGGATATTGAAAAAATTGCAACTTGACTTTCTTACAGATTGCCAAAATTGAATAAAACTTCGCATGAGTTGTTTTTCAATTTTAGCACTTTATCCACAATTTGAAGTTAAGCAACTACAATGTATTTAGTTTAGTGCAATATAAACTGAAGCAGGCGAAAAATGAAATAAAGCTCTGTCATTGTTTTAAGCCGTTTAGTATCAACTTTATGTCCGTCCATGGTGTCAGAAGCGCAAGTAACACAATGACACCAGTATTGAACCAGATATAAAATAATGCAAAAAGAAAAAGAGGGATAAAATTACCTTACGAGTTAAAAGCATTTTCAAGACTTCTTTTATTAGATAATGAGGTTAGTGTGTGAACAACACTATAAAAGAAAAGATAATTTTTATATTAAAGTCTTGTGCAATACAAAGATATTCTACTAAATATTTTATGATGATTAGGTAATAGCTGTACCAGTGGAATTGCCTATGTTCATTTATGTTTTATGTTAAAAGCAAAAGTAAAAACAGGTACACATATATCGTAGAAAGATTCCAAACTAATTTCTTTTAGTCATTAGCCAAAGAGAAAATATATATAAATTTTATTTGTATTTTTATACACGCAATGTTTGCGTAGTGTTAAATTTTAGTTATAGACATAAGTGAGTATACATACATATTGTTACGAATTTGTATAGTTTCTAACCCATTGTGCAGCCGTTGATCTGCTTGTTATAAATGTACACGCACATACATACAAATAACAAAAAGCAAAACAAAAACAACATGTACAAGTTCCAAGTAAATCAACCACCAATGGTTTTATTGTTGTTGTTGCGTTTTATTATATCGTATTCATATGTGCATGTGTATGTGCGTAACAATTATATTTGTTCAATTGAGTCTATCATTAGCTAGTTACTAGAAGTTGCATAATGATTATAAAAGGGATTGCAGCCGCCGTATTAAAAATACATCTGGGGGTGTCATAATGGCATAATGTCATAATATTTTATTTTACGCTTCGAACAGAAAGGTCAGAAAGTACTCGTAATAAGACTTTATAAATGGAGTTTACCGTAACTAAACCGTAAACATCTCAGCTGACTCAAATCTAAAATAATTTATGTCAGAATAATCTCAGTATTAATATTTTAAGACTTATGACTTTATGACAACCCGTTGAATACCCTAATCATGTTTTCGTGATATCGATTCCTAGTGGGTGCTGATGAACAGTGTAGCGACTGTTTTAACAGACTTCTTCTAACTGGATAATAATTATTTTCTAAGTTTGGTATGGTTACCTCCCCATGACCCTACCCTAAGCACTTGAGTGAATCACTATATAGCCATATTATAACCATCAGGAGGTTCCATTCTTTATTTTGTTTTTGTGTTTTTTGAATTTGGAAATCGGTACGTTGACTCCAGCGATTACCGCTCACAAACATACAAACTTTTCCTCTTTATAATAATAATAATAAAAGTCTAGATATTGATGTGATTATTCTCTTGGCATATATTGGTTTGCCAACAAAATTTGCTATATTTATAAACTGTGTTCTCTTTAAGTAATCACTAATTTTATTTTATAACTCAAATATTAAAAAAGTGCTTATAATTTTCAAGCATCAGCAGATAAACTAATAAAACACTGCTTAATGGTTGGTTTGATTTGAATGTTACATATAATGGTGTATTTACGTTTAGGTACTTGTTGACATGAAAAGAATTATTTTAAAAATATCTCTCATACATTTAGATTTAAATCACTACAGTGAAAACATTTAGACATATGTATGACCTCTAATGTAAGATTAAGTGTATGTTGAAAGTTTATTTTATAGGTGTTTAAATATTTTCCAATAGTTTTGTTTTACAGAAACGAGTTTTAAAAGTATATTAAATATTTTTTAAAGTTGTGATATAAATATGTTCATTAATTTCATTAAATGTCCCTGCAAAAGTAATAATTGTTTGCATTTCTTCGTTCAAAACTTTATGTTGCTTATAAATAATAAAAACTATTATAGTGTTGTGTTCCATTTGTTCAGTTAAATAGCATAACATAATGTTATAATGTCAGCTTCAGTTTTTGACAGAGTAACATGCAATGTTCACGACGACCTTCTTTTTAAGTTGCTGGCATAATCATGTTAGATTTTCTTTAAGATTCTTTAGACATAACTTTTACGTAACTGTTTGCAAAAAAAAAAAAAAAAATCCTTATCCTTCTGTTAGCATCGCGCACCCGATGAGCTGGGTTTGCATTTGTGTATTCCTAGCTAGGGCACTCTGCTTTCTGGAATATGGAGGGCTAGAGTTCTTGCAAATAAATACAAATTTTGGAAACTTTCACCCAGCGTTGATTGGCGTAACGGGAGTAAGCAAACCTGCAGAAGGTTCGGTTTTACAGACTTGGCGCTGGTCGTGATTGAGCTGCGTTTTGGCTAAAACGGTTTGGGAATATTGATAATTATGGTGGATGCCGATTTTCGAAAAGCCAATTATAGTTCTCAAACTGCTACCAAAAATTCTTATGCACATACAAAATAAATAACGGTTTTTATCAAACTAGCTTAGTGAGCATTACTGTTCGTGATACAACATTAACGCTTCTATTTAAGTTGCTCACTTCAGCGTAATATCTAAGCACTAAATTACGTTGCGCTTTATACGCCAGTTAAGGTTGTTCTATAGGAAAGAAAACTTAAAAACAAATTTCTATGTCTGGAACATAACTATTTCAATGTTAAAAGCGTACACAGACTTCTGTTGCAGTTTTATAGCACCGAGAAAAAACTGTTATAAAATTATTCCAAAGTGGCCATCCCAGTATTGAAAAAAATCTGCATGAAATAAGCTATAAATCGTGAACATCTGTTGACAAATGCTGATTTTATTCATAATAGCCGTATTAAAAGATTTGTCTAACACAACAAATGCAGACGGAACCGAGTTACGTTAATGGAAAATGGTAACACTCATGATTAATGCACGCTCTGTTATAGTTATTAACATATAACTACCATATAACTGAAGTAAAGTAACGTTTATAAACTTGGTAACAATATTTACAGAACAAATGTCAACTGTTAGGGATTGGTTGCCGTTATCCACTACTCAAAAATGTTAGTAAACAGTATTTGCAACAATGGCTCTCAAACGTTGATGATGTGTTCTATGATTCAATAGCCCAGACAAGTGGTTCTTATTCTATGTTTTAGTGTTGTATGAAACCTTTCTATTGTGGACAAAACCCTTGAGTTGGTGTTATTGAATTTCACAAAAAATTTAATTGCCGCTGTTAGTGCGACTGTTGTTAACATCTTGTAAGGGTATCCATTGAGCGGTGGCATTTTTCGAGCGAAACATTTCTTCGAAGAAAATCTTTTCATCTGGACGAACAGCTGCACCTGAGCCAATAATAGCTCTGCCCAAAACTTCATTCGAGCCTGAAACAAAAATTGTGTTTTTTTTTGCATTACAAAAGAAATTTAAATAAAATCATCAATTATTACCCAATAAGCCATCATGTACGACTTGCACTTCTATGGTTGCGTTCTTTAAAGCCTCTTTATTGACATCGAATGTTAAAGCCTCGTTATAAACAGGATTAATGTTGTTGCGTATCACGGCTGTTTTGCGTTTTTTATTCTTTTTACCAGGCACCATTAAAATTACCTTAATGTACGGGTCTGAGGAATTGCGAGAATCGTCTACAATTCTTAAGTTTCTAGCCTTTATAACCACAACCGTTAAACGTTCTGCCGATGGTAAGTAGGCCAACGAAATCATAACATCACCCAAATCTACTTTCATGTCCTTTAATAAAATTAATTCAATTATTAAAAACATTTTTTGTTGAATGAATTGTCACTCTAACCTGTTCTGCACAAGTACCTAGCGGTGTCCAGAATTTTTCCTTCTTAGTTAAATCCAAATTTGCAAGAGGTATTTGTGCTCCTCCTATGCAAACATGTCGGGAATATGCGTCAAAGTCATATAACAAAATTTCAACGGTGCGCTTTTCAATGACCTTCGGATTTTCTTCGAAAACGAAATCTTCATCGAATACTATAAATCAAGAGAAAGTTATTTCATCTATTAAAAAATATATTAACCGAAAGAAAAGTTGTATTGCCTTATTGTCCCTTTTTATATGAATTCTTTAAAGGTTCAAACAATCAGTAAATACACCCCTTTTCTATAGATATCAACAAGAAATGACATCATTTGATAGCCTGATCTAGCATCACTTCTAGGTATAAATAAATACCAAAAATATATTATTCGACCCAAAAAACATTAAAATATTCCCCGTTTAAACTATAAAATACTTTCTGCAAAACATTTCTAAATTCTCTTTTGAAACTGTCCAGCGGCGACCACATGGAACAAAGTACATATTTTCCTTTTTTCCCCCGTAACATCGCCAAACTCGAAAGTAGTACCAAATATTTCATAGTATGAACGGGGACATACCACAACTTTCCAGGGTAATAAAAAAATAAGCATTACTTTGTAAAATTTTCAATGATCTTTCCGTGTTTAACATTGGAATGCTTCACCAACTTTGAATACTAAAGTGAGCTAAAAATTCTTAAAGGATTTCTTATGCTTTAATTTGCAATTGGTTTCATCGCATTCGGAAAGTTTTGTTCCAATCTATTATTCGTATATTTTATTAAAATTAAATTAAATAAATAATTTAAATAACAGCCAGTTTACCTATCTCGACAGCGTGCTTGCGTTCGCAATCTAAGCGAAAGAAAATTGATTTGGGTTCGTCGAACTTTTTTCTATACGAACGATGTATCAAAACTCAATCAAAATACATAAGAATATGCGAACGAATAGTAGTAGTGAGATAGACATACCCAAATTGATTCGAATGTGAGTGACTGGTTTTCTTTCGCATTCATTTCCTTTCGAAATTGGTGAACTGGCTGTAAGTATATAAAATAATTGTCTTTTTCTCTCAAAGGATCGGGCTGAAATTTGGCATAAAGGTAGACCTTATGGCGTAGACAAGGGGATAAAATAGAGGATGAAAGTTTGTATGAAACTTTAATGGCGAGCGAAGCCGGGGCTAGTCATTATATATTATTATATTATATTACTCATATGGTAACATTTTTTTAGCACCAACTCGAATTTAACGTGTGTTAAAATAATAATCGTTTTAGTTAATTTTATTATATGAAAAAATTGTTGCTCCAGACTTTACAAACCTGGATTCAGGGTCTTTTTGTGAATGCGAGTCTGCCAGAAAATCTTCTTTTCCGGCAGCAAACGAATTTTGGCGTATGGATCTGCAGTGCCGCTAAAAGTGCGAGGTTGAAGATTTTGTGCCTAAAAAGTAACCACAAATTTTAGATACTAGATTTTTATAACAACTGCAAGCACTATACCTCCAATAACCGTACTGACAGTACTCCCGCAAGAGAATTATATACGATGCTGACATGAATGCTGCCCTTTATTTCCTCACTTTTGCATGGACCCTTCTGTAAGGAGCTCTTGAATTATACAAAAAAAAAAAATATGAATATATGGAAATCTTTAATTATGAATTATGAAAGCTTACAGTTCTATACAACGCCATATCGATTTTGGTGTGATCTAGTTTAGCATTCATCGATGAAACCTTCGGACGGAGGGGATTCATAGCCAATACCACATGTTTGTCAGAGCGTGCTATAGGCACCGAGGTGCAGGATGACATTGACAAAGTATTTGATTTTAAGCTGCCAGTGGGCGAGATAGGCGTAGAAGGTGGTGATTCATCAGCCGATGTTGAAACTTGTTGTTGTATTGTTTTTGAAGGAGGTGGTACCCAAAATGCGGGATCTTCAGTGTTAATCGAAGTTGGTGTCATATTTCCCTTAACCAAAGAACGTGAACATTCACTGATGTTATCCACATTGTAACCGGAAGCCGTTGCTACAAGCGCATCTCTACAATCAGGCTCTCCATCTTTACTCTTGGCTGATTCCAGAAGAGTTTTCTCAAACCAATTCAAACGATATCTCCTTGAACAGGTGGCATACAATCCGAAGCCCAACACTGACACTACTAAAAACGATATAGACGCATAAACGCCCACTTGACCTAAGGAAATGTCTTCTTCGCGTATAGCAATATCCATTGTATAATACTTAACTGCAAACGCAAGCGGTAATATTGGAAACTGCAAAGAAAGTAAACCAGTTGCTAAAATTAATAGAGGTTGATGTGGTAGCTTGCCTACAAATAAGAAGTCACCTCCTTAATAACTTTAATGTGTATATTCATAATATATTAAAATGTATTTGAAATTGATTTTAGTACAGATTTGTTTTTAATTAAAACTCATTTTAATTTTTATGAATATGTCCTTATAAAATTATCTAATGATTAAACTCAACTCCGGTCGCTACAAAAATTGATGACCGAAATTAATACTCTGAAATGTTATTTTCGAACACATTCACAAAAATGTTAAACTTATGATATATAATATTTTTGAGAATAAAAGATTCATCACACGTATACGAAACTTTCTGCCATTTTTATCATATTGCCCTTAAGAAAATTAAATTATAGAAACTTCTGATGTGTATTGCTATCAGCACTACCGGTCATATGACCGATGAAATGGCCATCATTGTTCTTGCATCAGCGATTTACTGATTCACTTACAGCGTTGCCAATTTTACAATATCAAAAGGCATCAAAAAGGGGGAAAAACGCTTGATATCAACAAAAACACACCAAGTTTAGAATTTTTGTTTTTAAACCCCATTTTGCATAAAAAGTGTTATATATATTGAAGTATAGCCTAGTGGATGCTGGGAAATAGTATAGCGACCGCGAAACAGCTTCAATATTCAATTATTTTTCTGATCAAGAAAATATAAAAAAAATTTCTTGACTGAAGCCAGATTTAAACTTGAACCTGAAAAGTAATAACATTATTTAATATTATAAATAAAAAGTATTATAAAATATTTTTATATTAAATACACACATTTAAGCGGCTAGTAGATGATCAAATTATGCTTGACAGCAGTGTCTCTTGGCATGCCATCTAATTCTTTCAGAAGGCAAAATTCGTGTATGTTAAACTTTTCCTAATAATCTTATCGTGAAAGTAATTATAATTATTGCTTATATGAGCTTGAGAGGTCACTTGTTGTAAAATTATTAGTTTACTAATATTTCAATATTTCGCCACACTTTTGTGTGTCTTCTTCAGGAAAATTTCAAAATTTTTTGTTTACAAATTTTTATAAAAATGATTCGGTGCCATCGAAATTTAAAAATTCCACCTTAACATAAAAAAAAAATCGCATCGCACACCGAGCAAAAAGTTTTACGCACAACAAATTTTAAAAAGCACCAAAATACGTCGCGAAACGCACCAAGTTGACAACGCTGTTCACTAACTGCCAAAAACAACTCAGCTAAGAATCAGTTGGTATCTGCGTCAAATAACAAAAACTCAACACAAATAGTTTTCCATTAGGTTAGTTACGAAACCCCCGAGAGACGTTGGTATATGGATAGGCGAGAATATTACAACTGAAATCCAAGCGTTAATGATTAATATTACAGCTGTTTAGCTGTGTCCCATAATTAATACTCAATTAGATAACACATCATTTTGGCATTAATTTATTTTAACCTTACTTTTATCTCTAAAATTAGTCAGTGAAAACGCACTACTGGCCCAATAAACAAATATCAAAACCTATCTTTATTATGTGAGGACGATTCAAAAAGCAATAGTGGTAACTTTCTGAAACCAACCTGGAAATCATTATTTATTTATTCAAATGAATTGTGGATAAAACAAAATTGGTGGAAGTCTATGATAAAGTGCCTGTTAACACAGACACCTCTGCGAGTAAATAGAGTTCATTTTCACCACAGCGGAGACACGGTACTAGAGTGACCACTTTGGCTTTTCTCGACTTGAAAACGCAATAGTTTGCAAATAAATAATAATGTATTGAAATTTGGGGTTGGCAAAAATCGTTAAGTAAATTGTTATGAAAACTATTAATTTTTTTGTTTGTTGTTCCAACTACTTGAGAATGTTTAATGTAATCAAACAATGTTTTTAATATTGCAAAGTTGATTCTGAAATTTTGTCAGGTGACTTTACTCATGTGCTTTACACCTACTCACAAAATATTTTGCTAGTTCTTTTACAATGCATCATATGCATATGAGTACTGGTCTAAGATAAAAGATAATAAAAAAAGAAGCAATGTTCCTGAGGTAACAGACGGCATAAAAGCATTTTACATTGGGAAAAGTAAAATCAACATTGTTAAAAACATGTCGTGTGCTATCTAGATAAAACAAAACTCAACATTGAAAAAAATTATTAAATATGCATGAGAAACTAATACCAGTTCTTGCCAGTAATTGCTCTTAATGGAATAATTTTTTTAAAATGAGAACAGAATCGTTTTCCCTTTTTGCCATACCTGATTTTTTCTAAGCTTTAAATTAAATTTTAATTAAATTTTTAATCTGTATGAATATGACAATAAATGAAATGATTTATCAAGAGCAAATTTACAATATAAAAGGATTAAAACATTCATAACAAAGCAAAATCCTCTTTTCATAACAACAGCTATTTATTTACACAGCCAAGTAAAAAATGTAAAAGAAAAGCTTTTGTAATAAAATTGGCACACAAACACACTTGCAATCTGTGAAAATCTGTGTTGTAATAATGCGCAAAGGAATTTGTTTCTTCCTTTGGCATTTGGGGAGTAATTTAAATATTTTGCAAATGCCTCCAGTATTTTAAAGCAGAGATTAATAAAGTAAAAATTTATTCGCAAGTTTGATATTTTGGTAAGAAAATATTTTTATGCACAATATTGTGCAACTAACGTTATATAATATATTTCATAGCAAACACTAATGTATACATTAATAATTCTACGTATCTGCACACATGATTGTAATTATTTTTGAATTATTATTTATTATTATTATTTTTTTGATAAGTTGAGTTAAAGTAAAAAAGCTGCATACAATATAATATTATTCTGTGTGCACAAGTATAATATAGAATTGCATCATGGTTAAACTGTTTTCGCAATACTTTTCGTTACCCTCTTGCACATCTGTATTATGTATAAGCCGGGCTCGTCTGAAGTTCATTTTTGACTGACTATAAGAGCAAAAGCAAAAACTAGAAAGGGGAAAGATAAATTACCCTTTTATTCCAGTAATCCCGAATGATTTCCTTTTTTGGTTCAAAAGATTACAGATTTCCCGAAAAGCGACATTTGCGAGGACTATAAATAAAACAAAAGGATGGACGCACAAATTAGCGGGATTACATTTAGAAAGACAGCTTTTCCGAAAGACAGCTGAGTGAAGCACACCTTCGAGCATGCAGTTCGCAAAACTCTCATGATTTTGTAAAGCTTTACAAAAAATAGTAGTTATATAAATGTGAAACAACCATAAATTCATATAAAAATAATAATGATAATAAAAAAACGTATGCACATGGTTTTACGAATTAATAACAAAATCTTTTTCTAATCAACTTTGATTTCATGACAGACTACTGAAAACATCTATTCTAACTCCCTAAACAAAGTCACGGATAAAAACTGATACGTGTAAAAATAAATAAAATATTATATTTTTGTTATAATTTCTCATCACATAATCAACAGAAAATCCCACCGGTAAGAACAAAGCGTAAGCCGGCCTTCTGAAGTGCCTTATTTAGCAAACAGAATTCATTCTTACTCGAATGTCCCAGGCTGCCATGGGCTTCAAATAATCATCAGAAGATCCCGCGGGTAAATAAAAACGTAGGCCGGTCTTCTTTGGTGCCTTATTTAGCAGACAGAAGTCCTTCTTACTCGAATCCATATTAATTTATTGTTTGTACAAGATTTTCCAGGCATCCAAGGCTTTCCTACTACCTTATGCCGTAGGTTCGAAGGCCTGCTTTAGCAGTACCATTGGAAGACGTACTTTAATTTACCATATTGAGGGCCTTCTTTAGAAGACTTCCTTTAACTTTTCCTTTTTAATTTGGCTAACCGTCTTAACGTTTTCCTATTCGTTTTTTTTTTTATTATTAGCTTTTATTTAAAAACAAGACGAATAACTACCGCGCCCCCTCTTTACACAAATCTAATTATATTCCCTTCATCTTCTGTTTTTTTATATGTATATTTTTTTATTGGAATGTGATCTTGTTGTGATGTTCGTATCCCCTTCTTTAGCAGAGAAAAAGCAAGCAAAAATGATTATTGGATCTAAAATAGCGACTTATAGTTGAAGGTTTTCCGAAAAATTTTTTGACAAAGGGGATATTAGATATAATCATCTAATAAACTCATTTTAATTCAAATGCTAGCCACGTACATGTATGTATGCAGGGCTGGGCAGTATTTGAAATACTTGTATTTGAAATACAAATACGTATTTTGTATTTCAAATACATAAGTTAAAAGTATTTTGTATTTTGTATTTCAAATACATGTGGCTCAAAAATACATTTTTACAAAATACATTTATTTTTTATTTATTATAATAAATTGAAAACAAGTTATTTCACAAAAGCTAAAACCGCTAGAAACTACAACCATTAAAATGTTTATCATTTTGCAATACTGCAATTTGGCTTTCATTTATATAAGAACTAATACATTTTACACTAATCGGGTGATATCAGTAAGAATTACTATATATTTGCCACCAGCTTTTGATATACAGGGAAATAGTTTTTATTATGGAAAACTTTAGGCTGCGAGAACCAGATTAGATCCACTGCAATATAATACTTTGAGGCATTTAAGTTGTATTTTAACAAAATTAATGGAGAGCTTGGAAATAAGATTTAATGAGTTTCTCATGCTGACACCTGGAGCAAATAGAGCCATATCGGTGACATGTTTCCATCCTAGTTTCAAAGTTAGCTGATTACCAGAAAGCATCTCAGTAAAAGATAGGCAAAAAATTCAAAATCTTGCAATAGATACCATGGAGAAAAATTGCAAAAACGTGAAACATTGACTGGATGCAGCAGAAGTAGTAGCTGAGGTAAAGATAATGAAGATTTTATTGTTGTTTTGGACAATACAGTGATCAACCTCGTAAATCAAATTTGGAACTTGAGCTTATCAGTTTTCAAAATGATAAAAGCAAGGAGCTTGCTATTCTGGAAAACTATCCAAGAATCAAAAATAAATGCATTTATAGAATTTGACAGCAGCTTGTGTTCCTCAGGACCTGTAAAAAGATTATTGTTTGTCAGATAACTGATTGAAATATCTAGTTTTCATTAAAGGAAATACTTGTTTTGCCGAATGAATTTTTTATTTACTATCTATCAAATGCTAAATATTAGGTTTGTTCCTTTAGTTTCTTAGCAAGTTTAGAACAATAATATGAATATGCAACTTAGTTTAAGTGCATATGTAAAATAAAATATGTATCTAAAGCCAGACGGGTACATTTTTCTGAGACCAAATTACAAAAATGTATTTGTATTTTGTAGTTGTATTTTGTATTTAAAATACACTACTGTAAAGTATTTTGTATCTTGTATTTGAAATACACTCCTGGAAAGTATTTTGTATCTTGTATTTGAAATACATAATCTGTGTATTTTGCCCAGCCCTGTATGTATGTATTTACATAAATACATAATATATGTCTACGCAAGATACTCCTAATTAAACATTCAATAAATAAACCACATTGTAATTTTAGATATTTTAATTGAAAAAAATTTGCCTGAAGGTTCTTTTGGCCAAACATTTAAAACACTCAAGACAAATGAACCAAGTTGAAGGCCAAAAACACATACATACGTTTTTATATATGTATGTACTGCATACTTGTTATTTTCCTGAACTTTTCACAAATATTTTGCACTTTGAGAAACATCTCCCTTGGTTACTCTTCATGTCAGTCTCTACAACATGAAAGAGTGCCATCATAATAAACAAAATGTTTGAATTTCCGTTTTAATCTTCTTAAACATACACAAGTACATAAATATGTGTATACATATATGTTCTTAAACCAATATGAAACACTTTTACAAAGAACAAGTTTAAATGAAATGTTTTCAAAAAATGTTTTTTATAGAAAGGGAATTCACTCAAAAAAAAAAAAAAATGATTTCTTAGCAACGGTCTACGACGCTACAGTCAACTCCGGGAAACAGTTATAGATAGGACGAAAGGATTTTTTTCATTTATATTCATCACATACACTTTGTTCGCTCAATTTCTAGAGTATGATATTTGTATGCGATTTCAAATTTTTCCGATGAACGTACATGAGAACTGCTAAAGCAGGCCTTCGATAGAACGTGCCGCGGAAGGTAGTATAGTAGACTTTGGCTGCCTGGGACATCTTGTACAAACAATAAATTAATATGGATCTGCTCAGTAAGGTACTTCAGAAGGTCGGCTTATGCTTTCATAAATCAAATCAGGCAGTTTTTCGCGAAATCCGAATTCAATGTTTTAGCTCTAAGTTGATTACAATACGTTTCCATATACTTGATTTGGGCAAAATCATTGCATTTGCCCAAAGTAAGTAATTTGCGATAGGATTTCCCATACACGTATGACTAAGTTATTTCACATGACTTATTTATTTACTTCAATACATTGGAAACCTATATTATACATGTATTTATAGAGTATTAATGTTATTAAAAATATTGGTTTAAATTTGTGTGTATGCAAAAAAAAAGAAAATAAAATAAGTGATTTGCCACTTTTTACATCTCCTAGCTGTCTATATGTCACCATTTCATAGGAGCTACACTTATCATCAGTAGAATTGGAAACCTTTATACGATATTCTCAAATATTCAATTTTTTTTTGCAAAATTAATCATATAATTTATTTATAATATTGAGATATAAAGTTGAATGTTTGAGAATATCTTTCAAAGGTTTCCAAGTCTATTGATGATTAGGGTAGCTCTTTTGAAATCTCGATATATAGACAGTTATGAAACATAAAAACCAAGCTGTTTATAATTTTTTTGATTGGTATCAATACTAGAAACTAATAAAGTTAATAAGCTTAATTGTTTGAATTTATTGTAAAAGTTATCTGATGCTGTATTGTCCCCCGGGGAACAAGTTTTGGCTTGGCGTATTCCAAACCAGGGCATTCTGTTTTTCGGATAAAGAGGGGAAAGAGTCCCACGTTTGTTGTAGCAAATAAATATCGAGAAAGCCGCATGACTTATGTTGTGCTGGCTTTCGAAACCCTTACCAAGGTTTTAAATTGACAGAACGGGGATCAGCATGCCCTTGGGTGGGTGGGCTTGTAGTTAAACACGGGCCTATCATGGTTGAGGTGCCTTTCTTAGCTGCAACGTTTTGGCTGTGGTTGAAACCTAAAAAACAGAAAGGGGGATCTAGTATCCCAGATAATTCTTTGGTGTGTGGCTTTTTTCGAGGACTAAAAACCTCCTAAGGGTATGTTGCCTTTACAACAGATTCTTGTGCTGTAAGGAACCAGAGGTCATGGTTGACGGGTGAGTTGGTTTAAGGGCTGATGCTGCTAGCATCTAGCCTAGTCAGCCACACGGGGGCGCTGGTGAATCGTGAATAATTCACTCCGTGGAATTGGTCCATCATCACATAAGGGTGTAAAGGCAGGTGCTGATGTAAACCTTTTTCACTGCTGATGGTGTTTTGGAACATGTAGATGTAGTTCTTCAATGCACGTGGCATATTGTTCACTCTTTTCTTTTGCTTAAGTCGTGACAAGAAGTATACTTCTATACTTTATTGTATATTTCTTTCTCACGCGAAGTAAAACAATTATGTTAGAGTCATAAGCACTTGCATTTATAGACATTCATTTCATGTAAAAAAATACAATAACCGTACAAGCAACATTGAGAAGCTTGCAAACAATTACAAGTAGATAGAAATTTCAAAAATGTTTATGCTTTGAATGTATCCGTGCATATGTTTAGTGTGAATAACATAACAGCTTATTTAGGTGTTCACTTTCGTTCTTTTTTCCAAACGAGAGATAAAATTGCTTTTAGCGAATTAACTGCTCACAAAGGGTTAAAGTTCATACATTTTTTAACTACCAACGGCTGGTTAGTAAACATATCGTTAAAAACGTGCAGAGCTCATTATTTATTACGTGTTTAACTAACATCCTTGTGCGTAGTCGTACACTATTATATAATAAAAATATACATACAGACATATTCAGGTAATGTACAGTTAATAAACTTTGTTCACATTCATATGTTTGTATGTAAATATGGATATGAACATGTTTGAATGTGTGGGACTAAAAAGTAACAAACTATGGCGGCTATCTCTTATTTATTTATGGCGGCAGAATAGATTTTTCATATTTGAAATGCCTGTTCTATACAAAATATTCTATTATTAACTTCATAAAGTGGTCCTGTATTTTATTTAGTATCAGCATTGTTGGTAAAAAAAAAAAAATTAAAACAACCATGCTTCGGCAACTCCGAAGAGATAATATAGTTCGGAATAGTATATGTATATAGTTTTTAATAATAGATACATAATTCATCTGTTCATCAACATGTTTAGATTCAAAAATACCCCTTTTTAAAACTCAATCTTTATTCTATTACGCCTTTGGAATGAGGACATATGAAATTCGGTATCTGAAAGAGAACAATTATAAAAACGGTAGGCTGCATTGTCTTTCTATTGGAAAGGTGGGTGTTGGAAATGTTGTTGTGCTGTTTGTAAATTTGAAAACAAAAGCTAGCGATGAATAAAATCTATTAAAACAAGATAGAATTACAAGTTTTTTTTTACGTATTTTAATAACGTCTAAATAAACCTTGATGTTTTCAAAATTATTGTGTGCATACCAATAATAAGATGGCTGGGATAATATAAAATACATTATTTGTGCTCTATACACAACATTTTACACTGATACGAGTGTGTACATTTAGAAAAGTACAAGAGTTTAATTTCTTGTAATTCATGTATACAAATAAGAAAAGTGTTACAGCATTTTTTCCGAAAATCGAGGCTTTATTGTAAAAAATTAGTTATATAAATCCATGATTCAAAGTATTGTCCACCCCAGGCCACTACTTCTGCCATTTTTCGGACAGCGTACGAATTCCACATTGAAAAAATTGGTCATCGGTAGCATTTTTCATTTCAACGCTTCCAAGTAAGTCTTGACCACTTTCTCAACATGGGGTCAAGCAGTGCCGTGGCGGAAAATCTCTTTATCATATCTTTCGTTGTACTCGTATTGCGGCTGTTTATCTTTGAATGCTACTAGGGCCTAACGTCCTCAATGTAAACTAAAACAGAACTGTAATTTTTCGTCAACCTTTTGTTGATATATCTACACATACAGATGTGTACATACATATTGTTAAATTTTTACTTTTAAAACGCTTTTGCAGAATCTTGAAATGCAAATACATTAATGACACAACACTTGTTCGCTACACACTACTACTTAAATACTTCACAACTTTGTTTACCCTTAATACCACTGAGCTTTATAACATACTAGACTTGGTTACTTTTCTGACTTAAGACTATCTTCTACAACTTTTAAAATTAAGCTCTATCTGTGCTTGTGAGGATTTTTGTTAGTGATAAATCCAGACTCAAATGTACAAATACATTAGCTACGCACATACACACATACATATGCATACGAAACAATAAGAACGCAACACCTATTATAGATAAAATCATTGGTGATTGATTTACTTGGTTTTGCAGTCTTTAAATTATGCACGTTTGTTTGTTTGTGTATTAGTTTTTTAGTTATATGTTGTTTTTGGCGATGTGCGTGTGCATTTATGACAGTCATATCAACATTTACACAATTTCAAATTCGTAATAATACATTAATATTCAAACAATATTATATATTTCAAAAAATTTATATACATTAAATAATTTATAATTATAAATAAAACCTCTTGCAATTGCACAGTCTGTTGTGAAACAACCGCACGCACAAAATACGTTTTTTATGATATGTAGTTGTTTTATAATTTTATTTATAATTTGAAACTATTTTAATATTAATGTATACATATTTAAAGGAAAGCGAAACTATAGCTTAAATCCTTTAAATATGTATGGATTATTAATAATATAAATTCCCTCAAGTGTTAAATATACAAAATGAAGTTAATTGCTTATGCTTACACACACCATAGCTATCATTGTGGTTTTATACATACACACATTCATACGTATTTATGTACATATGCATGTAATATACTTAAATATGAGTGAACTAATGAAACGGTTTATCACTGTTTACTTTAACGAAGAACTTTGTTTTGTTTGTTGGCATCTTCTTTTAATGAAAAAAAGGCTCATCTCACAACTACATATTTATGTGTATGTATAGTCTGAAAGTGACTTATTTTGATTATAACGTGAAAGAGATGTTAATCTGGCAGAGTATTTGCCATCATTAATATGTCATAATGAATATTCATCACCATGTCATATTCACGTTAAACTTGTTGTGTGAGAAGAAATATGCAAATAGAGAAACATATAAAATATTTATTGGAATGAAAAGTGCTCAAGGAAGTATAAAATTGAAAATGCTTGATTAAAACAAGAAGACGATTTTCATTTTCGTAGTTTTAAACTCTTAGCAGAAATAAGTCCTTATTTTTTAGATTAGTTAGTTAGCCTTGGGACTTTTGGCCATGACTTTACTGCTTGTAAAATAATATAAAAATTAGGGAACACTAAGCTTTAACAAGTATTTAAAGGCTCATGTTTCCTGGTTTAACTGCATACAGTGGACATTCAATAGTATGAACTGCATAATATCAAGTATTTTTCTCAGTTGTAAAAAAGATTTACATCAGCACCTGGCTTGCGGCCTTATCTGATGATGAACCAGTACCACGGAGTGAATTATTCACGATTCATATGTTTGTCATATGTTTGCAGCCATATTAGCAACTTCTAGTTGAGGAGTTCGGGCCTTCTAATCCCTCCTGTATACAATTTCCCGGCAATCAATGGAAGACAAGGCTGCATGAGTTGATGGGCCAAAACCCACTAAGAGCATCAGCCCACAACATAAATCATGCGGCTTCCTAGAGTTTTATTTGTTACAACATACGAGGGTCTCCTTCCCCTCTTTAACCGAAAAACAGAGTGCCTTGGTTTGGAATACGCCAAGCAAAACCTGTTCCCCGGGGAGGATCGCCTGCAGGACAACTTACCTGCAGACGTAATTCTTGTGAGATTCAAGTCAAACGCCCACAAACACCACACCCTTTTTCCTTCAACTCATAACCTAATTTTTCTATTTCCGATACAATGTCCTGTGTATTTAGGGGTCATGAGAGATAAAATATGTGTAGATACAGCTGCGAACTAACTAATGTTTGGCCTATAATGAGTTAGTTTATTTTATCCTATTTTAACCAGGTAGTGTTTTCTCTCTCATCATGTATAAACGTCTTTTGTTACTACTGTCCGTATTTTCTATACGTATGTATGTTCATTATTAATTTCGTATGAAATCAAAGTGCGCCGGAGTATGTAGCGACAAAAGTGTTTCTTTTTTAACTTTTTCCCCAGTTATCCGTGTTTCCTTTATATATTCAATATTAATTTCTTTTCATTGCATTACCCTGTAGTATAGAAGGTGTTGGACTGAATTTTGCTAATCTGAGCAGTGTCGAAGGTATATACACTGGGCACTGATCAGTTTTAACTAATTTAATTCCAACAATTTAAATGCTGCAATAGAGTTTGTTTTAGTCTTTCCTCATCATAAGCTATTTTCTTAGTTCCAGTACAATGCGCTGCATATGTAGCGGGCATCCCTTTAGTACTGATCCAAGATAAAAAAAATATATTAAAAATGTTTCAAGTGTATAATTTTTTTAGTGCATATGTATTAATTTGTAGTACATATGTTATGCATGTAACACATACGCATATGCACGAGTATATTCCCGGTGCCTTCTTTTGTCCCGCACCTTAAACGGGATTTTTTCAAAACTCAAACTCGATTCTTTTTTTATCTAAGTTTCTTCAAAGAAATGTAAAGAAAAACGCATAAATAAAATTTGTTTATAGTAATACAATATTTGCTGTCCCCTCATAATTTTACTCCAGGTATTAATTTTCTCCCATGTTGTTATTTTTAACCGGCATTATATTCTTATTTTCCTTGTCTATTATTCCAATAAAACCAAAACACAAGAAAATAGATAAAGTTGTTTGTTAAACTCTTGTTGTGAGACCGCAAAATAAATTAATTTTTCTCCTGTTACTTTTCCTTTATTCATGACGTACGCTCCCCAGTCTGTAACTATTTACATTTTTCATGTAATAATATCGATGTAAAAATAGTGCGAAGAAATATAAACAATAAACTGAAGGAACGATAAAGCCATAAATTTGGTTATTTAGCTCGTCACTGAGCATTTACTCATTTATTTTAACTTTTACGAGTACGTACACGCCTCAATCAATTTAGAAAAGGTTCTGAACACACGTGTACAAAATTCAAGTTACCAGCAACTGATAGAAATATAGCTTAGATTGCAAAAAACAAATTTCAAAATTCAAAGTAGAAAAAACTGTTTTTTTAATATTTCAACTTAACAACTCCATCAGCAAATCGTGTACACTTTGTCAAATATCCAAGGAGAATATACTATCGATTGCAAGATTAGTTAAAACTGTTGATAGGTGTAGTTCCGACACACAGGGTGTGCCGGAAAGGTATACTACTCCATTGTAATTCCACTGTAATCTTGCAACGTAACACCGTCTTGTTGATACCACATGTTGAGAATCAAGCCCAAAGCATGCAGTGGCGGCGCTAAAAAGTTATCAATCATATCACGGCATTGCTGCCCATTCGCAGTTGCCGTTTTCATTTTCAAAGAAGTAAGGTCCAATGATTCCGCCAGAACAAATTGAACACCAGACTGCCAGTTTTAATGGATGCAAATGTGAGTGAAAAATAATTTGAGGGGTGTTCATAGCCCAGAACTGACTATTTCGTTTATTCATATATTCATTCAAATGCACTCATTATGATTTTTTCATGAAAATCGGGCTTGTTATGTCGACCTGTAACATCCTATTGGCATATGTACGGCGGCGTAAATGGTCTTGTGGAAGAAGGTCTCGGTTAAACCGAATCTTAAATGGAAACAAATGTAAAGTCATGTGCAAAATTGTGGTCAAAGTTGTTCTTTGAAGACCAAGCGCCTAAACACGAAACTTTCTTAAGCAGCAGTAATGTTTTCAGTCGATCATGTTGTACGTTATGGCTCACTAACGGACCCTCTTTCTTCGAACTCATTCATTGCACGATAAATAGTTCATTTTTTTGGCACGTTGTTACAAGCAAAAATTTCGCGTAACTTTCTCATCAGCACAGTAATCGATGATGGATTTTGATAAAATTTTTTAGCGATTAAAACACGTTGGTTTATCGAATATTTTTCTATAATGAATTTGTCACGCGTCTACTACACGACTGCCAAGTATGAACTGTCAAGAATAATGTTTACCAAAAAGGCAGCAAAACAAAGTAGTATACCTTCCCGGCGGACATCCTGTGTCCAATGAAAGTTTAAGGAAATTATTTCAAGTGTCCAAACTGTGGCATTCATTCTATAAACAAACATATTTTTCCAAGTGTAAATACATAAATAAAATTTAGCTTTGAATAGATGAATTTTGATCTCCTTAATGCAAACCTGTTTGTCAGTTTCTGGCTGTCGTGTAGAGAGCTTCTTTTACGGGTGTGGTTAATTTTACCACACATATTAATCGATTACTTTAATATATTTCGCCAAAACTCAACAACGTCTTCACCGTTTTGACCACCATCAAACATGTGACCATGTTTGCTGGGAAATATTTTAATACATACCCTAACCATCACTAGCTAATTTACTGGTAAGGAAAACAACTAATCAAAACTTTCAATGTTTTATTTTTAAATTAATTTATAAAAACTTACCCTTTGTTATTGTTTTAAAACTTATAAAATTTAAATTTGTAACTTCCAGCTCGAAAATGTCTTTTATATTCCTGACAATATGTTAACAATTCATGTTCTTCTTGATAAACTGCACAAAAACGTTTCGCCAACTATAAAACGTTTAATTATTTGTTGATGTTACAAATCTTCTTCACTTAATTATTTATTAGCTAAATACTTCAATATCTGCTATTATATTAATATATTTTTTCTAAGTTGTTGTTAATTTAGTTGTTGTGGTATTGTATATGTGGCTTTGATATTGTTCTCTTTTGTATGTATGTATTTAGTTTTGTTTCAGTTCCTTTTCCTCGTTCAATGTTGTTTTTAACTCGGAGGTAAAATTATAACTACAATCTAAAAAGTTACAGTATATCGACGCTTAATGCTTGTGGGCTGCGATATATCACCTTTGCTTTCGTTGTTGCAACTCACATATGCCACATTACATGCTGCTCTATTCCCAAGCTTTTTGCTCTCAAAATTATTTTGTAATTGTAATGAGAGCTGTGTAGAAGCAAATTAAAAAATAAAAGAAGTAATTATACCGTAGAACGGTGGTAAAGCAAACATTTGATTATCGTATATAAATATGTGTTTCCTCGGGCGATTAAGTGCGTGGCAGAAGTGCATTGAACTGTGTTATGTATATACATCCGACTACTAGGTACATATGTATATAAATTAACGCAAGATTTTAATTAATTAGAAAACACGATTTTTAGTATTTATTTTTGTTAAGGTTTATGAAACAACACATCTGGCAAATGGATTTAATGGCTTTGCATTCACATATGTACGTCGAAATTTTGCATATGTATATGTAGCCGAATTTACAATGTGTATTAAAAAAATAATTGCACAAAAATTACTCAGAACCTGAATACAAATAAAAAAGAATTGACTAATTCTTATATGCAAGAAGTAAACATACATTTTCAAGCAAATAATCTTTTAATTTATTTATATTTCATTGCGTTGAATTTCTTCCTTTAATATACCGGTGGTTGTGTTCTTCTTGACCTAGACCTGTGATGCTATTTCAAATAACACCGTAAAAAGAAATCTAATGATATAAAATCACATGATCTATCGACCCAATTTGTATTGGCGAGGAAATGTCTCATACAATAATTGAAGAATTTCACGTGCTGTGTGGCATGTGGTACCGTCTTGTTGAAACCATATATTGGTCATATCAATATCAGTCTATTTCTATGTTATCATGTTGCGATATGGAGCACCAGTAACAGTCACTGCTTGACCAGCCCCATTTTCAAAAAATTATATTCGAATTATACATATCTCTAGCCCAAAGTCCACATCAAACAGTGGCGCATTGTTGTGTGTTTTCAAAGCCTCAGAACGACAATTTTGGCAATTAACTTAGCCGTCAAGGTGAAAATAAAGCGCGCTGCTTAAGATGATTTGATTTTTTTTGAAATAAGTTTATATCTTGCTGCACTTTTGGGACACCATTTAAGTACATTTATACTAAGTATTTTTTAGAGGTCCACGACCTTTTAGTTGGTAATATTTAACAGCTGAATAATGCTTTTTGCTTAGTTTGGATTCACATATTAGTATAGAAAATTCGTCTTTTACCAGTGGAACACACATATCTTTATGAATACAACACAAATTGATATTAAATTTCCAATTTTGCCCTTAGATGAAGCCTATTTTTGACTAAATGCATAGGGAAATAAACAAAAGAAGAATAAATCATAAGTTTTTATCGATAATTGCATTGTCCCTTTTACACGCCTTCAACACAAATATATTTGTTTGTTGTGTTATGATTTAAACTTCTGAAATTATTGCTCTAAGAAAAAAAGTGTGTACTCCTTTTAATTTTAATTAGCGTTTTGTTTACAATATGTTAAAATGGAATTATATAATAAATACCGTCTTAGAAAATGCCTCCGCCCGGCCGAAGGTCGGCTATATAGGAAAACTTTAGTCAGCGATGGCGAGGTTTGTTACTTGATTAAAGTTTTATAACGCTTTTAATTGAAAGAAATTAAAAACACTTGATACATTAAATTTTTACTACGGTGACATTTATATGTAAGTACCCTGAGTTTACTATTATTTACTTTACTGGCTACTAATATTTGAATTCTTGATCCTATATAGCTGAACGATTTATTTGCAAATATTGCCTACTAATATTTATAACATTAAAAAAATCTACTGTATATAGCCATCACAATATTTTAACTATTTAATTGTAGCGAAAAAAAGTAAATTAATAATAATAATACAAATAAATAATAATAAAATAAAAATAGTAATACATACATATGTTTATCTCTTAACTTTTACGGTATGCGAGAATTAAGAAAATTTATATTTTTACGCTTCTGTTTTCATCCATTTTCGTTTACAAAACAATGCAACAGCTGTCTGTAAAATTGAAGCAAAAAGATTTCCTTTTGGCACATGCTCAGAGAGAAAGCTTTTGGCACACAAATACAAGTAACAACTTAAAAAGGAAATCGCAACATTGTTTTCATATCTTCATAAAGTAAGAACTTAAAGCTTATGTATTAAACACATTCGAGACAGCAGACTGTCAACTACAAAGTGTGTTTATATGGTTATGATTTTATTAATGGTAACACAACTAGACGAC
Source organism: Thecocarcelia acutangulata (assembly GCA_914767995.1). Lineage (NCBI taxonomy): Eukaryota > Metazoa > Arthropoda > Insecta > Diptera > Tachinidae > Thecocarcelia > Thecocarcelia acutangulata. The sequence continues at coordinate 5,044,677 of OU612097.1, forward strand.
CACATTTTCAGGTGGCGCAAAATTAAAATTTAAAGATAACTTTTTTATTGCAAAAATCATCCAAAATAAAAAATAGTAATTAATTTTGGTTAAAGTAACTAAAACGCCTAGTATGATTACAATTCTTTTTAACTAGGGTACAAACTTGCGAAAATATCTAAAGGTACGAGTATATATTGTGTTCGACACTGTTGAAAATGGTCAGTAACATCAACTTCCGACAAGTTTTACTCTTTTATTGTTTTTAAATATACTACATTATAACACTTTCAATATATTTTTATTGATTTTCTACTCATATTTTTATACATATATTTTCCGTCAGTTTTCCACATATACGAGTAATACCAATCACAATACAGGACTTATGAAAAGAACGGCAAATTCAATCGCGGACAGAATTATAGTACATATTAACTTAAAATCAGTTTTACAGTAGCTTATGAAGCTTTTTATTATAGTGTGCTTAAGAGATTTTTTTCTCACCGCTATGAAAAACTACTATGTAGAGATTTGTGTACGAACAGACGCCATTGTAATTCTGCCGATTATTTTGCAAAATACTAGTTGAAAATCACTAAAAGAGAAAATAATTTCTTGTTATTCATTAACGACTTGCAATTAATGATTTCATCATTCATTTTGCAGATTTTACAAACAGAATAATTTTTGAAGATGTTTGTCTCAATATTAATATTCTTGAGATTTAATATTCGAACGAAAAATGTCAATCACTTGCGATGATGAATTTTGTAAATAATTTTTACTCCAAAGATCCAGTTTTTTTGATTTCGTATTTATATACAAATTGGTTAAGTTTCATTTAAATTTACGTTGTAGTTAAATGTAAGTGCAGTTTTTTAGTCTTTTGCTTTTGCTTTTATTTAAATGCGATAAAAGTCTGGCAGCTTCACTTAAATTCCAAATATTATGGGAAGTATTCCATAGCTGTTTATTATTGGAAGAATAGCAAAATTCTAAAAGAAAATTATTAAATTTATCGATGACATAAAATAGCTTATTAATATCATAAAATTAGCAACTAGCTTTGAAATATCTTCTACAGGCAGTAGCTCATATCCGTGTTTAGTTTATTTTTTTTTTTTTTTTTTTTCACTGATAGCACATAAGAATTTTAAACCAAAACCACAAAAGCTTGTACTGATCGCAAATACTTGTTTTCTTTGCGAGTTAAGAGTTTTTATAAGATTAATAGAAAAACATTGCTTACTTCCAGTGCAATATCGAGATAAATAACTAGTAAGAAATATTTTTTCTCATTCTGCCGAAGTTCACTGATGTCATATTGATGATAATCGCAACTGTAAACAGGGTATATAATGTCTACGAAGAAATTCGTTGATACATTTTATTGCGTCTTCTTAAAAAAATTTTAAAGTTGTTGCAGCTAGTAATTCAGAACACAGCTTATCAGTTTATTTATAATGCAGGCAACCATGAAACAGACTTTCTTCTTTTTGAAAATCATAAAACTATTATCAATGGCAGATTTATAAGTAGAATACATTTTTCAATTATTCGTCTAATAGAGGAGTATTTAAAATGATCCTTAAGTTTTTTGGTTAGATTATAATCTTGAAGCATTCGAAATTCCAGCCTTGGCATCGAGCTTGTTTGTTAAACAACACTAGTGGGACTCAACGGTTGACGCAATCGACCGCATTCGTTTTTTATCGCTCTCATAAAAAATCCAATGTTGAAACCAATAATACTGTGAAAACCCACAAATATGCCCTTTACTCTTATTCAGTCACACGATTTTTGTATTACTTGTATTTACGTCAAACGCATACCCGTATTTGGTTTGTTAGTGTTCGTAACGAATTATAGTAGCCGTATTACTCCTATTATGCTGAACCGAATACATAAAAAGAGCTTGTACCATTATTACGTTGTTTTATGTTTATTTGCAGGAAATTGTATTAAAATTTTACGGTTTTAATAAAAAAAGTGAAGATTTTAAAATTTCCTTTGAATTTGCCCATTGTCTATCTCCATTTTTTACATTTCAGCTGACAATATGTGCAAACACGTTTAGGATTTTTAATGTAAAAATCAAGAACACTGTACGCATTTTACTTTATTTACTTCACATAACATAACATAACTTCAAAAAATAGCTACTCGTTAGCAAATCATGTCGATTTTGAAACATGCGGTTTTCAAACCGTAAGCGATTTGAAAATGTAACTTTTTTCTATCATCTTATTACTGATACTTGTTGATCCAACGAAAAATATATATATTTTCTTAGTAAAACAAAAACTCATCAAAGTTTTACTGCTTAAGTGAATTATTGGAATGAGAATTGGAAAAAAGTAGTTTTGAAAAAATTTTTTATACCACAGACAGGTCCGGTCACATTGAGCAACTATTTTACAAAATCAGTATAACGACAACTATTGTGTTTAATTTGTTTTCTGATAACCTTTTCCACATATTGACTTATGGTTGCAACATTTGTTTGTACATACATACATATACTATATGTATGAACGCGTGTAGCTGAAACTAAAAAAAAAAATCTAAATAAATTATATTACCGAATACTAGATTAACAAATTTATTTATATCAAATTTATTAATATAACTAAAAATTCACATATACATAAGTACATATATAATTATGCATTTTTCAGTAAAATGGGTGTTTGAGTAAATAATTTATTATGTTATATGTGATACTTAATCAATTATTTTCAAAAATTTAATGCACACACTTGTGTATAAAATAAATACGCAGTAAGAAAAAAAATGTGAATTTAATAAGTAAAAAAAATCATCTTCAGCTTAAACTAGAAACTACAGATAAAAGCAGCGAGATTACTTTAAACGTGAAATATTAAGGCACCTAAAAATATATACGTATATAAATAAATAAATAAATAATTAGGTAATAAAAACAAATGCTTTCGTCATGAATACTTCACCACGTTTTGGCGCCATTTTTATCGCGGTGCAATATATATTCTAAAATTCATTAATATACATATTTACTATTAATGGAAAGGTAACGAGTGTAAATCAACTCTTGTTCAGTAACTTTGAAAAATTTCTTAGACTATTGTAAGTAGAGCTCACAAGATCTATAAAATATTGCTTCTTTTTGGTTCCTCTTCAAAACAAAAACACAAATAATATGTTTCTTTCATTCAGGTATACCAGTCTTAATAACTTGACCATTCATGCAGCGAAATATTCTCTCGTGTTCGGGTAGCTCTCCAATCAAATAGTCACGCATTTGTTCAATAGCGTCCCGAGAATGACCTGTGCCATGAAAAGCCAATGTGGCATCACGTCCCGCATAATCCATTATTACGTCAGCGCCCCCTGGATGATCATGTATGAAACTTGTTACATCATATACACGGTCGTAGATAACAACCCAGCAATCGCAATAATCATCGTGTTGTCCTACTGCACTTAGAGATATTTCGGGAAGTGTAACTTTCTGGGCGTTTAGAACTTTTAGTGGCGGCTGTTGGGATTGTTTTTGTTGAACAACACTGGGTACAATACGCAAAGCTTGCAGCAGACTCGTAATCGTGGTGGTCATTTTAAAATCTTTTTAACAGTTATTTGTTGCTTTATTAAAATTTTTGTTGCTTCTTCACTTTATTAAAGGATCACTTTTTATGCTAAATATTTCACCGTTCCACAGAAGATATCGTATTTATTAATCTTTTAAAATAAGAAAAAAAATAAAATTGTTTTGTTGTTCAACCCGTCTACGCTGTTTTATTGTTCGGCAATAAATGATCTTTTTAAATTGACTCTTTAATCTTTTTATAAAGCTTTTACGAGTATTAAAACATCAACTTAATTGTGTGTTTTTCTACAGTTTCCAGATAATATATATGTGCACTTAAATATGTATGCTCTTAGTAGGGGCCGCTCAATCAGATACAAATTTCGTGTCTCAACGACAAGTCTGCTATGCGGTTGTAGTAATTTTCGTTTATGGGAAGTGCAAACGAAATATGATCATCTTGTTAATTCGAATCTTTTCTATGAATTGCTACTTACGTACATATAAATACATATGCGTACATATATATGTGCATATAACAAAATTTGTTCTGGGAAAACAAACTCTTACGATTTAAAAACGTTAATGCGGCAACCATGTATGAGTATTTCGTCGTTCATTCACTTATTTTTTACTCTTTACCATTATCTCTATTATTCTCTTATCTTATCTTCAGTCGTTCTACGTAGTACAAATATAATTAAATAACAATTTATTAAAAAATATTTCGGAAAATGATGCGGATAATCGCATGAAGTGATTAATTTCCACCAAACACAAATAGACAGATAATACCACTTGTCTAGAAAAGTAAGTATATCTACACAAAAATTAATAGCTTCACTTACGATTAACAGCGTTTCCATCTGTTGAATAATGAGTTCAGAAACGGAAAATATGGTTTGAACTTAGAGAATAATGATTTTTATGTAGTCGAAAATTCATGTAGATACTTTATCCAGCCGAATTCATACCACGTAAATGCAAGAGCAATAAATACACTACAAAAAAAAATATTTTTCAATTGCCAAGGAAAAAATATAAACACAAAAAGGAATTCAAAAAAAAAAAACACTTAATAAAAAATATTTACAAAAAAAAAAACTATTAATTATATCGTGAAACTTTTAATTATTTCGTGAAAATCATAGAGCTTGATAAGGTGAAAATTGTCAGCCGGATTGGGGAGGATTCTGCATCATAACTACAGCTACAATAGATAAAAAAATACATTGAAAACTTGTTGTAATTTTTTTTTTTATTTCTTTCAAACAGATTAATATTGAAAAAAAGTTATCAGCTGCGCTGTCAATTTCACCTGTTATGTATTCGCCTTGTACTATATTATTAAAAAACTGACATTTTAAAACGTAACTGAAAATCAGTATTTCTGTGTAGTTTTAATAAATTTTTAATAAATCAGTTAAAATTAAAATTTCTTGGCCTCTTCAATAAACTACAGTAGAAGTAAGTTAACAGTAAGTTACAGTAGAAATTTCCTCAGTGTAGAAATAATAAATATTGATAAAGCCGCTAAATTTGTATGAAAGCACCTAAATTGTGATTACTAATTGTCACAAAAACTAAGTAACACTTTTTTTTATGCTCACTTTACTGAGAGAAAGTAAAGTTTACTCTCTTCCGCTCTGTCAACATTGTATTCTCTAAGTTGGGCCCATACATTTTATATGTGCGTGACGATTTTCGACAGATAAATTACGCTTGCGCTATTACCGTATGCACTCAAGGGGGTATTTAGTTTTGAAAGGTGGCAGCACGGCGGCATGTGACCATTTTTTGCTACTGGTAAGATTGTGGGCATATTTCGTCGATAACGCTAACCTAAAAAATCATAAAGTATACGAAGTGCATTTTGAATTAAATGCCCATTTTCATAAAAACCTTCGACAATCTTAACGCGCAGCATAGGCTCTCGGAAACAGTTTAACTTTATTGAAATGTATATGTATGTATGTACATATGCATTTGTATTTCTAAGCAAACCTCAAGCAGCTTTACCTAAAGCTTCCTTTATATATGTAGACGGATATGCAAATAAAGTATTAATATAATTTATTTTGTAATATATCTCATAATTATTTAATTTCAGAACTTTTTTTGAATTAGATTAGTATTACAAATTTAGTCAATTTTTTAAGGAAACCACGAACATTTCAAATCAACATTTGCTTTTATTTCTTTAATATATACTCGTATGTGTGCATGTATATGTGGATGTATGTATGAATGTATAAAACTGCAGAGAACAATTGATAACGTCGGCATTATGTAAAAGTATCGCATGAGTTATTGAAATACATACGCACGTATGAGGGCTTGTCCCGTTAATCATCAGTTTAGTTAGCGTCAAAATTCCATACATACATACATACATACATACATACATACATACATACATACATACATACATACATACATACATACATACATATATACAAATATATGTATATAGGCGACATATGTGTTCGGGTATATATACGTAATTATTTTGTAAGCAACATTTTTTATTATTATTAGTAAACAAATAGATCTGATAATTCATACTCGTATAAAAAACAGAAAGTAACAAATACTCTGCGAAGCTTAGTTCTCTAGATTTTGAAACAGCAATCGTGTCAAACCTTAATTTGGTAACTGACCATATAAAACTCAACAACTTTTGAAATAACTTCCCAGCGAAAGCTTCTAATGCTGACTGTTAAACTGTTTAAAAAACATTTTCTTCAGAATTTTAAATAATTATTTTGGCATGGCAATGCCAATTGAGTCAAGTACTTGCCACTGTCGCTTTCGCATAAAAATTATAAAATGCAAGTACAAAAACTCTAATTTAATTGTTTATAAGGTCTTGACTAACAAGTTGAAGGCAATTAGCCTGAGAAAATGACTGAAGTTGTTCTACATAAATAGCGCACAAAATAAAACTAATAATTTTATTTGGTCTTTTATTGTGAAAATAATAGATGTAGTTTTATCAAGAGCTTCCATTTATATATCAGTCATTACTTACCTGCTTCGAAGTAATGCACCGATCTTGAAAATTATATTGTAGGTAAGAGCATCACATTATCAAGCTTTCGCTGGTATTATATATCACATGGAATAAAAGAATATATGTTTTTGTAAGGTAATAAGAACAAGAAATTTTTAAAACGTTAAAAGCCCAGCTGGATATAAAATGGGTCGTCTTAGCTTATTCAAACTGTTTTATGTGTTTATAGAGCTTAGGTAAAGTTACGTAGGCCGGCCGCTGTATTCTCAAGTGTATCCTTAGTTGTCCATCTCACGTTATTGCCTGAAAAAGAGGTAGAAGAAAAAGAGGGAAAAGTTCGGTGAAGTAGAAAATGGGATGGGAAAAGTTGGGAAACCGCTTTATGTGGCGTTTCTTGCTTTTATATCTGCTTTTACATCTGCTACTCCTTATGAATGGAGCCAGCGTGGTCAGATTGACTCAGACTAGACATTATAGTAAAACTCCGCTCGCTTCGATATCTTAGACGGTGGTGTTCCAATGCCGGATATATTCCGAGGCGGTGCAACACCGTCTCTTCGTAGTCTTGGTAACTTTTGCAGAAGCTACTGTAAAATAAACCAAGCCTCCTGGCATGGCTTCTAAGCGGGAAGTGTCGAGTGATAACTACTCAGTGCCTGTGAAGTGAACTCTTCCGTTCTCTTAAAGTTGATGTGCGGTCACTGGTTCCTTGAAAAAAAGCAAGTAGTGTCAATAAACCACGTGTGTGCGTTACAGCGTGTGAAGCTTTATCCCTTTGCACCTCACAAAAAATATCAATGTCCCTATCCTCCAGGGTTGTCCCTTTTTGGGCTAGTTGTCAGCGATGTTTTTACTGTTATTGTCCCCGTGGCCACGTACCCATTTCAGGGTAAAGTTTTAATGCCATCTTATTTAAAGGTGTCCGGAGTTCCTGGACTAGACTGAAATTGGTGTATATTCCAATCAGGTTTCTAATGACAGCCTTGCTGTCCATTATTATCATGATATCTCTGCCGAATATACAGTCTACAACAATCTAATGATGTGTTTCACGTGAATACCAAACAGTCCAAAGTTGTTTAAATCATTTTGTGCAATTTTGGGAAAAAATTAGAATGTATTTTTGTTAATTTCCTGTACAAATCTTAATCGGCTTTTTCTTTGGGTAGAATAAAATAGTCAGCTGTTTTTTGTTATATACACCTATTACATATCTGTAATGATATGTGCAATACTTTATGTTCAATAAATGATTACTGCCACTCTACACACATCAAGTTCGACTCGTCAAGTCTTGAGTTTTGGTGGAAGAGAGTGAAAAGGTGTAAAGACTTAAAAAAGTTTCAAAAGGTATGAAAATTTGAAACTTGGCGACACGAAGCTTTTGTGTATGAAATTAAATGGAAATTCAAAAGGAAATTCAAGCAGAATTGATCCAAAAAATTGATGTATGCAAACTGGTACTAGAATGTTTGCGAAAAAGTTTTCAAGACCTTTGTACCTGCTTGAAAGGTATGCGAGTTGTATTCAAGCTACCTTCTACTGCTAACGGTTGGTAGGAAGTATCTATTCTTTGTTTTCGTTAAATGATCACTTTAGATTGCATGCTTTGTTTTAAAATATTTTTCTTTTGTACTGACAATTTTTTAAGTAGTTTTTAGTTATTTTCTTTGCATATAAACAAAAAATCGAGATATGCTCTTCTTATACTAAGCCATCAATATGTAAATAAAATCTTGGAAGTCTTTTCGTGTTTCTTTCTATTTGTTGTATTTTTCATGTTTATTTAATGCATGCAATGGAAATTGATACGTTCAGCTCTATTTCCTAATAAAATTCAAAAATAAAAATTTATTATATCTAATTACGTTGATCTTAAAAAGTACTATTATAAGACAATGTATTATAACACTATCGATTGATAATTTATTATTGCAGATTTAAACGATTTGTGCTTAATGCGTTTGGCAAAACGTGTGTTTCTTGTTCGTTGCTGGATGAGCAAATGCCCGCGACTTCTATTTTTTGTTACATTTTTCGATATACATTCATTGTATGTATGTTTTTACATAAATACATATATATGCAACTAGTGTTTTTAAGTTGATTGGGGGTCCGATGAAGATTTTTTGTTTGTTGCATGAGTTGAATCGTTCACAACACAATGAAAGACGCTTTTAGAGGTAGCCCAGAAGTTTAAGTCAAGTTTTATTGAATAATTTCATATTTTTTATTAATTTATTATATAATTAAATTTTTCGTTTTTGTACATCAAGTTTTAGTTCAAGTTTTTCCTTTCTTAAGTTTTCTTAAGAAGGATTTTTTACAATAAAAATTTGCTTAATTTGGTTAATAATTTGTGATTGAAGAAGACAAGAAAAATAATCAAAGCTTTAGCTGGGGAACAACTAGTTGTTTCGTAGCCGCTACATCTACTCATCAGCACCCATTTTCAGGTCATTGCGCATCATCAGCTGCTTTCATTATTTTTTTTATGAAAACTGTATTGCACAATGTATGGAAAATAAATATCAATTAAATGGCCCTGGTTTGCTGCCATCTGCGCGATTATTTTAGATAGGTACTATTCTTGTGCCTCTAACCTTCAAAACTTGACGGATTCGGCAAGTTATTGAACATTTTTTTTTTTTTGAACTTTTATTTATTTATTTTGCAAAGTGAATTAGCAATAAGTATTCAAATCTTAATACAAAAAATTAACTAGGTCCAGCCAATGCTAGACAAAAATTTTTATTTTGCGCTAATTACATCGGTGATCGGTGAGTATCTCTTCTTCTCAACCGATTGTGACCGCTAAAATTAAATATGTTTCTTGCAAGAGGATTTGGGTGTTGATAGTTATTGAACATCAACAAATATTTTCTGTGCAAGAAAGATATAAACAAATTTGAACTATCAGTTTTGGCAGTTATGAATTTGTCTTGCAGAAACTAAACAGCTGATTGATTGATATTATGCTGGTTCTACATTAAAAATATTAAAAAGCCTAACACAAAAATATTGCAAAAAATTGTTTAGAAGGACAAATGACAAAATTCACAAATCACATCCTATTTGATTAAACCTGATAAAAAGCTCTTGACATATACTCGTACGCATGTATGTACGTAAATACACATATGTATATATACGAGTACATACGGCATATTATCTAATCTTGATGTGAAGTACTCAAAATACTGCTAAAGCGATTATTAGACGGTCATATTTAGCATGTGAGAATGGCACAAAGCTATCATACTCGTCTAATAGCGAAAATTTCGCTATTGTGATATTGGTGCCTCGATGGCTGATTTGGTAGAGTACTCGACCAACAGTCTCGAGGTCGCAGGTTCGATTCCTGCCACAGACCCTGGGTGTTACTGCAGACAAGCAAAAAAGCTTCGCAGTTTTTGTGTTTGTTAAAAAAAAAAAAAAAAAAAAATGTGCCTGCCATCATGCTCGTCTAACATTTCGGATTGTCAGTTTGTTTTTGACAGATAAAACGGTTAGTCGTCTTTTGGTGTGCTCTTCGTTTTTAATAAATTTGATATTTAAATATCTGACAATATCTTTCAAAAGTTTCCAATTCTACTGATGATTAGGGTAGCTCCTATGAAATGTCGATATATAAATAGTTAGGAAACAAGGAACAAGCTGTTTAAACTACTTTGATTTATATCAACTTTAGATGCTAATCTAGTGAATAATAAACTCAGTTGTTAGAGTAATATAATTAAATATTTCGAACGTGCTCTGCGTGATCGTTGGAAAAATGGGTTTTCCCTTTCTTTTCAAAATCTGTACAAAATTACATATCTGTTTAGCATATATGTATAAATATTTGATGTATGTAAATGCCTAAGAGAAATCATTTTGCAGTTATGTACAATAAATAAACTCAAACACCGTGCATTTCCAGGATTAATAATAAAAATTTATTCTGTCCATTTGTTAACGTTAAAATTTTATCAATATCATTTTATTGCAGACAATTCTCCATTTATTGCTTTTTCTACATTTATATTTTATAGTGTTATTAAAGTGATTACTTATGCAGTTAAGTTCATTAAAATTTTATTTAAACAATCAAATATAAAATTTGTAATTTTTAAAATATACTTTGCTCTTATAAAATATGTTTGGTTTTATATAAAACTTAATCTTTAAAGCTTAAATTTAAAATATAAGTAAAAATTAAAATAGTTTTAAACTGACTAGACTTTTGTTAAAAACTTGTAAATGAAATGAACAAGTAAATTTTTTTATCTCTATAAATTTTCTGTATGTAGATATGGCTCCTTTATTGCAATAAGGTCATATCTCAAAAAGTGTTATGCCGAGATAAACATACGAGTATTTTTAATTTCTATGCACGTCTTTTTTTGAACATATCTCCTAAAGGATAAACTGCTTCCGTATAAATGAATTTTTGGCAAAATAAGTAAGAAGTATTCTTAATAATTCTACATTATTAAGTCGAAAACCTGGTTTTTTGAGATATGATTTTTTTTTTTGCAATAAAGTGGCGATATGTACATACACACATTGATGTGTGAGGAAGTATAAAATTTTGCGTAAAACTCGTACATACATACATACCAGTTTAACAAATTAAGTGTTAGATTTTAAAGAGATTATTAGACAACTTTAACAAACTGTTAAGTTGCTTAAAGTATTATAAATATTTGTTTGTTTTTAAATATTGAAAACTTGTCAACTTTATGTAAAAACCATAAAGATTTAAGTTAAAAAATCATAGACAATCGCTAAATTTGATTTTTCCTCGAGAAAGTCTTTAAGTGAAAAAGCTGTTGCTATATTTTTGGTAATCATAGCCGAAAAGTGTGCTTTAATTTGAATTGGCTTTAAGTGTGTATCAAATTCAATTTGCTTAATGTTCATTTACAATTCCCCATAAGACATTAGAAAGATGGGGGCTAATGCTGTCATTCGTGATCGAAATTACTATCATGTAGCAAATAATTTCAATATCGTGTAAATTTCTAATGATGTGACTCGTTACGTAACGAGTCGAGTTATCACTTCAGTGTTGCAAAATACTGACAAAATGTGTTTTATAACACTGCCGGAAATTGTCAACAAAAATCATATGTTTTGACAAAACAAGTTAAAATTTACGAGCAACAAATTCAATAAAAATAAAAACGCAAAAGAAATGGACCCAATATTATTATATTATGCATCGTCGTCTGACTCCGACGAAACGGTTACCCTTAATACAATAAGGAAAAAAATTACCAAACAACGAGTAAGTGCAGTCAATATTTTGTTCAAATACATCCATAAAATAAAGAATGTTTATTTCACAGTTTCAAGAGACGATTTATAGTGAAAGGCCAATGTAAGCGGCATGCGGCAACGGGCGGCAACCAACTGTTCTATTTGCCGCTTGAATTTATTTGATATAGGCAAATGAACGCGGCTAATTGAACTAAAAATTTATGTATCGGAACTTAAACAAAAGAACATTATGACTTTTTTAACGCAAAAATAAATAAATAAATTTAATTGTTAAAAATATTAAACCCGAAAATAAAGAAAATTTATTTTTTACTTCTATTTTCTCGAAGTTTTGTTCCTTTACTTTTTGGTTTGACAAATTGAAGCGGCAAAGCAAAAAGTTAAATTGAATTCAACATTGCCGCTCGGCCGCCTTTAACGGCATTGCCAAATTAAATTAAATTCAACATGTTGAATGTTTTATATGAATATTTTTATAAAAAACGAATTTTTTGTAAATGGGTCACATTGCTGCCGCCTGCCGCTTAGATTGGCCTTTCACTATTAGACTCACAAAGGAAATGTTTAACTATTTGTTGGGCGAATTTAATTTTAAGGCACAACTTTCCACCGCAGTCCCACCAAAAATTCAATTAGTAGCCACACTTGCGCTATTGGCTTCAGGAGGATTAAAATACTTCGTTGGAAGTGAGTTTTAATTGAGATTAGCCAAAGTACAGTGTGCAAAATCACATTTTTAATTGGTAGACCAGAAGCGTTCAACTTCAGAGCAAGCTCTTGCTACAATTGGTTGGCTTTATATTTCCCACCTTTTGCCAAGTTGGTATGTACTGCCATAAAATTGGTCAACATTTCTTTTTGTGTAAAATTAAAATTCTACATATAATTTTATATTCAAAACAAATTTTGCACTTGTTTTTAATTTCGTCAGTTTTTTTGAAAAACAAAAATTTAACTCTAGTTTTTTCTAGAAGATAAGGAAATTAGTGTTAATATAGTTTTTGCTTAATCACTGAATAAACATACAGTTTCTTTTATTATTCTTTTTATAGACGATCTTCGCTCCAAATAAAAACAATACTAATCTGACAAACAAAAACTATTTTCTTATTAAATGCTAATAATAACATGATACACGGTCATAAAGCACCTCCGGTCTGACTTTAGCGCTTTTATATTATATTTGTGAAGAATTTTCTTATTAATTATAATTTCTAAAAACTGTTAGTTTTACTTTTTAATGCTAAAAGTTGTATGTTATCAAAATTTTTACATATAAAAGTGAAAGTTTAAGTAAACAAAGTCAAACTGAATTTCAGGTGCTTTTAAGCAGTTATAGCAAACACAAAATTATAAAGAAAAACTACTAAAGTTTTCTTTACCAATATCTTTTGGTAAAGAAAACATGACAAGCGGGTTCAAATTCTTTAAAAGAGCTGGTCAGTGAATTAAAATCAAAATGCATTTCGTACACTTTGTTATTTTTTTGTCAGCAGAATCGACCAAAACAAAATTTTGCACAAAATACTGCATGCATACTCTTTGATGTGGTTAATAGCCGTACTTTTTCGTAAATGAGGTCAGCCAAGCATTACCGTGAATGGCGAGATGATAACGGATGTGGACCTGGCGAATTGTGGTTCCAAGGGCATGGTGCCACTTGTAGCACAACTCTTTTGGACGAGAATTCAATGGTCGTGTTTGCTAACGGCATGGCGATGTTTATTGATCGCCAAGATCATGATTTCTTGAAAATATTTACAACAAAATTGTACGCCAATCCAAGCCACCAAGAACAATGCCTGAACTCGGCCTGATGGTGAGATAATTCGGTACATTAACGACATTGAACCTTAATTACATATCGCTCCTTTATTGCAACATAGTCGTATCTCAAAAAATTGGCTTTTGAGTTAACAATGCAGAATTGCTAACAGTACTACCTTTTATATTGTGCCAAAATTTTATTTAAATTACTTTTCAAGTGTTTCCTTTAGGAGAAAAAATTTTCTAAGACTTGTATGGAAACTAAAAATTTGACATGTGTTTATCTCGAAGCAAGCTTTTTTGCGTTATGACTATGTTGCAATAAAGGAGCGATGTGTCGTAAACACGCCGAGGATTGTATTTTAATAAACCTCAAACTGGATTTTAATATTTTCCCTAAACTACATATTACTCGTAACAAGTGCTCGAAGGTGTAGAGTTCATCAAATATGTTTGTATGTAAATATATATCATTTACAGTCCCTATTGAGCGTGTTACAACCTTCACAAAAGCGGACAGCCTCAAGCTGTTAAAAAGTTTAGTAATTTTGTAAAAGAGCGATTTTGAAGAAGTATGCAGTCTTCTGAGCAGATTGAATTTCCGATTATACATTCATTATTTGTATGTATTTGGATTTCCAGCATTAGTATAGCTATTGTGCTATAATCTCTTTTAAATCGCTAAAAAAAAAACTTACTTATTACATTTCTGTTTTAGATTTAACTCCAACTTTAACTATTACTACCCGAAGGATCATTAAATTCACTGCCAGCACTTTGCAGTAAAGCTTGAAGCTTAGCAGCTGCAGGAAATGAAGCCAAGTCCAGGGGAGCAGCTCCAGTTGTGCTTTGTATATACGCTAAAAGTCTGTGAAATTTAAGGGAAAAATATATCCACAGTTTTCATTTTTAATCTTTGTCTCACCTTCGTAATTCTTCGATGGCGTTCTGCTGCATAAGTATATAGTTTTTGGCCAGTAGAAGAGTGGCAATTTTTGAAAGTTTTCTCACAGACGGTGAATGAGCATAAGGTATCACATTGCGCAGTTCGTCTAAGGCATCGTTTAAATCGTGCATCCGACGGCGTTCTCTGCAAAAATAAAATAATATATTTAAACGAACAAAATTCATCACGTTATTTGTTCTCGAGAGCAAGATTTGTAACAATGAGCTATACAGTTCATGCAGTATGTGAGTATATATGTGAGTACAGGGTGATTGGTAGCAGATATACATATATTTTCAAACTTGAATGAAAAACGTAATAATTGACGCAATGTTTTATTGAGAGCATTGAACAATAGAACGGAAATGCGGATTTTAGTTTTTAATGAGTATATCATTCACGTGTCTTCAGTCGAACTTAAGCCACTATTCAAAACTGCTCTGTGTTCTGCGTCTAATTTCTCGATGTATATTTTCCCTTAAAGTCGCAAGAAATTGAGAATTGTCATTATAAACACTCTCTTTGTGATATCCTCATAAAAAATCCGTTTAATTCGGGCGACGTCAGTAGTCATGGGTTAGTAGTTATATATACATATATATATATATATATATATATATATATATATATATATATATATATATATATATATATATATATATATATATATATATATATATATATATATATATATATATATATATATATATATATATATATATATATATATATATATATATATATATATATATATATACATATATATATATATATATATTTCGGAAAAGCAGAAATGATGCTTAAATTGCTAAATATTATACCTTGCATTTATATTTAATCTCACAGTTTTGCCTTGTCTATTCTTTTGTTTTCCTCCACCGCCACTACCAGCATTATTTCCGCTGCCACCACCTACAGTGCCGACTGCTAGTGTTGTCATAGTATTGGATCCTGGGCCACTACTGCTTGTCGAAGGACCGAGCATTAAACTGGGACTTGTTTTTTCTAATACAGCTCCCGCACCCGAGTCTGGCTTATTTTCATCACCAGGTGGCAACATACCCAAACCCTGAGCATAGAAACCCCCCAGTCCTACAGACCCCAAAGGCGTTCTTCTGCCAGGAACACTTTGTGGTGGACTGGCCGTTGGGCCAGGATGACCTCCAGCGTGTGGTCCCAGCATGTTTGATGTTTGTGGTATTGGTGGATGGTTATGACTTGGTAAAGCGAAACCAAACGGAAGATTCGGATGATCCATTTTGTTTTAGCTAAAATAAAAACCGAAGAGAAAACAACAGAATTAGGTAGATATAAAAGATTACTTTTGGAAATAAGACTTTCGTAACTAGAAAAAGTTATAAATTCATATTTTGCGATTTTTGCTTAAACAGGTTGGACTTTGTTACAAAACGGAATTCAATCCATTTTTCGGTTTGCCCGAAAACGAGGAACTAAAAAGATTTTCGGAATGAAATCTTTTTTGGCCAATAAGATTGAAAATATAAATTTAAATAAAAAAACGGCAACTCTGACTAACATGCACTTGTCTGTCTGTAGTTAGCCGCCACACTTGAACGACTGTTGTCAATTTGTGTTAACAGACCCACCCTGTTCTGTAGTTACTCAACAACAATGTTAACACATGAGTGAATTTTTGGTGCAGCACCATCTGTAGGTGAGTAGTATAACATAAGATTTGAAATAATTGTTGCAGGTGGCGCCTCGTACGAATATTGGTTATACATACATATATACGTACGTAGTATTATAGTGAAATGAGGGAAGATGCGAAAGTAATAAATGTTTTATATTATTTTCAATTCACAGTCATCTTTTTATTAATTTTTTATTTTCTATTTTCGTGAACTTTTATTTACCTTCCTCACTTACAATTATTTACTTGGTAAATTTTCATGCAATTCAAAAATGTTTTTCACTTGGCATTACATTGGTTTAGTAATTTATGTAATAAGTATTTCTCTGATTTTTCACTGCTGCATTATTTATTTATAAATAACACTATAACACTTTTACTTTATTTGGTTGCTTATTTCGGTAAAAATTAATTTCATTTTCTATCTCTCGCTCATCATTAAATATTTAACGTTAGACCACAAAATTATTTACACACACTTTGTTCCTTCTGCTGCTGCTGGTTTGTAGTCCTTGTTGTTTAGTTTTAAACATTTTTTTCTCCTCGTCATCGTTCTTTAGTCTTTAACAAATGATTACAACAATAAAACATTAACACCGCCGGCGTTTGTTATTATTTCATTCAATTGTGTGTTGAATTTTCTACCACCAGCAGCACACAGCAGCTCTTTAGCAAAAGCAGAGCAGAACATTTTAAGCATCCGATAAAGGATGTCTGTGTATTTGTGGTAGCTTTAGTTTTTGGTTGTTGAAGTCGTCATACAATGTCAACAGAACAAAGCATAAAAAATATGAATATGCACTAGTAGTTGTGATGCCAGCAAACACAAAATATCAACCCAAAACACCAGCCACCAAATAATAGACACTTCTTGACACAAAAGTATACTACATATATACACGCACACACACACACACACAGAAGTAGTATACGCTGTGCAAAATGGTGGCAAAACTAAAAGTTGTTTAACAAAAAGCTTAAAAACTTTAAGAGTGGAAAAATTCTCTAAATTGGCAAACAAAGTTTAAATTAAATTTACATATATGTATTATGTATGAAAAAAATGTACACGGCGACCAGGCTTTGTCATGGGACTCTGCTTTGTCTGACAACAAATACCTGTAATGCATGGCTGCAGAAGTGGTGGAAAGACGCGTTAGTTGGATAAGTACTAATGCTCTTTATGGTCTTCGGGCCACCAACTTGTTAAGCATTTTCTTCCATTCACTATCTGGATAATTGCATACAGGAGGGATTAAAATACCCGAGCACTCAGTGGCTACTAACTTATGACGAAAAGTTGCCACCTGCCTGAGCTCTTGCAAGCCGTGGGGCTCCGACTGGTGATAACGGGGTGAATAGTTCTTAAGAATAAAATAAGCAATACATCATGAAAATACATTTATTCATCTGGCTTAAATTTTGAAAATCCCTACGTGATAGAGAAAAACTAACACCAGATTTTAACGTAGCGCATCAAAATACATAATGTCTACATATTTTTTATTTAGATAACATTTTGTCCGTTGCACAGTGTAATTATAAGATTATTCCTTCAGAATAGTTTAAGCAACTTTTGAGATTGCTGGCTTCAGCAGCCAGCAACTACATGCGAAACAGCCAACACAAATATTATTTACTCACGCACACAGATACAAGCATGCATTTCGCACTTTCACACATTCGCATTTAGTTGGGTGGGAAGATGAAAAGCCACCACTATTACGACCACTCTTTTGTGGTATCTTGAATCCTGAATTTACATGATTTTCGATTTATTCTTTACGTTTTATCAACTTTTTTTTTGCCAGTTATTTATTCACAAATAAACTTTGTTCAATTTAATACTTTTGATTTTGCAAGGAATTTGTAACTCTGCTTGAAGATTTTTTCGTTTTGTATTCATATTCTCTATTTGAGTTTTTATTCATATTTGTCTTTGTATTAGTATTCAATATGTGGTGGCCTTGATTGCATATGAGTATTAACCCAACGTAGCAAGAAATTCTGAATCGAACTCTGGATTACGCTAGATTTTTCGTAATGATAACATAGAATGTGTATTTTACACGACAGGTTACTTCTGAATAAGGTCTGCTATTAGTCATATTATGTGAAGATAAAATTCTGTACTGTAAGTTTCCAATTTAATTAAAGCTTTAGAAACTCTTTACCCGACAAAGCAGTTGCTTTAAGGAATTAGAAGTGGGTTAATAAGAAATACTAATGTACAGTTTACAGAACACGAATAGGCGATACGTCTAGACGATTTGTTTTGCCAACTCCCAACCTATTCAGTGTATTTCATTCAATCTTTCTAGACGTGTCACTTATTCATCTTCTGTTAGCCGCACATAAGAAGTGATATGAAAACGCTTAAGTTTTTCAGAGTTATAGCGTATTAGCTGATACTCACCGTTGGTGAGTTAAATTTCATTTTCTGGCTCAATACGGAGCATTTTTTTTTTTTTTTTTTTTTTTTTTGCCTCATAACCGACATGTCAAATAATATTATTTAGTTTGAAGCAGAAGACACACATTTTCTTTTCAAAACTTTTTATACAAACTTGCCCAAAAAATACACGGCAGATAACCTCAGTAGACTATCTGTCCTGTGTAGCTACTAAAATACGACGCTGTAACTGGTTTTTGCAGCTTTTTGCTAGGAACACAACTGCGACGAACTTCGCCCATCACAACGAAGTCGCCGGCAAATGTTCGTTGTATAAATTCGTCGTGTGAAGCACAATATTAACGAACATTGTTTACATTCCGTGCAAAGAAAAAAAAAGGAATATAAATACTAAGGTGGCCATATTAAAAGTAAACCTATATAAATCCCATCCGAAAGAGGGATTTTTGAACAAATTATCTCAGGTACTTTATATTTTGAGAACATCTTCATACATTTTTTACTACATGGATAAATATAAATTATGAAAAGTATTATGTCATGAAAAATACTTTTTTATGTAAGAAACCTGGTCACCTGATACTGTTTTGTTCGTCGTTCGCTGACGAAACAATTAGAAATGAATCTATTTCAAGTTTCGCTGAGTATGACGAATTTCGACCAACGCCATGATTGTGTGCACTTTCATATACACCAATGTGTTTTATTTTTGGCGACGAATATTCGCGACCAAATATTCGTAGTTCGTCGCAGTTGTGTTCCTAGCATTTAAGGGGAATTCGTATCATCTCCTTTCTCACTCATTATTGTAACGAAACCCCTGGCTTTTCCAGCCCATCTGCTACAATACTACCAGTTATCTCATTGAAATATTTCGTTCGGCTATATTCATCCAGTGACGTACGGCATTCACAATCCATCTAGGATGATGTATAGAGCCCCCCCGCTAGTGTAATCAACGCCACGTCACTATAAATATGAAATTTCTCCCCGATACTAGCCAATACTAACTAAACCATGATTATAGATGTGATTTTCGCCTGCATCTAGCTATACTTGAGCAACCTAAAACTACTTCTCCATCTACCTATATTGGAGAATAAATATAGCCCACAATATCCCAAAATGTAACATTGATAACAATCAGAAAATACTTCTTTTAGGTAAAAAAGGATAGCAGGATTTATTTCGAGATAAATAGATAGATAAAACAGAAAAAAAACGGGTAGAGAGAGAGAGAGAGAGAGAGAGAGCTGTAGATTGACGCCATAGCAAGAGCTGAGAACATTTTAAAGTGTTCAGACCAGTGTGACCAGATCCACGAATTTTTTAAAATCAAATTCAGCACCATAACAATTTTAAACACAAAATTTAAATGTCTTAATTTTAATTAAGTTCTTTACGAGTATAGTTTTATCATTTATGCACATATGAGTAAATATGCATTATCGGGCGGTAATCAGGTTCAGTAAACTTTAAAGATTATGCGAAGAACGAATATGTATTAATATGTAACACAAAAATGGGTCAAAATGGAAGAATTCTTTGCTAGCAAATATTTTAATATAAAGCAGTGAATGCTTTTTATACTCTTACCCTATATTTTTATTTCAATTTCTCGTTTTTGTAACTGAATCAAATCGCTTTACGATGTCGCTACTGAGGTAAATTTTTTCTACTTTAACTATTCACTCCTTTTGTTATTTATGATTTAAAGTTTTTTGTTTGCGCTTAATTTTTTCCAATCCCTCTATACTTGTATGTGATTGTGTACAGCATGTCTCTTATCGCTCATTTCAGCATTTTACGGTTGTCCCGTGTTAAGGGATGATGATAAGGTGGACGTTGTTGTTGCTAATGTTCAATTGGTGATGATTATGTTCCTTTAGGTTGATTATATGGAAGTTGGCTGGTGCGCAGCATGAATGAAAAAAAAAACTCAGCCTGTTGGCTTAACTTATATTTTGTTTCATTTATTTCGTTTTACACTTTTTGATGAGATCGTAATTTGGTCTCAGTCTCTGGTCTAAATGTTCGTTTTGGGAACAATGCCACAAATGGCACATGCCAACATCTTTTTTGTTTTTTTCTTCAGTGTTTCAGCAGTTTTTTTTCTTTATTGTTCAGTCCTTTTGCTTGCTGATTGAGATTCGTTTTGAATTTCTATGTGGAATACAACATGTAGCATTAGGATTTTGATTAGTGATGCACAAATGGGTTGTGAGAGTTATGCCAGCTGCATTAAGTAACCGGTTTTTAATAACCATTGTAAGTTCCTTTTTTCGTTTTTTTTTGTTCTCTGGCAGTATTTTTAGCAGATGTCACGCAATTCATTATATACAGTGTCTTATACACATGTTTTCATATGAGCCAACTTTATTCTCCATTTTTGTTTTAAATATTCGTCCATATTATAACGTTGTTAGCTTAAAGATAGAGTATTCGATTGGAAACGCCGAAGAGGTGTCCTGTCAAGCGAAAACGCCACAATTTTGTCCTTTTCAGGCCGCTAGTGTACCAGTATATTGAAGCGATCTGAAGTGTAGTTTGAAGAAAAAGGCAAATTATGCCCAGATTAAATTTAATATGTTTTCTTGCCATTTAAAGAAAAAGTGATAAAATTTTACTGTTTTAACAAAAAAGTTGCAATTTACGAGTAAACATTTTCTTTTAGTTTGTCAAGTCTGTTTTTTAAACGTTTAGAACTAGCAAATATTTGTTGGATTTTTGTAGACAATACAAGAAAAGCATGGTCCATAGTGCATGACGTCAATTGTGGGTCGTATCTTAATGCCAAGTGTTTTGCTAAACTAAATTTGACTTTTTTGTTCTTTCTGTGTTTGACAAATCCATAGAGAGGTGCACAATTATACAAAGTGTTAAGATTGTAGTAAGTTTTAACAGCGTTAAATCTTCTTCGGTTGTTTAACAACCAATATTGGTTAACTTGCTAGAACACACAAATACAGTTTTTAGTTCCAACATCACACACGAGTCTAATTCATCTGGCATAACATGTACACGTGTACCCAACTTTGTGTATGTATTGGAGTTTTTGTGCACATTCCCAGTTGCCCGTGTCGAGCACGCATCGACGACAGCGTATGCAAGACCTGTCGTATTTACTCGTCGACACAATGACGACATTCCAGGGCAATTACTGACGACTTTTTCGAACAAATGGCACTTTAATCGTACACGACAATAAGAGTAACACTGTCATCTGTATTGTCGGTGATGACAGTTACAACGACAATGTCCTCAAAATTGACATCGATGAATATTTTAATGACAGAGTTATCAAATTATAACGACATCGTTATAATAACTGGCATTATTATATCCCTGCGCAATTTGCTACTCATTTAAATATGTTGGATAATACTTACCAATCCATTTAGTGAAAAAACAATGCATAACTTCTCGCTTTTATTTATCAATTAAAAGTTTTTTATTTGTTCTTGCACCTACTTAAAAATTTTTAATATCCCAATAATTATAAATCTAGTTTTGCGCCCTTTTTAAAGTATATCTTTATATTTTCTTGAAAGAATAATAAATAATGAAGTTTTATAAAAGCAAGTAACCTCAAGCTCTAGTAAACAAGAAATATAAATAAAAAAATTTTTTTGTAATTTAAAAAAACAAACAGCAATTTCCATTGCAAAATGACGACAATATCTTGCATGTTGTCGTTAATACATTTGAAACACGACAACTTGCATGCACTCGTCGTTTAGTATGTCTTATTTTATTCTTTGTTGAAGTGAATACAACAGATCAGAATACATCGTCACCTTAATTGAGTTGATTTTCGTTTGTATCAGCGACAAATTTGTAAATGTCTTGAAGACATCGTCGAGAACAAATGTAGTCGATAATAACCTGGACAACTGGGTTTCATTGCTTGGCTTGTGTTTGTATTGGTTCTCTGCTGCTCTGGGTTTTCTTTCTCATGATGGTTGCAATCAGTCTTATCACCCTGTTTCAGCTTGACGTTGAGTTATTGGACACCCTGTATAAACGTGTTTGTGTAATGATTTATTCTCTCATTTATTAGTGCTCACAAACAAAACATATTATATTCACTGTCTCCTGCATAAACAGTTACAATGGCAAAAGAGAGAAAAACATAAAATGTGAGTTGATAAAATTACTCCATTCCAACAAAATAATAATTAAGCATGATGTTTTTAAGTTGCTTCAAATTTGGCTCAGTGTAGAGTAAATTGTTCACTACCTTTCACGCAAAAAAATGTCTGCCCATCGCTGATTTAAAGCAATGATTTCTGCTTTTAAACAATAGCTAATAGAGAAAAACTTCATCTCCTTTTTTTTTTTTTGTTAAAATTATTACATTCAGTTATTTTTTTTACGGCTTCGTTTAAAGATCATACATATACACCCATATGTGCTTGTAAGATGTATAATTTTGTATGTAGTTGTGATTAAATTTGACATATGTTGTAGATATTTTATTTCATTCCTTTCGCTTTTTATTTTTTTTATTTTTGACATTTGATTATACCGTTGCTTTTGGGTCTCAGATGTTTTCTAAATGCCTATTATTATTTTTTAATTTCAATCCATGTTGTTTGCAATAGTTTAATACTACAGCAGAGAGCAGAAAAAAGGAACAATATTTAAGCAATTTTTGACAATAAAGATTTTAAAAGATCTTGTGGGAATCTGCTTACAACTCGATTTATGAATCAACTGCATGAAATATTAACACTTTTAAAAAGGATAAAGGATTTGTTATATTTAAAGGAAATAAAATTATAACAACTTCATATATCCCGTTACTATGGACGCAAGCAAAAATTATACCAATTGAAAAGTCAACGAAAAACTCATCGCCGTATATTTCAAAAGTTTTCTAAAGATTGGTAAATGCACAAACGATCAAATACTTATATGACAATTTTATATCATCTGATCTGGTTTTAGGCCTAACCTTAGTTGTCAACTACGATAATTGATGTTTGTAAAGAATTGCGGTCTAAGATGTATAACGATATGATATCACCTCTAATTTTATTGGGCCGTTCAAAGGCTTTTGATACTGTTGAACACACAATACTATGCCAAACACATGTGCAATTTTTCAAACACAGCTGCAAACTTAATTTCATCTTATCTTAAGCCGCAATGACAATGACGCCTCAATATCTAACATTGAAAAAATTCAAAAGCAACAAAATCAAATTTCTCGAACGGTTACTGCAGCTCCATGGTACGAAAGAAACTCACGAATTCACAAGAATCTGTGTGTTCCGTTGGTAAAAGACGAATACTCTAAGTACGCAACAAGGTATATCAGAAAACTGGAACTTCACACAAATCCCCTTGTACACAATATACCTAATTAAATTTGTTAGCAGATTTACCTCAGTGCGCTGTGGAAATATACGTGAATTTCCAGAATTATTTTTTATCCAGTAATTAGAAAACTTTGTGGTTAAGTGTAATTCAATTTGTTTTCTTATTTATAAAAGATAAAGGAACTGAATGTACTTGTTCAAAAAGATTTAGAAAAAGGAATGAATCATAAAACTGTAAAGTTAATGATATAAGTTTGACAATTTGACCATGTTAGTTAAAACAGTATTGTATACGCATTTGAATTGAAGTAGAGTTGCAGCAATTTTTAACAAAATTTAAAAAAATTACTCGGTTGAGGAGAATATATTGGAACGAAAAACATTTTATATAGACAATCCATCGACATTAACAGCCACATTTTTTATGTTTCCTAAAAGTTTATTGGGCAAACCTTGTTTTGTTATATATAGAACGGTTCTGCAAATCACTTTTTGTGAAAGTGATTTCAAATCACAAAAAAGGTGCTCTGCACACAAAATATTTGTAAGTTTTGTGATTTTAAACCGTTAAGCTAACTTGCAATCAATTTCAAATCACATCTTTATTATTGCACGCAATTTATTAAGAATTTAATAATTTATTACATAAATAAATAACATAATGTGTTTTCGAAATTAAAACCAAATAATTCGCAACATTATGAAAAAACTAGATACGCTTAATTTGTTGCAAGATTTATTGAATTATTTTGTGATTTGGATTATTGGTTTATTTTACTTTACCTTTTGTATTTATTAGAAAAATTGACCGTATTTTGCAAATAATACCGCGAATAAAAAAATTCAAATTGAAAATAAAAATATCAATAAATGGAAGCAAAAAACAACTGGTTTTTTGGTACTTCAGAAGAGTATTAATCACAGCGAAAATCACAAAAAATTGTGATTTGCAGAACAGGCACAATTCATATTTGTGCTTTTGAAACGGCATGTGCTTTGAAATCACCTGAGTTTTAGAACAGGACTGATAATTCTATTTACTAAAGAATTCTAAAACGTGGTTTTGCTATATGATAGTACTGCTATATTTTTCACCTCTACTCTGTCGATTCAATTCACTTTGAATTTGGCATAGTTAAATGCTATGAGTGGATGAATTTTATCTTTTAATGTTGATTTCTTTTTTTTTCAATTCTTTGCATTGAGCATGATTGTTCTATACGCACATTGCAAATTAATACCAATTTTTTTTTTACTATACTACTCGTAAATCCGTTGTTTCTAAACGCACACAATATCCCTCCAAACAGACTGCACTCAGAGCAGCTTGCGTGCGTACAGATGTACATAGAAATAAACTCGGCGGTAAGAGTGGAGTGGAGTGTTGTGTTGTGCTTTGAATGGCATAAAGAATTTAATAATTCTTTCGGGATTTCGTGACCTTTTTTCTATTCGTTGCTTTCTAGTTGTTTTAGTTTTTGTAATTGTTGTTTGAAGAATTCATAATTCATTTCATCCACAGCATTTGTTCTACGAATACTCCTTCGTCTGGCGAAAACCAAACCTCCCCTCCTCTTTCGAATTTGTACATCCAGGATAATGCAATTTTATATAACAATACAACGAAAATAAAAAAATTCTAAATATTTTATCATCCTGATCATTACTGGAATTCTTGTTCTATTATCCACCCTTGATTCTTTTTTCAATTTTATTCTGTTGCATTTGTGATTTTGATTTTTGTTTAAAGTAGTAAAGTAACAAAACAAAAAAAAAATAAATAAGAGGAATTCAGAATTTACACATTGATTTAATTTCTTCATCAATTTTCATTGTTTTCGAAATCCGCCAGTATCCCGACCGACCAACCACCACCCATTTGTACAAATATGCATTCATATTTGCAACTACATGAATAACACGTACACACACACACACACATTTACACACATCCCAATTGGCAAAATTGTCGGAAACGACGTATTCTAAAGAAAGGTGGGCGACAAGATGAGCAACAATGTCTTCAAATTATTTAAATTATTCATGCTATGGTCGGTTGTTGATCAAGTTTATAATTCAAACTAAGAATGTCGTACACTAAATTATGTACAGCCAGCAGGAACTCTAAATTACTCATAATCATGTTTACTTTGTTGTAAAGATGATAACTCTAACGACCACGGAAATTTCTTTTACATCACTGACGTTGTCTTTTGACCGTCTTAAGATGTCTTAAGTGCATGGCCAACTGGGAAGTGCTTGTGTATGTACACATACATGCACATATATGTATGTATGTATATAAAGAAGCAGAGCAACAAAAAAATAGTTTTCATTATCATTTTATAGTCAGTCGGAGAAATAAGAGAATACAGAGTTGAACACATTTTTATCTTTTTCATTATTTGCATAATTATATATCGGGCGTTGACGTGATTTGCATAAATTTACTGTTATTTAATTTTTCATTTATTTATCTTTTTGCATTCGGCACGAGTACATTTGGGAGTGTTTACTGGGGTTGGTAATTTTTGTTACAAAAGGTACATTTTTGTCGACTTCAGCTGCTTCCGCAAAAGTACTTTTTTAATTTGCGGCATTTAAATTTTACATATCGTCCCGTTGAACTTATCGTCATGTATATTGTGAAATCGAGGTAAAGAGATAATACCGTTTCTTAGGCTAAATTTCATAGACCTGTGTTACCCTGATCCCTATATCCCTATTATGGCATTTGAGTTATAGTCCAGGCCTTTTATCGCAAATCCACTTTTGATAAAATTTTATTGCGTTATAGTATCGTATATTCGCATAAAGAAGTCAAATGTCTGCAAGCACTACATTCTGTTTCCTCCTATGCTATTTTCCTAGTTTTAGTACGCTGCGCTGCTTATGTAGGTGCTATTCCCTGATACTAGTCCAAGACAGAGAAAAGGCACATGAACCCCAAACTGGATAACCATATCAAGGTAATGGATATGAAATATTATTATAAGAATTATAGTTTTATTTCAAATGTTAAACCCAGACTTTCTATTAATTGAAGGATAAAAAAGTTTTAGAGCAATATTCATCCTTGTGATTATGTCTCTGATTTAATCAGAATGTGTTAATCATTTGTTGAGATATACACCAATAAATCTAATCGAATGAGATCAGGTAATCTCAATTCCAAGCAGAGTTAAATTTGAGTTTGGTAAGGATATTTTTGGTAAGGATATTTTTGTGTTTGAAAAATATTACAATATTAGTACATTTATCTTTTAAAACTCTCATTACTTTCTTTAAAATAGTCAAATATAATGTTAAATGTTTAAACAGCTGCGTTTATTATTCACTATACTAGCATCTAAAATAAATTTTAAATTTTTTAACTTGATTCATGATCCCATTTGCTTTGACCTTTATTTAATTCAATATTTGCAATAAATTTCTTCAGCTCAAGGTGCTTTTTGATTGTTTTTTTTTTTTTTTTTTTAATGTATTTTTCAATATTTTGAAAATTGTATTTAAATATTTTATTGAATTTGTAACACACAAACAAATTTTCCTGAAGAAGTCTTCCCAAGGTACACGAAATATTGAAAAATACATTAAAAATAAAAAAAAATTAAAAAGGACCTTAAGCTGAACAAATTTATTGCAAATATTTTTAGACCTGTATTAAATATTTAAACATATATTTCTAAGGTTTTCAAGTCCACTGATCAGCTATTAGATCAGCTGCTAGTAAATTTTAACAAACGAGTATACGAGTAGAAATGTCTACTGCAGTACAAATAATTTTCAAAGTAAAATTCGTAATAGGATTTTACTTTGAAAATAAATTTATCACCACATTTTTATTTATGAATGTGTTTTATAGTGAAAAGTGGAAACGTTTTTGACAAGAGTTTTACAGACATAATTTTTCTTTACATTTGCGTGCACACGAGTATCTTACGTGTCATCCAAAAAGCTTACAGCTGCAGTTTAGTTAAAAAAGCTGTTTTTGTTTCAATTTATGTAATGAAAATTTGCTCGTAGCGGATGTTACGGAATATTGACACTAAATAGTCCTTCAAATACATTTTCCCATCACTATTATCCTATTTATTTCTCACAGATGTAGAATGCCGTTTAAAAGCTTTTCCCCCTCTTCAACTTATTGCCATTGGAAATAATTTTTAATAAAAATTTTTATTTTGCTTTTTTTTATCTATTTACATACAAACTCGTTTATACATACCTACTCCCATTTGGAAGCGTACTTGTTTCTACAGATGCTAATTATTATGAAATCTCTGTCTTATTTACAATCATAAATTAACATAAATTAAACTACCCGCATTTATACTTTCTAATAATTTTTTTTCACTTGAAACACTTTTAATGGGCGATGAATGGATGTACAAGTATATAGATAGAAAAGAGTATTAATATTTTCAAAAATAAAGGTTTCCAAAACTTGGTCGTATTTTAGAAACTTTGTTATTTTTGTACGAAGCGCAGGAATATTTGATTTCAAATGAATGCTGCTTTTTATTGCGTTGTGATTTTTGTATTTAAGTTAGTAGCACTAAATAATACTTTCCTTTAATAAGGCAAAACTTTAATTTAGTTGAATATTCGGAAAGGAAAGTTTGTGCCATGAAATAAAACTTTCATAGGTATAAGAAAAATAATTAAGTTTTTTATTCGCTATTTAAGCTTCTAACATTTACCAGTAAAAAATTATAAATAGCTTGTTTTCTATGTTTCCCAGCTCTCTATATGTCGACATTTCATAGGAACTACCCTAATCATCAGTATACTTTGGAAATTTTTGAAAGATATTCTCAAACATTCAAATATCTTTCAAAAATTTCCAAAGTCTACTGATGATTAGGGTAGTTCCTATGAAATGTCGACATATAGATAGCTGGGAAACATAGAAAACAAGCTATTTATAATTTTTTACTGGTAAATGTTAGAAGCTTAAATAGCGAATAAAAAACTTAATTGTTTGAATTTTTGTTCTCTGCTTTTCGATACTTTCAAAAAGCAAATCGTAGCAACCAACGGTTGTTCATTTGTTTGAAAGGTGTAAAGAAATGTTAGACACGTTTATAAATAGAAAAGCTTGTTTTTTGTGTTTTGACGGATATTATTAGAGCATTTTTCTTTTTAAATTCTCAGCAATTTATTTGGATTGTTGGGATATAAAGTTGAATGTTTGAGAATATCTTTCAAAAATTTCCAAAGTCTACTGATGATTAGGGTAGTTCCTATGAAATGTCGACATATAGATAGCTGGGAACCATAGAAAACAAGCTATTTATAATTTTTTATAAGAAAAATATTTCAAAAATTATTTAAATATGTAAAAATGTTCCCATAATTAACACAATTCACAAGGCTTTATATGATAGTACATGATAAAAACTGCTCTGCTATAGGGTATTGAGCTTATCAAGCTTATCCATAGCTACAGCATCAGGGTTACATTTGACTACAACTTGAAATGAGTAGTTTGCTTGCAATAACAGGCTCCTTATTTATTCCTCATCCTACATTCATATGATGGCAGCACAACTGAGTTCCATCCAAAGCCGCGTAGATGGAAGAAACAATAATTTTAGATAGATTCAATACTATTTATGTGAATGGAGCAGTAAGGATCCCATATCATTTTCAAGAATGAGGCAAACCAAACAAATATATGTAATAAAAGGGTCTGAAAATTATTTATGCTATCGTTTTATACATTTTCATCAAGCCTTATTACTAATTAGCGGAATGTCATCCTGAAAAGCAAGCTTATGAACTAGCATGAACCCCAAATCATAAACTTGTTACCAGCATTAGTATATTTCTGTGATAACAAGAATTTGAATATTTGTTTCGATAAATCGACATATGTTTACATTTTTTGGTCTTCAATTATTGACATGGAATTGAAGACCAACTTCTAGGTCTATCAGGTCGTTTGGATGTTTCAATATTTTAACATCATCAGCATGCATTAAGATTTTTCAATGCAAGACAGCAGAGGGCAGATCATTAATAGATAGGGTAAATAGCAAAGAGCTTCCTTGGGGCACACCAGCAGGAACATCCAAATACATTCCTAAACTTGACTTCTCGGTTTCTATTAGACCCCTTTAAGCGCGCTAATGGTAATTAAGCAGCTGACTACACGTTCCGAGCAGGCCGTAGCTTAGAAACTGTTGTTGGACTTCTGTACGGAAAAAATAAAAACTATGGCGTTTAGAACTTGGAAATTCTAATGCTTGGTCATTCATGAGCTGTAACCATTCCTAAGTTGTACGAGTAACAGGAGCTGACAACAGATATAAAACTGAAATCAAACAACAAGTTTCTGTTTTTTTTGGAAAATAAATTTTGAATTAGTTTTGCCAAAAAATAGACATACAACCATATTCATTATTTGCTTACTTTAATTTAAAGCCCTCTTCCCCATCTGTAGCCAAATATTTTTCAAGTCTTTCCTTTCATCAGTCTACTCAAATAGCCAGACTGTAATTTGAATTGCATTCTTGATAACAGGACATACTCGTACTCGTATTTGAAGTTCAAACACAATTTTGCTCTAATGCCACATTAATCTTTTTTACAAATCCTTCATTCTGTGTTCCGTATTAAAATTGATGAGTGACAGTTTATAGTTCCAAGATTTTTAGTTTAATTTTATTTTATTTATACTACAGAGATTGTATAATTTCAACCCTTTTATGTTTATCTTGTTAAAATTTACAAAATGTGAAACAAACAAAAAATTAAAATAAAAAAAAAAGCTAAGAAGCAAATAATTAAAAGGGTTGATTATAATTTGAATTAGAATTATTACATTAAGTTTTTTAAAAAAGAACTACCTTCAATTGAGTTCTTTGCACCATAGAGGTAACAAAATTCATAATTATTTGGGAGAAGGGTGTAAAGTTCTTTATTCCTTTAAATAATATAAATACAGAAAATTATTCAGCAAAAACTCCCTTAGGAAATAAAATGTTAAAGTGAACAGATGAAGAGGAATTACAAACATACGAATAAAACAAATCTCTATTTTGCATATACAGTAAGCTCTTTATAACGTTAACACCCCATTTCGTGAACGCGCTGTATTATCAACATTTGCTTATTGTGATTCCATAGCTTAACACATCCAGCAAACCACAAAGGTGTAGTTGGAGCTTTAATTATGTTTTAGTTTGGGGATTCCCCTCATAAGAAATGTAGTTTACATCTGTTCTGTTCAGAGAAAAAAAATATTATTTTTCTTATTCAATAACAATCGTTTTATTAATAATTTGTTTGAATGAGGACTTGTGAAGGAATTCATGGCTTCAAACCAAAGTTCAGTAAAAATAATTATTGATCGAAATCAAGTATTTTTTTCAATAACAACAAAATATATTTATATTTTTGATATATGTACATGTACATATGTACATACAAATTATTATATCATATACAAATTTTGTTGATACTATTCCCACAGATGAGGTCGTTTTATTGAAAGGAGATGCTTTAATTAAATTAACGGATCAATTAGCAGAAAACTCGAAACTCAGTTAAGTGATAATTACTGCAGCATATTTTCCACAACAGAAAAATATAAAAGCCAGTAAGAGCCCCACAACTGCCAAAAACGTGGAACCACATTGTAAGCTTATGAAGTTGAAGAAAAGGAATATCCATTTAAAACTAAAAGAAAATTATTCTTTAACAAAAGTGCACTTGCGATTTTAATCAATTGAATTTATCCTGAGCGCACTGTAAGATAAAATAATAACTTTGAAAAATCAGTGAGTTTTTGTTCAATTGTAGTAATTGTCTGTCTTACGAAAATGTCATTAATCATTCAGCCAGTTCAGTATGGTCTGAGAAGGGCACGCTGTTCTCTTGAGCAAAGTAAACCCCCATCAGCTGTTTATATATATATATTTTTTTGTATCTTAACAACTTAATCACTAGCAACTAAAGCTATCGACTTTTATTGTATCTATATTGGAAAAATTATTTTATTATCTCAATCCAGTGCTACCAGGTGCTATATAACAGCCTTATTGTCTTTAAAGGCTAGAAAGCGTCTTTGTGATTAAACATTTTGTTAATATAAAACAGATTTCGATAAAAACATGACATTTGTTTGACTCGAGCCTTAACGATACGTTCATGAAAGTTATATTTTTAAAATGTATGGAAGAAATTCACTTAGTTGAATTGCACTAGAACTCTGCAACCAATTTTATGTTAAGCCAGAATGCATTTTTATAAGATATTATTATGAGTTTTTAAAAATATTTAACATACGCAGAAAAAAATGTTTCATGTTCTACAACAAAATTAGCTGAATCAGTTAATAAATTTTTTGAGCAGCGAACAGAATTCGTGGGGACTGACTTGTAATTTAGTGGCTAGCAAACAGCTGATTGCTACAATTATTTTCCTCCCTTTTTTGATCAAAAGTTATTGATCACATCAATTATTGTTATAAAAAAATCCTGGTTAATATAGCCAAGGAAAAAACGAACTCAAACCGAACAAAGAACAACATGGATTTATTTACTAATAAGAAAGTTCGACTAATTATTGCCACTGATGCACACAGTTGTGTGTTGGGGTGGCCATATGTTTTTCATTTTATTTAATTACTGTTTTAGTTTAACACTTTAATTCCAACACTTTAAATGCTGTGATAACGTTTTGTTTTTTGCCGTGATGATACTGACTGCAACACTATCCTTTTCCTCATAATCTATTTTCCTTGTTCCAGTACAATGCACTGCATATGTAGATGCCATTCCCCGGAGTACTGGTCCAAGATAAAAAATAAATAAATTGTCAATAGCCCTTTTAGAATTCCTTCAAAATTAAATTTTTAAGTGCTTACCTTGCATTGAACGAAATTTAATTTTTCTGGTGGTTATCCTTTAAGCAAAAGAAGGAAATGAAGCCAGAGTACAAAAACAAAAAACATATAAATTCAAACAGCTTTAATTAAATCTGCCAAATTTTTGGAAAACAACCTTTTTCGTTAATTCTTTTTTATAACTTAATATATATTTAATGTTTAATATTTGGTTATTTATAGAAATAAGAATATTATCTAATATTCATAAATAAAAAAAGAAAATTTTAATGACAAGGAAGAAGTAGCAATTTTAACAATAAATAACAACCAGCTGAAGAGGAAAGTGCCACTTTTGCAAATACCCTGAATGGAGGTGGAGGAGGCAATTTACAATAATTTGCAGTTTACAACGAAGTTTATTATTTATTCCTTCTTCATTATTATCATTTTTCTCCCCTTTCCTAAAAGAAATATTTTAATTAAGCTATCTGAATTTAATTTTATCCTAAATTATTAAATTAATCTATCTGAATTTATTGTGATAAAGTTTACTGCAAATATACAAAACTGACGCGCACCCCTCAGTACTCAAAAATTGTTTTGCTCACAACCGCTTGTCATCCTAATGGTATGTCCAAAAATATCGGTCCATCTCGAAGCAGAATTGTTGGCATATAAGAGTCTGGTTATCCGTTGCGTCTTTTCCCTGCAAGCAGCTGCTCGCAAGCAAGGAAACGTCACTCTCGGCTTCAACTCGTACGGTACCCCATTTATCTTGTTTCTGAATCATTCTAATGAGTTTCAGGCAGACCTGCATCTCTTCTAATAATAATCCTGGTAATTCTTGCTGTATTTGACACGAACCTTGACGAACTAATGCTTCCAATTCTACATCTTCGAAAACTGTCTCTCTTCCACCGCCAAGCTCGTTTTCGGCGTTAAAATCACCGATTTTGAAGCGTTAAAACTACTCTCGGTAAGTTATTTTACTAATAGCGGCCTTACAATACTAAAACAAAAAATTAAATTAATACTAAAGCAACGAATTAATACCTTCCGCAAATGATGAGCTTTCGTCAGCTAACATGTTCAATTGAGAATAACTTTATGATGCAGACACAAATCGATTCATATTTCTATGGCGTTATATTTACAAATACCTCAGCTTATTGTATGTCATCTAGGATTTATTTATTTCGACTACCACTTACCTCTACAGCCAATTATTGCCAAACGGCGGAAGCAAACTTGTACACCTAATATTTCACACATAATTGTTATAGATAAATATATTGTAATTCTTTTATTTTATACACAATTAACTTCGCTAGTTTTGCATGGACCACCGTAATTTTTTCTGCATATGCATATATGTAGTTTTATTATAAATTTTTTTATATAATATAACTTTTAGTTTGAAAAAAAATGTAATGAATCGTTCCTCCTTACATCGTACTTTTATTTTCGTTCTGCAAATGATGATCACCTTCTCAAAGTTACTGGCAACGCTGCACTTACGTACACTCACACATACATTTAATTGGCCTCATTTGCTTTCAAAAACATGTGATTGCTTTGGATTTCACTCTTAGATTCATTTATTATTTAATAATTTTTAGTCGTTTTCATGCTCTAAGACTATTATTTATACCTAACTTAAATTAAATGTCATTTAATTCATCTTTTTTAATTTTATACATGAAACCCAACAAATGTTTACAAGTTTTTAATTCAAACATTTGAGTTTATATACTTTATTGGCTAATAATATTGACACGAATTAAAAAAATTTTATACATTTCATAGGAGCTAATCGGCAGAAGTCTTACAAACCTTTGAAAAATAATTTCAAATATTTGACTATGTATCACAATATTTTAAATAAATCACTTAAGTTGTCAAAAATGTTCTAATAATAATCCTCAAACCCAAAAAACAAGTATTTTACGATATAAAGTGCATGTTCGATGTGTTAAAGCGTGGGAGAATCAGTGTAATTACTATATTTATACTAACCTCAAAAATTGGATATGAATATGACAATATTAGCACCGACCTGTGAAATTGTGGGGCAGATAAGTGAGCAAATATTGTCTTCTGCGCGATAAGTTCAATGGACTTGTTATCTATCTATCATCACTCATGTCTCAGATTCATTGAAAATATAGATCATAGGACGAAGGTATGCCACCTAAATCTTGGCGAGCTTCTGGGCGATATATTGTTCCCCCCATACTCGTAGTTATCATAGAACCTTTTACTATAATAGCAAATATTAAGATAAATTTCTGAAAAAACAATTAACATCGTGTTTCGTTTGGACCATCCAAACTTATTACTTATTATAAAATTTTACAACGCATCATTTGGCGCTCAGTGTTGCCACTCTCGAGTTATATACATTAGCGTAGTAGATTAACTTATGCCAAACCCGTACAAAATCTGTAAGTGATAGAGAAAAACTGAACGCAGTTTAGAGTTTAGTGCAACAAAATTCACACAGTTCACATATTTTCTTTCAAAGCCAAAAAATGCTTGTTGTAGAAAGTGTAAAACTCAAGTAACATAGAGATTTTATTAGTATAAAATTGTTTATTGTATTCTTTAATATTTACGAAATTTAAACAAATTTATTTATGTATTTTTTTACTATTCTTTTTATTATGCACACATATACTATATGTGTTTGCCACTTCTTTCCTCAATTTGGGAGAATAATACATTACAGGAAAAGCCGGTCATTAAAAAAAATCTTTTCATTTTTTTTTTTTTTTGCCTTCGCCCCCTCTCATATATAACGAAAAAAAAAACAAGAAAAAATAAGAAGGAAAAACTTTGTTATCGTATGCTTAGTTAACAATTCACAACAAACTAAAGTCGGCTTATTGTGTGCACATTTTGGCTTCCTTGTTGTGGCAGAGAAAAGGACAAAATAAAAAACAACACCATATAACCTGCTTAAAAGAGGAGTTGAAAATTTTTGGTAGTTTAGTTTTTCTTAAAAACTTCAACAACAATAGTTTGAAAGCAACATAAGCAGTTGTGGCAGCAGCATCTAAATTGAATGCTCTGTATTGTTGTAGAACATTAAACTAAAAAATGCTATTTTGAAACCATTTAAAGAGGATGAGGACTTCTGGCAAAGAATGAAGTAGTTTCATGAAATCATTAGCAAGGAAGTTTATTTATTGTTCAACATGCTTTCAGAAAAAATATACTAAATACTATTAACAAATTCAAATAAACAAGTATCTAAAATTTTCTATTTATTCGTATTTCTGCAAGAAGCTTTAAAATAATTCAATTTAGTTTCAATGTCCGAACCATTATGGATTTTCTTAAGTGCATATTTTGTAGCAAGGACTGCTCTAACAAGTTAAAATAAACAATTAGAGTTATCGAAGTTATTTCAAGAAGTCCTCATTAACTCAAATGGCTCAAATAAAACTATTCAGCAAGAAATTGTCCTTTAAATTAAACTATGCGAACTGTATGAATTTCGATGGGCTCAATTCTTAAATCAGTTTATAGTTTAACTGTATCAGGAAGAAATTTTTTACGGGGCTGGTTAACTTTAGCTATAACATAAGCTATTATATTCCTCGGGTGTGTTTTTCCATAACACGAGTACGGCTTCACCAATTTCATTAGCTAAAACGACAAAAGATGAGTTATAAAATTATGTAAAAATGATTCCAGAGATTTTTTGCATCTCTTAAACATGCAACTAAAGTTTGCATTAATGCGACAATACAACTAAAATTTACATTCATACCATTTCCAGAATGACCTCTAGTGATCTAGACGTGCAATCCTAACGGAAACTACTATTGATAAAACCACTGCAGCGTGCACACAAGGCAAATTGCCGTCAACAGGTCTCAGCAGAAGACATGGCAGTGCAATTAGTGCGCAATATCACTAGTGCCTGCAATGTAGCTATGATAAGGCGAAAAAGATCCCCAAATAAGCCTCCAGTGTATTGGTGGAATGATGAAATTGCTAGCTTGCGTTCAGAGTGTATTAGCGCCCGAAGGCGGTATATACGAACGAGGGGTCGGTTAGAGTATAGGGATAAAAGAAAGGCATTGAAGATTGCAATTCGTAGCAGCAAGCGTAGGTGTTTCCTGGATGCTTGTGATGAAATAGATAGTAATCCTTGGGGCTTAGCATATAAGCTAGTAACCAGGAAACTTAAATGTCTTGGCCCATCACCGCCAAGAGAAGAGAATATCCTCAACGGAATTGTAGACCATCTTTTTCCTCAACAGGAAGCTCCGACATGGCAACACAGCTATCCAGCTGAATTATTCGACATTCCTCCGGTTACGGTCGTCGAGATAGAAGGTGCTGTCTCAAAATTCAAAGACAAGAAGGCACCAGGCTTAGATTGCATCCCAAATATGGTACTGAAGGAGGCTGTTAAGCTCCATCCTGATTATTTCCTGAAAGTAATAAGCGCATGCTTGATTCAGGGAACTTTTCCAACAATCTGGAAGAGGCAGAAATTGGTGTTGTTACCTAAGGATAACAAGCCGCTAGACGACCCTTCCTCCTATCGTCCGCTCTGTATGATAGATACAAGTGGAAAACTTCTGGAGAGTATAATCTGCAGAAGATTGGAAGATTGCGTACAAGCTAATCTAGGTTTGTCAGATAACCAATTTGGCTTCAGGAAAGCAAAGTCAGCGGTGGACGCTATCAAAGTTGTAGTAGAAACCGCTGCTCAAGCTATCCAAGGGAAGAGGTGGAGGAATGGAACAAAAGGGTATTGTGTGGTTATAACCCTAGATGTAAAAAACGCCTTCAATACGGCAAACTGGGAGCATATAGTTAATGCTTTGGTCCGTATAGACATCCCAGGGTATCTACTAGCAATTGTACGGGACTATTTCCGGGATAGAGAGCTAGTTTATGATACCGATAAAGGTACTAAGAGGCGCAAGATCATTGGTGGGGTGCCTCAAGGTTCAGTTCTTGGCCCACTATTGTGGAACGTCATGTACGACGGAGTATTAAGATTGGATCTACCGCAAAAGGTGAAGATAGTTGGATTCGCAGACGACATAGCGTTAGTGTGTGAAGGGAAAGAGTTACTAGAGGTGGAAACCATTGCAAACGCCAGTATTCAGATCGTAAGATCTTGGCTAAGATCAATGGGCCTAACTCTAGCTGACCATAAAACGGAAGCGGTTCTGATTAGTAGTAGGAAAATTAGGGAAACTGTCAGGCTAAATATTGGCATGTGTAGCATAGAATCTAAGGAATGTTTAAAATACCTTGGGGTCATGATTGACACTCGTCTGTCTTTTCAAGAGCACTTGAAGTACGTAGGCAGTAAAGCATCAAAAACATGCACAGCGCTATGCCGGATCATGCCGAATACAAGAGGTCCAAAATATCTGCAGAGGAAATTACTCTCTAGTGTAGTAAGAAGCATTATCTTATATGCATCGCCTATATGGTCAGGCTCACTTAGATATCCTACTTATGTGAACCTGATATCTCCTGTGTATAGGCTGATCGCCTTGCGTGTATGTAGCGCATTCCGAACTGTATCGGACCTGGCCGCTTTTGTCATTGCCGGCATGATACCGATCGAGATAGAGGCCGCTTCGGACATCTCGGTTGGGTTGAGAGAATCGTGTCTGCGAAAATGGCAAGAAAGATGGGCGACAGCTGACAAGGGAAGATGGACCTACTTACTGATACCAGACATCAGAGCATGGCTATCAAGAAAGCATGGCGATTTGAACTACTATATTACACAGTTTCTAACTGGGCATGGTTGTTTTAGGTCGTACTTGTACCGTTTTGGACATGACAGTACTCTGTTCTGTCCGAGTTGTGATGGTAATGTCTTGGAAGATGCTGAGCATGTGTTCTTCATCTGTCCACGGTTTAATAGTGATAGGGAATATTTAGAAACAGTCCTAGGACGTAGCATCAGTCCGAGCAGTATCATTCCAATCATGTTGGAATCTTTGTGCAACTGGACGTACGTCTGTAGTTTTGTAAAATTGGTTCTGTTGGAACTTCGTAGGTTAGAACAGATTCGCAGCAGAATCAATGTAGTTTAGTTTAGATGTAGGGTGTATCACCTTTCCCACCCCGAGACGTAAAGCCTTGCGGCAGTCCCTCGGGGAGCATCTGGGTCAGGGCGAAGGGGTGTTTTTTAGCGAGTTAAAGTCTCGCACTACTGGCAACCACCATCACTGCAAGTGCCTTTCGATGGTTTTTCACCCCGCGAATAAAAAAAAAAAAAAAAAAAAAAAAAAAAAACATACATACATACATACATACATACATACATACATACATACATACATAATACATACCTATGTGCATAATTAAATTTTTTAGATAAATTTTCAACATTTAAACTTTAAGAATAATAAGTCACTGTGCTTTTAAAGAAAGCCTCCCACATAAAAAAATATATATCAAAAAAAAAAATAACTGGACAAAACAATATACTCTTTCATTCTCTCAAAAAAAATTTTTAAAATAATCTCTTTGAGTAATTTAAATACAACTCTTTGAGTCGAAACTCACAATTGGCACCAGTAAAACCTTTTTTCTTAATTTTAACTAAAAGAAAAACAAAAATGAATGCTCGTTATTGTGCAAAGGATTTCCAACACATAAACAAACTGTGTTAATGTGTGCAACTGGGAATTTTAACACATATACACGCAAAAATCACGTCCTGAGCTCGATGTATACATGATGTGAGAGGAAACTTTCTCATGCACTTATGTGGGTGATGACAAAGCTTTTATTTATGAGTTTAAACACACACACACACACAAAGAATATCTGGCAACTTGTGCTAAACTTACTACTGCACGAACAACATGCAAAATGTACAACAGCTACACCAGTATTAAACAGTACTACGATACTGATGATAATAATAATGTTTTGTTTTGGGATTTCTTCATACTTTTTCCACTCAAAAGTGCTTTTTTTTTGCACAATGGGAAGCTGAGAAAGCGCAAAATTTATGGAATTTTTTTAGTTAACAATACAGTCGATTATTTAACATACATACATTCTATCCTGGTCTTTAGTATGTATATCCGACTTCGATTTCTTTAAGAATTTATAACGATATCTGCATGATTGTATGTGGTTTATTGTATTCTATGTATTTTAACAGATTTATGGGCTAGAGCGGAAATGCATCAATGCTTGTCAAAATAGTATGTAATTGTAAAAAATATATTGAATGAATTAAAACAAGTGGTTTTAATTATAGAAGTTATATATCCGCATTTATTATGCAATCATTTAATATTGTGACCTACAACACTACTACGCTTGATCATGACAATAGAATTTAAAATTTTTCAATAATATGGATGGAAGTAATAATATTAAGAGAGTATAGTAAAACTGAATTTTTGCAATAGTGTTTGTCATGATATAATTATTCATGCTTATATGGTATAATTTTGGTTCATGGTTGTACTCATTTATATAAATAATATTCCAAACGGAAACCATATAATATGGTTGTCTCACATAACTCAAAAATATTATTTTGGACTAAGAATATTTTCCTCTCAATTATATATTTACTTCTTAGAACAAAAAGGCAGTGTGATTTTTTCTTAAGGGCATTCATTGTTTGGCTTGCTTTATTTCCACTTGTGCTAAAATTCCGTTCTTGTTCATAATGTCATTAACCTCGCTTCTGGGGAATATAAATGGCTCTACTTGGAGATCTCTTCTTCTTGGTAAAGATAAATATTTTTTGAGATTGCTTTAATATATATGCAAAAGTTTGATCGAAAAGTTATATTGACGATCCCGTTCTAAAACATATTAAGTCGACATAACATGTTTTGCTGGGAATGTCAATAGCTCGTCTTTTTTTACCATAGATTTTGTAAAATTTTGATAGAAATTGAGCTATTATATCAAAAGTTATAAGCTGAGATGTACATAGTATAATTCAACAAACTTAAAAAGTCTAATTTTTAACGTTTTGGGAATACTTAACATGATTTTATTGAAATTTTTTTTTTTTTTTGCATGCTGAAAGTAATTAGCACGTTATAGATCAGTATAACTCAGATCAATGTTAGTGCAAAAAGCTTACAAAATTATGCTCAGTCTACTTAGGAGACGAAGTAATAGAATTTGTACAATTTTTAAACTAAAAAAATCCAGAACTATAGAGTGAACACAAAAAGTCTCATTGCTTTATCTCATACCGTTCTTGAGAAATCATCAATTATTTTACCAGTGTTTAAAAAAACTAACTCTAATAGACCAAAAAAAAATATCACGTTAACTCTTTTTTTTTGTATCTTATAATTCCTCATCGGGTGGTTAAATTTTAAGGGCCAATGTTGAACGTGAATCACACATAAACGTCAAGCATTTTTCCGCATTTCATTTGACATTTCTTAATTTCAGACTAATTCAATTTGAACCATGGAAATTAAGCAATTGTCAGAATAGTAGAAAGATCAGTGGATGATCAATTTTCTAAGAAAATCATTTTCACCTCAAAGGATTTATCAATAAGCAGAATCGCCGCACTTGGACGAATGATAATCCAAGAGTGATTATCTAAAAACCAATGCACCCACAAAACAGTGACTGTTTGATGCAGTTTATGGGCTCGCGGCATAATCGAGCCGAATTTTTTTCCAAAATGTGGCGGGTCAGGCAGTTACTGTGAATGGGTGTTCGCTATTGTGATATGATAACGAATTTTTTGTGGCCCACATTGGAAGATATGAATGTGATTTCAACAGAACGGTGCCACTTGTCCCACAGCTAACGAAATAATGGTTCTGTTGCGCAACAAATTCAATGGCCGTGTTATCTCACGTGGTGGCG
Source organism: Thecocarcelia acutangulata (assembly GCA_914767995.1). NCBI lineage: Eukaryota > Metazoa > Arthropoda > Insecta > Diptera > Tachinidae > Thecocarcelia > Thecocarcelia acutangulata. The sequence goes on from OU612097.1 coordinate 5,086,301, forward strand.
ATGACAATTGGCCGCCTAGATCATGTGGTTTGACACCATTGCACTTCTTTCTTTGAGGTTATTTGAAAGAAAATGTATACGTCGATAACTCAAGAGCTAAAGGATGAGATAATTCAGCACATTAACGGCATATAATCTAAATTACGTCTCAGCATCATCGAGAACTTGGACCATCTGATGAGAGTGTGCCGTCGAAGTATCGGCGGCCAATATTTTAATAATAATATAAATGACAAAAACTCCTAAATAGTTTATGTTTTATTCAAAATCAACATCGAGCCGATAAAATTTAACTTTTTTTATATTGAGCACGATTTAACTCATGAGATCTGTTTTTATAGATATATAAAAGTCATATCTTTAGTTTCCATCACAGTATGATAATAAAGTTGAAATATTACAGTTTAAAATTAATTCTTATTTCTTTTACATATATATTCATAATTTATGCTTTAACAGCCCAGTGTGTACTAGCATCTTTGTGATTATGTGTAATTTACTGTATCCTTGCAAAAATTTGTGTAGAGGTGTGTTAAACTTAGTTTGTTTGTGTGAGTGTCTTCGTGCTTTCACTGGTATTCATATTGTATATTTATACACACATACATGCATACTTAAATGTGTTGCGCGTGTATGTAATATAGTTGCTAAAGTAACACGTTCTGTTGATTGTTGCTGCTATTTTTATACGCATTGGGGATACTTGAGTATTGTTGAGTGCTTTTACCGGTTGCTACATTCACTGCTTTTATTTGCTTGTGTTTGTGTATATTAGTTTGTTTTTTCAATTGTAATTTTTCCTATTTATAAGGATGATAAAATTTAGTTGTTCCTGTTATAGTATTTTTAAACTTTTATAGTATTGTTTTTCGTCAACGTGTTGTTCATATAAAATGCCACCTCTTTGACGACCAATGCCTTAATTTTCATTTAATATTGAAACCCCGATAATGTAATGAAAATAATTTTGAACCTTAAATACGTATGTATACTGTTTTCAATAGTAATTAACATCCGCTGGCATTACAAAATCTATGCATGAAATTAACATTCGTGGCTTAAACCTACTTACATATGTATGTAATACAATTTTGCCTTACTTGAGGTTTTTGTATATACATATGTATAGCGTTTGAAGAAAATATGTTTAATATCTTGTAAAACTACGCACTCTTCTGCGGCTTTTTTATTGCTGTTTCTGTTAGACAGATTTCTCTAATGCTTGAATTAATTATATCATAATGTGCAGACAAAATTAAATTTAGTGCTTCTTTATTTGAGAAAAACTGCGTTGAATAAATATGTATTTTTATGATGGACAAACACACCCATTTCAAGAATTTGGTTGTATGTATGTATGTTGTATGTATGTAAACATTTTAAACAAATCTCTAAAACTTTTATTAAGTTCACCTTCATAACTCATACTCACCCACTGTGTGGTAAGCTTTTTGAAAAAAAAACCCAGGACTCTTAAATGATAAAAAATAAATGTACAAAAACTTTTGTTGTTTTGTGTGTTTCCCTTCTTCTTTTTTTTTTTTTTTTTTTTTTTTTTGGAGTATAAATATATGTAAGTATGTATGCCTGTATATGAAAACAAAATACAACATTTCCAACATGGCTGCCATGACTCTGACTTAAAAAAATGCACTGTTGCCAATTTTATGCTTTTATCCACAAAAACACACAAACATATATTTTTAATGGACATATACCTACTACACATGTACATTTTCACATTTGTATATGTACTCGTATATACTTTCAAACAAACAATTCCTTCATACCGGCAACAGCAACAACAAGTTGTGTGCATGTGTTAAGGTTTTAGTAACAACAACCACAGCACCAGCAACATCAGAGCAACAGCAATGTTAACTAAAATCAGCGTTGCCAAGTCTACAGATTTAAATTGTTGTTCGGTACATTAAAAAAAAACCTAAAACAGTTTGATTTGGAAATTGCTTAACATTTAGTACATATTCAAAATATTTATTCAAATACATACAACAAGGACAGTAAAATTGTTGGTGGGGTGATAGATAGAGAGAGAGAGAGAGAGAGAGAATGAGGGAGCTTTATACATTCTTCAATATATTAAGCAAAATGCCATAGATTCTTTCAAGCTTTTCATGTTCAGTTTTAGCTAAGGCGTTAGCCTTAAGCAATTGCAGACCAATCTAAGTTAGCGTGTAAGGCGCAACGTTACTTAGCGCTTATATATTACGTTGAAGTGAATAATTTAAACAGAAACGCGGACATATAGTGATCCTCTATTAATTTTGGAATGGGGTCCCATTTAACGCTCGTAACACCCAGTGTTGTTTATGAACACACAAACAGACGACCGCATATGATACTTCATCTGTACTCATGGATAGTATAAATATTCAGGATTCGAATGCTCTTGATGTTCTGGGAATGAAAATGATCACATTTTTCATGTCTCTAAAGAAGCATGAAAAGGTGTAAGTCCATATGTTCGTTCTCATTAGTATTTTTAAAATAATAACAAAACTTTACACATTATTCTTGTTTGGAACGTAACTATAGAAGCGAACAAATAGACTCATAGTTCTTAAACTGGGGTCAAATATTATTTCCAAAGGTCAAAAATGTTTTTGGACTGCATACTAGTGTGATTCAAAAAAATAATTTGGTCAGTCATTCTCTTGTAAGATAATGTAAAAGTAATTCGAAAATTAGTTTTTGTATATTTTTATTTACTCTGTCGCAAATTTTTAGTCCGATCGTAATATCCTATATATCGATGCTCGCTGCTCTGTAGGGGCTACATTTCTAACTTAATGAGTTTTTCACTACCTATTAGAATTTTTCACGATATAGAATATTTTTAAAAACTAGGTTCATACGAACTCCATGGCTACATATTTTTGAACCGATTTTTTAAAAGTCATGACTAAAATTTAAAAACAAACAATTCTTTTACGTTTTAACATGTTAAATTTTTAATTTTGACTACTGCATTGTTCTTATAAAGCAACCTTTAAACCAATTGTTAATGCATTCTCCAAATGCATGTGTCAAAATTATATATCGTCCTTAGAGTTGTTTGAGAACTGATAGATGAAAAATGTAAAATGTTGACAATATAAATTACTGTTTAACGTGTTGATCACTGATATTGCATTTTTCCTCTTCGCGCGTTTTATAAGAATTTTTAAACTTTTAGTTATACTTCACATACATACTTTATTATAAAAGGAACTCCTATACGAGTATACTCGTATACAGATTGTGAAATCCACATAAGTTTACAGATTTCAAACACATATTTGTGGCAACGCTGACTATAGAAAAATCTTAAAATCTAAATGATATTCTGATGGTATTCGAAGTGCTTACTCGTACACTTATTCATACATACTTCTGCATGCTTGTGTAAACATATACATATGTGTGCATATTTGTGTATGAATATATTTACTTTTGTATTTGTATTTTTCCTTTTTGTTTGCATATGGGAGCGGGTAAATTTGAGCTTAACAGATGTACAATCTAGGAATATTTTCTCAATAAGCTCTATAAAATCTACTATAATAAAAATAGAACTTTAATTGGCAGCGCTACTTTACTTGACAAACCATTTAACAGCTGATAATTGCTGTTTTTTAGTTTCGTGGCATATTGCATTAGGGATATTTTGATAATTTTGTCCAGCCAAGACATTCCCATAATTTCCGGTGTTGGCAAACCAATTGACCCGATCCCATTTATTTGTAAAAATTTTCTGTACACTTTCCTTAATCATGTACAACTTTATTGTACTAAGTGGGTGCATTCAAAATTACATCAGCAATCCACAAATCATATACTTATGCTTTGTGGATTGCTGATTGGTCATTGCTAAAACATACAATTCAAGATTTCTTTTTCAAGAAAATAACGTCATTAACAATAATTTAATTCCGTGCCAAGGGTAACTATATTTGTTGGTGCCAACGCATACAAAATATTGAGACCTGGAGGTCTGCTACAAAAGAAAAATAAAGTGTATGAAAAGCGCTTTTTAAAAAGAGCTGAGACGAAAAATGCCGTTTTCTATGTATTAAAAATCGCAAAATCTAGCCCGAAAGACGCTAAATTGGCAACCCTGCTGATGTAAATATAAGATATTGTTCATACGCATCCGCATGCACCAATTTTTGTTTGAGTATGCTTTGGGTCATGTGCATGCAAACTTACGAGTAATTGCAGCGCTGCGTATATCGCAAATAGTGCTAACCATAAATATTTTTACGGAATTATATTTTTTATTATAATATTATATATATTACTATTATATAAAATTAAAGATAGGAAATTATTAGTGAAAGGCGCTTTAATCGTAAGCATTTGAATAAAATAGAAACTTAAAAGTAGTACAACTGGCAACTGTTAAATTCCAGAATTCTCTATATGATGACACTTTTCTTATGAATTGATTTTTACTTTAAAACTTGTTCTTAAATATGATTCAATATTTGAAAACCTTTTGAATAGCTTTACTTACAACATGTTTTTCATTTTCTATTGCAAAATAAAACTTCTTTGTTGATGCTTTCCTTTTGCTACACAAAAAACAGAGTCTATAATTAATTAAATTTGTTATTTTCGTTGTTTCCATTGTTGTAAAGTATGTGTGTGTACATGTTTGTGCAGTTTTCAATGCACCCTGTAGCATCTCTAAAAACTTGAAAGCAAACCTTTTAAAAGAAGAATTACGCTATTAGAATAATTACGTCTGTTATATCAACCCTTAAGGCATAAAAAGTTTTCATCAGTCTGTAATTTAGTAAAAGATTTACTCCACATACACTGCAGGGCTTTAAGAGACAAACACATACTCGTACACAGAAACAAGTACACTCACATGAAAGCTTCTATTTATTTTGTATTTGTCTACATCCCTGAATATGCATTTAATTCTGACTTTTTTAAGCTGCTAATAATGGTGACTCGGTTTTGACTCGCATCTCATTTTTTTTTCAACTTCTATACTTTTATTTAACGAAACTGTTTAAAATATACAATGTAAACGTTGTAAAATAAAAAAAAAATAGTCAAAATAATTAGAAAAGAATAGAACGTACAAAAAATGTTACAAACATTTCTATGGCGCTTAAAAGCATTTTTAGTTCGTTTTTAATGAGTTTTAAAAACTGGCAAAATTTTTTATTATTTTATTAAAGTAAAGTGTCAGGCAACTGTTATAAATAAAATAAATACTTACATACGAGTACATATACACTTAAAATTGAAAACACCTAAAAATAATTAATGCTTAAAATTGAAATAAATAATTTTACAATAAATAAATGAACTTTATTATCTTTAATATTTAATTATTTGATCTTGTTTTGGTAAATATTTCTTATTTTTGCAGCAAAAGATCGTTTTATGTTATATAAAAAATTTAACAATATTTATTTTACTGTTAAATTTTTTATATAACATAAAACGATCTTTTGCTGCAAAAATAAGAAATATGAACTTTATTATTTTAATATTTCTAATATCATATGATGATGGGTTGGTATCATTCGTCTAGCTCGAGTTCAATCCTGGCTAATGCCAAGAAATATTTTTATTTTATAATTATAACAATAAATGCCGCGATCAATAACTCTGATCAAAGAAGACAGGAAAAAATAATTGAACATTGATACATACATTTTAATATTACATGATGTTGTTCGTCAGGTTATGAGTTTAAACCCACTTTCAGCCAAAAAAAACTTTTTATTTTTATTATAACAATAATTTCCGTGATCAATAACTCCTGATCAAAGAAGACGGAAAAAATAATTGAATACTAAAGCTGGAAGATTTGAACTCATTACCTGACATATATCATTGTGCAAATAAATTGATATGAAAAAAAATCACGTTCAGATAACAGAAGAGAAAAACTTTCAGTTATTTGGACAATAGTACACTATTGGCTTTGCTTGCAACTAGCGGTGGGCGAAAAATATTGATATATCCAAGTATTGATATTCAAGAAAACAAAATCGCTAAATGTAGCCGATATTCAAAAACCCTATATATTGATACGTTAACATTTATTTAAGGCAATTTTTTGTGATGTGTCAAAGATCTCATTGCATTTTATCTATTTCCATTTTGAAACTACTCGTAAATCGAAAAAAGGGGATTTTACCATACTTTAAGACAGTCAGGGATGAGCATTGTTTTTTTTTTATTTTTAACAAACACTCAAAAACTGCGAAGCTTTTTTGCTTATTTGCAGTAACACCCAGGGTCTGTGGCAGGAACCTGCGACCTCGAGACTGTTGGGACATGCATTGGAAATACATGTCTATATATATATATATATATATATATATATATATATATATATATATATATATATATATATATATATATATATATATATATATATATATATATATATATATATATATATATATATATATATATATATATATATATATATATATATATATATATATATATATATATATATATATATATATATATATATATATATATATATATATATATATATATACTATCATATCACTGTTGGCTGTTGGCTTACAATTTGTAGAATACCAGCCGCATAATGCTAATGGTAGTTAAAAATTTTTTCACATACACCCATAACGAAGACGTTTTCACAAACGCTTGTGTACCTCTAATGATAACTGGTGGAGTCTGTCAGAAATGAACACCATCCCTCGTATAATATTTTGATTACTCTTAAGATCTTTTATAGTCCGATTAAAAACTTCAGAGTCTCTTTTTTAGGCATCGTACATTCCGCAAAGCAACAACTCCCATTGTTATACGAGTAGCAATAGCCCACGCATTATTGCTCTTGGTAATATTACAAAAGGGTGTTTGTATTGTGTGCATATAAATAAAGAAATTAAATAATTGCATACTTGAGCAAAATGTTTGTCCGATTTCCAAAATTTTATTACCACACACTTTCCAATAGTACAAAGAATTACGCTAAATTCTTTTAAGCGAAGAAAGAAGGTTTATAGGTTCAGAAACGGCGGAGTTTTATTCAAAAATCTTTTTTTCGGATAGACATTTCGTTCAAAAATATTTGATAGGACACTAGTGTCAACAGTAGTTTTGAAGCAAAAAAATAACTTTAAAAATCAATTTCCAAATAGTGTAGCTATTCAGAAATTTTGTTGTTGGGGTGGGCTTTTTGTCTGTCTGATATCCAACAAGAAATAATATTGGAAATCGCTGCATAAACGGCGGCTTTGCTCAAAAACAAATTTTTGGGTGGAAATTTTGTCTGTCCGATGTTCAAAATTCTGCCAAAAGAAAAAATATTTTTCAAAATCAATTCATAAATGGCGAAGTTATTTAAACATGTAACCCCCGACCGCTCGCCTTTTAACCCTAAGGTGATGACTTTCAATCCAAAATCTATTCTAAGTTGATTCCCGAATTTAAAAATATCTTCATGCCGCATTGCATATAAAGCAGCGCATATGTTTAGGCGTTATAAGGTAACAGACAGAGTTATTTTGAAATTTATTCTATTAGCAAGAAGTACGGATAGTAAAGATATTATATTCTTGCTATAGATAACGCTGTACGTTTACCTTGAGTGCATTGGAATCCGCCCGTCGCGCAGCAAATATACTGAAGAAATTGCTTTCATCGTATAACCCGTCTAAAGCCAATAGCTGTTTGTATAGAACAGAATTGTAACTTGCAGCAGAATACTAAGGAATGCAATAACATATTTATATTCATATATGTATATGCATGTATGTGTGTGTACGTACTTTAAAGTACTATAGTAAAAGTAATGAAAGGAATATTTTAATTCCATATTCTGCACACATTTAATATGATGATGGTGATGATGATGGAAAACATGACAACGCATAATAAATTTTTGCATCCTGTTTCATGTTACTGAAATAAATTCAAGGAATTTCAATTTTCTTTTATGCAAAAAAAAAAAAAATGGAACACAGAAAATAGAAAACATTAGATAAACTGTTACCGTTTAAATATAATAAAAATTCAGAATGAAATAACAGACACACAAGATATCTATATTGCACTGAAAAAAATATTTAAAATTTGCTAAGAGGAATCGAGGATTAAGTTCCAGCTTCAATGGAACAGTTCTAGCTTCAATGGAACAGTTTTACAAATTCTATTGACTGGTTTGTTTTATTTAGTAATGTTTGCATAAGACAAATAACATACAGGTTGGCAGGCGAATCAAGCTGTAATAATATATTTAAATAGCGCTAGGTATTTAATTTTTATTTATATATTTTTTGAGATATTGTAACTACACTTCGCTTTTATTACAGCCTGTTTATAAAACACGACTCGTCCATAAAAAAAAACACTGCCAGTCGTTAACAGCACTACTGAGAGGATTGGATGCCAGTGGAAAGTGGGCTTTGTAGATATTTATTTCTTCGGGATTTTTACTTATGTGCAATTTCTAAATCTTGCTACAACCAAATGCTTAAGAAATCGTCGTTAGTGCAGCTCTGGTGAAAATACACCTTCAACATCTTTAAATAATTACACGATTTGTTAGCCGAGCGTATCCTTTTAATAGAAGAACTCATACTTCCACTAAAAATAATTTACTCAACAGCCCAACTCACAATCTTGTACATTTGGGGTCGTAAAAACAGAGTCGCCTTTAACGCTCGTAAGACCCAAGCTGTTTATAACATACAAACATACGACCGCAAATGCTGCTTCATCTATATTCGTGGATGGTATAAATATTGAGGAATTGGATGCTCTTGATGTTCTTGGAATGAAAATACAGTGTGATATTCGCTGGAATGATCACATTTTTCACGTCTCTAAAGAAGCATTCAAGTGGTTTTTGAAACGGTGTAAGATGTACTTGAAACGGTGTAAGATGTACTTCACTAAATCCGACCTCCTTACTATTTATACCACCTACATTCGACCGAAAATGTAATACAACTCTCATGTTTGGGCCGGTGCCTCAAAGTCTATTTTGGGGTTACTTGACCATGTGCAGGAATGGGCGAAGAAGCTCATCGGTGACAGTAGGGTATCCAACTCTATTGATTCACTGGAGCATCGACGCACTGTGTGGTGCGTTACTCTGTTCTATCGTTACTACAATGGATTTTGCTCTGACGAGAATAGGGATCTTGTTCCCTTAACTCGCACATTTTTACGTAACACGCATTTATCGTCCAGAGCTCATCCGTTCGTGGTTGATTGCCCAGGGAATCGGACTATGCATTACAGAGAGAATTTGTTTTTCAGCCGTACGCTTCGTCTATGGAATAAGTTGGCTGCAGACGTGTTTCCTGTCTGTTATAACGTTGGAAAGTCAAAGTCAAATGTTCACAAACACTACTCCCTCTTTCCCCCTCCTCATAACCTATTTTCCTAGTTCCGGTACAATGCACTGCATATGTAGGGGTCATCCCCTGAGTACTGGTCCAAGATAACAAAAAAAAATCAGATTGTATATTTCTGTATTTTGGATGTGTTTTGTTACTGTACAGTAAAAATATATTCCACGATATTGGAAATGCAATGATGCAATGCCCTCCGCACAAGGTGGTGTATATATTTATTGTGCAACTGATTGTACCTAGTTAAACACATGAGTATATATTTGACAGAAGAAATTGTATCAAAACCAAGGACGCCGCTCACAACTTTCCGTGTATTAATAGTTGCAAGTTATAAAATAAGCAGAATGCTGATGATGCATAAATTTTCTTGCCTAAACATTTTTTCGTTCTGCTCAGTCAGGCATTTGCGTACAATAAGTAGTTTTTTTTTTATCATGTTTTTTCCCATAGTTTTCCAACTTCTGCCAATTTCTTTTAGTTTCCTTTTTATGACTATTACAAGCGCACGCACACACGTAAGCACATTCGTTTTTTAAAATTATTGTTTCGAATTGTGCTAGATAAAAGTGCATTATGTAGTAATAAATACTTGTACATGAATGTACTTGCAGTTGTTAAATTGAAACTGAAATAATTTATTCATTGCTGCAATTCGGCTGTTAATGGCATGACTAAGAATTTCAATATAAATTCATACACATATTCATGCACACATACATGTGTATGTGTGAGTTCGTGATGGTTATGAGCTGAGTATATGTGTGTCTGTTATTGTTGGAGAAAATATCAAAAGACATCAGAAGAATTAAAAAATCAATTTCGATAGTGTTTCATTTCGACGTGGCACATAATAGAAACACTTAAAATGATGTCTAAGCAAATTTTGTTAATAGAGTTTCTTTTTAAAAACGTTGCATAATATTTATGAAAACATATATTTACCAGTAATACTCTTAAATAAATGAATTAATAATCTGTTGCATATTTTTCAAAAGTAACTTTAAATTTAACGGCAACGAATTGTGGGAAGTGTTTTTAAGTTAACACTTCATCTGCTATCAAATGTCTTATAGCATGTTCACACGAAGGCTTATATTCAAGGTTCGCTCTCTCATTCGTGATTCGCGGCCCAATCTTGATTGAGCCAACATGATTCGCCATACAAAATTTTGAGAGCGTCCCTACTTGGTTCATTTTGATTCTTGTTGCGAACCATCGAACTACGATCATCTCCAAATTTGATAATAAATTATCGCTAGTTTATCTGAACTAGCTCTCAAAAAAATTTCAGCAGCGGAGAAACCGATAATTAATGTGTGTAAAATCAAAATAAACACATGGAACATATACGAGTAAAAATTGGACAATACTTAAACATTTAAATAAAAATAAGAAAAAAAAGAATTGGTGAAACGTTTGTAGAAAATATGTAAACATCAATGTGAAGCAATAAACACCTAGTTTTTTTATTTTTTTTATTATGGACCAGTACTCAGGGGATAGTCCCTACATAAGCAGTGCATTGTACTGGAACTAGGAAAATAGATTGTGAGAAAGAGTAAAGGGAGAGTAATGTTTGTTAACTTAACACACGGAACGACCAAAACAAACATTATCACAGCATTTAAAATGTTGAAATTAAATTAGTTAAAACTGATCAGTGCCCAGTGTACATAACTTCGACACTGCTCAGACTAACGAAACTTAGTTCAACACCGCGCACACCGTAGGATAATAAAATACATAGGAGGAACATAAAAAGAAATTAATAATAACAAATAGAGAAAAAATATTATAAAAAAAAGAAAACACAGAACCAAGTGTTTCATATTACCGTCTGAACATGGTATTAGTACCTACATCGATTATTTATTACTAGAATTCTGTCACGTGATTTTTAAAGCCATATTTTCTATATCAGCTTGTTTTATTTCCTCTGATTTATCGCTCATTTAAAAAAAAAACGTAATTTAGTAAAGTTCTTTTCAAGTGATAGGTCTCTCAAGCTCGATAATTTAACTAGTTTAAATAAACCAGCCTAATTTGATCAAGTAAGTTTATTGTACGAAAAAAAGGAAAAGTTATAAATCTATGTTTTAAATCTCTTTATCAATAGGGCCATTCATTTTGTAAAACCAGAAGTTTATTAAATACCCAAAACAACTGCATACATAAGTTTAAAACACAAATGCAAGTATTAAAGCCCGTGCTAAAATTCGCCCCAAAGAAATGGAGACCACAGTAACACAGAAAGAAATAGATGAGATTTTTTTTCAATCAAGTTGTGTTATTAATAAAAAACCGTCGGTTTAATCAAATTTGTATTGACACAATTAAATTATTATTAATATTGAATTTTTTGAAACATCTCTTAATAAAATACAATTAATAAAAAGTTTTCCGAATTACTGATTATTATTCAATCAAATTTGTATTGACTCAATTAAATTATTATTAATATTGAATTTTTTGAAACATCTCTTAATAAAATACAATTAATAAAAAGTTTTCCGAATTACTGATTCTTATTCAATAAATAAATTTCAAAGGTTGTCACACAATAGCGAAGAGTTTTTGATTCTTTAACAATTGTTTTTGTTAAGTATACTTTGCAGATTTTACACATTAACAACAATTTTTTTCAACTCAATAATTTTTGCCTTTAAGTGAAAAAGCTACTTCTGCTTTACAATTTGAAGTATCAATCCGGCAAAAAATCCTTTTCACAGGAAATTTGATAAAAAATAGTGCAGTTTTTTTATCAATATGGCATCTATTTTTTTCTGTGTAACACTAACCAAGCGATCTGGTTTTGGGTTATTTATATCCCACGATGGAGAAAAAAGGAAAAGCCAGACAGTTACCCAGGTGCTCCTGAAAACCTAATCATAAAGTTTTATTATTATTATTAAAGTCCATGTTATTTCTGGTAAATTTTATTCGTAACATATAATTCTAAAAATTACAAAAAATAACCGTTATTTAAATATTTTCCAAAAAGTATTTACTTATTCATCAATAACTAACTATCTTGTCCCCTTTAAAGTAATAATACACTTATGGCAGCGTTTCTTCCAATCCTCAAAACCCTTCTGAAACGTGTTTTTTGGTATCGTCAACAGTTCCTGTTTCGATTTTTCTTTTGAGTCCTCAATCGTAGCAAAACACTTTATTTTCATCGGAGTCTTCAGTTTTGGCAAGAGAAAAAACTCAGCGGCTGTCAAGTCCGCTGAATACGGTGGTTGAGGAATGTTAACGGTTTTGTCTTTGGCCAAAAACTTACGCTCAAGCATCGATGTGTGAGCTGGTTCGTTGTCATGGTGCAAAATCCATGATTGCTTTTTCCACAATTCTGTGAGTTTCTGACGAAGTAATTTGCACAAAAGGCGCATAACTTCAAGTTAGCAAGAACCCATGATACACCACGCCATTGCAGTGGAAGGAAATAGTGAGCAAAACCTTAACATTTGACCGAACTTGACGTGCTTGGGCTTTGGTTTCAATGTCATAGCCATACACCCACGATTCGTCACCAGTTATGACCTTTTTGCGACTTTTTTTTAGTAAATTTAGTAAAAAATCGAAAAGCGCACCAAAACACGACCAAGCTTTTTATCTATCAAAAACAAACTGACAATTCGAAAGGGCTGATATTACCAATATATATAATAAACATGTGTACCAACATACGAGTAACAGAAAAAACTGCGATAATCGAACTCACGAAACTCACGAAATTTGAAGAAAACGGTTATTTTTTGTTCCTCTACTACTCTAGAGCTACTCTAATCATCAGTAGACTTTGGAAATTTTTGAAAGATGTTCTCAAATATTCAACTTTATATCCCAACAATCTAAATAAATTGTTGAGAATTTAAAAAGAAAAGTGTTTAATAATACCTGTCAAAACAGAAAAAACAAGCTGTTTCACACATCTCTACTTTATTTTACACCTTTCAAACATATGGACAAGCATTGGTTGCTACGATTTGCTTTTTTGAAAGTATCAAAAAGCAGGGGACCGAAAATTCAACCAACTGAGTTTTATTCTGTATATTAGCTTCTAATATTGATACCAATCAATAATTATATTTTGATTGGTATCATTATTAGAAGCTAATATAGCGAATAAAACTCAATTGCTTTAATTAATAAATACATAAAATACTTAAGTAAATATTTTTACACCTTTTATTTTCACACCTTCAATTTCTACGGTTTTTTTTTACTTTTCTATGATTAGTTTGGCTTTACATTAATACATTAGAGTTATTTTTATATTTGTTTGCTTAGAGGACAACTTACATGACAATGTCGCTCATTTTATCGCACACATCCGTTGATAGAGAACAACTAAAGAACAAGCATGACAATGTCACGCATGTTGTTGTAGATATGTGTTGATACAAACCTATATCGCTTATATTATTATATTGATGATATAAGCGGCATGATATGATATCGGCCACTCTCGGTTGAGAAGAAGCTTTACCGTTGCCACCATCATATCGTTCAATAAGTGATTTTATTGATATAGCTCCCGCATAATAAACCTTTTTGTCTAGCATTGGCTGGACTTTAGTAAAAAGCACATTATAATTTTTGTTTTGTTTTTGTAATTAGTATTCGGATTTGAATCCTTATTGTTAGTTCATTTTGAAGATTCAATAAATAAAAAAGGCTTTAAAAAATGATATGATATGATATAGCTTCTAATAAAATACCGCGTATATTATCGTATATAAGCTTACACGAAAATGTCGATCATGTTTTCGTGGAGAGACTTTGAAGAAGGACAAATGACAAGACATTGTGGTTCATGTTGTCGTTTATAAACTGATAGAAAAGACAGTACACTAGGAGATGGCGACCGTTTCGAGCATCTTTTTTTTTAACTGCCATCCTCAATATTTTGAGTGTCGAGCAGAAATCGTAAAAAGAATTTTAATAAACACTTTTAATTTAATGATTGAACAGAGGGTTGGTTGGATTGACATCTTTTCGATTATTTTCAAACTATTCTCAGTAAAATGGGCTTGAAGTTATTACTTTTAATACTTTTTGATCTGTTCTTTCAATTTGCCAATATAAACTCCTATGTTTTTCGCAAGGCGAATTTATAACAGGTAAATGCATATAAACTTAAAAAAGTATTCAAAAACTATAATGAAAAAATAAAAAAAATTATTTCGTGAAACTTAAAAGCTGTCTCAGCTAAGCTTGGAAAAATGAAAATGGCTTTGCCTAGCTCCCAAGCTACATAAAAAAATTGTTTAAAAAAAGTTATTTGTTTTTTCAAGTTTCTTTTAATTATTTCACTGACATTCGGCAATGATAAAAACACGATAAAATCTGTCATAAATTCGCCTTGATTTTTTCAGAGCAGCAGTTTGTAAAAAGTTTAGCTGAATATAAAATCAATTCTTGTTGTTAAAATTTTTCTATTCTTTCTGTTGTAACGCTTTAGAGTTGATGCAATTTTGACAAACATATACACATACACACTTTCTCTTCCTCTTCTTCACCTTGCCTTTTAAGTCCTTAGGTGTATGACCATAGTGCTAGTAAAACATTTTAGCATGTTTAAGTTTGTGAGTGTGTAAGGATGCTTGCCTTCGTTTGGAATAATAAAGGATCCTTTTAGTAATTGTACATCCAGGGCTCAGTTTTAAAACAACAATGTAACTATTTATGTGTATTGGTAATAAAAACCGCATACCACTTCAAAGCAATTTTAAAAATTTTGCGCTGCCTAAACCATAAGCCGCATTGTTAAGCTGCAAGTGGCTGGGTTGACTGACTTAATGACTGAATGACTGAATAAACGGCAATAAAAGCGATGTAAGCACAGCACTAATGCAAACACGAATAGAAACAAAACCATAACCTCCACCCGTGGCAAACCACCATGCAGGGGGGCAAGTCATCACATCTGCTACAGATTTTTTTGCCTTATATACGAGTGCATACCCGTTTATTCAATGGTTAAGGAGTTCCGTGCTCAAGAAAATTTTTATTAAAAATTATTATTATAAAATATATTTATTTTTTTGTTTATTTTTATTTTTGTTTTAAGCCTAAACTTTGTCTTTTTATAAACAACTCAATATGAGGAGGAAAATTGCTGGCTCTCTAATTTTGTTATACATTTTTCAAATTTTATTATACATATATATTTATTTGTATTGTTTAGCTGTGTTTGCGTAATTTATGTAAAATTTAAACTGAAAATTTTAAGGAAAACATTGTATGTTCTATATTTTAGAAAATTGAGGTTATCTAAAAAAATATTTCAATCCGTACTTAGTTCAAGCCTGGGCATAATCCCAGATAGGAAACTCACAAGAGGACTGCCATAAAACTACTAGGTCCTAAGGCTTGAGCCTTAGGACCTTGGGTAAGACCCACTATACTATATGGAGTTCTAGTATGGTAGGGAAAAATCAAACAGGTAATTGCGCTATCAAGACTTAGTAAGGTACAGAAATTTGCATGCCTATGTATCACAAGGACGATGAGAAAGAATCACACCAACGACAGCTATGGAAGCTGTTTTGAATCTAATAATGCTTAACGTGGCTATTCCTTTCAGGCAAAAGAGAAAAACTAAAGGGCAGGTAACCTTATTGGCTATCTTGCAATCCTAAAGGGTATCAGAGGCCTAATTGATGTGTCTCAAACAAGTGAGCCCACAGATCTAACTCATTCCTTTACCAAGAAGTTCTGGATCATCTTCCCAATAAGGGAAGACTGGTGCACGAAATCAAGTTGGATGCGGGATGGTTCACAAAAGTAGTACACGGATGTATCCAAAACGCTCCAAGGAGTTGGAAACGAGAAGAGTGCCGCTCAGAACATGCAGAAATATAACACTCAGTCCAAAGCGGAACTATACGCAATAAGGTTTATATTCCTTCCGATAAGAGACTCAAGGGAGTGTGATTAAAATACTCTCGGATAGTCAACCAGTCCTAGAAGCCCTAAGCATTTGTTTTCTTACATCCAGGTTAATACTGAAATGTCACAACAGGATAAATGACCTGGCAAGCCAAAACCAGGTTATTTAGATCGGGGTGGCATGACTTTAGGGGTATTATGGCAGTGAAATGGCAGACATCTATGCCAAAAATGGAGCAGAAGAGACTTTTAACGGCCCCACTATTACATTTGGCTTCAACAAGAGTCTCCTCATAGTGGAGTCTATCGTGGAGAAACATTGGAATGAGATAGCTGACCAAAACATTGCAAGAAACTTTTTTGCTTTGATGCAAAGAGAGCCGAATGTGTTGTAAAACTGGAAACGAAAAGCCTCAGAATACTTGCGTTTACAGATCATTATACCTGCTTTAAGCAACTGAACAGGATGGGTATTTTCTTTACAGATATTTGAAGAGTCTGCGGTGAGGAAGAGGAGTCAATGAAACATTTGACACAGGACAATGGGATGGAATTCAGGCTGCTACAAGTGCATACGTTGAGTGAACAGCACTTGCCATTACATTAGCGGTTTCTTGACATACTCAACACGTGGAGGAGCAGGGGCAAGCACAATAGGTCAACAATAGTCGCAGTGGCTGTTGAAGACCACATCCCATTCAAATAATAATAGATCAAGCCTAACTTGTGCCAAAAGTACGGTAAGTGCTGATATTATTATATTCAAGCACTCAATTCTTAGTCTTAGCCGTACAATACTTAATCCTGATGCTCTAAATAAGCCGAAAATTACATTAATTTGGCAAATATGGACATATAACAAATTTTAAAATGCGCTGGATTCAAAAATTTTGTACATGATGCAATACCGGGCCTGTATTTGGAACAAAGGAAAGAGAGATTGATTTGAAAATAAAAACTGAGATGTACAAAATCTTAAAATGCACTTGTGTAAAGAATTTTGAATTGATGATATGCGAGCTAGAATGAAACCGAAAAGAAGGTTTAATTATACTCACATATTATTCTCATAATACCTTTTATTCACATCTATCAGCAATTCATGAAATGCAACTTTGAAATTTCAAAACGCGAATCAACTTTTTTAAGCTTTATAAGTTTTTCATTAAATTCTATAAAAAGATAATTTGTAGCACACACAATTTTGGAAAGCACCAAAGCAGTGCGAAATGCATCGAGTTGGCAGCACTGACCATATGTATGTATTTGTGTCTTTGCTTTGGTGCTTTTTATTCAGTTTAAAAATTCTACGATTGATTCAAAACTTTTTTCTTGACTCAAGAATTTTATGCTTATCTTAAGGGGACGCAGTATTGGTTTTTTTAACAATTATTTTTTGGCTCGTTTTAAATAGTGCACGAGGTTTTTCTTTCTTCGATTTCGATCAAATATTCCTGCAAATAAAATTGAGCAAATAAATCGAAATAAGGATTTTCAAAAGCATTAAGTCAGAAAATTATACTTGCCTGAACCACCTATTTTGACATTTATGTCATTTATTACAAAGTGTATTAACATTAGTGAATAAAAGCCTTTCTAACGCCCTATTCATTCACGAATTTGAATGTTAAGCGGCCCATACACGTTTCAATTCAATTGTGAATTGGATCTTTCAACTGAATTGATTATTGCCCACACTCTTCATAAACTGAATTGAAAGATTCTCATTCAACTATTAAATTCAATGAAATTATAGGCAATTTTAAAAAAATATAACGTTTTCTTTGCAAAAACACTACAAATATAAATTTTGAGACCAGATCAAGAGACTCGAACACACACAACACAATCGAATTGAAAGACTTGCTAGGCAACTTGCAAAAATCGAAACATTTTAATTTTTCTTCAACCAACTCGATAACTGTCAAACTAATCAACTGACAATGCCATACACGCTTTGATTTGGACAACAACCGGCTCAGTTGTCAGCTGAGTTGAAACGTGTATGGGGTGCTTTATACATATATGTACAAAAAGCTAGGTGTCTGTCAGCTTAGTATTCAATTATTGTTTTCTGTCTTTTTTGGACGAAAGTTATTGATCCCGACAATAATTGTTATAATAAAAAATTCTTCTTGGCTGTATCTTGTAGCGATTTTCTGTAGCCAAATTCCGTAACAATGAATTTTGAAATGTTCACCAATTTCAGTGTTTACTTTTGATTTTTGTGCCCTCTATGGTGAGAATGAATAATTTTCACAGTTATAGTGAACACTTAAGAAATACTTTTTTCATTCAAAAACCCGGAGTGAGTTTTTGTATTTTGCAAAATATTTCGATATTCGATGTAAATTAAAATTTCTTTTAAACAGCTTGTGTAATAAAACTAGATTTGATAATTCAGCCTGTACCAGCACGTTCAGCGCAATAATATGCTTGATTTTTATAGAATCGCTATTTCATTCGATCGCTTTTTCTATCGATGCAGAATACAGTTCTAGGACTTTTGTGAAATTTTCCTTAATGTAGCTTACAGCTACATGCATACGAGAATTTATGCAAAAAATAATAATAATCCTGGATATAGTTTACAGAAAATATTATAGAAAAAATAAAATCAACAAAAGTTTTGTCTTTCATATACATAAATATCAAACAATTAACATTGGATACCATATTTTGTTGTTGTTAAAAAAAATAGATGTTTTCGATCAATAATTATTTTTACTAAATTTTTGTTTGCATACACTAATTCCTTTACAGGTCCGCATTCAAACAATTTATTAATTGATTCAACAAATTTTGTTATTAAACACGAAAAAAAAAATTTTTTCTGTGTTGTTGAAGAATGTAACTACCTTTATTCAATAAAAATTTTAGCAAAGTTTTCTTTGAATCTACGAATTCCTTTACATACTGTACGTATTCAAAAAATTTATTAACTAGTTCAGCGAGTTTCTATGTTCAATATGGAAAAATTGATTTCTTCAAATCTACCATATTCCATTAAGGGTAAATTCTTCAAACGTATCAAAGCGAAATCAGCTCGCTCGAGATTTCAAGCCACATCTAGTAGATTTTGAGAAGATTTGGCATACAAAATGATACATACTTTATGAGTAGATTTTGACGAAATCTTCTGAAATCTAATCGTACCAAGCGATGCAGCTGTGATTTTGTTCAAAAAGTACGATGTAATGATCGTCAAGCTTGCGGTCTCTTTTATAAAAATTTTTTAAAAAAATGTTTATTTAATTCAATATTTCGTCTTCCTTCCGAAGACTTCTTCAGGAATTTTTTTTTTTAATTTTGTTTATAAAATTATTTAAAATGAAATTATAAACAAAATTTAAAAAAAAAAAAAAAAATCTTGAAGAAGTCTTCCGAAGGAAGACGAAATATTGAATTAAATAAACAATTTTTTAAAAAAATTTTATAAAAAAGACCTCAAGCTTGACGATCATTACATCTTAATTTAAGAAAAAGGTCGAAAAATTGGGATAAAAAAAAAAGTTCAAAAAGTACTTAAAAGTACTACGCTGCAACAAAAATATACACTTTAATGTGGTGTATTCAGTCTCCCCTAAAATTGTTTTGTCAAAGCCCCATGCGTAAATTATTTTTGTGATAATGAAATCTTGCTAGATGTCAAAAAACCTTTGGTGTAAACAATATAGATTTCGTCGTATATTTTAATTCAAATCTACTAAATTTTCAAATCTACTAGATTTTGATGTAGTATTACACTCTATACTCGAAACGGTATTTTGTTCCAAAGGATCATCTAAGTTGAATTTTATTGTCTGCAAATAGATTTCACAAATCCAATGATTTCTTTTTGTGTCATATATGGACGTTTCAGGCTATTGTTAATAACATTACTCAAAAAGGTCTTAGATGGTTTAATGATATTTCACCCGACGTTACCGTAAAAGTCTAAACACATTTCTTGCGACTGTCAAAAAGTCTAACGTAAATTAGATTTTGCATTCACACCATCACACTTGATACAAACCAACATAGATGTGCCATCATAAAACTTTTCATGGCGGCAGGTGCGCTATTCGTCGTAGGCGATAGACGTGCCGGCGCGTGAAATTCTTCAACAGTTAAAATAATAATTATGTATAACACATCCAAATTCAATAGCACAAACATATTTTATGTTCTAAATATAGCATGAGCAAAATACATTTATAAATGACAGCTGAATTCCAAATTTCGAGCTTTTTTATAACGACAGAAAATACTATCAGTGACGGCACCCCATCGGCTACGAAATAGCTGACTACTAAATTTTTAATTAGCTGGTTTGCTAAAAAACACAACCCTGATCCAATGTAAAGTATTATCGTTTTGAAAAGTTTCAAAAAACAAAAAAGTCGTATGGGATGGCAAATTTTTATCGTATTATTTTTCGTATGTATGACGGATTACATTCAGACTATCAGACTTGCACGTATTATTTGAATTTTTGACAAGTATCAATACAAAGTATAATAGTCTGAACTGGGCTTTATCAGAGGTAATCGACTTTTTGCATTTCGTCATTGAACTCTGATTTCTTCGTGCGTAAATTCAGGAAAATGTTATTTCTCATTTCACAAACTGAATGATGATGTACGAATATGGTGCTAGATTTTTATTATTTATTTAATTCTTTTTGCCTTTTATATGAATTTTAGTGATTACACAGTGGCTGTTATACATTTTATTCAAGTTATAATTTTATGAAACTTAGTTTTATTTATTAATAATTATGTGTATACAGTCCCAATTACGCATAGTCCAACAACGCCTAGAGCAATCTTCCCTTTGTGATCATTAAGATTTATTTCCCTGTCCTTTTTATACCCCTTAATTTCTTGCATGAAGACTTTATGCCATCCCTGGAGCGCAACGTATTTTAACGTTTTGATCTTACGCTGGTACTACGTTTATACGTGCAGGTTATTTGCGAATAAAAATATTGTGTAATAACAACAATTGCCGTATAAACAGTAAATAAAATTTTTATTTACGAGCAGCTACCTCACGAAAATAATTACTGATTAAAAACTTTAAAATTTGCCACTTTATTTCACAATTTCAAAGATTTCGTCGATGTGGCACACATGTCCTCATAATATAATAAAAACTACGTACAGAATCAAATATTTAAAAATTTCCATTTTTAATAATCTTTGCTTTAACTGAATTACAAAACACATTTGATTTTTTTATTTTGCTATAACAGCAAAATTTCAGTAATAAAAAGGCTTTTTAAGCTAACAATGCTACCAATTATTTATATTTTGAACATATGCCATACTAAAAAAATAAAGCTTTTCCATATATAAATTGGCGCATAAACAGTGAGTTAGTTATTTGCAAATAGTTTTTATTTTTGAATAGGCTGCGTATAAACGTGGTATGTAGTAAGTAACTTAAAGCGTTAACGTTGTGTCAATTTAAAAATTATAAAAGTTCAACAACACTTCAAAAATGTATCTATTCCGTCAACCACTAAGTCAACACCCACTACTTTGTACAGCCTCTTCGTAGAGTGCAACCTTCCTAGAGGTTGTAAATTAAGTTGAGAAATTTATTTTGAAGAATCTGTAATTTTTCTTTCCAGACCGGTAATATTACCGAATGAAATATTAGCTTAAAAATTAACATCTTGTTATGAAAACGAGTATTTGAAGGTGATGTTCTTTATTAAAGGGTAAAGTGTTCTAATAAGAATATTACAGTTGTTGATGCTCTCTATCTAAACTAGATCTAAATATTTCACATTTTTCTCTCATTTAACTTGCTTGCCGTTAGTATTTATATTCTCTTCTTTTCCTAGTAAAATATAACGCTTAGCTCAGCGTTGTCAACTCGGTGCGTTTCGCACCGTTTTTGGTGCTTTTTTAAATTTTTTGTGCGAAAAGTTCTTCAGTCGGTGCGCTGTGCATTCTTTTATTTTTAATTTACGGTACGCTTTTTTGTAGAGTACAATCAGAACACCGAGTAATAGTGTGGAAAACGTACGATACAATCTGGCTATTGTATACATACATATTCTATGAAAAAAAAAAAAAAATATTTCGGTATATAAAATTTCCTGCTTTTAAATAATAGTTTGCTATTAAACGATCAAGCTAAGTTTGTCAAATATTATAATAAACGCAGACACTGCTTTATATATATGAAGTCAAGTGAATTCTTTACTGTTTTAGAAAATTAACAAACTATTTATTATTTTATTATTCAAACCGTTTGCATTAAATTTTGATTATGATAAACTTCATTTTTTATGTATTAAAATTGTGGCAAATTTTCGTATATTTCAATAAATTCTTTAAAAGACACCCACTCTAGCCAACTGATTTTCACTTTATGAAATTTTACTGTGTTTGATAGAATTGCTATTACATGAGTTTGATGACTTGTAGTGCGATCCAGTAACTTAATGATACGATAATCGTAAATTTTTTGGACATATTTCAGTCCTAGCAGAAACGATTGTATGCTCTTGCAATATAATTTTTACGACGAATAGTCAATAAAACTAACAGCTGATTTTAGTCGACAGCAAAAACTTAAATAATTTTCCTGTTGATATATTTTTTCGTTGAAAAATAAAATAAATTTTAAAAAATTGTGCTCAATTTTCTGTACTGTCTCTGAAAAATGAATCAAAAGCTCTTAATCAAATTATAATAAAACAACAGTTGGTTTACAAAGTACTGATTGTGCCCACTTCATATACGTTAATGTCAGTTGAAACAGGAGACAGATAACGTACGATGGATTTTATGTGCCCCGGCCTTAAGGTCTTCAGCTACGCTTAACGCTTTTGAAGACAACATTACTCGAGGTATTTATGTATATACATGAGACCTTTTGAATAAACCATATCAGACGTCGTCGCATGATATCATTTTCACGCAGCAAATGCCATTGTTCTTTTAACGGAAACTAACAATTTTAAGGTCACTTTTATTTTATGTTATAAATCAAAACTCGCGATAAACCGTCCGATAAATGATTTTCTTTTGTTGTTGACGAATTTATAAAGTAATTTCGAATCCCGATTAAGGTTATGTTTTATGTTGTTTATATATATATTATTTTATGGAATTTCATGTTTAATAAATTGCATTGCAATTGCGATTTAGAATATATTATGTATTTACAAAGAAAAATGTATTTTTATAGCTCCTGTAGTTAGTTTAATTTAATTTTTTCTTATTATTTTTTTTCTTATTATTTTTTTAAACTTGGTATATTTTTAGGGTGCAAGCAGGGCCAGACGACGAGGAGACTAGTTTCTTGGATCCACATGGATCAATATAGTTTTCTAAGAGAATAAAAAACTAATTTTATAATTGTATTCATTGCTTTAAATGATAACTCATCAGGTAAAGAAAGGATAACCATCCAATTGCGTTGCTTATGTATTCGGCTATGATTAGTAATGAATATTTCTGATGAAACTAGACAATTTTTTTCACAACTTAATAATAATATCCATTTGTTTTTGAGCACGTTTCTTGGCAGAGATTAGCTTTATTTAAATACGTAATTCCATTTTTGAAACTGTTGAATTCCGTTCGCTCTTGGCATTCACCGCGTGCCTTATGATTAAAACACATATAGGCCTACAGTGGACACCAGGAGAAAAACGTATAACGAAGAAGCACTTGCACTTGGCCATAATTTACAAAATATTTTTCTAGCCAACAAAATTAATAAAATAAATTATAAATATGTATGTATTTACATGTGTAACTTTTCTTTTGCTTCAGAAATTGTGATCTGATAGCAGACATTTAGTATTGTTTTCAATACACATACATATGTACATATGTTTTTATATATGAAAATTTATTATCAAAAACCTCAATTTTGTTACGAAGTCCTTTCGGCAAAAATTACATTTAAAGGCCTTTTTTAAATTTCTATACAAATAATTATTGTTATTCTTTTAAAATCTCAAAAGTACATACATACATTCATAATATATTTTACAAAATTTTGTTGTTTTTTTTATAATCTTGTTGAAATTTTATTTTAAACATTATTTTAAATGATGTTATCGTTTTGACTTTCACGATCATACTGAGTTTATGCTCTCAAAAACTGCTGCACATAACTTCAAATTCACAAAGATCCTTTTTATTATTATTATTTCATACTCATTTTTAGACAGATTTATTTAGATGATATTTTCTAATGCTTACCTTTCGCTTTTCAAATTTAAGGGTGGTTAACGAGCAAATCACATACACTCACATCCATGCTGCACTCTTTTGGTGTAACAAATCTCACATTCTCTGATCCTTTTTGTTGAATTTGTTTAGGTAAAAAAAAAATTTTTTTTTTTTAATTATATTTTGTTCGCATTAAAACAGGGTGCGGCAGCTGCTACAAACACTTACATATTTCATCATTATTATTGTCATTGTTTGTTATTGTTTATTATTTGTTTTTAAGATTTGTCATACTTTTCTGCTATTGTTGTTGCTGGCTTGGATGTTGTTTGCATTGTTGACATTTACAAAATAATATGGAAATATTAAACAAGAGCGAACGAAACAAATCACTGCAGCTCTTTATGTTGCCAATTATTGTTAAAGATATTTATAATTGTTATACGAGTAAAGGATATAAAAAATGTAATTTCACTGAATTTGTAATCCTCAAAAAGAAAAAATCAGTAATGACACTTTTATGTATTTTTGAACTTTGCAAATGGAAAAATGCTGTCGTAAATTATTTTGTTCTGACAATGACTTAACTTGCGATATAATTCCAAATAATTTCCTTGTTAGAAAAATCTATGGCCCTTTAAGAAATATTTGAAACTTGTTTTGAACTTAAAAATAAATTATATAAAAATTAATGAAAATTTTCAAAAGGAATAGGTTCAAATTTAAGGCCGGGGCACATAGAATCCGTCGTACGTTATACGTTGCTTTTTTCAACTGGCAACTAAGTTGAAATACTTGTAGTCAAGGCAGCTTAACACAAGTTGTGGCAGAATTAGAATAAATACAACACCAAAAATCATCAACATGTATTTTGTTGGTAGGATTTACGAAAAGTTGTCAGAATTTTGTTTTTCTTTTGTATGAAAAAGCATGAAAGTTTATGAGTTTTTGACAAATTTACACAAAGGAAACGAAAGATAGCTGTGCTTATACCACTACCCTATTAAAGCTGCCTTGCTTGTAGTCTTATGAGCTTTGGCCCATTCCGTACTTCTCCGTCAACGCCAAGTACTAAAGTTGAGCAAATTTTGACTTTTAACCTGCGTTGAGAACTTTGAAACGTATCCGTTTATATTTTTTGTATATTTTGATTTAGTTTTTTGTTAGATTTTCTGTGCTGTATCTGAATAAATCAAAAGATTTTAATCAAATTAAAGTGAAATGCAGATGATTTTATGTCCGTTAACAAAGTACAGACTGTGCCAGCTTCATACTTTATGTATGTTGATGTAAGTTAAAAAAGGAGACGGAAAAAGTAAGACGGATGTTTATGTGCCCCGGTATATATGCTTTCTAAAAATATATATACAGGGTGTCCCAGAACTCAACGTTAAGCTGAAACAGAGTGACCAGATTGATTGTGACCATCATGAGAAAATCAGTAAAGTGCGAATAAAAAGCACTTGAACTAAGTAAAAACTTTTTTTTAGATTTTTCCCGCGATGTTTATAATCAATCTGTTTTGACTTGACGCCTGTTTTGACTTGACGTAGACTTCTGCGACACCCTGTGTGTATCAGGTTTGATAAAAAATTTACATTTCCTCAGAGTTAGTACACAAAATTGCATTAGCACATAAGTTCTCTGAAATCTTGCGATTTTAAACCGACCAACTAACTCGCTGTCAACTTCTAACCTTGTAGATGTTATTGCACCTGGTATATACGCCTGCAAAAAGATTATTTAACATACAAATAGCTGTAGTAGCGTTTCAATAAAACACAATTCTATAGAGAAATTCGTTTTAGGAAGATGAAAACGAAACATTCAATCGTAAATGTTTTTTTGAAACAGTTACGGTCATAAAATAACCTCTTCGGTGAAATTCCCGACCTGTTTACTTTTCTCAACCCTATCTAAAGCTGTTTGATAGTTACACTCAATAAAAACAATAAATGTTCTATCGAAAACAACAAAAGAAGAAGTAATACAAACAACTAGTACGCCATACTCGACCTCATCACAAGAGGAAAGGGATGATTGTACTCAAAACTGTCCCCTTCCCCCGCAACCAAATCCCACCAAGATCTTAGCAAATAATCTTTTTCCATGACCATAGTATTTTTACCTTATAGCTTCACTATGATATTTCCAATGTTGAATCATAATTCATATTATATTTTAAAACTAAAACAACAAAAACAAACTTAATATACATATTTCACAATTATAATAAATCAAAATAAAAGAAATTCTTTATAAATCTTACTGCCCATTCTACTATATCTAAAGAGTAAAGAAATTGTGAAATATTCAATAGCACTCTTCAACAAAAAGAAACTATTTTTTGGCTCTCTTTTATATAAGAGTAAGTGGACTATATGACTTTTAGTTCAGCTCTACTTTCAGTTTTTGCTCCATCAGATCTAATTAATGTTATCCAAAAATCAGTACTCCAATATATCTCGCCAAAACTCGAAAACGGCTTCACTGAATTGCCAGCATATTTCTCCTCTGCAAAAAATAATGCAATTTTCTAACTTTTCTTGCAAAACATCCAATGCGACTCTTACTGTGCCAGAAGTGTCACCCTCCTGCTGAAACCACTTATTCTCTACGTCTAAATTGTCAATTTTGTATCATAAAAATTTGCCAATCATCTCCTTGTAGCGACTTCCATTTATTTTTTCCATTACGATTACACAAAGGCAAAATACTTTGTTTTAAAGAGTTCGTTATGGAAAAATTCATAGATGTGAAGTTCGTAATAGTGTAGCTCTACTGTGTATGCAATATTCTGGTTTTAGGACATAGTTGAAATATATTAAATATTAAATTAATATTATATGTTTTTTATTTAAAGCCTCTGCTTCTAATTGCAAAGCTTTAAAACCACAAGTTTTCATTTTTGGACAGCTCCAATTTAAAAGAGCTCTAATTTGCAAGATGCTACTGTAGAGAGATAACATAATATTGTGGTTCATTTTTATTAACAATAAGAAGTTTTTACTTTTCAAAATTTTTATTTGTAAGACTGACGTTCTGTGGACGACAGTCTCAAATTTCTCTCTAAAGTCGATATTTTGTAGTAGTTATGTGGTTCTATTGTTTTAGCACTATAAACTCCTTTTTGATGTTTCTAACAATTTGCTCCCTTTCCAAAAACTTATTAACTGTTGAAAATGAACAACTGCGATATTGTGCTGCAGCTGATTTGCATTTAACAGATCAAAGCACATTGAAAAAGAAAATAATAATAGTTTGTCCCGTGACTCTTTTTCTTTTTGCTTTTCTTCTGTTTTTCACCCCCTGTTTATGAAATTCTCGGAGTTCGTTACTAAGGTCATTAACCATTATATTTATGCGCACATTTTTATTTACTCGTACGTGTGTGAAAACAAGAGAATTTCAAAGAGAGTAAATAATTGCTTATGAACAGATTTCGCCTGATTCTGTTCTTAAAATTCTATTCAATCACAAATGTCTATTGCATCTAGTGCTGGGGATTGCAGGCAGATCCTTTCTATTGTTTGCATTCCACATCAGCTGGTTTAAGGTCACAGAATGGGACAACAGATGCTGCCTGACAGTGTGGAAGATCGATCAAAGCGTTTTGTGGGATTTTTTATTGCTTCTGATCCCCTATTAAATGAAAAAATTAACTTAGCGCATGAAGGAACTTAACTTTTTAGAGATGTTTGGTTTAGTAAAACAACTCTATGAATAAACGGTTTGTGCTTTTACAAAAAAGAAAACTTTATGTTGTGTTCAAAGCACGTTAATTTACTTAAAATTAAAACGAGTTAACCGACGACTCCTTACAGAGTTTAACACGGAAAAAAATTGTGATTTTCGAATAATGATTTTAGTGAAGCAGACAGATGAACTGTACGTGTGCTGATATTTTAATATATCACATTGGAATATTATTTTCGGGGCTGTTAAAGCTTCCCAGCTTTCGTCTGCTCTCACTGCCTATCGGTATACAAAACTATGCTTTCTTTATATCGAAGGTGTAGAGTAAGTTGAGCAATTTTGTGCACAACATTATGAAAATTAAATTTGTGCAGCATATTAACCCGTTAACTAACCTTCATAATAGCATTTTTTGGATTTATTCTAAAAATTCGTAAAGAAAACAACCCGAAACAAAAGGAAGGACGGAGTTGAAGTGGAAATTTTGGCCACAACATGTTTCTTTATATATTATAACACACCAAAAACCAAAACTTAACACAACCGCCAAAAATCAATCAAATTCAAGATTGCCCATTAAGGGTAAATTTAGTTATTATTCACATATCTAGATCATCCCATCTCTGACGAGAAGGTTTGACAATAAAATATTTATTGTCAAACCTTCTCGTCCCCCAGCTAAAGTTTTGGTTATTATTTTTCTTGTCTTCTTCAATCAATCATTGATCACAGCAAATTTGTATTGTAAAAAATCCTTCTTTAAGAAAGGAAAAACTTGAACTCAAACCTGATATACATATGTACAAACCAAACAATTTTTAATTTAAAAAATTATAAAAAGTTCAACAAAAATTTTACAAATAAAATATTTAATTTATCATAAATAAATATAAATATTTATTGGTTTTAATTAATTTATAGAATTACCAATATTTATTCAATATATATTCATGGTTCAGCTTAAAACGCATCGATCGACTGCCGATAGACAACGAAAGAGCAAAAGTGTATATACAGGGTGTCTGGTAGCAAATTTATATATTCAAACTTAAATAAAAACATAATAATTTACACAAAGTTTTATTAAGTTCATTGAACGAGAGAATAAAAATGAGAATTTTGGCTTTTCTTTCGTTGAGTTGAACACACTGTTCAAAACGGAGCCTTGTGTTCCGCACCATACGGTGCTGTGAACTTAAACTTGAGCTGATTTCTCGAGAAATATTTTCCTTTCAAACCACAAGAGATTGGAGATTGCCATTATAAACCCTTCTTTTAAGGTAGCTCTATAAAAAAAATCCATGGGAGTTAGATCGGGCAAACTCGGTGGCAATGGGATGATCAGTCGCTATCAGTTTTGGGGTAAATTTCCTCGAAACAAATTCAACGAAGCTCTGGATGTGTGTGAAATCACTACATCCTGCTGAAACCACGTGTAAGAAGAGTACGATGGATGAGCTCACAGGTTTGGCAAAAAGAATATCCATTGCCTGGTCTCGAGAATATGAAAAAACAAAATTGGTCCAATTATCTTAAGCGTGGATAAGGCACACCAAACAGTTATCCTGAGGCAATGCAATGACTTTTGATACTTCAATCGAGGGTTGCAGGTTTTTGGAGACCAATAATAGCAGTTTTGCCCGTATAAGTGAAAAGTAGTTTCGTCGCTCAAAAAATTGGGATTTAAAATACGGAAACGCTCCAGCATCGTTTCACAAAAGTGTTTGCGTAAATCAAAGTAATTTTCTTTCAGTTCTTGAAAGATTTCAAGAAAGGAACTTCAGATCCTTTCTTAAAATTTCACGGACTTGGAAGTCCCAATGAGGCTGGGATTTTTCGTATTGAATGTCACGTACTCTGCTTTCAACCAGTTCAATGTTTTCGGGAGTCATTGAAGATTAACTGGACACTGGCCGTAGGCATTCCCCCCTGCATCCACGGACGTATTAAATTTACACTCGGTCCATTACGTATTCGCCGAATACCGAACTTGGAACAAAATATTCGACGAACATTTACGTATAAATGATTAAAACATCTTAAAAAATGTCTCCACAGCAAATACCCGATGGTCACTTTAACTCTGCGACAACTTGACTGACAAATCCGCATAATCGATAAATCCATCGGCACCATCCCCCGTCCGCAAAGTTTATTACTTTTTGAAATAATCGTATTTAAATATATAAATTTGCCACCAGACACCCTGTACAAAAGTGTATTAGTATGTTCACTTGTCGATATTGAGCAAATAATACTTAAATATTTCTTTTCAGAACGTGAGTTTTCTAGGATTTCATCATTCATAATAAAATGTTTAGCAGCTTTTATAATTACATTTTCCAAATCGATAGAATTAAACGATGCTTCATAATTTTCCAGCCTTTGTACAACTTGCATAACAAACCAAGAATTTGGATGATATTACTACTTGTAATTACAACATACATAGACATGTACTCGTATGTATACATACGAGTATATGTAATGTGTTTAAATATATTTATATTTAGAAATGAATGAGTAGTTGCATAAGGTTATTATTATAAAATAACCTCGTTATTTTGCTCAATGAACCACACAGAGGCTGCTGCCGTTTTTCTTTCTTTCGTTCATCTATTCTACTCCATTGAACTTATTATTATTATTTTTTTTTTTTAATGTAAAGTAACAAAAAATCGATGAAGCTCATGATACGAGGGATATTCGAGAATTCAGTCACAATTTGGAACATAATTTTTTTTTTTTTTTTTTTGCAAAGACAAAAAAACCAGTACATTTGGTCCAACATTTTCTCAATATAATACTACTTGTTCAGAGGCAGCAAACGCTGTACAAACAATGTGGGCAATTCACAAAATGCATATCGCTCCTTTATTGCAACATAGTCATAACGCAAAAAAGCTTGTTTCGAGAAAAACACTTTTCAAAATTTTAGTTTCCATACAAGTCTTAGAAAAATTTTTCAGAAAATATCTTCTGAAGGAAACAGTTTAAAGGTAATTTAAATAAAATTTTGCCACAATAAAAAAGGTAGTACTGTTAACAATTCTGCATTGTTAACTCGAAAAGCTCACTTTTTGAGATATGACTATGTTGCTATAAAGGAGCGATATGTGATTCAATATGAGATGAATTTAGATAGAAAATAATTAAATGGCTCGGTGGCTGAGTGGTTAAACAGCAGATCATGATACGTCATGACCCGCACAATAATCGTTTGTTTCGGTAATAACCCAAACCCAAATCTCTTACCACTCAGCCATTTTTTAAGGCCAAAATCCGGCGGTAATGAAATCTGACCTTCGGTAGCGTCATTCAGAATTTTTTCATTGCCAATATCTACCAGTTGCCGATCAAGCTGTTAATAGATTTATCCAAAACAAAGATTATTACAGCACTTGAACTTTCCAACGTTATAACAGACAGAAAAAACACGTATTCAGGCAAGTTATTCCTCGGGCGAAGCGTGCGGCTTCGTACTGCGTAGTACGATTCCCTGGGCAATCGACCACAAATGAATGAGTTTTGAACGATGCACGTGTGTTATGTATAAATTTGCTAGTTTCGGGTACAAAATCCGGTAGAATAGAGTAATGCACTTTACACTGCGTCCGTGCTCCAGTGAGTCAATAGAATTGTATACCCTACTGTCACCATCGCCCTCTCCAGCACACGGTCGAATAACCCCAAAACAGCCTTTGAGGCACCGGCCCAAACATGAGAGTTGCATTCCATTTTCGGTCGGATGCAGGTAGTATGAACAGGACGAAGATCACAGGGAGTGAATGAAGTGCATCTTACACCGTTTTAAAAAACCAAGGCACTTGAATGCTTCTTTAGAGACATGAAAAATGTGTTCAGTCCAGCAAACATCACACTGTATTTTCATCCCTTGAACATCAAGAGCATCCGTTTTCTCAATGTTTATACCATCCATGAATACAGATGAAGCAGCATTTGCGGTTGTTTGCAATGACAGCATTGGGCCTGACGAGCCTTAAAGGCGACCCTGTTTTTATGACCCCATTCGGAGACTAATAGAAGATCACTATTCAGTGATTCATTCATATTTAGCCTCTTGGCAGCGATCTCTGATAGCTAAAAGAGCACGAGTGGCAAATGCTGCTGTAATCCGCGACAGAGTGGATAGGGTAGGAAGTTTGCTAGGGAAGATCGTTGAGGAAAATAAGAAATAGGTTAGGAGAAAGAACGGAGCCTGGCGGTACCCCTGAATTAATCTTGAACTACGAAAATAGATTATTATGAGAAGGAACGAGGGAGTAGCGTTTGTGGATGTTGGACTTAAACCTATCAATAACAACACGGAAAACCCAAAACAAAGCTTATCACAGCATTTGAAATTTTGGTATTCTTGAATTTTTATTGCATGCGGCTTGCTAAATATGTTCAAGGTCATTGTGAGTGTTTGCTTAACTTTCTTTAAAGATGATGATAGTTGTAATTGCTATTTTATCTGCTGCCTCTATTAACTAACATTCTCAGTCAAAAATGCTGACAAAAAATTATATGCAGAAATTCTTACTAATTATTTCTACAATTTAATAATAAAATAATTTCTCATTTAATATTTTTGCTTTTAATCATTTAAAGCCACTTGTGTTCCTTGGAGATTTTCATCATCACAACAACTTGTATTTAAGTGGCTGAATAATTTATTAAAACATTAACCCCTATTCAGAATAAAATAAAACCCAGACATTTTATTAAAACAAAGAAACCTGCCACAGACAAACGAAAAAGTCAGTGTCTTTCATAAAAATGTGAAAAAAAAGCCAACAAGATTGAAAAGAACCCTTTATAGAAAATAAAACCGAGAGTAAAATCAAAATAAAGAATACAAATTAAAAAAAAATATATAGAAAAATATATAAAAAAAAACGGCAGCAGATATTTTAGACAAAAGATTCAAGTGCATTTTGTGTATGTATATTTTGCATGATGAGAACTTATGCAAGTATGTGTGTGAGTTTTTCATTGTTTGCAATAAACGAACATGATGGATGTACTCGTACATATGTATGTATGTATATATGTATGTTTTAGTAGCTGCTGCTACTAATTGTGATTTGTTTTTTTGTTTTTTCCTTTACATAAAATTTCACAAAACATTAAATCATTTGGTAGCAAAATGTATAAAATAAAACTAGTCAACAGAGTTTCAATAACCACAGGATATTTCTAGTAAAGCTATTTTTATATATACGTATGTATGTTTTATACATATATATACATATATCGTTTGTAGTAAAAGTTGATAGTTGCCACTGTTAAGTTTTGTGGCAATGTGTTAGTGGCAGGAATACTTTGTCCTGCTGCTCTAAGACAACAGACAAATTTATTGCATGCTTGTGTTTACATAGATTGGCAAATACGAATACATACAAACATATACATACATACATATATAACATATACATATACACTAATGAAGCTGTAAAATGAAAGTTGTAAAGTACACTCACTTTTTGTTTGTGTGCAACTTTTTCAAGCAGCAACAGCGGCAGCAGCCATAACAGCCATCTGTTTATTTAGTATTACGACCCTCATTTTTATGGCGCAGTTTGTAGTTTAATTCATTATAAATGTATATTTGTTGTACACTTTTTTTTTTTTTTTTTTTTGCTAGATTTTCCTTTTTATGACCATTTCACTCAAATACACTTGCTGATTTATTTAAGCGTGCACATAATCACGCACACAACTCACCAAAAGATCGTCACTTGATTTAAAACGTCCATTTTGTGTATGAGTATATAAGTGTGTGTGTGTGTGTGTTTGTGTGTTTTTCAATAGTTGTCATAAAATAAAAAAAAAAGAAACATAAAACTGAAACACGTACACGTATTTAGGTACTTTTACACATACATACAAACAATAAAACTTAATAGTCCTTTACTACTGAACACACACACACACACAGACAGAAAACATAAAATATATAAGAGCAGCAAACAACAGGAAAAAAAGCGAAGCAATCGTAAAATTGTATACATACATATTTGATTTTGGGTGCGGTCCTTGACTTCGTTACGACGCATGACTCTCGATGTGTTCGTGTTCGTGTTGTGGATTTTGATTTCTGTTTTTATTTTCCCGTTATATTTTCATGTACACGATGACTATTTCTGGATTGAAAATTTTCTTTTATATGCACACACACGCACCACACAAACACACCAGGCTGTCCAATTGTATGTATGTATGTATGTACAACTACATTCGTACGTGTATCCATGTAAATATAGACTCATACTTACACACACACACAAATATGCATATGTACTTACCACATACTTTACTTAAATAACATAAAAAAAGTTAATTTTTTGCTACACATTATGGACATATACACATACATATGAATGTATGTGTGCATATTTTTGTAGATTGACTGAAATTTGATTAATGCGTATTCAGAAATTATTCGCAAGTCACTTTCTTTATTGTACATCTGTACATTCACACACACGTTCTCATTCAAATTTCCGATTTATCTACGTACGTGTTAAGCCTCTTACAGCTTCTTTTTCCATTTTATTTGATTTTGATATACGAGTATATTTAAATTATTGTGCAATTTGTTTTAGATACATTTCCACATACGCACATACGGAAAAAAATCCTACAGAAAGTAACACCAAAAAAAAAAATCAAGCTCGAGTTTTTGATTGATTACAATTTGTTATGTTAACTTAAACACCTTTAAAAATTTTAACATTCCCTTTGTATTACTTTAGTTGTGTATACTTTAACTGCACATTCCATAATTTGTATCTACACACAAAAAATTATAATAAAAATAAAATCAATAAAATTTTTGTTTGAAAAAATAATTTTCCTTTTCATTCGTATCACTTTTTCTTAGCTTTCACCAAATTTCTACTTGCAGCTAAATATATAAACAAATATCGCGAATATTACATTAAGTTGTCGTTGAAAAACAGCTGCTTTCGTTCAATAATTATTTTTACATAATTTTTGTTTGAAACCCTGAATTCTATTACAGGCCAGCATTTAAATAATTAATTGATTGATGCAGCCAATGTCGTTGTGGAACATGAAAAAATATTTTTCTGAAGTATTTTCTAAAAGGTTTTTTCCTTGTCCTCACAGAAAAAGTCAGGGTAAAAATAAAATTAATGAAATTTTTGTTTGAAAGAATAATTTTCCTTTCTTAATTTTTTTCTTAAGAAGGATTTTTTACAATACAAATCTGCTGTGATCAATAATTTTGATTGAAGAAGACAAGAAAAATAATAATCAAATCTTTAGCTGGGGGACAACTAGCTGTTTCGTAGTCGCTACACTACTCATCAGCACCCACTGGGATTTGAACTCGGGACATGACGTATCATGATCTACTGCTTTAACCACTAAGCCACCGAGCATTTAATTATTTTCTATCTATATTCATCTCATATTGAATCACATATGCATTTTGTTAATTGCCCACATTGTTTGTACAGCGTTTGCTGTCTCAGAACTAGCGGTATTTATTTTATTTATTAACATACATATTTTTTGTATTTTAATATTCTCCGGACCCAGAGATGTAAATATTAATTTGTTAAATTTTTGTTGAACTTTTATAATAAATACCGCTAGTTCTGAGACAGCAAACGCTGTACAAACAATGTGGGCAATTAACAAAATGCATATGTGATTCAATATGAGATGAATATAGATAGAAAATAATTAAATGCTCGGTGGCTTAGTGGTTAAAGCAGTAGATCATGATACGTCATGTCCCGAGTTCAAATCCCAGTGGGTGCTGATGAGTAGTGTAGCGACTACGAAACAGCTAGTTGTCCCCCAGCTAAAGATTTGATTATTATTTTTCTTGTCTTCTTCAATCAAAATTATTGATCACAGCAGATTTGTATTGTAAAAAATCCTTCTTAAGAAAAAAATTAAGAAAGGAAAAACTTGAACTAAAAACCTGTTGTACATATGTACAAACCAAACAATTTTTAATTTAAAAAAATTATAAAAGTTCAACAAAAATTTAACAAAAGAATAATTTTCCTTTTCACTCGTATCACTTCTTCTTAACTTTCGCCAAATTTCTATTTTCAGGCATACACGAGTACCTATCGCTACGAGTATTATCATATTTAGTTGTGGTAGAAAAAATAGCTGTTTTCGTTTCACAATTATTTTAACATAATTTTTGTTTTAAGCCCTGAATTCTATTACAGGTCAGTCAGTATTTACATAATTAATTAACTGATCCAGCGTATTTCATTATTGAACATGAAAAAATAATTTTCTGTGTATATCTGAAGTATTATGTAAAACGTATTTTTGATGTTCTTTACAGAAAAAATTATAGTAAAAATAAATCAATAAAACTTTCGTCTGATGTGTCTACATATAGGGTGTCCCAGATTCAACGTGAGAAAAATCCCATCATGAGAAAACTCAGAAAAAAAAATCCGGAAAAAAACAAGGGCTTGTGCGAATAAAAAACATTTGAACTAAGTAAATTTTTGTTTGTTTTTTCTTCTGATTTTTCTCAAGATAATTACATTCAATCTTGTCACTCTGTTTCAGCAAGACGTTGACTCTGGGACACCTTCTATGTACACCAAAAACATAACCTTGAATATCATATTTTTTGTCGTTGTGCAAAAAGAAAAATTTTGCTTTCGGTGAACAATTATTTTTACAAAAATTTAGTTTGAATCCACGAGCTCCTTGACAAATCCATTTTCAAACAATTTTAATAATTGATTCAGTGCTATTAAATTATAACTAGTGATGTAACTAACGTACTTTTAGACTTTCCACGACAATGAGTATGTATAGTTCTATACCAATTTTTCGTTCAAGTCAAGATACAATAAATATCATTTAAAGTGGCTTTTTTAAGCTCAAGAGCTTTATTGATTTTAAATTGCTGTAATCATTGCGATATTGTGGAAGCTTGAAAATTTGGAAAACTTGTGTATGATTTGTTAACAGTAAGATTCTGAAATCTCATACCATCATGCCAAAGTCGTGTGAAATCTCGTACCATCATGCCAAAGTCGTGTAGTTCACTACACACAAAAAATTATAGTAAAAATAAAATCAACAATATTTTTGTCTGCAAAAATAATTTGTATGCATGTACATAAATATCGAAAAACTAACCTTAGATATCGCATTTTGTTGCTGTTTAAAAAATAGTTGTTTTCGATCAATAATTTTTTTTTATTAAACTTTTGTTTGAATCCACGAATTCCTTTACAGGTCAGCATTCAAACAATTTATTAATTGATTCAGCGATTTCGTTATTGAGCACGAAAAAAAAATTTTTCTGTGTAATATTAAATTTCACTAGCATTAACTAGGAATGAAACAAATCAGCCCATTTCTGAAAATTAGACAAATCTGGATTTAATTAATCATTGGCTCGCACAATGTCTCTCAAAACGCATGCACTACTCGTATTAGCTGTTAGCTCTACAAAACCGCGAGTCGATAACCAATATTTCGTATATCCAATATCTCAAACACTTGTTGTAATCTAATCTAAAAAGAGAGCACACGAGATTTTGTGTTGCGTCTTTTTACAATCCAAAGAGTTAATAGGCAGCTTGCAATGTCCCTGCAGGAAACCATATTTTCTGTTAGATTTAAATAAGATATCCATCTTATTGTTTTGTATCACTGATATTAAAAAAAAATATTTTTTGAAAAAATTTCCAAAAACTTAACATTTTCTACTAATTGGGGCCTGTTTCACGATTTCAAACGTTCGCAAACATTAAAAAGGCCAAGAAACAACACAGAAAAAATTTTTGAAATAACGAAATTCGTTGAATCAATTAATAAATTGTTTGAATGCGGACCTGTAAAGGAATTCGTGGATACAAACAAAAGTTTAGTAAAAATAATTATTTGTCGAAAACAACTATTTTTTAAACAACAACAATATACGATATCCAAGGTTATTTATTTATTCATTTTTTATATTTATGTATATTTATACAAATTATTTTTTCAGACAAAAATTTTTTTAGTTTTATTTTTACCATATTTTTTTCTGTAAAATTTGTAGCTAAAAAGAATTTATTTGTTATCAGTTGATACATTATTTGCAACGTTTTCTTACACTACGTGGCTTTTCAGCTCAGAACTGGATCGGACTCAAAACCGTGAAATAGAAACTAAAAAAAATACTAAGTAAAAAAGGAAGTAGGTCGTGGGGTTAAGCTCAGACACCCATCACATCGAAAACCCGCATTTATGACAAAAATGGAATACGCTTTTAAGGCCAAAACATTGGTTCTGATATGCTGTAAAAATTACATAACAGGCGCTTTGTCTTTCCAGCTTCCTGAGATCGAACTTTTCGAATAAAAAAAAATTTAATACTTTTCTATAATAATACAACTATTTTTACGTTTTCCAAAAGAATTTTAGTTTATCAAAAGGCAAAAGTGAAAAAAGTGTTTCATATCAGCCGGCACATGCTAAAATATCACATGAAAATAATTTTCGAAACTTTTGTCAAAAGTTATTTTATCAATATCAAATTCTTACGCTGGCAAATATTACTTTAAATAACACTGACAGGCATATGCGTCTTGTTTTGAATTTTGTAAAATGTATTTTTAATACTTCATCTCCAACTGAACGTTCCCTACGGCAAACAGCTTTTGCCTGGGCATATTCCTAACTTGGTCACACTGCCTTCTAGGCAATAGAGGGGAACAGTTCCAACATTTTTTATATCATATAAAACTCTAGGAAGTTTCAATATGAATGAGGTTATGTTGGGACCGCCGCTTCCTCCAGGGGGTTCTGCTATGCAGACTATCCTGACGCTGATTGTGATTGAGGTGCCTGCATCTTAGCTTAGATCTAAAATCTCAGGGAGGGGTTATTAGTATTCCCTGATAATTATGGTGCATGGCCGGCTTTCTGGAGTCGCCGAATAAAAAACAGTAAACATTTTTTTTAATCTGCTAAGTACATATAAAATTTTCAAGTACATAAGGGCATTTCAGACTATCGCACTTTGTATTAAGACTTGTGAAAAAATCGCCTAATACGCACAAGTGCAGGGAAAGAAAATGCCCTTACTACATTTTATTTTTTCTATTCGCTTTTAATAGTTTAAGTACGAATAACATAATAATAATTGATGATTAGGGTAGCTCCTATGAAATGTCGGCTTATAAACAGCTGGAAACAAAAAACAAGCTGTTTATAGTTTTTGATCCAATGAAAATCTTAAAACATGTATGATCGCTATGTTGCTAATTAAAAACTCTAAAAATTCTACATAGATAGGGAAAAAACTTTCTTTGAGCATAATACTACGTATGATGTTATTCTCTCTGTGAATCATATTATTATGTTATTAGATCTCTTTTTCGGCTTATTGCAAGTACGGATTCCGGATTGCATCAACATCAAAATGTTTAGAAATTAAAGTACATTTTAAGATTGGTTGAATTTAAATTTAAAAACTCACTATATTTTTAGGGTGTACCAAACCTAACGGAAGATTTGAGTTTGACGCCATTCGTGCAGGAATAGTTTGCAGCTCAAAACAGTTCGACATTGAACAGTTTAGGATTAGTATAGATGTAGCGTTACACTTCATTATGTAACGCTACAAAGTTCGTTGTATGGATTATTGAACATCAACAAATGGAAGCTGATGTTTCGAGCAAAATCATCCCAAGCGATGAAACACGTTTTCACCTTGATGGCTTTGTTAATCGCCAAACTTGCCGCTTTTGAGGCTCTGAGCACCCATATGTGTTTGCCGAAAATAAATGCATGTACAAAGCATCACTGTTTGGTGGATTTTGGTTGAACGCATAATTGGACCATACTCTCTAGAAAATGAAGCTTGTTAAGCAGTGACTACCACTGAAGCTCATCGAAAGATATTGAAGTGGCCAATATAAGGTTTCAACAAGACGGTACACATGTCATATAGCCTGTGAAATAAATCAACTACTGCATGAAACATTTCCAGATCGTGTACTATCTAGCTTCGACGACTGGCCGCCCAGATCGTGTGGTTTAACGCCATGATAATTATTTCCGTGAGGTTAAAATCATCCGTACAATAAACTATGAGACTCAATGCAATGTTGTATCAATGATGCCACATTTATGCATAATCGTTATAGAAAATTTCGACAGTCTTAAAGGCCATTTGCTTGATATGTTCTTCCAAAAATAATCCTATCTTATGCAATTGATTAAATAAGAAATCATATATTACGTTATTGTTGGGACACCCTGTATTACAACCAAAATCGCAATAACGAACTTCGAAGAATATATCCGCAAATATCGTAACAAATGCAAACACGTTATGACATAAAGAAAAGTTGGATTATGTGGGCATTTGATCCCTTATCTGAATAGTGTGTTCACCTCAATATATTAGAACAGGGTAGTATTATAATGCCAAAAATAACCTCATTTAGGAAAAGACATAATTTTGGTTTTCTAAAGACGTGGTATTGTTCAGTGAAAAAAAAATTTGATGAAACGCACTTAATTCTCTAATAAACTCAAGAAGGGGTTCGAATTAACCATACAAACTGTTAGATCGCCTAATCTTAAAGCCGTCTATAAACTTTTAAGCATTTGCATATTTTTTATCCGTTTTTGTATTTTACAGCTGTCTATAACTATGTAAGTATTTTGTAGGTGTCAACCGGTTTATCGATAAGCTTGATAACCTTGAAAAACTGCATGTGTTGAAAGGTTTTCAAGTGTACTGATGACCAGGTTGGCACCTATGAATTGTTGACATAAAGACAGCTGGAAACACGCTCTAATTTTTTATTGTGTATGAATTTTATAGCCTCAAATGTAAATCTTAATAAATGAGAAACGATCTCAGAAGAATGGTATTGTTGCTGATCTAAGCGACGGGTGAAATTTTTCTTTGTAAGAGTTCTTCAAAAATACCAGAAATAATGACATCTGAATCAACGATTCCTTTTCTGTACTTATAAGTATTTTCCATAGAACAATAAACAAAAAAACTTTTTTGATACTCGGATTTCGTTTTTTTAAGAGGCTTTACTCTTATAATTATTTTATACAAATTTAAGGAGTATTATAGTATTAAAGATAAAATGAAATTCAACAAAGCTCCATGACTTCGTACGGTAGGACACATCTGAGTGGGAAATTTTTTCTGCCGCTCAGATCAGGACAATTTAAGCAATAATGATTAAGCAAAGTCTCATAATTCCTATTACCTTAATAATTAAAATTTGAAATAAATATTTCCTTTTCTGCATCTGTAAAATAATTGCTTTTATCAAAATTTTTTAATATATTAATATTATCAAACAGACCAGAAATAGTTTTTAGAATATTACCGGTTATAAGCATGAGAAATATTTTTTGGTTATTCTATAAAAATTTGCTCAAATAAGCCCTTAATAAAAATAAAAATTTTCAAATAAAATATGCATATATGTATTTTCGTGTAGTATTGTTCAAATTAGTCACAAGAGTTTTAAGTCATATTTTTTTTTATAACATCAAGAATTATTAAAATAAATTATAATATGTAATTGCTTATATTAGGATTACAAACACATACACAAACACTACAAGCACAACACCGATTACTTTTATTTTGCATTACAACATCGATTACATACCCAGAATAATGAGAAAAAAACAACGTTTCGAACTTTTATTTTAAACGTCGTTGCATAACACACAACCACAACTTTGGATTCAGACTAACGATCGATATCAGTTCTTTATTTTTTTAATTTCATTATACATTTTTTTTAGAGTCATTATTTTTTATTTGCTTTCACCAGAAACAAAGAAACACAAATTCGCACTTTTTCACAAAGAAAAGCAATAACAGCTTATTTTTTTTATTGCAAAATTGAAAAATTTTTCAATATATTTCTATGGCACTATTAAATTCTTTTAACGATGCTTAGAGCTTTTAGAAATGGCAACATTTTTAAAATCATCATCGGCGGCCTCACGTCCTTTTTCTTTAAACTACATGCAGAAGTCCGTTTTCTATTTTCTAATTTCGATGGGAACAAAGAAAGAGCTGAAAAAAGTCTGCTTTTGTCTCGTCTCAATTGGTAGATTTTTTTTTTTTTTTTTTTTTTTTTGTTCTGACATAAAAACTGTTATTGCTTTTCTCCAGTTGTGATTTCCTTTTTCATTTTAATACGCTTTAATTTTTAATTTGGTACTTTTCTGTTTTTTTTCTTGTTTCATTTTCTTTTTTTATAGAATTGTTGGGGTTTTCTTGCACACAGATTTTTTTTTTTTCTTTTTCTGGATTATAATATAGAGAATCTGTTGTGATTGTAGGTGAAAAAAAAACGTTACTGGTGTATATGACGTCCTCGACGGCGCACAGCCGTAATATTTAAGCGCACCAAGCGCACTAGTTGACGCCTAAACGTCTACTACGAATAACGTTTGTTGTAGCGAACCCCAATTTCGGTAATTTTAAATGGCGGCACTAACACTAATATAATATTTTCACACACTGTAATGGACCAAGTACATAAACACTCTCAAACAAACTCAGGCAAAAAGCAACATTGATGCTCATAAACAGCATCCTTTTAGTATAGAAACCATTTTAAGTGTATAGGTGCTAGAGCATGTACATACATAAGCCACATACACACACACACACACACATCCAACCTCAGCCACGTAAATTGAGAACAGAACTTAAATTGTTAATTTCACTCAGAATTCTGCTTTGGGTTTGTGCACGCAGAGTCAGCTTTACAGCATCTCTATTTTTGCATTTGTATTTGTTGGTGACATAAACTTTCACTCGCACTCCCCTAACAGGCTCTGGATCTCACCAACATTTGTGCAATTACCGTTATAAATTAAACAAATGTGTACATGCACTCATCTTAACCCATCAAACATAAAATCAGATGTTTTTACAACTGTTTTCAAACTAAATTCTTACTACCTAATTTATTAAAAAAAAAAAATTAAACATTTATTTGCAAATGTCTATAAAAAATTTGTCACATAACAGTTTAATATACATAAAATATTTTTTTATATATAAGACTACCTAATATAACATATGTATGTGCACAGAAGTGATTCATATTTCATCATATAAAGGATGGTCTAACCAAAACTCACGATGTTAATTCTAAATGAAATAAAACGTTTTCAGAGAATTATATTGTTCATTGTGATAGAAGGATAGAAGGCTTCGATGGCATATTTCTAACCCGTTGTCCAAACTTTTAATGACTCTGTGTCATAATTATAAGGATTTATATGATTTACTATTTAATTAAGATTTTGTTAGCCTGTAAGGTTTTTTTTATTCCATAAGCATATTTGAAATAAATAAATAATTGAGGTTCAATGTCACTAGTGCACCAAATTATCCCATCTTTTCTTAAGTCTTAAATTATTTTTTTTTTATTTTTTATTTTTGTTTTATTTTATTTTATTTTATTTTATTTTATTTTATTTTATTTTATTTTATTTTATTTTATTTTATTTTATTTTATTTTATTTTATTTTATTTTATTTTATTTTATTTTATTTTATTTTATTTTATTTTATTTTATTTTATTTTATTTTATTTTATTTTATTTTATTTTATTTTATTTTATTTTATTTTATTTTATTTTATTTTATTTTATTTTATTTTATTTTATTTTATTTTATTTTATTTTATTTTATTTTATTTTATTTTATTTTATTTTATTTTATTTTATTTTATTTTATTTTATTTTATTTTATTTTATTTTATTTTATTTTATTTTATTTTATTTTATTTTATTTTATTTTATTTTATTTTATTTTATTTTATTTTATTTTATTTTATTTTATTTTATTTTATTTTATTTTATTTTATTTTATTTTATTTTATTTTATTTTATTTTATTTTATTTTATTTTATTTTATTTTATTTTATTTTATTTTATTTTATTTTATTTTATTTTATTTTATTTTATTTTATTTTATTTTATTTTATTTTATTTTATTTTATTTTATTTTATTTTATTTTATTTTATTTTATTTTATTTTATTTAATTTTTTATTTTTATTTTTATTTTTATTTTTATTTTTTTGTTTATTTACGTAGACTTTTTCTTTAAAATGTCCCCATTGAAAAAAGTACAACGGTGTCAAATTACATGATCGTGGCAGCTCATTGCCATTATTTCATTTCACCATTATTATCACGTTACACTAAATTGGTTTGTTGGGTTGAAGCTGTTCTCTGAAAGATTCTGAAATGCTCTTTCTCTCTTAGCATTCAACTTGTCAAATGCATTTGTATAAGTTTTAATAGTATACTTACTACAGGCGCTGTTGCTGTATTTATCTGGTTCATCTTTGATCTAAATTTCTATGGCAACCGGCTTTTTTTTAGAATTTCCGTTTTTTTGTG
This sequence comes from Thecocarcelia acutangulata, assembly GCA_914767995.1. NCBI lineage: Eukaryota > Metazoa > Arthropoda > Insecta > Diptera > Tachinidae > Thecocarcelia > Thecocarcelia acutangulata. The sequence continues at coordinate 5,130,880 of OU612097.1, forward strand.
CTTTTCATTTGTATAACTTACCCGGGCCGGTTTTAGCTTAGCCCGGGACCTGTTTGAGCATTAGTGTGTATTCTTTTTGTCTAACAATTTCGTTTAATGTCAGTTTCACTCAGTTTTGTAAAGCACAGGCACTGAGTTTTTCCATTTTTTTTTTTTCATTTTACGTGTGTGGAAGTATTGTGCTGAATTGTATGTGTCATCGAAATATTGTAAAATACATTTTCCATTCTTTATCTTAAATTTTTACTACATTGACCTTAAAATTTATAAAATTGAAAGGGAAATAAATTTCTAACAGAAATAAAACATATGTAAGTTTGGGATTAGTGAGAATTTATTTTAAATTAAGAAAAATTTTCATATTAGAATGCCAATTGAATGAATTGATGGAAAAATGATTTATTCAGTGAAAATGCACGGAAAAAATGTCCAATATTTGTTGCTTTAAATGTTTTGTTTTAAGAATTGCGACAACAAATTACGCCTTATCAACTTTTTTTATTAAACTATTCCCAGAGCAAATAAGACAATATTTTTTTTTTTTCATTTACAGCACAGCGAGAGAGGGAAAAACTATAAATAAAGGTGACTGGGCAATATATAAATAACTTCTAATAAAAAGTTATATAAATCACCACATAGTTAATACACACAATTTGGAATTTTTCATTATGAAATATATGATTTGCCAGGCTTAGAATTTGTCTGCTACACTTTTATGTTTGACAGACGCAATCTTTGTTCTCTTCATGTTTGTGCGTTACAGGCTTTCCACGTATTCTACACTTTTTTTTGAATTCCTATAAGGTTTTCGTTATATTCGAAGTATTTTTAATTAAGAATATTTTTATTACAAGAAATAAAAAATACAAGACATGAAAAATAGAATATGATTTTTTGGTTTTTGTTCATTTGGTTTTAGTTTTTGAGTTTTTCTTCAGAAGTATTTTTTACAATACAAGTTTGCTGTAATCGCTAATTTTTTATTGAAGAAGACAAGAAAAATAACAATCAAACCTAGTCGTAGAAAGTAACGTTTACTGAAATAGCGTAGCTGGACTTAGCTTAGGTTAGATAGGCAGGCCGCTGGATCCCCCGAAATATTCTAGGTTTTCCAGCTCACTTAGGTCTTAAAGGCATTCCCTTTGTGATCGCCTGACAAATGAGATAGTGAAGTGAAAAAGAGAAAAATAGACGTTATGGGAAGTACAGTGTGTGTAGAAGAGATGGATGGGCAGGGATGGGAAGTAAGGAAGAGCGAAAACCTCTTATTGTTGCGTTACGTGCTGCTGTACTAGCCATCCGCTGCTTCTTATGAAAGAGGCTAGCGTGGTCGGTTTGACCGCCACCAGACATGAAAGGCTGTTGAAGCTCCGCTCGCCTAAGTGTCTTAGACGATGATTTTCCATTGCAAGGCATGCACCGAGGAGATGAAGGCTCGTCTCCTCATCCTCCTCCTCGTCTAGGCAACTTCTACAGAAGTCGTTATGGGGTAGGCCTAGTCTCGTGGCATGGTTCCCAAACGGGCAATGTCCAGTGATGACTGCTACAGTCACTCTTAGGTGAGATCTGGGCAGTTTTAATAGCTCCCACATACTCATAGAGTTAATGTGCGGCCACAGCTTCCTTGTTATAAGGCATGTGCGCACAGTAGCTGGACTTAAGTAAACAACAAAATTATTTGTTTTAGCAAATTTGTATACTGCTTGTCAGCTCTTTGGAAAGATTTAAAATTTTAGAAAATATATCCGATTTCTAAGTGAAATAGGTTTATTTTTTAACAGCCGGTACGTCGACGTCGAAAGGACAAGTTCATTCGCACTCTAGACGAAATAAAATTGATTTGGGGTTTCTCTAACTTTATTCTATGTGAACGATGTGTCAAACTTCAAGTAAAATATATAAGTTCATGCGAACGAATAGTAGTGATATGGACAAACCCAAATTGATTCAAATGTGAGTGAATTGCTTTCTTTCGCATACATTTTCATGCGATATCGCCGAACAGGCTGTAAATTTAGACTTTAAAACTATTTTTAAATGATCTGAAATGTATTTTTATTTTTGCATTTATTTATTTACTGAACCTTCAAAGTGAGCTAACAATAAGTATTCAACTCTTAATAATAAGTATAAAAATTTAAAAAAGATGTGCTTTTTACTTAAATTCGGTCAATGTTAGACGAACTTTATCGGTAAAATCACCTATTTTGTGGGTACTTTATCGGTAAAATCACGTATTTAAAGTTCTGATGGTGGCAAGGGTATCCCTTCTTCTAAGCCGAGAGTGTCCTTCAAAATTAAGTATGTTGCGTGCAGGAGGATTTAGGTGAAGTTCCGACGTACCTTGTTGCGTTATTTGAAAATTCGTCTTGTACCTGAGGAACACGCAGATTCTTGTGAATTCGTGAGGTTTTTACATACCATGGAGCTGCAGTAATCGGTGAAAGAACATGGTTTTGTTGTCGTTTGAATTTTTTTTAGAGCTTGACGCTGAGGTGGCGCACCATAACTGAATTCCATAGCACCATATAGGCTTTAGGATTGCGTTCTATAACATAAGTTTGCAATCCCACTTCAAGGTAGAGTTTCTGCCGATAAGCCAATTTAGTTGCGCTGCGTTTAGTTTCAATTGAGTGACTTTTTCATCAAAGTGAGACTTCCACGTTAATTTACGGTCGGGGTGAATACCAAGTTACTTGACACTAATTAATCTGCGGAATAGGAGAATTGTTAATTTGGATAGGCGAAGTGTTTGGAAGTTGAAGTGTGGATTCCGGATGTCGTTGGCATGTCAGAGGCATAAATCAAGTGTAAAGCAAGGTCCCAGGATGCTACCTTGGGGACCTCTTGCTTCGATTGGGTGTAAGGGGCTTCACAACATTGGAGTCAACTTCGCCATAAATAATTTTTCCAACAGTTATTGGTCTATATGATTCTACTTTAGTAGGATCCTTTCCTGGCTTGGGTATCATAGTAATCATACAAGCCTTGCACTCAGCAGGATAATACTCAAGGCATAAAAAAGCTACACGTGGTAACTGCACTCAAGCACTTTGCCAGTAATTTGATCAATACCTGGAGCTTTCCTGGCGTTTTTGTTACTGATACCTTGCTCCACATCTTGAAATTTGAGTCTACAAGACGGTCTAACTGCATATGATGGTAATTTAGCTGCATCATTTGCTACATCGTTTGTAATAATCTGAAATGTATGAAAACGTATTTTCAATTAATTAATTCCACTTGCGAGCAGTTGCATAGAAAACGAGTTTCTCTTGCCATTTAAAACCTATAAATAATTCGTGAAGCTGCGCCTACTCTCAAATTTTTCGCTTTAAGCCCGGATTTTATAAAATTTCCAGAGATCGCTATTTCAAATCAATAACTGCTTAATCTAAACAATTTTATACGAGTATTTATTTATATATTCTAAAGAGGTTAGTAGGTTTGTTGCTTTAATTTTCTGATTATGCCTGCACTTGTGGTCTCATATCCTTTAGCAAAATTCAACAGCCTTATGTTTTTCTCTTTCTTGGATTTCTATTAATAATTGCATTATTGTTAAATACAACTGAAGTTTCATTAATTAATAATGAGTAAAACAAAAACACAAAAAAAGAAATCGTTAAGCAGCACACCGTTTTATTGAGTCATCTTATTACAACATTCTTCAGCTTTAGTAATTACTTAGGTTGTAAAGCTCTTAACACAAATGATAGCAGATGCAAAAAAAAAAGATGAACAAACCCAAGTCCATAAGTTCAACAAATGTTTTTGTAGAAATATACACATACTCGTACATACGCACAGTGCTCTTGGGTTGTACATAAATTCCTATTAATTTGTATACAAGAACCTCTTGCAATATTAATTCATAATTTATGAGATAAAATTTCCGCCTAATGAGTAAAAACGCCTCTTTAAAGTAATTTACCAACTAAATCGAACAGTGTAAATAAAAAGAATAGATTAAAATCAATTTCAGCACAATTTTCTTTTTGTCGATGTTTAATAAGTGCACATACATATATACTCAAATATGTGTATGTACTCGTAAGTTTGTGTGTATATAAGAGTCGGTATATTAATTTCCTCGTGTGCTCACATAAGCCTGCTTTTATCTAAACTTTTTCTTTCCAAGAAAGACATCCTGCGGTGGTGCACAAAAATGTGTTCGTTAGCAGTTTTGTTGGCGTTTTTTATACTCGAGGTAATTTATAAATGTAGGTTACAAAAACCTTATTTTATCTAAGATGAGAGCAGAATGCAAAGGAAGGCGAAAAAATAAATAAATTAAAAAAAAATTATGTATGAATAGCACTAAATTAACTTTAGGTACTTAAACGTTGCAGTGACGAGAGCAAACTGAAAATTAGTTTGAGAAAAACTTGGTGTGAATTTAGTGACTATTAAGTTTTCGAGCGTTCGCGAAATTTGGACTTTGTAATGGTTATTAATATGTCTACAACATCGCTGGCGACTTAGCCAAAAAAGGGACAGCCCTAGAGGATACGGATATAGATTCCTTTTGCGGACAACCGTTATCAGCGTGTTGGAAAAGAACAAAACTCCACACGCTGGAACGTGCCCAAGAAAAGTGGCTCACAGAGCCCACATGCCTTATTTCAAGGAACCTGCGGCTGCATATTAACTCTAAGAAAGCATGGGAGCTATTAAAACTGCTCATATCTCACCTAAGAGTGACTGTAGCAGTCATCACTGGACATTGCCCGTGTGGGAATCATGCCGGGAGACTAGGCCTACGCCATAACGACTTCTGTAGAAGTTTCCAAGACGAGGAGGAGGAGGAGACGATCCTTCACCTCCTCGGTGCATGACCAGCACTGGAGCATTTTCGTCTAAGATACTTAGGCGAACGGATCTTCCACAGCCTATCATGTCTGGCCTCGGTCAAACCGACCACGCTAGCCTCTTTCATAAGAGGCTACCGCGGCTTTTTAATGTAAATAGTATTTTAATGTAAATAGGTATTATTGTTAAATAGTCGAACTTACTTTTAATATTACTAATTTTATATGATGGGTTGTTATCATTCGTCTAGCTCAAGTTCAATCCTGGCTAAAGCCAAGAAATATTTTTATTTATCTTGATCAAAGCTTTAGTGTATTCAATTATTTTTTCTTGTCTTTTTTGATCAAGAGTTATTGATCGCGGCAATTATTGTTATAATTATAAACAAAAATATTTTTTGGCTTTAGCCAGGATTGAACCTGAGCTCGACGAATGATAACAACCCATCATATAATATTAGTAATATTAAAAATAAGTTCGACTATTTAACATTAATACATATAAAACATATTTTATATTTACATATATTTTACAAACTTTGTATTGAAATTTGTCAAATATATCTATAAGAAACACGAAATTAATACATTTTTTATACAAAAAACTCGCAACTGATCAGTTCATATGTTTTTCGAAAAAAAAAACAGTTATAAAGAATGTTTCGTGAGTTGCAAGCTAAACGTTGGTAGGAAAGTTTTTAACTTTATAGCAAATCTAATTAAAATAAAATTAATACTTGTAAATACCCGAACCACTTCGTACCTCCTACAGGCAATTGCCCTTCGATGTTTTTAAGTTTAAAATTCAAGTAGTCCCAAAAATAGAAATAAGCATATTTTTTAGAAAAGCTTTTAGTTTTTACATGTTAGTATTAAGTTTTTAAAGTATTACAAAAACTTTTCGTTCTACACTTTAAATTTTGCCTAAAATCTCTAACAAACCACCACTTGCTATTATTTTACACAAGGAGGCAGTTTCAGTACATGGCCTTAAACATATAGACAATATAAGAAATAAAATAAAAATAATAAAGAACAAAAAATGAAAAGAAGAATGAAACGAAATATTGTAAAAAAAATGAAATCCAGGGTATTTTGTGCTGAATAATACTTTAAAAAACTACTCATTGAATATATTCTCTCACATCTTAAAAGTTTACTCAGGAAAAAATGAGATTTGTCTCATTTTGTGACTCAGCTTGAGTGCATTCGATATGCGAGTATGTGTGAGGGTGTATGTGTTTGTATCCATAAAGTTGAATACAGGAAAATCATATTTCATTGTAAGCGTACATTCACCTATACCTTCAGAATAACGCCATTCCCGCTGCTTTCGTAGTTTGTTACGTTCTATGTGTGTGCGTGTGTGTGGTGGTGTTGGCTTAAGCGTGTGCTTCATATTTTTATTGAAAAGGTACACGAGCCATATAAATGCTGCCTCTGGTGGTTATACTTTGTTGGCTTTAGCCCAAACTTAAAAATTACTACGTGTGTAGCATTCGCAAACATCTGCACACACTCGAAACTGCTACAGCCGCACCACCCCATTAATGCAGCATCCCAGTAGCATCCTTAACCTTACCATCATCAATATTTATGTTTGGCTATACTCGTACGGCACGCAAAAACAACAGCAATGAAAAGTAAAAGAGAAGTGTGCACATACATATGTACATACATTCGAGTAAACGAGTATGATTATAAAAATAAAACAGATCGTATTATCCAGGGAGAAAACCATGTACCTGGTACAAAGTTAGCAACTATTTGGGTACTTATTTCAAGTATATTGATATTATATGATAATATTGAAACACCACAGAAAATTTTAATCACCCATATTCTGCTTGTCGGCGGCAATACAAGACGACGCCGCATTTTAAATTTTTTAGGTGAATCGGCATTCCTATTGTCAATATTGGCATGTATCGATAACTGCCGATATATATTTGATATTCTGCAAGAGAAAATGCCGACAATATTGTTGTTAATTTACGGTTATTTTGACGTCACAGTTTTTAGCGTCGAGTTCAAACAAAAACATAAAACAAATTAATAAAAAAAAATTTAACTTAAAAAAAAAATTGGAATAAAATGAAAAAAATTAAAATTACGAGTCCCGCCCAATTTCAAAAATTATTAGAGCAGCTGGAAAAGAGCCCATCAATAGCCAGAATTAAAAATGCAGGACTTCTGTCTAAGCGGTCTTCTTTCCACTATTAAGCTTATTTTGTTTTCTTCGTCACTGGAGTCTAAATATGGCTGGAGAAGCATTTTGTATTTAAAAACTTCCTTATTTTTCTTTTTCCACAAACTTTCCTATTTTAAACAAAATGTTATTCTAAATCAAAATGTAAACAAAACGAAGCAACTGAAACATACATTAGAGATGTGTGTTGGGTTTTATTAACATAATCGATAAACCGGCAACATCAATACAAAACTGTTAGGGAATGCCAGCTTAATATTGAGGTCGTCTTAAATTGATGTCGCCATAATATTGCCGACGGTATTGCCGTCGACAAGCAGAATATGGGTGAATATTTTGCCATCAATATACCAGAAAAGTAGTTCGACTTTATATTTCATCCTAAGACTTTTTTTCAAGTTCCAAAATTAAGTTCTTAATTTCGACCCTTTTTTTAGTATTTAATATTTTATAATTTTTTTGAGCTTTAGGTCAGTTTTGGTTTTCTTAAATTTCTTTTTTTCTGAGCAATATTTCGCTCTCCTTCGGATAGCTTCTTCAGGCCAAATAATTGTGAAAAAAGTTATAAATATTTTTGACAAGCATAGCCTGTTTTATAATATTGTAATTTTGCTTCAATGCTGCCACCTTTAATATTCTGTGTTTTTGGAAGAAATTGCTTGGTACTTTTTACTTTAATTTATATAAAACAGTTAGTACTTGCCATGCTGGTAAACATCTCTGCTGCCTGACCCTTGTAACTGTCACATCTGGAATTTTCAATGAGAATATGGTAAAGAGCGAGAGAAAATTAAACGAGTAAGAGATTTTAGGAAAAAGTGGTGGTGGCAGAAACGTTTTTGCACGACGGTGTTTCGTTAAAGATATTATTCTTACATTTGTTTTATTTCATTTTCTACTATTTATTCCCCTCTGCTTTTACTGGTTTTTGTTATTGTTACATACTTAAAGCCTGTACTTTAAATTTTACCTAAACATGCCCGGGTTTTTGCATTCACATTTACACATACATATGTACATGAATACACATATATATGTGCGTAAGTATAATTGTTTTCAGATGCTAAAGCTTTACATATAATACATATATTCGTCTTGAAGTTTTTCACTGTGGGTTACAGGAGTTATAACTAATAAAATCTGATAGTGAAAAAATTGTTCGCAGTAATATTTTAAAAGGTTCTAAAAACTTGTGCACTTAAAACCAAACACATTTTCTGAAGTTATTGAAATGACATTTGCCGTTTCTAAATACTGAGTATTATTATTCTATTATAAACGTTTGCTGCAAAAAGAGAAACGAAAAATTGTACACGGCTATAGAACACGATTTTAAAGCTCTTTAAGCTTGGATTAAAAATACATTTTTAAAATGGGTAGTAATTTTTAAAACTATCGTAAGCTTCACCAAAGCTCAAAAAAGAGAGTACTAGAATTTAATCCAAACAGCTAAAGTCTTATTAGAAGGAAATTAAAATACACACATATATTCCATTACATATGGTCATAGCCCTAAGCATAATTGCAGCCATAGCAAAATTGCGAGAGAAATTATGACAAATAGAGCAAAATCATCTTAAGCAGAATCATCGAGCCAAATCATCTTAAGCCAAGAAGCACATTTTCACCCTGTTGGCTTTGTTAATCCCGAAAATTGCCACTCTAAGGGCTCTGAGAACCCACAGGTGATTAAATGCAAAATAAATGCATCAAGTGTTTGATGTGGAGCTTAGGATGGTACTTTTATAAAAAGGAATTGTGATAAATATTTTATGTCACAGTCCGTTAAAAAATTCAATTACTGCATGATTTATATTCAGCTCGTATACTCTCTCTTTTCTGTAACTAGCATTGACGCCCGAGGTCGTGTTTCTTTCTTTTTATTGTATTATTTGAAATCACAGGCCACTCGTGTGTTATACGAGGAGACCCAACGAAATTGAACCACAGTCATGCAAATGGTAAATTTCGAAAATGTCGCGCAGGCTATTTACTCAATGTGTTATTCCAAAAATAACCATATTCTATATACTTTATGGTTCAATAAAAATAATATTTCTCAGAATATTATCTTGATACTAATTATTTTACCTTTTTTTTATAAATTAAATTGAAATGTTTTTTAAGCTTGAGGTCAGTTTTGTTTTTTATATAAAAATGTTTTAATTATATTCGATATTTCGTCTTCCTTCGGAAGACTTCTTCAGGAAAAATTTTTTTAGTTTTTTTTTTTAATTTGTCCTGAAGAAGTCTTCCGAAGGAAGACGAAATATCGAATATAATTAAAACATTTTTATATAAAAACAAAACTGATCTCAAGCTTAAAAAACATTTCAATTTTATTCTCATAATATTAAAAACTGTGTTTTATATTAATTTCTTTTATAAATCTTTACCAAGTTTTATGTAACCATTCAAATATGTACATATATATTTACATATACGAGTATATTTACATAACTCAGAAATTATAATTTTACTAAAATAGTGGAATATGGAGTTACATGTTGAACTTATTTTGCAAAGTTTTCCAAGTCTACTAGTTTTAAGGATTTTTGCCTTAATCACTGGTATATTCGTGCATTTTTCCCCACTGTGCTTTCACAAATTGATATAAAAATCGGTTTTCTTTATAATACGAGTAATTTGTTAATGCGTGCATCGACATGTCAACCATATGTCAGCTTATGTTTTTCGTTAACGCACGCCTTTAATCTATAATTTTGCTAATATCCAAATATGTATGTACATACACATATATATGTATATATGTGTATATACTGAAAATGTACTTATATCAGAGGAAAGGCAATAAGATTAGAAATATGTAAATGATTACTGTTGTCTGTTAACTGAAAATGCCAATATTTTATAAAGAATCTTTATAATTATATTAAAGAAATTCTGTGCACTGATTTCTGTGGAACGATTTTATTTTAATTTATATCTTTGCGTATTCTCGTCACTGATTTTTAAGTGGCTTTTATTATAATTTCCAATCTTCTTTTCCCTCTTTAAAGTGTGTGTATGTATGTTTTTTAAATAAGTTATTGGCTGAAATGCAGAAGTTTTCATTTCATTATTTTGGTTGCTTGTTTCTTCATTAAAAGAATACAAAACTTTTAAAATGGCTTTATGCACTTTGAATTAATTTTTAAAGAAAAATGAAAAGAAGTTTTTAAAGTATTTGTAAACATACATGGTCTGATCAAAAAATAGCCGTTATTTTCAAATGTCGTGAGTTAAGTATGTTCGATTTTCGCATTTTTTTTCTTTTATATCAGCCATTTCGGATTGTCAGTTTGCTTTTGACAGATATAAAGATTAGTCGTGTTTTTGGTGCGCTCTTGGATTTAATTTACTAAATTTTGAGCAAAAACAACATCGCAGAAGATGGTGAAGATCGTCAACGACGATCCAGGTTTCCTCAAAAAGGTAATAACAGGTGACGAATCATGAGTGTATGGCTATGACATTGAAACCAAAGCCCAATCAACCCAATGGAAGCGTCCAGAAGAGCCAAGACTGAAAAAAGCTCATCAAGTTCGGTCAAATGTGCAGGTTTGGCTAAAGCTCTAGCAAATCTAGGATAATGAGCAAAAAATTTACTCATGTAATATGGCTTTGTGTAAAAAACATACTCCTCCATCAAAATTAACAATGAAATTATTTCACAAGACAGTGTAGCCTACCATCTTGGCATTCACCTCGACCGCCAGCTCTGTTTGAGGTTTTATAAAAGTAACTCGGATAAAACTAAGGTCTTATTTCACGACTCCGAACCTAAACGTTCGCAAACACTTGGTGCATTGAAAACCACTATGTATACGCATTTTTTAAGATCCAGCGTTAAATAATGAACGAAAACCTAGCAAAGTATTTATCATACCATAATAACATGCGGATTTATGCAAAGATAATAAGGTGCAATTTACAGAACGCAGACCAGCGACTCCGTCTCAGAAACAACTGCCAGAATATCTCAAAATCTAATGCTTATTTTGATGACTTCGACAAAACAAATTTTTTGTAAGGGACTATGTGTATGGAACTCAAAGGAGACTGTGTTGTAGAATAATATGAATTTTTTTCAACACCTAAGTTGCATTCAAAAGGGCACAGGCTTGTTGACCTGTTCTATGTCCCTGCATACTTCTTGAAGTTAATTAACGACATTCATGACTGCTAAAGAATACTGAATCAACTGCAAAAGTTGCAGTGTGCAATTTATATGGAGATGAATTTACGGCCATGCAAGTAGTTCTAAAAAAGTTTATGTTTATTTGCAGGCAAGTTTAACTCTGTTTTATGGATTTAACTCTCGTGCCTCCTTTAATCTGAATAATAATAAACGAAATAATAATTGGTATAATGAATAGAGCTGAGCGACTTTTTCTTACAACAAATATTTACTATACTCTTGCGCACGATATTCTTAGTTTTGGTGGGCATACTCGATTGAGCATAGGGGTGCAATTGCAACTATCGCAGCGTTAGAAAGGAGATTTTATCGAAATCGTGTTCGCAATATATAACTTTTTGTCTAGCATAAATTGGCAAAAAAAAAATTTATTATATTATATTTAATTTTAAGATTTGTATACTTATTGCCAGTTCTTTTATAATAAAAAATAAATAATTGAAATAAAAAAAACTTCTGAAGTAAGTACACTATATGAATGAAAGCAAAATTCAGCACAAAAAAAAATACAGAAAAAGCAACTTAAACAGAAATTATTTATTTTTGTGTTTATGGGAAAAATACTCTATTTAGAAATACTATTGTTATAAGTCGTGAAAAGTGTTAATGTGTTTTTCCGTGCTGATAAAAGTAGTTTAATTCTCTTAGCTATGAAAGTTTTCCTTTTCACGTTTGGATTGTGTATATCCATTCACTTCATTGATTTAGTGTAACATCCGTTTCCGGTTTTCTTTTACTTGATTGTGCACTTTACTTGTATTTATTTCCAAACTTTCATTTAACTCGTAAAATGCTATTCTTTCCATTTGCTTTGTTTTACCTGCCCTGTCAACTTCTGTTATTTCATACGTGGATTTTTATATGTATTCGTTGCCCGTTTTCCTATGTACGAGTATCTTTTATATAAATCATTTTATCTACATAAAAAATACATTTCTTTCTACGCGGATATACATTGTCTGGTAATAAAAACCAGGAGCAGAAACAATGAGAAAAATTATAATAAAGAAAAACTGTTCAGTAACCCAAATCGTTGTACAAGTTTTTAAAGCACAAACTTTTTATTAACAAAAAAAGGTTTAAAACCTCAATATTCATGCCGGGCAACATCAGAAGTATTCAAAGATTATTAAAAGACCATTGTGCATATTTTTGCAAGATACGATCATATTAAAATCAGGATTTGTAAAACGTATAATTAAATCTTTGTGGATTTTCGTGGCTTTGCAAAGACTTTTTCAGTTGCACATTTTTATTCGAATCTCCCAAATATTTCGAATACACTTGGGAGATAATATAGGGTGTTCCAACCGAAATACACTATGTTGTGTGAAACAAAATAGCGGTCAAATGTTCGCTACAGCTTCTGTGGCATGCCTCTGAGCTCTTAAATTGTTCTCGTCTTAATAACGAACGCATTTTTTTTTTTTCTTATATATCTAAAAGGAAAGTAGTTGAACGGTGTCGAATCACATGTTTCTCGTGGCCAGTTGAATTTCTCGCATAAAAAGTCATCGTTTTGTTGGCTGTGTGGCAAGTGGCAGTATCCTGTTAGAACCACATATCATCCAGGTACATAGCCTTAGTTTCTGGCAACAAGAGTTTGCAGTAGTACATGCAATTATTGGGCTAGACGATGAACCGACTTCAATGTGTCAAATATAAAGTACTTGTGTTTAAATGCGAACGTTTACTTTGACAATAATAAGACGAAACGACTGCAGGTTGTTGTCCATGCTGATTTTTTGGCGCAGTTGGATTAAACCAATTTATACTTTTGTTAACTGCAAAATAAAAAATGTGTGACCAGTATGTAAAACCATTTAACTCTTGAAAATATTTTATTTTCCAATATAACATAAAAAACCCAGAAAATGTTAATGCTGTTTTAAATAAATTAATAAACTTATTTATTATATTGCTAAATATGTGCATACATACTTATATAAAAAAAAAAAAAAACTTAATTTTGTTGTTGAGTTGCCTTCACTTGCGATTAGTTTTAATTCCATATCTTTGGCGAAAAATTTTAAAAAAGAAGAGCATAAATTTTTTCCGTAAGTCGAATTATTTTTGATCCGCATTTTGAAAACTGCGTGTCGTTTCAATTCTTTAATATTGTTCTTATTATAGATCAAAAGATATATTTGATTAGATTTTTAACTTTGAAGGCCCGCCTAATCTGAATTAAGCGTAGCTAACAAAACGTTTTTATCTTTTTTAGAGAGAATCTCTTTCAAACGAAAATTTTAATTTGCAAGGTCTAGAGTTTGGTGGTGGCAAAAGAGAAAAATATGGTTCACTTAAACTCTTTATTTTCCCTTGCTACCTCTCCAAACTCCAGACTTTGGAAAGTAAACTTTCGGTGTATGAAAGCTGTATAAGTCATCTGTATAACATCGTTATTTTCTGTTATGCCATTAAAAGATGGCAAAAATTCCATGAATTTAAAAATTTACTTCCAAGCTAAAATTCTATAAAATAATTTACATTTTCCTGCTGAAAGGAAATACATATTTTGCTTTCAGTTTAACTTGTATGCCAACAATCAAATAAATTTTTATTTATGTCTAGCAAATATTTGCCATTTAATTTCTGTAATTAATCATTCTTATGAATCAACTCCCAAATGTCAACATAAAAAAGAAAACTTTCTTCTCCCTTCTTATGTTTGCAATTCATTTTATTTCATTATTATTTATTTTTTATTATTTAAACTTTTGCTGAAGCACTTGTTTTATGGTATATTATTGTCATAAGATAGTATAAGAAAAAGTTTTAACTGTTTTAATTTCTCGCAAAAGTTTTGACACAACTGCCAGTCAGTCAGCCTCAGAAACAAAATGAAAACAAACACATTGCAACTTAAATATACCCAGCAAAAACTTGCTGTTGTGTTGCACTAAACTAACAACATACTCTTAAGCTGTTATAGGTATTTACTGTCCGCATTACTTAGAAGTAGACAAGTAATGACTTGATTATTTTCTGATGTAAACATATTGTTAAGAATTTTTATGACATCTACCTATTTCGTTTTATTATTGTTTGTCACTTGCTTATTGTTCGCATGCATGTATATGAATGTGTATATGCGTAAGAATTATATTTGCACATTTGAGTCTAGTATTTTAAATGACTGGAATGATCGTGATAATTGTAGAAGATGATAATGAAGTTTAAATAGCAGGCAGGTCGGCGGTAGCAAGTCTAGTGTTTTGGTACACAGTGGTATCAGGTGTATATAAAGCTGTGACTTATTAAAGTACTGCATTACGAACAAGTGTGAGTGTCATTATTTCATTTGCAATTAAAGAATCCGTAAAAGCATTTTTAGAGGAAAAAACGTAACAATATGTGGCATGAAATAGTTGTTCTTGGCAAACACACATCTACAATCTTTGTAATGAAAATTGAATGAAAAATGTTGAGTAATTTTTAGATTTGGTAAAACCTAGAGTAAAGGTGATAAGAACGGACTTAAAAATGTTAACAAAACGAAAAATTTAGTAAATCATTGTTGGTTTTTAGAAATTTTGGTGTTATGGCATGTACACATTCACATACATGTTGACAGCGAAGTCATTCTACTTTACAAGTTATGAATGCACGGTTTAAAAGTAATATTAACATCACAGATTTGCTGCCAAGCCCGCTAAAATGTATTAACTACAAATTCTTAAGATGCCAAAATGATAAACGACATTGTTAAAAAACAAATTCAGAAAAAATACTTTTATAAGAATTATGTTGCTTGGTATTTTTATTGTTTTTGTCCGTTACTTTTATTAAAAAGTGCTTTTTGTAGAGGGACACTTGCGGAAAAAGTACTGTGGCAAGAAAATATTGTTTATATCATTTTGTATAAAGTCATGTGTTTTTATATTATACACATTTATATAAAACAGCTTCAGTCATTTCCACAGCTTTCTATCAACACCAACTTGTTGATTAAGGGATTTTAAGCAATACGAGTAAGCTTGTCTGATGTCTTTTTTCGACAGTGATAAGAACTTTACCTCCAGTGACATCGCCGCATTAAAGTAACTACCTTTAATGTCAATATAGAAGTAGTGAAGAGCATATTTATTAAAATTTTTACTCTAATGCAGAGAACTTCCCTGAAATAAAAGTTTTTGCTGGGTAATTATGTATATGTAGGGCACACTTTAATATACGAGTATATGAGCAAAACACAAATGTGTGATTTGTTTAAATTATATATATATATATATATATATATATATATATATATATATATATATATATATATATATATATATATATATATATATATATATATATATATATATATATATATATATATATATATATATATATATATATATATATATATATATATATATATATATATATATATATATATATATATATATATATATATATATATATACATATATATATATATATATATATATATTAATTTTTTTTTTTTTTTTTGCATTTTGAAATTTCAAGGCAAATGACGGCCTTAAAACATATAAAGGCTTCTTTCTTATCAATTTCGTTTTTCCACCTAATGAAATAACTTTCTTTCAAAGCTATTTCGAATAGCTGCAAAAAATATATACAAATCTACAATCACAAACAGCAAAATGCGTATAAGTATGTTATAGAATAAATGCAGTACAGTTGAAAGCTTCTCTTATATACTTACATATATGTTTTCCATAATGACGATATAATAATGATTACTTTACTTGCTTTAAATTAATTGCATTTTCTGGGAATAGTAAATTGCATGTTTGTAGAATTTTTCCATTTTCTTATTTTTACAACTTGTTTACTCTTTTCGTTTGTTTGTTATCCTTTAGCACTCGAAGCAAAAAGATTTTCTTTTTCATGTACTACTGGTGTTATTTTTACTTTGTTGTTATTGTTGTTGCTGCTGCTCCTTTCTCTTTTACTTTTTGCTTCACTTCTTTGCAAACGGTTTGTATGTTTTTCTATGAATTTGCAAAACTTAGCAACGCTTTATCTGATGGCAGCAAAATAAACAACAACAGAGAACAAAATTCTCTATAACGCATCCATGTAACTATTAGAAGAAGAAAAGCAACAACAACTTGCTGTTTCCAGTTGTCTTGTGCAGTTTGCAAAATACTAATTTTTTTTTTATTTATATTTGGTGAAAGGTATGCAACGAGTGAAATTTATGTTCTAAAGAGATAACTTTAAATTAATTCCTTAATATATAATTTTATTAGAGCTCAGTATCTGTTAAATTTCTTGTAAAATAATATGTATATATATGCTTGTAACTAAAAATATCTACAGATTTGTACTATGTTTCCAAAATACACGTTTGTTCTGTTAATTTTATTTTCTGTTCTTTGACAGTTCATAACGCAAAGCAGCAATAAAAAGTCCTCTTTTCTGTATTGTTGGCCTGTGGTAGCTTCGCTTCTACCTTACGAGTATATTTTGTTGTACCACCACCTCATCATTAAAACCGCCTACAGTGAAAAGAACATTCAAGCCATCCGTACTTAAATCCATACTTTAATCCCAATCGGTGTCAAAAGTACATTAAGTACAGATTTTCTTAAATCAATTAGCAAATAATTGATTCAAGTACGGATTATTCTAACATAGACATGTATAATCCTGAATCCGTACTTAACATAAGCCGTACTTAACATAAGCCGAAAATGAGATTGATTTGAGAAAACCGATTGATTTAGGAATCTCAGAATTGATTTAATCCCGTATAAGAACAGACGAGTCTATTACTATAAGATATATATACTAAGATATATACCAATCAAAATATATATACAGCTGGATTTTGGGTTACTTAGCTGTATATATGTCGGCATTTCATTGAAGTTACCCTAATCATCAGTAGACTTGGAAAACTTTAAAAACTATTTTCAAATATTCAACTATATATTCCATTATTTAAAATAAATGAATGAGAATTCAAAAAAGCAAAATTCTCGAATAATATTTCGCAAGTAAAACAAAGACAACTTCTTCGATAACCTTTTATACATATTTGTATCTTTGATTTTGTTTTTTACTCGGTTCTGCACTTGATTCAAGGATTTTATACTGAGTTTAAGTAGGAATGATTTTCTTGAACAATCCCGATTTCGGCTTATTTTAAGAACACTTGTATGTTATTCGCGCTTAAATTTTTGAGTGCAACTCGTACTAAAAGCAAGTAAAAAATTTTGAAATATAGTATGAGGTTTTTCTTCCTGTGTAGATAATAATTTTCATAAATTTATTTGTTTATATTAAACAGCAATTTGATGAAAAATCAGAATATTTAACCAGCAATTGCTGATGATCTATGATATTCGTTAAAAGCATGGAGCAGCCATGATGTTCGTTTAAAATGAACGATTCGACAAAATAAATGAACGGATCAGTCTTTTATAATGGAACGAAAATGATCGATCATTAAAAGGAACAATCCGGGATAGCTTTACGAATCGAACGTACAACCGAATTGCAAACCAGACCCCACAACCGTTCTTTTCGGTTGTGTTGCATATTAGACAGCTACAAACAACTAACAATGTCATCTTTAAACGATTCTTTTAAAACCCCAAAAACTGTTTTAACTATCATCTTGTATAAATAAACGGTTTTTTGTTTAACTTTATAAATATAATATGACAATTTGTAAAGTATTAAAAGTGAAAAACTGCATTGCTTTCGATTTTTGACAAAGCTGGATGTAAAATTTTTTTGAGATTATGTCGGCTACTCCACATTGCAAGTGGACCGAACTCGTTCTCATATGCTCTCATCATTATTTTATTTATAATTTGAACCAGTATTCCTGGAAAGCAAATCATTACTCTAGAGGTATGGAACTACATAGCTATAAGAAGGAAACTACAAGAAGTAGTGTTTCGTTTTTTGACAAAGAATTGACGTGACTATAATGAACTTTATATTTCTTTTTCCTTTAGCTTGCTTTGCTGTAATCACATAAGTAAGGAAAAATGTTTTCCTATTTGAAAGTTTTGAAAACAAAGATTAAAATTTTCATAAAAACCATCTTTAAAAAGTCAACTCTTATGGCACTGAAGCATCCCCTTCTATTTACATATACCAATATACATTTATACATATCTATATTTATATTTACTTAGATATATGTATATGTGTGTAAGTGTGTGAATGTGTATGTACGTAAACTCATATTTGCTTAAGACTTTTGAAGCATTCCATCTTTTGATCCTTTAAGATGGTACAGGAAAGAACATATTACATACAAACAAAACTAAGCATATACAGTCGATCTTCTCTATAACGTAGTAGCTGCGGACCGATGAGCTTCTGCGTCAAGAGAAACTGTGGTCTCTAAATACTTATCATTATATTCTCATACATATGTATGTATGCACTTTGTATCCCATATTACTATTTGCTTTTTATTGGCATTGAGAGTTGAATTACAAGCAAATAACTTGGTATGAATGTATAATATTAAGTACTTAAAACATATTTTGAAAGTCTTATGGGAATATTCTTTAAAAAATATGGTTTATTTATTCTAGGTTTATTTGACAAATTTCTATACAAAGTTTGGCAAATAAACCTTTAATAATTATAATTTTTTTTTTTATGAATACAACCGTTAATTTTTGTTTGTTTTCAAATTTCAACTAATCGATAGTAAACTTTGATTTTGCCACAACTTGTGTATGATCGAAAAAAAAAAGATACAAATAGTTATACGGAGATCATTTAGCGTGTCAAAAGCAAATTATGCCTCAAAATAATAAAGCTCTTAACGTTGTAGGAAGATAGTAATAAGAGGAAAGATAATAACAAAATAAAGTGCTCTCAAAAACATTTATTATTTAGGAAACTTCGTTATGATGAAGTTCGACTGTACTATATATATTAAAAAAGAAACCCAATTGACCGAAGAAATGTCACGATTTCACACAATAATAAAACCAAGGGAAACTAATATATTCTTCCAAATCTTTCTAGCTAAGGATCTTTGTTTGTTGTTTTTTATTAAACCGGTAGAAATTAACATAAAGAGCAAAATTAACATAAACGAGATCATATAATACAAATATTTAAGAAAAGATTATCTTAAAATTTAAAGTGGCTAATGGCACTGCATTACACGTGATCAACTAGCTTTAATCGATTAATGGCATCATAAAATTTATTCTGTGGTATCTGGCTCACAGAAAAAATTTGTTAATTAGGTAATTAATTATGATAAAATTGTAGTTTTACTTTTATATGTGATGTTACAGTCTCCAGAACATAGTTAAACGCATCTTTCTTTAGGCAAAAACAACTTTTGAACCTTTCAAATAAATAAGAAATTAAATACAGAACATTTTAAATTTATTACTTTCTTTTCATCAAGTTCTCTTAATAAATCCATTGATTGACGAGATGTGTGCGAAGTGGCGCTGTCCTGCTGTAACTAAATGTCGCCGTGATCACGAGCTTCAATTTCAGGCATCAAATCGTCGGTTGCACTGGCATCATTTTTAAAGAAATATGGAGTGATGATTCTACCGGCTCACAAACCTCACTAAACCGTTTTTTTTCTGGATGAAGTGGCAGTTTTTGAATTTCTTCAGATTGCTCTTCGTTCCAAATGCAGCAATTTTGTTTGCTTACGTACCCATTCAGCCATTAACCATCTTCACGAAGTGTGCAGGAATATATTTCGATATTGGAGAAATGGCTAAAGCTTTGGCAAAATAAAGTTAATGAACAAAAATGTAGTCATGTCACGTGCACATAAACAAACATATTCGCCTATACAAGTTCACAATTCACTCCTGTTCCGCAGGACAATGAAGTCAAGTACCTTGGTATTCACCTCGACCGTAGGCTGAAGGTGGAAGTCTCACATTGAAGTAAAAGTCACTAAGATGAAATTAAAAGCAGCGCAACTAAATTGGCTGGTGGGCAGAAATTCTACCAAAATGGAAACATTTTAGTTTTTTAAAGTAATCAAGGAACTTTTTAATAAGAACTGAAAACAAACCAACCGTCTAAGTTATTAGAGAAGTACTTTAAAAAACGATAAAACATCGACACCGTCACATTGCTGTTAGGAAATACAAGTTTTGTAACGAACTAATGGCAACGTTGACAAAAATTTATATCGATAGTCAATTAATAACGATGATGGCGACGTTAAATGAAATAATGGTTATAATATTTTCACGCAGTTCTTGTATTATTTTTTTTTTTGCGTCGGCATAAATTGCTGTTTCACAAAGAATAACTTGAAGGTAATGTACGAGTAAATGAAATATCCGTATGTTAGAAAAATATGAAGCTGGAAAAAAATTCTGCAAAAATCCTTTAGTTCTGGCTGCCTTGGCATATATTTTTGGATTACTTAGTGTAAAATACTTTTTGTATGAATTCTTGTGAATGCATGTCGTAGTATTGACTGGCCTAATATTATATAATGTTTGCAGACGAAACAAATATTGTTTGTAGTCCGTAGTGAAAAGTATTAAAAACTAATTTTTAATTCCTGCTTAAAAATGTTTTATGTATTTTTAACATTTCTCAATTTTTTAGACATTGCTTAGAGCTGGTCAACAGGGATGAAATACACATACATACACATTTATAGATAATTTTACCTCTAGCAAATGCCTTAAAGTATGCTCCCACTAACACAAAAAACAAACACAAATTGAGAAATGGAAAGATGAAAAACTTAAGAAAAATATTTGTATAGTTTGCTTTGCTGCTTATTTTTTGTGCTTTTAATTCTTCTTAGAGATTTAACTTCTAAAAAAGAAATTTCCTGGAAGTCTTATACAATGAAAGGATGTGTAACAGCTGTTGTTCTGAAAGAAAAATTCCTGCACCAACAGTTCTTGTACAATTGCTGTTGAATTGTAGTTGTAAAATTGCTGTTGAGTTAAAAATTAATATTAAAATGAAATATTGTTCCACTGTAATATTTGAACGTCAATATTCTTTAAATTTAACTACTATTACAAACAAACGTATATGTGTATTATAAAGATGTCTTATTATATCAAAAAAAAAACTAATCCTATTATTTTTAAACCCTTCACAAAAAATTTAAAGGGTATATATAAGTTTATGATTCCGTTTGTAATTTCGACAATTTTCATTTCCGACCCTATGAAGATGTATTGATAGAAAAGTCGATGAAGCAATGTCTGTCTGTCAGTCTGCTTACTGCTTATCAGAAATACTGTTTATGAGAAAACCATTAGACTTAGAAACTTTTTTCTTTCACCATTCTATTACTTAATCCATTCATCGAAATTCAGTAAAGTTAGGTCACATATAGCTGAGATATATCCAAAATTCCGAAAAAAATAAATTTTTTTCAATTTTGTATGAACATTTCTGATAACACAATTATTTCTCTTGCTTCAAACCTGACACAATTATTTGCCATATAGATCAAACAGCAGACAAAAATTTTCCCCGACATCGGTCTATATATATCCGAGATATAGCATAAACCAATGTTTCCATGAAACAATTTTTACTAAAATGCAGAAAATGAAAAGTTCCAATATCGGTCCGATTTTTCCATGAAAACTTCCAACAAAGATTACCTTTTTGGCATGGCGTTTACAGGCAAAAAAAATGTCCCCGATTTTGGTCCATATACTCGTACTAGTTCTAATTTTTAATATATACTTTATATTTACGTGAGTATTGTGAAAAGTATTTTAGACTCAGCCCAGCCAAATAAACTACGCTCTTACTTGTTTTTGAATAGTGAGGATTCAAAATATAGCTACCTTGAAAAAATCGAATATTTATTATATATAGTTAGCCTAAACCAGATAGATCTACTAAAAAAAAAAACTTTGAAAACATATAAAATTCAATTGTATAATAAAAACACAAACCGAGTATTCAAATGATGTCATAATGTCCTAATATTTATTGACAGCTTAAACATCTCGGTGTTTTGCTTGAAACAAATAAATTTTGAATTGGAATTGAAAAAGGTTGAATTGGACTTTTTCAGCTGACTCGAATTTAAAATAGTATACTTTTATTTATTACACATGCAGCCATGGCAATTCCGTTTAGAAGCGGAATTGAATCCGGTTCAGTTTTCCGAAAAATTAAAACATTTTTCGGAGTGAAATCATTTTAAAGAGAAAGTAATCATCACATTCTTGATATTAGAAATGATTTTATTGCAAAGAGCGTTTTAGTTTTTCGTATTTTTTTTCGCCTATTGTTTACATGCGTACGTTCTTCACGATTGCATTTTATATAGATATATAATTCTGTTCTACTTTTACAATGCAATTAACCATTACTAGTTTTTTTATATAAATTTGTATGTGAGTAAATTCTGCAGAGTATCGAAAAGTATGAAAAGGGCATTTCATTATTTTTAATACATTACAAAAATAAAACAACAACTCCTTCTCTATTGGAGTGGCTTTACTTTATTTTTTCATATAATCGTACTTAAAGAACATAATGGAATTGCTTTTAAATTTGTTCTTTACTCACATTGTTTAAAAATTAAATTAATTTATCTGTTTATCCCTTTCGAGCCAACTTGAACCCAACAAACACAAACCTTTAATATAAAATGATTTCACTATTTTCATAACTTTCAAGCCTCTCCTAACCTTGAATTCCAATTGAGAATAATTTGACACTCATTGTTCTGTTAAAAATTCGTTTTTAAGTATAATTATTAAGCTTAAAAAGAAAAGAAATAAATAAAAAGCAATGAAAGTGAATTAAAGAATAGTTTTAAGACCTAAAGAAAAGATGGTTAACCATATGGATAAATTGTAAACAATATAAAATTAAATGTGAATAAATCTTATAGCCTTTTTATAGAACACGATTCACCTCACTCACTAACGAGTCAAGTTATGAATGATACGTAAAGAATAGGGTTTGTATAACGCAAATTGATCATGTCGTACGTTTACTCGCGTATAAGTCAAACATATTTAATCTTAACTTTTGAATACGTATTGTTAGTTCATTTTGCAAATTCAATAAATAATTAAAAGCTTAAAAAAACAAACAAATAAAATTCTAAGCCATTGTACAGCCGTTGATCTACTTGTCATAAATGAACACCACAAACAACATAAAACTAAGAACTTAATAAATAAGCAAACATACATGATTAAAAGAGAGCAAAATTTCAAGTAACTGAACTACAAATTGTTTTATTGTTGTTGTTGCTGCGTTCTTGGTATTACGTTTCTTATATGTTGTTATTGCGCTCGTATTGTTTAACAAGCATGTGTATGTGAATTATATTTATACATTTGATTCTGGAACTATCAACAGAGGCAATACAAAATATTTAGATTTTGTGGCAGCAAAATATTACGAAATGCTGTTCTTACTTAAAAAAATAAACAAAAATATTTATTGAAAATGTAATTATAAAGTTAAACAAAAATCCAATAAATTAATAATAACCATTACATCTCTGGGTACGGAGAATTATTGAAATACAAAATTATGTATGTTAATAACTAAATAATAAATACCGCTTGTTCAGAGACAGCAAACGCTGTACCATGGTACAATAATATAACAGGTAAAAGCGGAACTACAACAAGCCAACAATAAAAAAAACAACATGGCTTTTTATTGTTGCTTTGTGTTGATAACTGTCAAAGAAAACAAAAGAAAATAAAAAAAAACAAACGTATATTTTTATTTGTGTTTTTATTTTACAAATAATTTTTCAATAAGCTATTGCATTTAAAACTCGTGCAATAAATTAAATATATAAATAAAGATCAAGAAAAAACTATCTGTTGTGCTTTTGTGTTTAAAAAATATTATTGAAAAATTTTTGTTTTAAAAACTTTTTCAATTTGTAAACAATAATAAAAAATGTATGTGTATGTGTGCACAATATAAACAAGTTTTGATAGTTATCATGACAGAAAAAAAAATGTCGGCCACCGTTTCGACACTATCTGTATATTATTGTACCATGCGCTGTACAAACAATGCCGGCAATTATCAAAATGCATACGTGATTCAATATGCGATGAATATAGACAGAGAATAATACAATGGCTCTGTGACTGAGCAGTTAAGGCAGCCGTTCATGACCCGAGTTCAAATCCGAAACTTATGAGTAGTGTAGCAACTACGAAGGTGCGACTCAGAGTTAAGTACTTCGTCCTTTCAAAAACTTCAAAAAAAAAACCAAATAAAAAAATACTAATAATAATATAATTGGGCTACTTTGCTTCATGGCTAAGAGTGTTATGTGTAGCATCTGTTCTTACCAGCCTAACATGTAATAGATCCTTTATCACAGGACAACAAATATTAAACCGATTTGTGGAAATAGACGGAGTGTTTTGGACCAAACTCCACTTCTGTTATGGGTTGTCCTGGTGTTACAGTACCTTCCATTTGGTCCATTTATTATTGCAGGTTATAAGAAGTAGTGTTGGTATAACAACCAGTAAGTCTTGAGCAAAGCAAACAAAAAAATAAAATCATAATTTTAGCTGGAAGACAACTAACTGTTCCGTCATGTAACAACATGGATTTATTGAATTACTAATTATTACTAGTACTAACACAAAAAGTTATAATAATAACAATATTTGTAAATTCAAATTAAAAAAATAAAACAAGAGATATATGAATTTGTAAACTAAAAGTTATTATTCTCTACATTTGATATTACCGTTTGAGAATGAGTTAAGAATTTCTCAAAACGAAAATAATTTTCAAATCATTCTCAATTTAATATCAAACTTTAGTGTTTGTAGGGAATGTACATGGCATGTGAATGTAGGTATTTGGCTTTGCTTTTATATTTATTTATATTTTTATCTGCTTTTTTATTTCCGTTTCTGTTTTTCCTTTTTTATTATTTAATGCATTTGTTTATTTGTATATTTTACGACAATTCGTGTACGTGACATTTTCAATAACAATTAAATGGCAAATGCTTAATAGGAGAAAATTTAATTAAAAATTGATTTAAAAATAAAGTATATAACAGCATCATCAACAAAAACAAATACGTAAATGAAACAGTCAAACACACGCACCCAAATACAAACACACACTTACACACAATCACTCAGTTTACGTACTACGTGACGTATGAGTGACATTTTTATTAATGTTTTTACAAATATATTTTGTTTATGATCGTTGTGCCTGCCGCCTCAAATGTGTACGTGACAACAAATAACTATTGAATTATATAAATTATTGATGGAAACTGATTTGTTTACTCTTGTCTAAAATTTATTTCAACAAATTTAAATTATTACACATATAGTTGCCGAAAATCGAAAACTACGTATTACATTACTTAGTCTAATTTAACAGAAGAAGCAAAAAACTTTTTATATTAAAAAAACTGCTTATATAGAAACATATGGCAAGGTTTGATAAAGTTGATCACAATATACTGTGCTTGAAGCTAAGTCACCTTTCTAAAGGAAAATATTCTATGGTGGTGGAACTTTGCGATAAGAATTTAAAAATAGTTGGCCAAATGTTGAATTTTGGTGGCGTTCTGGTTTGTATGCTTGACTTTAACGCACACCTAGATTACATTATACCAAAAGCTTATTTAGACTGTGCATTTATAAGATGAAACTTTCAAAACTTTTCAGATCCTGCAATATTAAGAACTTTAGACACAGATTTTGTTCGGCCTAAATTAAAATGTAGGCGACATACTACTGTTGAATTATATGGTTGTTGTTGATAATACTAAATTGTTATATTTGAAACAACACTGGTATGCCTCATGATAGTTTAAAAAATATATTATAAATAACTATACTATACTCTAGTTCAACATTGTTATAATTGCAAGCAAGCACACTATTAACAAAAATTACCATATTAAAGCCATAACCAACCATATTATTATGTCTGCCAACCATAAGTAATCATATTAATTTCATTCAATAGCCATACTAATATCAGAAGCAACTTTACATGTATGGAACCATATTTTTGCTATCATTCATTAACATTAATTAAAGAGACAATATTTCTAGATAAATAATACAAAATCATACATATGTACATATGTACGTGTAATAGTAAATTTAAATAAACAAATTTAGTATTACAAATTTTGATGATATAAAATAATTAAAATTAATTCGCAGAAAGAGTCGGGTTGTACAATTGCAAATGCTTTCAATGTCATTGGGTTCAAAAATCTGTTAGATGAAATAAAATAAAATTACAATTTTCTTTATTTACAATAACAAGTATAATTTGTATAGACAAAAATTCAAGATTTTTTTTCTGCTTAACAATTATAAATTTTTGTTTTATTTCTAAGTGCATATATACATGATTAATTAAATTAAAAACAAAAAAGTAAAAAAACTATTTGATCTGAATTTTGTTCTTTTAAAAAAAGCAACTTAAAATAAAATTTTAATAATACAAGATTATTAAGTATTTATATTTTTAATTGCATATTCCAAAGCATATACTCATACAAATAACCACCATAATATGCTTTGATGTAAAACAGTATGGTTGTTCACAAAAATAGTATACTTGGTCATTAATAGTGGCATGGTTGGGAACAAACATAGTATAGTTAACTACGTTATAGTATTATTGATATACGCATACATACATCAACATTTTAATTCTTTGATATTCCCGTTGATTTCCGCAAACAGTCTACATGTGTTCCTCGCACAATTTTACTCCTTTTTCTTGTTTTTGTGTTTTACTTCAACATTCAACAAGTTTTCATGTTTTTTTTTTAGTTTAAAATCAAAAAGCACATTATTCTTCATAACAAAAAAAAACCGAAAGAAAGTTTTATGCCATAGACTAAAACGATAATATCGTTAGTGCTGACAATAATAAGTTTAGTCTGCAGACTTAGTTTTGTTGCATATAAAATAGAATATCATACATATGATAAGAACAAATATTTTAATATTGGGTGTAATAAAAGCTGTTATAATTTCTTCTAATAAATACAAAAGGTAAAGTGAAATAAACCAATAAACCAAATCACAAAATAATACAACAAATCTTGCAACAAAATAAATGCGTCTAGTTTTTTCTTAATTTAGTGAATTATTTCGTATTAAATAAATCATTTTACTTAAATAATCAATAGAAAACAAATTAAGTTATTTATTAATGTAATAAATTATGAAATTCATAATAAAGTACATGCAAAATTTAGGATGTGATTTCATACTGATTTTGTGTGCAGAACACCTTTTTTGCGATTTCAAATCACTTTCACAAAAAGTGATTTGCAGAACGCAGCTATTAAAGGCAACACGGCAATACAACTGCACGACCACAATTGCAGCTATCAGCATATTAAACTAATTTCCAAATTTATTGCCAATTGAGTGCCGCCAATATATAATATCTGTGGTCACAAGTAAAAGCATCCGAAAGCCGAAAATGATTCATGAATGAATGGTCGCCATATCAGGTCGCATTACAATATATAGTTTTATATATGATGCACTGCCAGGTTTCAAATACAATATTATTTATTATTTCTTCTTTCATTAAATTCCATAAAAATTATTTGCTTCTTAGAAACAAAATTGTTTTACAAAATGGTTTCCTTAAACTGCGTCGAATGAAGTGAAAACTTTCTATTTTCATAGTTTCTGTACTTATGAACTTGCTGCTGTTGTACGAGTATGTGTTTTTAATGGATTTCTACTTTATGCTGGTAGTTGTGTTTATTTTTTATGTTTATGTCAGTTTGTATATATGTACGAGTATTTGTTTTAAGAGTTGTGGCCTCATCAAAAACTTTTCGTTTTGTACAAAAATTAAAGTGGTCAAAAGATGAAAAGTTTATTTTCTTCTTAAACTTAGTTTTATGTTTCTTCATTATTGCTAAGATTTCGGAAAAAACAAACAACACGCAAACAGAGCCTTAATTCGTTAATTCTCAAGTGGCACTTCATTTGAGAAAATTTCGTAGCGCCACAAAAACTAAAAATCGTTTTAAACTTAAACAGCGAATTTTATTTTGAAAAAGCTTTTATAATTTTTCATAAATAAAAGTATAGTGCAACTTTAATATAATGGACCTTATTATAGCAAAACCCTAAATGCTGTAAAT